>JAVSCE010013699.1:0-607654 GCA_032199065.1 Smutsia gigantea
GACTATTCATTTGGGAATGTTCTTCTTTCTTTAAATAGGAGTGGATTGCAATATACTTTCCTCTTAGAACTGCCTTTGCTGTGTCCCACAGAAGTTGTGGCTTTGTGTTGTTGTCATTAGTCTCCATATATTCTTTGATTTCTGTTTTGATTTGGTCGTTAAATTACTCACTTTTTAATGAAGATAAACATAATTCTTCCCCTCTTAGTCACTGGACTCCATAGTTAATGTGAAGGACTAATCTGGCTCTGTGGCATGCTTCCTGGTCCAGGTCAACAGGGAGCCCAGACGGATGTTCAGGTGCCTGTAGGACCCACATAGTCTCTTCTGTAGAGCTCAACATTCGGTTATAAGACACTCCACATCCATGATACTCTTAAAGGAACTGAAAATAAACCTGTAAGGCTAAATGACTAATTGGAGTTCTATCTGGAGGGTTGGGTAATCGAGAGTCTTTTGGGGTTTCCTGTGCACTAGGCAATGTTCTCATTCCATTTCTTATATTATTCAGATCAAAGGGATGAAGGGAAAACTGTTATTCTTTTCACTTTATACATGAGGCTCAGAGTTGTTTTATAACTTGCCAAGACCAAAGATAGTAGGTGGCAGAGCTTGGGTTCAACCTAGGGATGGTCACACTCCAAAGACCATACTCTTAACCACTAATGTCATATTGTCTCCTGAGGTTTCAGGCCCATGTTCAAAGCAGAGATTTGGTCAGAAACTCACCTGGGAGAGGCTCATGGGAACTTGACAGCATCAGGCAGTTATCTCGGTTCCTGGCTCTCACAGCCCTGTCCCTTGGGCCTGCCTTGCGACACTGCTCTACCAGTTACACTTGTGTTCTGCCAATAGTAACTGAGATGGGAAAATCTATGGCCTAACAAGTTAGAGGTTTTTCTCTCATGTGAAGAAGCCTGTAAAAGGGCAGTTCAGGGCAGGCAGATGGGCTTCCCAAAGCATCAGGCGCCCAAGTTCTTTCATGTTTCTGTTCCGTCATCTTTAACACCAGTCAGCAGAAAGATGACTGAATCTGCAACTCTCTTAGCCAGGCAGGAGAGGAAGGGGGAAGAAAAAAATAGTCTCCAGCTGTCTGTGAACTTATTTAAGAGCCTTCTCCCTAAACTTCTCATCGGACAAAACATGACCACATAATCACATGCAGATGCAAAAGGGGCTGGGAAATAGACTCTGTTAGCTGAGCACATTACCTCCCTACATAAAATGCAAGATAATTACAATAAAAGAGGAGGAGAATGGATAGGGAGTGGGTAGCTCATCCTCTCTGGCACATCTTCCTACCAAGAAGTGCATGCACTTTATTTCTGAGTTCAAAAGTTGCTTTACGAAAAGTGTACTGCATCTCTACTCTACTCTGGCTTAAGTGCTGAAAACCGACCTAGTGAATTACTGCGTCTTTTTATAGTCTTCTTCATATAATTGATAGGCATTTTCTTCAAATCTGGGTCTGAAGAGTTGAAACCTGCTTAGGAATATTATTTCCTACATATTCTTTGACTCTTTGACCACCATGGTTTTAATGGGACAAATAGGTAACTCTTGTCTCTAAGCATTCGAGTAAGAGTCTGAAGCCAAAGAGATTAACAACCTTTATTCAAAGTTGAGGCTAGGCACGCACTGTGATCTGTGACAGTCAGTACAGTCACTTAATCATTGTTTCCCTGTGCATTTTTTTCTTATGTTTGAGGTCATTCAGTCAAAAGCAGAACTTCTAGGGATGGAGAAAGGCCCAAGATCCTTATATATGTTGAGAAGAAATTCTAAGGAAAAGAAGAAGAAAACATGCCAAACAGTACCCCTAAATTGTAATTTTAAAATGCCATATTTGAAAATGTGCATTTTAAATGTTTACAAGTAAATGTTAACCTTCACAGCCACCACTCCCACCCCCCAGCACACATACAGCAAATACTCTCAACAGCCCCATATGCTATATTATTGCTCAGATCCCAATTACAGCATTTATTAAAACACTAAATACTAAGATGAGTGTATTAGGAATGGTTAAGGTGTGCTGAAGCAACCAACAGTCCTCATGTTTCAGTGGTTTAATATAATTTTTTTTTTCATGCAAAGCCCACTGCAGATCTGGATGATTCTCCAGGGAGACCCCGTGATTCAGCATTCTGTGCTGACTAGTGCTCCCCTTTCCCATTACTGCACTGTAAGGGACACAGAGCTGCCTACTAGGGAAGGACAAAGGGATACTGGAGAAGCCAGAAGAGTCATGTGTCATTTTAGCTTACTTTTCATTCTTTTGGTCTAGTCATACAGCCTGCCTAACTGCAAGGGAGCTGAGAAGTGAATTTGCTGAGTTCTTGGAAGGAGAAAGGAGTGTGATGGACACTATCTTTACCTTAGTCCAATAATGGGACAATTGTTTAATGTTCTATGACGACCATCATCTTTCAATCCTACCATTATGTCTCTCCAACTCTTATGTATAATGTTGGTCTAAATATGGGCCTTTTGTGAATCTGAGATCAAGATCAAATAACCCTGCATCCCTCTTGCCAAATCTCTCCATGAGTGGCCATGAAAGACAAGAGAAGGTTCAGGAATATCGTCAAACAGCAACAATTAACATACCATGTAAATGTGGGTTTCTGAGACTGATGTGTCAATTGTGAAGTTGGTACTCAGTACATAATTTTGAATGAATATTGGATGGATGAGTGGGTTGTTCTTGGAAACATGCTTAATATTCAGGCCCTATAATTGGATATCATTTCTAGTGATTTGGACATCTACTCTGTGTTAATTTTTAACAGAGTCCAGTTGAAATTTCATATAAAGATAGGAAACTAAAAAAAACCTCTGTATTCTGTGAATCTTTCATCAGGATTCTTCTAGTCAGGGTCATCAACAAAAGGGAAGGAAGAGCCCATCCTTTCAGGAACAGGATGGAGTTATTTGTGAGCTACTTTGCACATACAGGATATCTAATTATTTCCTAGTCCCCTGCCTCAATGGCTATAGCCCATTGATAGCAAGTCTTTCTATGTCCCTTTATGTTTTTCTCTTTAAAAATGAAATGTTGAGCTGCTGCACTTAACCATTTTTCTCTATACTGATTTATGTACTAAAAGTTCAGGAGATTTCTCTACCCTTAGATATTGTTATAATACTGAAAACAAACAAAAAAATGGCATTTCACTGGATAGAAGTTTGTACCTTTTTATATCACACATGGAAAAGAAAACTGAGATGAAATATTGGTCTAGAACACTGAGAAGAATAACCATGTGAGCACATCTATGGATTTCTCAATTTGGAGTCTAGATATACTTCCCATATTGACTGTTTCGTTGAGCACTGTTTGGGGAAATTTGCATTCATTATGTATCATAGGTAATGAATAGAAATAGCAACCAGGATACTATTGAGTTCTACCTCTATATTCACCTCATTAAGACTGGTGAACACCTAGCCAAAATCAGAAAGTGGTGTGGCTGTGTGTGTTTGTGTGATGGAGGTGGGTGTCAGAAGGGGAAAGGACACCATGGAATTCTGACTGACACAAGTAGAGAGAACAGATGAGAAAGATGCTAATGAGTTATGAATGAGTAGAAAGAAATCTTCCTTGCTATAGATGGTAAGTCCAGCTTTTACTCTTTTTGTTTTTGTGAATGAAGAAATGATAATGTTATTATTTGATTGGCCAAGTCAAGGCCAAGTTCTTAGATAATTTTTCCCATTTTCTACAACTAAAGTCTCTTTGTTCTCAGTTTAAAAAGGATTTTCCTTTCCTTTCTTTTGTTGGTCAACCCCTCTGTGTTTCTGTAGTGTTGAGCCACCAATCTGACTCCAATAGCACAGTCACACATATGATGAGATGAGGGACAGACATGGGAGCAGATTGTCCCAGGCGGCTACTTTTCTGCTGATTTGGACACAGTCCTAGGGGAAAAAAATCATTTAAAATAACTTCCTCTCTTTAAATCTTAAAAGTTTCTGGGACAGCAGGCAGGGACTTGGCAATGTACTGGTGATGTGTTTTAGCCAGGATGGTCTTCAGAAATATGCTTGAGAATTATTAACTTGTCTGGGCATAATTTAGCAGTATTTACTGTCTGTTCCTCTGAGTCATTGCACAATCTGTACTGTCCCTGGGATATTTAGACCTTCCTGGCCTGGTCTGTTTTGTCATGTAATGATATAGAAAGATACAACCATTCTTAAAGTGCAAGCTTGTACCCTGTTGGAGTGTGACCTCTTTGAGTTAATTTTTATGCATCAAAGCTATTTGACATTTACCCAAACAAATTCAAGTCTCTTGGAAAGTGTTTTTTTTTTTTTAATGACAAAAACACCGTTGATCTGACAGCTTGCTCTCCTGGGAAGAGATATTGTGGGTAGCTTTAAATCCTTAATGCTTCCAAAGTCCTTTTCTACCACCAGCCTCAAAGCAGTGTGTCTGGGGCTGGGGCACTGCAGCTTGCCACGGTGGCAGCTGGGAGTTTGACAGTGTTATGAAGAATTGCAACTGTTGATCAGTGAATTGTTACAGTGTTGATGACAGCGTCGCAAATTAATTCTGAAATTAACTGAGGGGACATGAAGAGGTCCCACTGCTTATCTGAGAGGAAGAGGGCAGGGTAAAACTTACCAGTGGAACTGAGTGAGCAACACATTCAGAACATTATGCCTTTTAATCAAGGTGATAGGTACTCTTTCCATAGTCTTTGGGAGAGGTGCTAGCCTAAGGAAAATTGGTGGCTGGAAGATAACATGTAAAAGAGTTATGACTGAATGTTTTCAGTACTTTGTTATTTTAGAAATGATTAATTGAACTCATTGCATCTTAGAAAGGAAGAATTAATAGGTTGCTATTTTCCTTCTGTTTCAAAACTAACCCAATATTTTACAAAGTTGCAATACTTTTTCCCAGTTTCTCCTTTTCTTCCTGTCTCCCTCCACAATTCTGCCACAGATTGTGGGTTTTTTTGTTTTTCTTTTTCAGTTGAAAGTACCGTCTAGTGCTCAGTGTTATTTTGACTACGTGTGCAGAATGCCGTGTACTTGAAACCAGAGGTATCCTTCACCAGTTTGTAGTAGCCATTAACATATGCTTTTTCCAAGGTTTCATGTACTTATTCTGAGCATGTGCCTTTTACAATGCAGAACACAAGAGACTTGTTTTGTAAGATTAATGAAGGTCACCAAAATTCTCAAAAGTATTCTGATAATTAAGGCTTTGTTTATCAAAAACAAGTTATATTAAGAGCAAAAAGATTCATGGTAATTATTCATAATCTTAACAATTCAAGTGTAGCCACCTCATTTGTGCATTTAATTCTTCTTGTTAATGTTTTGCATAAATCTGCATAATTACTTGAGTTGCCTGTTGTAATTTTGACAGCTACTCAGTTCATGTGCACTAAAGTATATCAAAAGCTTGATGTGCTGAATATTTATAATTTTACGTATGTTCTTGGGATAATATTTTTTCAACAATATTTTTAGTTTTTATAAAATTGACACGGTATACTTAGAAACTTTGCCAAACGTAGCTCTCACAAATAGAGAGCTCATGAGGGAAATAAACTAACATTTAAAGGTATAGAACCTACCCTGGGCAATTTTTTTCAGTAATCCAGATGAATTATGCCTGTCATGAACTATTTCTCTCTCTCGATTTCTCTGTCTTCCTTACTCACACATAACCCACACACACAAACACACAAAAACCTCCTATTATGTTTTCTTGTGGAAGTCTTTTAAAGTAGAGAAGCCAAGTTTTTCTTTTTATTTTTCAATTATTTTGTAAGAGTGATAATAGCCAGATGCTTGACTGTAAATCTCCCCTTCTGGATAATAGTAAGAGTATAATAAATAAATAAATAAATCCAAGAACAACTCCTAAGCAAGTGTAAATGGCATTATCACTTGAATTCTATATGGGGCAGTGAGGAGGCCAGGATCCATTTCATTATGAAGTTATTACAATGAAGGGAAATATTTGATGTAATGTATGTTTCTTAGTCACATTTTTTTCCATATAATGTAAGATGTCCAAAAAAAAAGCCAGGCCTAATCAGTGCAATCACAGGGAAATGATAGTAGTAAGAGAAACCCACCAATAAAGTGATATTATAATTCTTCCAAACTCCTCGTGGGGAAAAGATTTCATGGACTGAGAAAATTCTAAACTCTTCCAGATAAATAGAAGCAGGCATGATTTCAGAGTGATAGCAGATGTTGCAATTGTTTGTAAATATCTCTGTGCTTATGAAATATTGAGACATTTCAAACCTAGATCTTGGCGGAAATGTTATTGTTTTTGCTCAGATATACTTGGGGAAGTTTCATCAGTCAGTTGAAGCTGTATAATTGATTGTACCGATATCAGAATTGAAATAAGATATTGAAACAAGGTAAGCTTGAAATTCTTGTCACTTGCATTGTCACAGATGATTTTAAAGTATCTCCAAGGTTCTGTTTTGCATGAAGACACTGGTTTCTCCAGAGTGCCTGAATTTAAGACTATTTCTTTGATTTAGCAAATATTGAAGGGGCTGAGACTTTCATGATGCATTTTATAACATCTGCATATACTATAAAATAAGAGCTGGCTTTCCTTGGAAGTCAATTTATTAATTTACCCAGTGTGTTTATAAATAACTGTATTCTAAGAGTTGATGTACAGCAATAGCTATTAGCTATATATTGGCATTTTGACCCATCACCTTTTTTCCAAAAGTGATACAAATTTTATTAGCTTTCCATTATTAAAGAAAATGCCAGTAGTTTTGAATTATTGTAATAACTTAAATGAGGAAGCCAAAGAATAAAAATGATTGCCTTAGAGAACAAACATCTTATTTATTAAACCTCAGCTCCTTGAGGTGGACGTGTGAATTCCAGAAGTGCCCCCCATGCAAATAAATTGCACATCAGTAATCCATTAACAGAGTTTTTGTTACTGTTTTTAAATGCTTCTCAAGGCTTTGAAAACACCATTCAATGTGAGATAATATTGAAAGGGGTATTGAATATACTTAACTACTATGGGATTATTTTGTAAAAATAGGGATTCTGAAGGTGACCAAATATCATAGACATTTGTCTGGAGTCTTTTCCTATACGTAGGTGTTTCTGTGTATTTGTGATATGTATGTGTGTGTGCATACAAGCTGTGCAGGTACACACAGACATGAGATTGATTAAAGTTAAAAGTGCAGTTGTGTGATTGTTATTCTTCACTTTAATGAGCAGTCAGATGTAAGTGAAAAGTTAAAAGGTGGTTATATTTAGCTGTAGCTGTACACTCAATGTATGTTGCACACAGTAGAAAATGAACATAAAACCAGTGAAAAAGCCTCAACATTGCAGCTATATGCATTAATTAAAAGAAGTTTGTTCAACTAAATTTGAAAAAAAACTTCTTTAATTGTGTTTACCCAAAAGCCTTTTCTTCCTAATTTAAATAGCATAAACATCTGGACTAAAGCAATATTAGAATCATGGCAGTAGTCAAGCAAATCTTGTGGAAAATAATGAAATTAGATCCCTGGTGTTGTGACAGAGTAAGGGCAGGATACATCAGTTCGATGTTAATAAAATTTCCATGAATGACTGAATACAATTAAGAAATTGTCAGTTGCGGCAATGAACTTTTGTAGCTCATAGATGTTTGCATCATTTGATTATGCTGGCAATTTAAAATTGTTTGTTAGTGTCTGTGTTGGGATATTAATTATGACCTTTATTACAGCCCACAATTAAACTAGTCATATAGCAACAAGCACATGGTGTCATGGTACTAAAGGGTCTGAACTATTTAGAAAGCGGTCTGCTGTGTTCAGGCCACTAGTGCCCTTTCAAACTAGAAATGATTTTTAAAAGATGCAGTAGCTGAGAAATCACAACTGGAATGAGTAAGCCCTTTAATACAAGAATTTCTTTTTAATAGTGTTTTAACAGTTTTAATTGCTAACAACATCTGTAAAACTGGAAAAAAAGCATTTTTAACTGTGACTTCAAGATTAGCTTTCCCTGTTTCAAGAAGAGAAAACAATTATTCATTGGTTAATTAGCTGTAAACAACTTTTAAAAGACACATCCATTATATATGTAATTATTTGAAAAAAAGGCTTTAATGTTATTTGTGCTAATGCATAATTATTAGTGCTTGCTGAAAGGCTTAACAGTACTTAGATGACCACTATTATTGAGGAGTATCACAGTGAAGAAATGAGATTAGCATCAGGAAGGAATGTATTATGATGAATCAGATAGGAATTTTTTGGTTTTGTTTTGGTTTTTTCTTTTTTGCACCCTTTGGTGAAGGTAATGTGGAATTATATTACATTTTCAGAAACAATATGTTTCAAAACTCAAGGAACAGTAGTTTTTCATCTTTATTTTTATGACACACAAAGAAAATATCTCACCAAACAAGAATATATTCTAAGGGTTATATTTCTGCTGTGATTTATTTATTTTAGACTCTGAGAGCGCTTTTGAAAAATCAACAGTAAATTATATTTTAAACCTCTGGTTATTAAAAACAAAGTAGTTACCGATTAAACCATGAGCTATTTAGTCATTTGTGCTTATGGCAGCCTTTGTGTTCTCTATGTATTAGATCATGCCCCTTGTTCCCTGTGGCATGTTTGATAATTCATAACCATTGGTAGAAAATTAAGCACAATAAAAACAAAATGGTTCTATCTGATATTTGGATTTTAGCTGATGAATTTCACTGTTGACTTTTCTCTAGTGTTCAGAGATTTGAGTTGAAACAATAACTTGGACATTCCAAAGTCAGATAGTTTGGGTATTGACCTTTTCTCTCCCATTTTTTAGCTTCCACTTTTTCATTACCTTTAATTGGTTACCTGATACCATGATTTAAAAGACTCAAAGTTGTGTATATCAACATGATGTTGATAAAGATATTGCATAGCCTGGGAGCAAGCCCAACCTTGTTGCTACTCTATATTACAATTAACTCAGCTTAGGTGATTCAAAGATTTGGCAAGGGCTTTCTTACCACAGATGTCTGGATTTAATTCCATTCTGAAGAGCCCTCTCTGTTGGAAAGAACCAAAGTTCTAGGGTTCTGGTTTCACAATTTGCAAACCTAAATTTCCCAGGATGCCAGTTAAAATCTCAGTAGTGGTGACATTGTTTTTATCTCTCCTTAAGACAGAGAAGGTAAATATTTCCTGGGGAAAAGCCACTGTGCGATGAGGCCTGCCTGGAGCACAGTGCAGACAAAAAAACTCCTGCATATTTCTCAATAATATAGTCTTTGCTCCAAAGTAGACCAAGTTTTTTATTCTGAACTGAGAATGTGAGTTAGTGTCCTTGTGAGTCATTCCAGCCCCTATTGGAGAGCAATAATATAATGCATTTGAAATTTTTGTACCATTTGGCATGAGCTTGCTATCTCTATGCCATGGAGTTTTTTGTCTTGGGTGGAGGGGAGTAAACCTGTTTGGGCTGTCACATTGGCCAAAGGTCCTAAGCCAAATTTTCTCATGACTTGAGAGACTTTACATATGACATAATTTCAGCAGCCATTTAAATTTGCCTGCACTTGACTGCTAGTTAATTTGCTGGGTTAGCAGTTTCCTCCCCTCAATTTCTCCCCTATCTTCATCATTTGTCCTAAATATTTGAAGGAGGGAAGGATGTCAGGAAAATTTACCTACATAACCCGTATGTTATATATACATTTAAAAAAAAATTCCAAATTCAAACACAGCCCAGGGCCTTTGGCATGGAGGGGGTTCTAAATGAATGCTGTAAGCACTTTTATTTTGTTAGTTGACAGGGAAATTATTACATTTTTAGGGATTTGTGAATTTAAGCATAGATGATTACTTCAAACATTGGGGTTTCATAAATAGGAAGCCTTGTGGCTCAATTTACTAATTTATTTTGTGATCTGTGACTAAACTGAGTAAAAATGCAAATAGTACAAGGCCCTTTCCATTTTATCACCAGATCAGTTTACTGATGGGACGATCAGAGTCACTAAACACTCCAACACTCTTGTGATTCCTAAGTAGTTGGGCATTAAAAGCAGCTAAAATGAAGACTATGGGAAGATTGTGGTGCTTCACACAGGGAGGTTTAAATGAAATCTAGTTATTTATTTTAGGCTTAAAATGAAGAGTCTCCAGCTCAGTTTTATTGGCCATTGTGACAGCACAAACAGGTCTGTTCCCCATCACACACAACAATAAACTGCATTGCTGGGAGGTAGCAAACTCAGGAAAAAAAGGAAAGCATTTGGCAAAGGATGAGTGAATAATGCTGCATGCTTAAAGGGACCCTGTTAAATGCCTTTGTATCTTTTCTTGTATACAACTTCTGGTTCTTCATAATTGAAAATCACATTTTTGATTTTTCTGCTTTTGTGTTTTGTAGGACATGAATATTTTTAATATTTATGACATTAAAAATAATTCATGAAAATGCATTTCTTTCATATGCATATGTTAGTATTTTCAAGGAAGCTCGGTCATCATGGGAACATAAACAAGGGAAACCTACTGCCATACAGTGCATTGTTATATATGTTTAGAAATGCTGTGGGTCAAATGAAATTCTAATGTGATTTAATTAGCCTTTAACATGGGATTTATTCTGAAAATCCAGTAGAGGGAGTGTGAAATTCCCAGTGGTTACACATAGATTGAAGATGTCTTTAAGCAGAAATGATGGGAAATAAGTTCCCAAGGTAAAGAGATCAACAGCCCAGATTCATCATCTCCTCAACATTTTATAACATGAAAAGATCTGATATGGCATAAAAGTTGATTTGTTTAGTGCTGTCTCTTCCAAATTTCTCTCCTTTAAAAATTATTTAATTAGACTAAGTGATGTAGCTCATTTGTGAAATAGACCAGGGAATGAGTTGCAGAAAGTCCATACATGCAGGTTGACAATCCCTTACCCAAAGGGATTGTATCTTACCCTGGAGCAGGTATAGTTCTGCATTTAGAAAATTTCTATTTTAAAAAGGTAATATAGTGCATATACTACAGATTATGCAATACCTCCAGCTGGGTCTGGGGCAGCACCCTATTATCAAACATATTCATATTTCTGCATTGCAATGTATGAATATTCACACTAAGTGGGATAAATAAAGGCTGGAAATAATCTCCTTGAAATTAGTTCAGGTCTGGTTTTGCTGCCACATGGAATGTGAAAAACCTTTCAGAGCTTTTTGTTTCCAGAATTGCAGATGGGAGATTGTGGACCAGTATTTCTCTACTCACTCAAGGCATTCCAGTTACTTTTGGGTGTCATAGTTTTAATTTTTATTTCAGTAGGGTCATGATATATTGCTGTAATATAACAACCAAGTAGGGACAAATATGGCAAGAATGTGCTGGTAGACCCAATATTTTGTTTGATTTGGTTTTTAATAAAAAATCAACAAATATTTATTAATTAACAAATATGAGCCAAGCACTGTGCTAGGTGCCCAAGGGTGTGTTAGAAAAGTAGATGCATGGTCTCTGCTTTCATAGAATTTATAATGAATTTAGGCCCATGAGACTGTCTCTGTCTCTCTTACACACACACATACACACAGAATAATAGCAAAAATGTTATATAAACAAGTGCTAAATTGAGTGTTCCAAAGAATATATTCTTTAAGTGTACAATGGCAAATAGGTTTCAGATCACCTGCCAAACCCTACTGATTGTCAGAGGCTGCTCCTGGAGCAACACTGAAGTTTCTGAGAAACTTCAGAGATTAACTGCATGGGTCTCCTTTTTCATTATCAGTGTATGCCATGCAGTGAAGAGAGTGAAGTGACAAGAGCATGCCCTATACTGGTCACCCTTCCACATCTAGGCAGTCAAAATCCAGGAATAGTTTTTCTTAAGAGGGATATTTTGGTGCTGATGTTACTTGACAGTTGTTGCTGTTTTCATTATTATTTAATCATTCATGTCAATTTTAAAAAGTCCCGCTAGATTTAGTTATTTCAAAAGTTCAAGAGCACGTTCATGGGATTACATGGTTGTAATTTGAAGACCCCTAAATAAATGTGATATCTTACCTTTTTATGCAGAATTCTGATGTAATTTTACATGGGTAAAGAACAGTAAAATTCAGTTTAATAAATTAGATGATAATCATATTGATTAGTAATTGTGAAACTTCAGCTTAATTTTTTGTTTGTTTTTCATTTTGTTTTGTTTTAACATGAGTTATATAGAAATGTAGTAATCCTAATTAAACATGAACCTCTCTTCTAAAAGCAATAATCCATAGTGGGGTCATTGCCCTACACATTATTTTCTTTTGTTTCTTTCTCTTTTCTTCAGTTATTTCAGGATCTCTATTTGCACTTGGTGTATTGGAATAGGAAGGCTTTATAATCTTGTTGCTAAGATTGTTTGGCTCCTCAGTCCACCTTCTGAAATGTTTAATTATGATGAGCACAGGATGTTTGAAAATATCTCATTCCACTGTTATTGTTATGAAATATGTATGTAATACATATGAACGCATATGTTTGTGTGTATAAATGTGGCAAACATTCCTTAATAGCAAGGAGGTAACACTTCATGTAGCTTTTCCTCTGTCTCCCTTACTTCAAGCATTCTCATATGACCTAATCACAGAAAAAAGTGTCAGATTTTTCCTAGCTCTGGAGTTTGACCTCTTCCCATAAGAATTGGGTTTTGACATAAGCTTTCTCCAGTTCTGACTTGTAATATCTTGAGATCTTATTTAAGAGATTTTTCTGTTGAAATTTTGTTCTCAGGTTTGGAAGGAAAAAGACTCCTTTAGTCTTTTATTTCGTATTTTTCAGGTCCATGGTAAATTCTGTGGTGATGTAATTTTATATCATTAACAAATACTGAGCAGAATATTTTTAAATGAATTCTGAAAAGTTCAAAGATCCTTGCTGCTTGTGTGAAAGGTTAGGCCATCACATTTAAAACAAGACAAAAATGGAATAATAGAGGAGCCACAGGCATCTTTTATTTCTGTATCTTTGGGAAACAGCAAGAGATCAAACAGTTTCGCTATGACAGTGCCCTCCTAACCTGCTGTGTACCTCCTTGGGCATGAGAATGGACAATCCAAGGGACCAAAAATGTGCTCCTCCTGGCTCTTTTGAACATCAAACTGGGCAATAATATCTATACTCAGGGGAAGCCGATCTATGGCTGGCCACAGAATGGCAATACAGGCAACCAAACGAAATGGATTAAAAAATCTGATTGGTATAGCAAATCGAAGTTAAAATGTCCCCTAGTGCATTTAATACTGAACTGGGAAATTGTAATCAGATAGTGTGGAATTATATATTATTTTTTCCAAAAAATAGAATATTGACTCATATATAAAAGCCTTTTAGAATAAACAGAAAAATAAAACTACTGATTTTTATCTGATATCAACTAACAAATAGACTTTATAATCAATGTAATACAGGTTGACTTACAGATGTTAAGTATCTAATTTTCTCATATCCATCCTTACTTTATTTAGATAAATATAAAGAAAAGAGTAAACAACTATGTTGCTTATTCTAAAAATAATAAATGAAGTAAAATGCAGACTACTTGCATAAACTGTATGGCTAGGTTTCACAATTTTCTCCATAGAATGAAACCCTACTACCTGCTCACTTAGTTTCCCAGGCTTGTGTACTTCTAGTTAGCAACGCAGAATACTTTGTACCTTCGTTAGACAGTGTGACATCGGTGATTGGCTGTCTATCCCTGCTTTTCAAAGTTTTGTAGACTAGCAGCATTAAAATCACTTTGGAGCTTGTTACAAATGCAAAATCTCAGACCTAACTCCAGAACTACTCAATCAGAATCTTTTCCCTTAACTGGTGACTCACATACCTTAGCTTCTAATGCTTAAGACTAGACTGTTGACTGTTATGTTAGTAGGATAAGATTTAGATCTCAGCTGTCTACAGTTACCAGGGGTTGCAAATGTCAGCTAGGCATTGGATCCCAAACCTGATGGATCAACGCTTCTGCATTAACTCTTTAAAGATATATTTATTTGCTTTCTGTACATTGCATTGTTACCAAGAATATTTAAGAAAGCTCATAAAGTATACATAATATAATACTTTCAAGAAAATAGTATTCATATTTCAACAAAAATAATAATGATATTGTTTAAAATAAAGGTGAAGAGAGAATATGGATAAGAAACAGAAGCCATGGGAGAGCAGGATTACCCAAAATCTATACAGAGAAATCTAATACTGTATCATCTGCAATAAAAAGATGGTTGAGGACTCTTCCATTATGCTAGTCAATGGCATCTGTATAATATCCCCATGAGACAGCCTTCCAAAATTTAGTGCCAGGAAAATCTTTATCTAATTTGAAGAACTCCTGTGCTCCTTTCTTTATGACAATAAAGGTTATATAAATTACCATGTCTTTCTTTTTTCCTGACTGCCAGGAAGCAAAGGGCCAAATTTTTTGAGAGTCATGGGAACTATTTTAACCATCACAAATGGAATATTTCCCTTCAGTTTGAATACTTAAAGTGATTTAATCTTACTGTATGTATGTTCTATATTATAATACAGTTCAAATCACATTTGGAAATGATTTTTTTGTAATGAATAATGACTATTATATCAACACATAACACATTCTGTTTCCATTCTGAGTGATATTGAATAGGATGAACAGTGACTTTTTAGCAGCACTGAGAAAAATGGGCTGCTCACTTCCTCTTTACCAAACTCTGATTCAGCTGTTTTGAGCATTTTGGGCATGCCTAGTAGAGGGTGAATTCTAATAGAGAGTAAATGATTAAGAGATAATAATACTGAAAGCTATATCTAAAGGAAAGACAGGAAGAACTATTAAGTTAAACAAATTCAAAGGAATTTATGTAGCTGTGTACCATGCCCCACTGTAATCAGTCTCTATACATCAACTTCAGTAATGTGCTTATGTCCAAACTAGGGAGGTGAGACAGCTGTTTGCCATTTTCAGTGTAGGCAGGGGCACATCCACCAGTGAGATTATAGTCTTGCACACTGTTTCATCGGCATGAAGCTGTGTTCTTATGGGTGACTATAGCCATGGACGTGGAAAGATGAAGCTAGGCTACATAGTGCCTGTGTTTTCACTGTGCTCAGATGCAGTTCCAGAACAGATTTTGATGTGTGGAGAGGGGATGAAGGGAGTGAAAGTATGATGGTCTTGGAGGAAGAAGGAGAGTGGTGAAGGCGATGGTGTTAGAAGACAGGAGAAGGAGGAGAAACTACAATTTTCTCAGTGGGTACTTTCAGATCAGCAAGAGTTATTAAGTAAATTTTTTCTTATTTATTTTGTATTTATTTGTTTGTAGGCTGGTTGTTGGGGTGGGCAGGATAATTTTCAATAAGGATCCCAGCAGCCTCAATACATACCTACTTGCCATGTATCTGTACATCTTTCTGTTTAGTTCTGTGAAGTTAAGTTCTGGGAGTAAGCCTTAATTTTAGGTTTTCCTGCTTGTAGACAATTGGGTTAAACATTAATATAATTAAAACTTTATCTTTTGAAAATCTGTGTATAATTTAGTTTTGTTTTCCAGAGTATTTGCCCTTAAGAATTTTGATTTCAAAATATATGTATTAAACCCTTAAGAGTTAATGGTAACATAATTGATCTGTGAAAGGGACATGTAGCTTTTTTCTTGTACAATTTTATGTGAATACTTATAAGAATGTATATAATAAATACTGAGTAATTTAGTTTTATTTTTTCCAACTATTACATTATGTTTCTTAATTGTATAATTTTTATTAGATTTTTTAATAGATTGGCAGTATTTTACTAAAGTTCTAGTATTAATATTGTTTATGCATGTTTATGACATTCAGGTTTCTTGAAGTTGTAAATAAAGCTGTAGGCCACATCTATATAGAAGTCTCACCACTATTATTATTTCCACTATTGAATAGCATTTATTTTGTAATTGATGGTTGTCAGCCTATAATTTTTTTGGCTTGTTATACCTTGAACACTTCACAGTTTTCATTAATTTTTGTAGTATTTACATACTACCCTTATTGCATTTTTTCAAGTGGTGAAATGAAGTAAGATGATCTTTATTTAATTATGTCTTTTTGGACCAGAGGTTCTCATTCTGGGCTGCACAGTACAAATATCTGGGGAACATTAAAAAAATCCAGTTGTCCATCCTGTACCCATATTAAATCAGAATCTCTGGAGTTTGAACCCAGGTATCAGAATTTTTTTTAAACCTCCCCAGCTGATTCCAATATGCAGCCAGGTTTGAGAACCATTGGTAGGAGGCAGAAAAGCACATCTCTGGGCCACTCCTGATGGCACCTACAGCTTTTGTTAAAGATTCTGTGCTTGGGGCTTCAGACCTATTTGGTGTGCTCTTGTCCTACTTCCTACATCAATTCCAAACCAGTAATAGCTTGAAACAGTATAAAGGACAGTGGAACTATTTTGTAACAAGTTTTACCAAACAAAGTCATTGGCTTATTACAATACATGAAATTCCAGACTTTGTCTTTCCATAGGTGTGATTGGCTGCATCTGAAGTTCATCCTAAGTGCTCTGTTGATGAAATACCCAATTAAGCATTCCACTATTTTAACATTCAACACTCAAATTTGGTCTGCTACCCAAAAATCATGTATGTGAACCCATGGGCCAGGCATGTGCACACACAGATGCAAAGTAAGTGGGTGTATAGACACGGCAATTTTCTTTGAACCCAGAAGAACTGGTTAATCTGGGTTGCTGTTAGGAACCCTCAAATTGGAGGCAGGATCCTGAACTTTTTCCCTTCCTCTATGTCTGCTTCTGCCTGAAAATTCTGTCACCTTTATTATGTAGACAGTTAAAAATGTAAAATCAGGTAAGATTGATTTCTCCTCTCTCCACCGCCCACCTTTTTTTAAAGTGCAGAATGTCTGGATAAATATCCTTAAGTAAGAAAGTTTAAGTGCCTACTTTGACAGTTACAAATAATTTTATACAATAGGCAGACAGAAAAATTGTGCTGATTGTCTGTACTTCTTTAAAAAAAAAAGGGAAGAGGGAGAGAAAGTCTGGCCTGGAGACTAGAGTAAATCACAAAAGTGATCTCAAGTGAACAGAGATAGATTTCTGGAATACGGTGTGCAATGAAACCACTGACCTCTTATACACGGGTTCATGTCTTTTCTACAGAAACAGATGGGTAATCGCATAATGCCGAAATCATGCTCTACATAATATGGACCTAGTGATTGCAGACCTGATTGCTTGCCATATGGTTGCTGAAGGGTTGAAGAGAAAATGGGATGATATGCAAACCCTTAAAAGCAACATTTTTATTGAATGGCCATTACATTAAAACCCAAACTCTGCAAATGAAGGCAAGAACTGTGGTGAATAATAATGAAATAACAAAGCAATAAAAGCAGCAGCAGCATTGCATGTATTTTGTTTTCAATATGCAAACTAAGGGCAGACTTATTTTTGTCACTTTGCGTAGCATTATTACATGCATTAGGGGGTAAGGTGGTGGGACATAAATGCCTCCAGGTCAGAAATATTGTATGTGTTGAGCATTGCTGCATTCACTAGGTGAGAGAGAAGAAAATAATAATTTGTTCCAGAGGAACTGAATTTGACTCAAAAGCTACCTGCAGTATGTGACTAACCTCTGTGAAGTTCAGTATATCAGCAAGAAGCTAGTAGTAAAAACCTATTTGAGAGTCTAGTGTGATGATGTGAAATGAAGAATCTTGTTTACTTTTTGCCTTTGAATTTCCTCATGCAGATTTTGTTGCTGCCTCACTGTTGGCAGACAGGTGTATGGGATAAGGTGGCTTCTATTTCCCAGAGCATATTACAATTTAGTTGAGCAGCTGTGATTGGTTTTTCTCTAAGTTTTGTTTTTAGTTTGTTACCAGGAACAGAAAGGGCTTTTTTTTCTTTAAAGAAATGTATTTTATTAGCTTGCTTCAGATTTGCATACCCTTCATTTCCTGTCTCTTTAATGATTGTTTTTCAGTCATGCAAAATAATAAGATTTTGCACTGTCAGAAATGGAACCCAAATATGTTAAAGTAAACCTACTAAGAATATGTGGAGGGTAGTAAGCTGAGAAGTAAAATCTCAGTCCTTTAATGAGAAGTCTGAAGTATCTAATTGTATTTTTGCATATAAGAGATAGTGATCAGGGCAAAACATCTAAATTTAGTGTATATGATTATGCTCACAACTCTGTAGGGATTTGGGGAATTTATATTCCCAAGTGAAGGTTCACTTTTCAAGAAGTTGTTTGTGTGTCTGTGTGTTTTAAAGCCCACAAATGGCATCTTACTATGAATTACCTTCTTTAAATTAAACTCTATATAATTTGCTTTTTAATACCTAAGGATTAAACTATATGATTAGAATGGACTGAAAAGTTTGCTTTTATTTTCCTCGCCTTACTTCTTCTGAACAAGTCCACTGCAATAATTCATGTTTCCAAAAGTAGAAAAGTTCCATGAGAGTTTTTAAGTTTAAGTTGGAGAGAGTTTTGGACCTGTTATAAACACTGTATTTGCTCATTGTTTATAAAAAGTTTATTTGGAGGAAGAGGTTAATGTTCGCTAAAAATATGAGGTTGGGGATGTTCTTTAATGTGTAAGCAACTGATAGCTTACTTTAGGGTTCTCAAACTGGAGGGCTAGTTAAAGCACAAATCGTCCTGCTCCAGTCTGGGAGTTTCTGTTTTAGTGGATCTTTGTGTGGTGGGGTATAGTTTGCATTTATAACACTTTCTCAGTAGATATTGATGCTGTAGATCCCTGGGACCACACTTTGAGAAACATTGCCTGTTCTTAGTGCCTAGTGGTCAGGCAGAAACCTTAGCACCATCTAATATTATATTTTTGAACATTCAGAGAGTTTTGCAAGCTATTAACCTGATGTTTTAAGAATAATGAAGCCACATAGATTAAGAACAATAAAGCTTTGGCCAAAGTAGGAGTGGAGGTATAGGTGGAACCACCTTAGTCCTGATGAGACTTTGGTTTGGTTCCTGGGACTTGTGTACCTTTGAAATCCCATTTGTTTTTGCTGGAAGAATAAACATTTCTATAGCACTGTTCAAAGAACTCCCATCCACTTAAATGAATCTCAGAATTGTTAGGCATTTCATCAGCTTCATTGCTCTGATTACTTTCTGTGGCCTAAAGACATAGGACAAGTGTAATATAATATTTAAGACATTTTATGTATGGCAAAAGAATCCTCCCCACCCCCCCACCCCCCCACCCCACAATGAGAAGCATTTTCTTCATGCCTAGAAAGCTGATTTTTATACAGCTTGACTAGTGACATATTTCCTGTGTGGCAGAAATAAGTTTTGCATAACTTTTAAGAGCCCGGGCTGACCTATTTAATAGATACCCAGTGCTACATAATGTATTTAGGTCAAGCATTGTGTTTGAGCTCCTCATCACTCTTGTATTAGTCTTGCTTTCCATGAAAACCTCAGGTATATCACAGGTAAACTGTAGGCCAAGGGATGTTGCCTGACATCAACATACAATAAATTTCTATATAACATAATTATGTCAACCAATCCTACCACCAAAGTTAAAAAGGAATCTAAAATTTTAATGAAATATCTGCCCTGCTGTTTTACTTTAGGGCATTCACAATTCTACTGTTAGCACAGTGCTGTGACTACACACCTGAAAAGCATCAGTGGAGTTAAAATGCTTTTGAATGTCACTGCTATTTGGAATACTTTTATTTAAAAATTAAAAGAAAATGGTGGTCTGCCATCTTTTTTTTTTTTTTTTGTAACTCTTTGCTTGATAAGTTGAATGATTAAGTTTTGACACATGTCTTTCAGGGTTGGGTTTTTTTCCCTAGCAGAGATTTCTCAGGTAAAGGTTGAAGTCTGAATGTGGGCAATGTCATTATCCTAATATGTTGGAAGATGAATCCATCCATCTTGTAACAATACCTCATTGCTTCCAAGGATCTAAAATTGTATGAATGTAAATGTGAACTTGAAGTGTTGAGAAAATGCAATTCAAAAATTATTCTAAGCTAGCTTTTAACATGTATTTATCAAACACATTTGTTCCCCCTGCCTAAATGGAGAACATTGACTTTTTTTTTTTAAGAATTGGTGCTAATAATATCCTTTTATTTTTGTACTCATGTCCCACTTCCTCTCCTCAAAGATACTAAACCATGTGCCATGTGCCTTGAGCTTCAGCTCAACCCATGTCTGGAAGAAGAAAAGCTTCTAATTTAATTCTTTAGCTTTCATATGTAATACACTATGATTCCCATCTTATTGCTTACAAATAAATCTGTTGTTAGAAATCACCTCTCCTGCTTTGTCATGTAGTTCTACCTTGGCTGCAGTACCCAGGCTGTAAAATCAGTGGGTCTCAACCCTGGCTGCACATTAGAGTCACCTAGGGAGCTTTTGAAAAAAATACCAGTGCCTGGGCCCCACCCGAGCCCGTTAAATTGGCATCTCTGGGGATGGGGCCTGGGCAAGTATTTTTTTAAGGGCTCCCAGGTGATTCTAATTGTGCAGCCAGGGTTGAGAGCTACCATTTAAAATTAAATGACATACAAGTTCGTCCTCAGTCTACAGGAATCATGTTTTCAGCATTCAGATCACTGGTCACAGATTGTTGCTCTTACGCAAATGAAAAGTAAGTATACAAATGGAGGGAAAGGGAATCCTGGTATGAAATTCCTTTTTGTAACTTCCTTACACAGAGAATAAGGTATTTGACCAAGGCTCGAGAACAAAAACTGTGACCAGGTGTTTTGAATATGAAATGGTGACTGCATGGATGTCTTTGCTTTGCCTTTGGTTTAGAATAAGACCTGGTGAGGTAGGGTGTGAAAGCTCAAAGCCACATAAGTTACTTCCTTCCCTTATCATCTATAAAATGGTGATAGTAATAGGGTGGTTATGAGAGTTAAATTAAAAAATATACCATATCAACATATTGAAGACATGAAATAGGTGTTTGAAAATAAAGAATTAAGGATCACAGTTTCTGCTTTAGTCTAAATGACAAAGCCATAAATTTGTCTCTCATTACCTTTGTTTCTGTCAAAGGGATACACTAAAGTGGATATCAGTAGGTATATCATGCATCTTAAAACCAAGTGTAACTGACCTTTAAATGAGCTGTTTTTTTGATTATTTGTGTATTCTATATTACCACAGGTACTTGAAAAAAGAATTCCTTCTCCTCACTTTTCCCTCCTATTACCATTTTCACTAGATGAAAATGATGTTAGTACAGCTAGTTATTAGAAATTATTAATTGTAGAAAATTAATACAATTAATATTAATAAACTAATACAATTAATAATTGTAGAAAAATACCTTTTTGTTAATATCTATGAGCTTCACTTTGTGACTAGTGATCATGGTGTAGTGAGTGAAGAATTTTGTGTAAGGCAATGTTAGTACATTTCCTGATCCCATCCACTGCTATCTCTCATCTTACTTTGGCTTTATAAATCTCTGCATTTGTTTGTATACATCTTTCAGAAAGCAAATTCATATTTTTAATGTGAATTTTTATTTACTATGATTTTTTTTGTTATTTTAATTAGTTGAAAGCATCTATCGTCAGCCCTAACCATTAATAATTTATCACTGACATATTTTACTTCAGTGCTAGTTTATCATCTTTTACTTTTTAAAATACTAGTAATACTGACACTTTCAAATGCCAATGGTAATTCTAGCAAATTTTATTTGCTTTATTAAATTATTAATTCTGTGTATGTGTGTGTGTATGTGTGAATTTCAGCTATTACATGGTCTATTTCTAATGTTGGACTGTTTTGAAAGTCTATCACTGAATTGGCATATTTGTAATTAAAAAAATGCATTAAAATGGCATATGAATTTCTTTCTTTGAAGAAAGACATTTACTTTTCTAATCGCAACAAGATTTTTACAAATGCAGAGGCTTTGAATCATTTAATTTAGATAATTTGTAGTAATGCTTTCCTTTAGAATCTTATAATTTGGAGGAGAGCTGCATTTAAGTGAAATGGATAGTGTGCTTTTTAAAAAAATTTTTTATTAAGGTATTATTGATATACACTCTTACCTCTTATGAAGGTTTCACATGAAAAAACAATGTGGTTACTACTTTTACCATATTATCAAGTCCACACCCATAACCCAATGCAGTCACTGTCCTTCAGTGTAGTAAGATGCCACAGATTCACTGTTTGGCTTCGCTGTGCCAGACTGTTTTCCCCAAGACCCCCACCCATGTATACTAAATATAATACCCCTCAATCCCCTTCTCCCTTCCTCCCCACCCACTGTCCCACACGCCTCCCCTTTGGTAACCACTAGTCCATTCTTGGAGTCTGTGAGTCTACTGCTATTTTGTTCCTTCAATTTTGCTGCATTGTTATACTCCACAAATGAGGGAAATGATTTGGCACTTGTCTTTCTCCACCTGGCTTATTTCACTGAGCATAATATCCTCCAGCTCCATCCATGTTGTTGCAAATGGTAGGATTAGTTTCTTTCTTATGGTTGAGTAGTATTCCATTGTGTATATGTACCACCTCTTCTTTATCCATTCATCTACTGATGGACACTTAGGTTGCTTCCATATCTTTGCTATTGTAAATAGTGTGGCAGTAAACACAGGGGTGCATATGTCTTTTTGAATCTGAGAAGTTGTATTCTTTGGGTAAATTCCAAGGAGTGGGATTCCCAGGTCAAATGGTATTTGTAGTTTTAGTTTTTTGAGGAACCTCCATATTGCTTTCCACAATGGTTGAACTAGCTTACATTCCCACCAGCAGTGTAGGAGGGTTCCCCTTTCTCCACATCCTCACCAGCATTTGTTGGTCTTAGTCTTTTGGATGCTGGCCATCCTTACTAGTGTGAGGTGATACCTCATTGTGGTTTTAATTTGCGTTTCCCTGATGATTAGTGATATGGAGCATCTTTTCATGTGCCTGTTGGCCATGTGAATTTCTTCTTTGGAGAAGTGTCTGTTCAGATCCACTGCCCAATTTTTAATAGGATTACTTGCTTTTTGTTTGTTGAGGTGTGTGAGCTCTTTGCATATTTTGGATTTCAACCCCTTATCAGATATGTCATTTATGAATATATTCTTCCATACGGTAGGATATGTTCTTGTTCTGTTGATGGTGTCGTTTGCCATACAGAAACTTTTTAGTTTGATGTAGTCCCATGTGTTCATTTTTGCTTTTGTTTCCCAGGCTGGAGGAGATGCATTCAGGAAGAAGTCACTCATGCTTATATTCAGGAAATATTTGCTTATGTTGTCTTCTAAGAGTTTTATGGTTTCATGACTTACATTCAGGTCTTTGATCCATTTTGAATTTACTTTTGTGTATGGGGTTAAACAATAATCCAGTTCCATTCTCTTGCTTGTAGCTGTCCAGTTTTGCCAACACCAGCTGTTGAAGAGGCTGTCATTTCCCCATTGTATGTCCATGGCTCCGTTATACTATATTAATTGCCCATATATGGTTGGGTTTATATCAGCGCTCTCTAGTCTGTTCCATTGGTCTGTGGGTCTGTTCTTGTGCCAGTACTAAATTGTCTTGATTACTGTGGCTTTGCAGTAGAGCTTGAAGTTGGGGAGTGTAATTCCCCCAGCTTTATTCTTCCTTCTCAGGATTGCTTTGGCTATTTGGGGTCTTTTGTGGTTCCATATGATTTTAGAACTATTTGCTCTAGTTAATTGAAGAATGCTGTTGGTATTTTGATAGGAATTGCATTAAATCTGTAGATTGCTTTAGTCAGGATGGCCATTTTGACAATATTAATTCTTCCTATCCAAGAGCACAGGATGTGTTTCCATTTATTGGTATCTTATTTATTTCATGAGTGTTTTGTAGTTTTCAGAGCATAGGTCTTTCACTTCCTTGGTTAGGTTCATTCCTAGGTATTTTATTCTTTTTGATGCAGTTGTGAATGGAATTGTTTTCCTGATTTCTCTTTCTGCTAGTTCATTGTTAGTATATACGAATGCCACAAATTTCTGCATATTAATTTTGTATCCTGCAACTTTGCTGAATTCAGATATTAGATCTAGTAGTTTGGAGTGTATTCTTTAGGGTTTTTTATGTACAATATCATGTCATCTGCAAACAGGAAGAGTTTAACTTTTTCCTTGCTAATCTCGATGCCTTTTATTTATTTGTGTTGTCTGATTGCCGTGGCTAGGACCTCCAGTACTATGCTGAATAGAAGTGGGGAGAGTGGGCATACTTGTCTTGTTCCCGATCTTAAAGGAAAAGCTTTCAACTTCTCATTGTTAAGTATAATGTTGGCTGTGGGTTTATACCATCTATACCCATTTTACTGAGAGTTTTTATCATAAATGGGTGTTGAATTTTGTTGAATCCTTTTTAAGCATCTATGGAGATGATCATGTGGTTTTTGTCCTTTTTGTTGGTGTGATGGATGATGTTGATGGGTTTTCGAATGTTGTGCCATCCTTGCATTCCTGGATAAAATCATACTTGATCACGATGGATGATCTTTTTTATATATTTTTGAATTGCTAATATTTTGTTAAGTATTTTTGCATCTATGTTCATTAGGGATATTGGTCTGTAGTTTTCTTTTTTTGTGGTGTCTTTGCCTGGTTTTGGTATTAGAGTGATGCTGGCCTCATAGAATGAGTTTGGAAGTATTCCCTCTTTTTCTACTCTTTGGAAAACTATAAGGAGGTTGGGTATTAGGTCTTCCCTAATGTTTGATAAAATTCAGCAGTAATCCGGGAAGATGGTGGTGTTGAGCAGGGTGGCTGAAATCTCCTCCCAAAACCATATGTATTTATGAAAATAAAACAAGTACAACTATTCCTAAAAAAGAGACCAGAAGATACAGGACAGCACATAGCCAGCAGCTACACCTGAGAGGACTCGGCACCCCGCGAGGCAGGTAAGATACGGAGCCGCGACCTGGCGGGATCCGAGCACTCTCCCACCCCAGCGCACCGGCAGGAGGAGAGGATTCAGAGCCAAAGGGAGTGGAAGTACACCCCGTGAAATAATCAGCCCCGGTGACCTGTGCCGGGAGCCCTGACCCACATCGCGTGGTGTAGTGGAGATTGGAGGGACAGAGGGTGCAGGATCTGAGCGAGAAATGCACCTGGGTCCTTGCAGCTGGCTGCTGGGAAAAAAAAAGGACAAAAGCACATGCTTTTCTCAGCATTCGTAAGGAGACAGAAGCCCAGCAGAGGAGCCAGATCACCCAGGCACACTCAGCCCAGCAGGCTGGGAGGCCTGGGGAGTTTTGGACCCCTTAGCTGGCGACTGGGAAAGGGTGGCCGCACTTAGACCTGCCACAGAGATCAACAGTCTCCGATTCGTTCCCACCCCAGCCAGAGCTATAAAGAGCCCTGTGAGAGGCGCAGCTACGGCTGCGAAATAGTGGAGCAACAGTGCCACCTACAGCATCCCCACAGAATCTACTCCTGATGGGCGTTTTTCTATTTTTTGTTTTGTTTTGTTTTTTCTTCTCTTTCTTTTTTCTTTTCTTTTCTTTCTTTTTTTTCTTTTTTATTTTCTTTTTAAAGTGTTAAAGAGCCCAGCTGACATACGTGGCAACTACCAGTGATCACTTCTATAGCCATGAAAAGACAGAGGAATATGGTTCAGACCAAAATCAACCAGACAACCCCAGAGAGGGAGCCTGAAGGGATGGAATGCACAGTCTTCCTGAAAAATAATTCAGAATAAAAGTCATAACCATGCTGATGGACCTACAGAGAAATGTGCAAGAGCTGAGGGAGGAAGTGAGGAAAGACAATGCAGAAATCAGACAAGTGATCGATGAGCTTAACAGCAGACTGGATGAGATGCAATAGACTGTTAATGGAATAGAAATCAGAGAACAGGAATACAGAGCAGCTGAGGCAGAGAGAGATAAAAGAATCTCTAGGAATAAAAGACTATTGAGAGAACTGTGTGACCAATCCAAATGGAACAATATTCGCATTATAGGAGTACCAGAGGAAGAAGAGGGAGAAAAAGATAGAAAGTGTCTTTGAAGTAATAATTGCTGCGAACTTTCCCTCGCTGGGGAAGGAAATAGTCTCACAGTCCACCGAAGCCCACAGATCTCCCTACACAAGGGACCCAAGGAAGACAACACCAAGACACATAATAATTAAGATGGCAAAGATCAAAGATAAAGACAGAGTATTAAAGGCAGCTAGAGAGAGAGAAAAAGATCACCTACAAAGGAAAACCCATCAGACTATCATCAGACTTCTCAACAGAAACCTTACAGGCCAGAAGAGAATGGCATGATATATTTAACGTTATGAAACAGAAGGGCCTCGAACCAAGAATATTGTATCCAGCACGATTATCATTTAAATATGATGGAGGGATTAAACAATTTCCAGACAAGAAAAAGTTGAGAGAGTTTGCCTCTCATAAACCACCACTACAGGATATCTTAAACGGACTGCTCTAGAGGGAAGCACCCCTAAGACTAAAAAGATGTCACCAAGGAAAATAAAATGATAGCAAAGAAAGCAGACCATCCAAATACTAACTAAAGGCAAAGAATAAAACACCTAGTATATAGAGAATGGAGGAGGAAGAATAAGAAGGGAGAGAAATAAAGAAACATCAGACTGTGTTTACAATAACTTAACAAGAAAGTTGTTAGATTGTTAGATAGTAAAGAAGCAACCCTTGAACCTTTGGAAACCACGAATCTAAAGCCAGCAATGGCAATAAGTACATATCTATCAATAATCACCCTAAATGTAAATGGACTGAATGCACCAATCAAAAGACACAGAGTAACAGAATGGATAAAAAAGCAAGACCCATCTATATGCTGCTCACAAGAGACTCACCTCAAACCCAAAGATATACACAGACTAAAAGTGAAGGGATGGAAAAAGATATTTCATGCAAACAACAAAGAGAAAAAAGCAGGTGTGGCAGTACTTGTATCAGACAAAATAGACTTCAAAACGAAGAAAGTAGCAAGACATAAAGAAGGACATTACATAATGATAGAGGGGTCAGTCCATCAAGAAGATATAACCATTATAAATATATATGCACACAACACAGGAGCACCGGCATATGTGAAACAAATACGAACAGAATTAGAGGAGGAAATAGACAGCAATGCATTCATTTTAGGAGACTTCAACACACCACTCACTCCAAAGGACAGATCAACCAGACAGAGAATAAGTAAAGACATAGAGGGACTGAACAACACACTAGAACAGATGGACCTAACAGACATCAGAACAGAAATCAAAGAATATATGGACAACTTGTTAGAAAAATACAACCTTCCAAGACTGACCAAGCAAGAAACAGAAAAACTAAACAGACCAATCACCAGCAACGAAATTGAATTGGTAATCAAAAAACTACCCAAGAATAAAACCCCTGGACCTGATGCATTCACCTCTGAATTCTACCAGACATATAGAGAAGAAATAACACCCATTCTCCTTAAAGTTTTCCAAAAATAGAAGAGGAGGGAATACTTCCAAACTTATTTTATGAAGCCAGCATTACTCTAATACCAAAACTGGGCAAGGACATCACCAAAAAAGAAAATTACTGACCAATATCCCTGATGAATATAGATGCAAAAATACTCAACAAAATATTAGGAAGCCGAATTCAAAAATACATCAAGAGGATCATACACCATGATCAAGTGGGATTCATCCCAGGGATGCAAGGATGGTACAACATTTGAAAATCCATCAACATCATCCACCACATCAACAAAAAGAAAAACAAAAGCCACATGATCATCTCCATAGATGCTGTAAAAGCATTTGACAAAATTCAGCATCCATTCATGATTAAACTCTCAACAAAATGGGTATAGACGCAAGTACCTCAACATCATAAAGGCTATATATGACACACCCACAGCTAACATCATACTTAACAGCGAGATGCTGAAAGCTTTTCACCTAAGATTCGGAACAAGGCAAGGATGCCCACTCTCTCCACGGTTATTCAACATAGTACTGGAGGTCCTAGCCATGGCAATCAGACAAAACAAAGACATACAAGGTATCCAGATTGGTAAAGTAGAAGTCAAATTGTCACTATTTGCAGATGACATGATACTGTACATAAAAACCCTAAAGACTCCACTCTAAAACTACTAGAACTAATATCTGAATTTAGCAATGTTGCCCGATACAAAATTAACACAGAAATCTGTTGCTTTCCTATACAGTAACGATGAACTAACAGAAAGAGAAATTAGAAAAACAATTCCATTCACAATTTCATCAAAAAGAATAAAATACGTAGGAATAAACCTAATGAAGGAAGTGAAAGACCTGTACTCTGAAAACTACAAGACACTCCTAAGAGAAATTAAAGAGGACACTAACAAATGGAAATGCATCCCATGCTCTTGGCTAGGAAGAATAAATATTGTCAAAATGGCTATACTACCTAAAGCAATCTACAGATTCAACGCAATCCCTGTCAAACTACCAACAGAGTTCTTCAATGAACTTGAACAAATAATTCTAAAATTCATATGCAGCCACAAAAGAACCCAAATAGCCAAAGCAATCCTGAGAAGGAGGAATAAAACGGGGAATTACGCTCCCTGACTTCAAGCTCTACTACAAAGCCACAGTAATCAACACAATTTGGTATTGGCTCAAAAACAACCAACAGACCAGTGGAACAGAATAGAAAATCCAATCATGAACCCAAACATATACAGTCAATCAATATTTGATAAAGGAGCCTTGGATATACAATGGGGAGATGACAGCCTCTTCAGCAGCTGGTGTTGGAAAAACTGGACAGCTACATGTAAGAGAATGATACTGGACTACTGTCTAGCCCCATACACAAAGGTAAACTCAAGGTGGATCAAAGACCTGAATGTAAGTCATGAAACCATAAAACTCTTAGAAAAACACATAGGCAAAAATCTCTTGGACATAAACATGAGCGACTTCTTCATGAACATATCTCCCCGGGCAAGGGAAACAAAAGCAAAAATGAACAAATGGGAGTATATGAAGCTGAAAAGCTTCTGTACAGCAAAGGACACCATCAGTAGAAGAAAAAGAGATCCTACAGTATGGGAGAATATATACATAAATGACGTATCCGATAAGGGGTTGACATCCAAAACATATAAAGAACTCACGCACCTTAACAAACAAAAAGTAAATAATCTAATTAAGAAATGCACAGAGGACATGAATAGACACTTCTCTAAAGAAGAAATTCAGATGGCCAACAGGCACATGAAAAGATGCTCCACATCGCTAATCATCAGAGAAATGCAGATTAAAACCACAATGACATATCACCTCACACCAGTGAGGATGGCCAACATCCAAAACACAAACAACAACAAATGTTGGCAAGGATGTGGAGAAAGGGGAACCCTCCTACACTGCTGGTGGGAATGCAAAGTAGTTCAGCCATTGTGGAAAGCAGTATGGAGGTTCCTCCAAAAAGTCAAAATAGAAATACCATTTCACCCAGGAATATCACTCCTAGCAATTTACCATAAGAATGCAGCAGCACAGTTTGAAAAAGACATATGCACCCCTATGTTTATCGCAGCTCTATTTACAATAGCCAAGAAATGGAAACAACCTTAGTGTCCATCAGTAACTGAATGTGTAAAGAATAGGTGGTACATATACACAATGGAATATTATTCAGCCATAAGAAGAAAACAAATCCTACCATTTACAACAACATGGATGGAGCTAGAAGTTATTATGCTCAGTGAAATAAGCCAAGCCGAAAAAGACAAGTATCAAATGATTTCACTGATATTGAAGTATAAGAACAAAGAGAAAAACTGAAGGAACAAAACAGCAGCGGACTCACAGAACCCAAGAACGGACTAATAGTTACCAAAGGGAAAGGGACTGGGGAAGATGGGTGGGAAGGGAGGGTTAAGGGGGAAAAAGGGGCATTACGATTACCAGATGGAATGTTAGGGTGGCATGGGGAGGGCTGTACAACTCAGAGAAGACAAGTAGTGATTCTATAGCATCTCACTAGGCTGATGGACAGTGACTGTAATGGGGTTGGTCGTGGGTATCTGATGAAGGGGGTAATTTAATAACCATAATATTGCACATGTAATTGTAGATTAATGATACCAAAATAAATTATAAAAAAAAATTCAGCATTGAAACCATCTGGTCCAGGAATTTTGTTCTTAGGTTGTTTTTTGATTACCAGTTCAACTGAGTTGCTAGTAATTGGTCTGTTCAGATTTTCTCTTTCTTTCTGGGTCAGCCTTGGAAGATTTTATTTTTCTAGAAAGTTTTCCATTTCTTCTAGGTTATCCAGTTTGTTACCATATAATTTTTCATAGTATTCTCTAATAGTTCTTTGTATTTCTGTGATATCCATAGTGATTGTTCCTTTCTCATTTCTGATTTTGTTTATTTGTGTAGACTTTCTTTTTCTTGATAAGTCTGACCAGGGTTTTATCTTTTTTGTTTATTTTCTCGAAGAACCAGCTTCTGCTTTCATTGATTTTTTTTATTGTTTTATTCTTCTTGATTTTATTTATTTCTGCTCTTATCTTATTATGTTCCTCCTTCTACTGACTTTCCCCTCATTTGTTCTTCTTTTTCTAGTTTCATTAATTGTGAGTTTAGGCTGTTCTGATGGAATTGTTCTTTCCTGAGGTACGTGTGTTTTGCAATATACTTTCCTCTTAGCATGGCCTTTGCTGTGTCCCACAGATTTTGCGGTGTTGAATTATTGTTGTCATTTGTCTTCATACATTGCTTGATCTCTGTTTTTATTTGGTCATTGATCCATTGGTTTTTTTAGGAGTATCTTGTGAAGCCTCCATGTGTTTGTGCGATTTTTCATTTTCTTTGTATAATTTATTTATTGTTTCATACCTTTGTGGTCTGAGAAATTGTTTGGTATAATTTCAATCTTTTTGAATTTATCGAGGCTCCTTTTGTGGCCTAGCATGTGATCTATTCTTGAAAATGTTCCATGTGCACTTGAGATGAATGTGTATTCTGCTGCTTTTGGGTGTAGAGTTCTTTAAGTGTCTGTTAGGTCCATCTATTCTAATGTGTTGTTCAGTGCTTCTGTCTCCTTATTTTCTTTCTGGCTGATCTGTCCTTTGGAGTGTTGAAGTCTCCTAGAATGAACGCATTGCATGCTATTTCTGCTTTTAATTCTGTTAGTATTTGTTTCACATATGTGCGTCCCCTGTGTTGGGTCCATGGATATTTATAATGGTTGTACCTTCTTGTTGGATTGACCCCTTTATCCTTATGTAATGTCCTTCTTTGTCTCTTGTGACTTTCTTTGTTTTGAAGTCTATTTTGTTTGATACAAGTACTGAACTCCTGCCTTTTTCTCCCTATTCGTTGCATGAAATATCTTTTTCCATCCCTTCAGTTTTAGACTGTGTATGTCTTTGGGTTTAAAGTGAATCTCTTGTAGGCACTATATAGATGGACTTGTTTTTTAATCCATTAAGTGAGTTTGTATCTTTTGATTGGTGCATTTAGTCCATTTACATTTAGGGTGATTATTTATAGGTATGTACTGATTGCCATTGCAGGCTTTAGATTCATGGTTACCAAAGGTTAAAGGTTAACTGCCTTTCTATCTAAGAGTCTAACTTAACTCACTTAATATGCTATTACAAACACAATCTAAAGGTTCTTTTTTTCTCCTCCTTTTTCTTCCTCCTCCATTCCTTATGTGTTAGGTATCATATTCTGTACTCTTTGTCTATCCGTTGATTGTTTTTGGCAATAGTTGATTTAATTTTGCATTTGCTTTATAATTAACCCTTCTACTTTCTATAATGTGGTTTTATTACCTGTGGTGACAGCTATTAAACCTTAGGAACACTTCCATCTATAGCAGTCCCTTCAGAATATACTGTAGAGATTGTTTGTGTGAGGTAAATTCTCTCAGCTTTTGCTTATCTGGAAATTGTTTAGTCCCTCCTTCAAATTTAAATGATAACCTTGCCAGACAAAGTATTCTTGGTTTGAAGCCCTTCTGCTTCATTGCATTAAATACATCATGCCCTCCCTTCTGGGTGTAAGGTTTCTGCTGAGATGTCTGATGATAGCCTGATGGGCTTTCCTTTGTACGTGATCTTATTTCTCTCTCTTGCTGCTTTTAATAGTCTGTCATTATCCTTGATCTTTGCCATTTTAATTACTATATGTCTTGGTGTTGTCTTCCTTGGGTCCCTTGTGTTAGGAGATCAGTGCACCTCCATGGACTGAGAGACTATCTCCTCCCCCAGATTGGGGAAGTTTTCAGCAATTACCTCCTCAAAGACACTTTCTATCCCTTTTTCTCTCTCTTCTTCTCCTACCCCTATAATGCGAATGTTGTTCCATTTGAATTGGTCACACAGTTCTCTAAATATTCATTCATTCTTAGAGATCCTTTTTTCTCTCTGTGCCTCAGCTTCTTTATATTCGTATTCTCTAATTTCTATTTCCTTTGTCATCTCCTGCACCATATCTAATCTGCTTTTCAAACTTTCCATTATATGTTTTATTTCTGATATTGTGTTCCATAGTGATTTGATCTCCGACCAGAATCATTCCTGAATTCTTGAATATTTTTCTGTACCTCCACGAGCATTTTAAGATTTTTATTTTGAAATTCCTTTCAGGCAGATTCATGAGGTCGATTTTATTTGAATCTTTCTCAGGTGCTGTATTCATAATTTTAGTTTGAACCAGGTTCTTTTGGCGTTTCATATTTGTATATGGCGCCCTCTAGTGCCAAGAAGCTCTACTCTCTGGAGCTGCTCAGCCCCTGACGCAATGACAGGGGTCGCAGGGGAGCAGTATTGGTGCCTGAGGGGAGGAAAGAACTGTTTCCTGCTTCCCGGCTGCTATGCCTGTCTCCACTGCCAGAGCCAGTGGTTTGAGCACGCAGGTATATGCCTCTATGCTTTCCATTTGTGGTTGCTGTAGATGGGGTTTCTGTCTGGTTGGTCTAACACCAGGGTAAGTTTTACCAGTTTGCAAGCCAGGTGGGGCTGGCTGGGAGAAATCCTCCATAGGCTGCATATCACAAGGGGGTCCTTGGAGCTCTGTCACCAGCCAGTGAGCTGGAACTCCTGTAGATTGTGAAAGTTCCTAACCTGCTGGGCATAGTGCACCCAGACAATTTTGTTTACCTGTCCTTTCCCCTAATCAGTAAGCTGTGTTCATTCCCTGCCCCTTTAGCAGCCCTCTTGCTCTTAGGAAGTCTCTCTGACTGCCCACCTTTCTTTTGTCCTAGAGCAGCCAGATATGGATCCCTGCTTTTCACAAGCGGCTGGAATCTGAGTCTCTCTAGGTGTTCTGCCTGTCTTAGCTTTCCAGCCCCCTAATCACTAGAGTACCATGAAAACACCATGAAATGTAGGTTTGTGCTCCCAGACCAGATCTCCGGAGTTAGGTATTCAGCAGTCCCAGGCCTCCACTCCCTCCCCGCTCTGTTTCTCTTCCTCCCGATGTTGAGCTTGGGTGGGGAAGTGCGTGGGTCCCGCTGGGCCACGGCTTTGGTACATTATCCTGTTCCGTGAGGTTTATTCTTTTCTCCAGGTTTATGTAGTTTGGTGCTGTCCTCTTTCCTGTTGCTCTTTCAGGCTTAGTTGTATTAATTATATTTTCCTAGTATATGCAGTTTTAGGGGGAAGCCTCTGTCTCACCTTCACACTGCCATCTTTAATCCTCTCCAGGTAGTGTGCTTTTTGAGCCAGGCACATTCAAAAGCATTTCCTAAATATAGGACTTGCCTTTGTTTTTATGTAACTATAATAATTATCCCAGTCTGATTATCTATATATTAACTTATGTGACACTGCTGCAAACCTTTGAGCCTCAAAGAAAAAAAGAATACCAAAAAACTTAACCTACCTACCCCGAGAGAATGAAAACCCATTCCACAAGGGGTGACTTTCGTTCTCATCTCTTTATTCCATTCCCATGGCTGCATCTATGAGTCTTCATTTTGATGAAAAGCCTTTCTTAGGAAAGTGGGAGGCAGAGACTAAGATTTTAAACTCTCTTTGAAGTGTGTGCTAAATGATTCACAACTGTGTGAATGAATCAATTTCTGCAAGCATTCCAAACATTTTAAATATGTAGTCGGCCAAATATTTATTGGATTACATTCAATTTAAAAAAGCATCTTTCTCCATGGCACCTTTTTCCATACAGCCCACAATTACAAAAGCCCCTTGTGTTTCAGCTTCATTTTACTTTCCTCAGAGACAGTTTCTTTGGGGAAGCATCTAATATTGTCTTTAGATTTAAATGTGGTAAGGCCTGCCCCTTTCATTTTCATCATTGCCATTACTTTTGCGGTTTATTTTAGTGGTCCCAAATGATTATTTTCTAAAACTGACAGAAATATGAGAAACTGAGTTTGGGCTTATCCATTTGCATGCATAGTTATGTACCTTACATGACACTAAAGAGTAATTACCTTATTCCAAATGGAGGTGAAATATCTTTTTCTGAGTATTTCCTCATAACTTTCAGGGGAAATAAGTCAACAAGTTTGTAGATTATACTCAGCTAAATGTGCACTTAGGCAACTGTTACTCAGTTTTTAAATGCATCACTGAAAATAATGAGAATCCATTTTCAAAAGTGATGTGAAACCCAAATCTAATCTCCAAATGATTTCCAGTTTCACATTTTAGAGTCTGTCTCTCCCCTGGTAGCATTACCATAACCCAGTCATCTAGGCTAGACAAAAGGTTTGTGGAAGGGAGATCATGAACTATACATAAACAAGGTTCAAAGGCTAGTATGAGTTCAGTAGAAAAGTGGCTTTCAAGGTCTCTTCTGCAGACCCTGTGAAAGGGTTCTTTAGCTACCTGACTCAATCGCTCGCAAGGAAGGACATGAGAACTCTGTCAGCGTGGTGTTATTCCCTGTAAGACAGACAGACAGGATGGCTGTCTCAATAGAGAAAGAGAAAGAGAGAGAGCTTGTGGGTGAGGAAGCATACTTTTAAGGAGTAGGGTGTGTTTTACTATGGGGACGTTGATGGTTGGGTCTTAAGCAGTGGGGGCAATCATCTGGTTGGTGATTGGATCTTAAGGGGTGATTGGATCTTAAGGGGTGGGGTGAAATGTTTAGAGATAAGGTGAGGCAAGTCCAGACATGATTTTCACTGGCCCATGTGCTTGGGGCCATGGGGTAAATGGAGGATAAAGTCTTACATTCCTCACTTTTTTGTTTTATAAATTGCAAAGGACTTGGGTAGGGCATGAAAGTCAGTCTTCAGTAACTGCTTCCTGCTGATTAGAGGCAATGAAGTTCATTTTTGTATTGATGGAGGTGGTCCTTGGATGAGCCCTTGGTCTGACGTGGTGATGGCGTGTTCCAGGACTCGGGCTTCTGTCAGCACTACATTGTCTGCTGGCAGGATCTTTCTTCCATTGGAAGGCGGTGGTACTCCTGCATGATTAACTGATTGATTGTTTGGTTAGTAATTTTTGAAATTTGAGTTTGAATGAGGTTTTTTAGAAAATTAAATAGGCAAGGAGTGAAGAGTAGGAGAATGCAGAAAATGATAAGAGGCATGAGGAGAAGAAGTAGGATGTCTCTCAGAGTTGATCTAAACCCATGGTCCCTGTCTCATTCCCCCTTCTACAGATATAGACTTTAGCTGCTGCTAGTGAAAGGGGACAATGATCACTCTGGCTGCTTCTTGCTGAGAGGGGGCACAGTAAGAGTGCAGCTAGGGCTCCATCAATCGTTGGTCAGGAAGGCGTCAGAAGATGGAAGATTTATCTTGGGCTCTATGGCTATCACCATTTGCAGCTTCATGGCCTCTAGGTGAGACAGAACAAATGTTAGCAGCAACATCTGGAGTTGGATTTTCTATTCTGGAAGAACAGATTTGACAAGGAGATTAAAGAATGCATGGCTGAATATGAGGACTAGAAATAGTAAATTTCTTATTGAGAATCATAGCCAGATATCTTGGGGAAACTAGAATTCTGGATATAGTCTATGTACTAATGACTGGTATTAGGACTTAGTATAAATAAGGCTGTATTATTGAAACAATACTTTTCTCTAAAATCACCCTCATTTTTATTAGAAGAACCAGATTAAGAAAATAATTAACACTTGGCTTGATTATTTGCATAAGTGTAGCAAGAAGAGCAATTGATTACGTAGGCTCTTTTAAATGTGCTTTGCTGGAACTTTTTATAAGGAACTTAAGATTGGACTTTTAAAGGCCTCTCAAGGCTAGAAAGCCAAGCCAGACTTGCCATCAGGTTTTGCCTGCAGCACCTGTAGGTTTGGGTGAATTCCTTTCTTCTTGAGGTCCCCAAGACATTCTGAGGTTCCTGCACCTGTGAGGAAGTGACCTTCTTTACTCACCTGGTAAGGCTTCTGGGAATCCTGTAAGCAAGGTACCAGGCCAATTCCTCCAAGGGGCTCTGTTGGCTTTATAAAGTCAACTTCAGTTCCTTAAAGCTGTCTGTTCATATGAGTTTTATGCACGTGTCTCTCAGGTATAACATTCCAGTCAAAGCCTTGGTAATATAACCAGTGTTTTTAATTGGTCCTCTTACAAGGAGAGCAGATTCTTATTGAACTTATGCAAATAAACATACTGCCATGAAATATAAAAATGGTCACTGAGTTTTTAAATTCTGGAGGAATCAGGTAGAGAGAAAGATAAATGTTTCAATTCTGCTTACTAAACTTGTCAGCTTAAGAGAAAAAACTTAAAAACACTTTATCAGCAGCATTTGAAACAAAAATCCACAAAATCATCTTCCTTAGTTTACTTATTCCTGTGTAATACCTGTTCTGCTGAACTCTAGTTCTTTACTGTTTAGGAGTAATAAAACAGTGACTATAAATGACAAAAGACTTAAAAATGCCAATGGCTAAAGATCTGATGAGAGCTTATTATAAGACAGTTGACATAAGGAAATTTGGATATTTCTGCAACACAAAACATTTAGTAACAAAGTTTAGCATCATTTTTGATAGTGCTTTCCAGGTAATTAAGCAGGTGATTATATATCAGATAAAGAAGCTAATTTAGCCAAATACTTCCCCAATGAGAAAAAAATTCCTCTGACATGTTCCAGGGGCCCTCTGGAAAATATCAGAGTTAACTAGAGGTAAGTGCACTTTTTGAATTTGATTTTGGGAAGTGTTCAGAAGAAAGTTTCTTTGGCACTTGCTTTAATAAGATTATAGGTTGCCATGAAGCAATACTTACCCATTTAACTAGAATGACAACAAAGTACCTCAAAGGCAAATATAGAATTTTACAGTTGTTAGCAAAATTTAGCTTTTAGTCTTTTTAATACTAAGATCTCATTTTCTTAAATACCCAGACAACTCATTGAGACTTTAAGCATGAGAAACTTTGATAAAACAATTAGAGAACCCTTTGCAACTTTTCAACATTAAGAGCAGATAAATCAGTTTAAGAAAACTTTGTCTTTAACTGAAAACAAAATTCTAATTTTGCTGTGTACTTGATATCAAGACTCAGTTGCTTTAATTTTACATAGCACGACCATGTCAATTTTTCCACAAACTTTCTACAACTTTCTTTTTACATTCACAGTTCTCCCTCTTTAAATTAACAGCTGTACTTTAGACAGTTACCTTCTTTTACCCTAAATAAAATGAATCTCCATTCCTTATACCTTCTCTTATTAAACACACATATTTTCTAGCAAGCAGAGATGTTTTCTTTATTACTTTAAGTAGTTTTAATTAGAACTTAAAACCATTACGAACTTTAAATTTCAATGAACACTGAAAATAGGCTACGGTAAACTGTAACACCAGCATTCCTTAGATTGATACATTTATGGATATATTTTATCATTTCTGAAAATGTGCCTTATAGCACAATTTTTTACTGAGCACAAAACATCTTCATATAACTTAGTAAAACTCTAAAACATCTTCATATAACTTAGCAAAACTCTAAGAATTTTGGTTACCACAAAATTCTTAGGCTGTTTACAGATATATACACTGTTATACATTAATATACTATTATTATTATTGAGATATTCATTTGTTACACTTGTTTATACACTCTTTAGCAATCATGCTAGGTTACTTATAAAACTTTTATTATACATTAGACAAAGTCAAGCCTTTCTTTAAGTATCTTTTTGAAAGATTTAACAGATAACATCAACTTAAACAATTTTAAGTAAACTTAGGCAGCTGATAATTATAAGGACATGTCCGTTTCAGTTAAACTTAAATTAGCATTAATGCTTAATATTTTTATTAGAATTTTCTGGAAGTTTTAGAATGCCCAATTTTCACAAGCAGTTGTTTTTAAATTAATTTGATTTAATACTCTCTGGAGGAGGAAAAATATTTTTCATTTACACACTTTGACAAACAAACATACAGACTGAGACATAATGATTACAGTTAGCAACACTTTTCGTAAAAGAACATATATTCAGATAGATAAACTGATACAAAGATTTGAGATACTGATATCCAATTGCCTTCTTTCGTTTTAGCTGATTTGACTAAAAGTATTTCAGTCTAAGGGCGAGCAGTTTATATAACTGGGTTAAGGTTTAGATGGCCCCAGGCTAACAGGGCTGATGAAGGCTCTGAACTGATAGGGACTTGTGTGTGTCCAGGGGGCTGGAAGTTGAGGTGTCGGCCGGGGAAGGGTGTAGGGAGGCAATGTTGCTAGGGGTGCATGTAGCAAAGGAAATGGAGGGATCTTCTAGAAAGGTGACTTGCAGGGCTAGGATTCAGCTAGGGGGAAGGGTTTTCAGAATTTTGTATGTTAAGAGTTCTGAGAGGCGGTGGGGTGAAATGGTGGCTGTGCCGAAGGTGAGCTTTCTTGCCTCTTGAAGAATAGCTGCAGCTGCTAAGGCGCGGAGGCATGGTTCCCATCCGCGGGTGGTGGTATCTAATTGCTTTGAAAGATATGCTACAGGGGCAGGTATGCACAGTGTGGTCTGGCAAAGGACTCCAAGGGCGAACTCATGGGCTTCATGAACATATAGGAGGAAGGGTTTAGAGAGATCTGGCAGGTGTAGGGCTGGGGCTTGTAGGAGAGCTTTTTGCAGGGAAGAAATGGGGCATGTTATTGACTGCAAAAGGGGCTCAGAGAGGGATCCCTTTGCTACAGCATAGAGGGGACCTGCAAGCAATGAGAAATTGGGGATCCAGCTACAGAGAAAGTTTGCTAAGCTTAAGAAGGAAAGTATCTCTTCTTTTGTAGAGGGGACAGGGATATCGTGGATTAGTCCTTTTCTGCAAAGAGTTATGGCTTTTTGGCCAGGGGTCAGAAGAACACCTAAGTATGAAACTTGAGATGTGGATAACTGGACTTTTTCTAGGGAGATGCAGTAGCCGCAGTCAGAAAGGTGGTTTAATAGGGTGATTGTATCTTGTTGTGAGATTGGTAGGGAAGGGCTGCATAGAAGAAGATCATCAACGTATTGTAAGAGGGTAGAGTGAAGGAAAGAAATATGTTGGAGGTCGTATGCTAGCACTTGGCCAAATAGGTGGGGACTGTCTCTAAAGCCTTGGGGAAGGACAGTCCATGTTAATTGGGTAGCGACACAGGAGGTGGGGTCTGTCCATGTAAAAGCAAAAAGATTTTGGGAATTGGGGTGGAGAGGTATGGTAAAGAAGGCATCCTTTAAGTCTATTACTGAAAAATAGGTGGTGAAGCTTGGGATGGAGGAGAGGCGAGTATATGGGTTGGGTACTATGGGATGGATGGGGATGACTGCTTCATTTACGATTCAGAGATCTTGGACTAGCCTGAAAGTGCCGTTAGGCTTTCTCACTGCAAGTATTGGGAGTGTTGAATGGGGAGTGGGTGGCTTCAAGAAGCCTTTTTTAAAAAGATTTTGGATGATTGGCTGGAGGCCGAGTTGGCTGCACAAGGGTAGCAGGTATTGGAATTGTGATGGGAAGGAGTCTGGGTTTTTAAGACTAATCTGGACTGGGCTGCACTTCGCTAGAGATGGGTTGTTCGTGTCCCAGACAGAGGGATTTACAAGGTTTGGCGGTAAGGGTGGAGCTGGAATGGGGGAGGGGGCGCTCTGAAGACAGAGAAGAAATGGACTGCTGGCGAGTCTGAGTTGAGGTGGTGTGAGGGGCGAAAGGAAGTAGAAGCCCCTAGTTTGTGTAAAATGCCTCTGCCAGTGAGGGGGGTAGGGCAGGGTGGGATAATGAGAAATGAGTCTGTGAATGTGGTTTGAGTTATAGTGCAAGTGAGGGGGTGGTTGAAAAGGGCTGGTAAGGGGTGCTGCAAACTCCAATAATACATATGCAAGAATGGGAGATGGGGCCCGTATAAGAATACAGAATGGAGTAAGTAGCTCCGGTGTTGATGAGGAAGGAGAGTGGGATTCCTGCCACCATGACTGTCACCCAGGGCTCTTCGGTGGTGATGGCGGTGGCGATTTGAGAGAGCCCTGGGCCCCGCTAATCCTCGTCTTCTAGGTTGAAGATAGCGGCTGGAGACGGAGCAGAGTCAACTGGCATTGTGCTTCTTTGAGCACTAGGACACTCACCTGCCCAATGTCCAAGGAGGTGGCACTTGGGACAGGGCCCAGGGGGCTTTGTTGGGTTGGGGTAAGCTCCTGCCCAATGGCTTACTTGTTGGCACCTGTAGCATAAGGGCTCTCTCAGGTTGGGGCAAGCTTTTGCCCAATGGCCTGCTTGGCCACACTTGAAGCATGGTTTTGGTGAGGCTGTCTTCTCAGGCCCTCAGGAGTTGACAGCCACAGGAGGAAAGGCCTTAGCCATCATTTGGTGTTTCAGCTGGTATTTATGTTTTAAGGCTTTCTCATCTCTCCCATTGTACACCTTGAAGGCTATGGCTAAAACTTCGGACTGTGGCATAAGGGGCCCCCGCTCGAGCTTTTTTTTTGCTCTTATGTCAGGAAAACTTTGAACAAAGAAATAAGTCATTAGGAGTTGCCACCCGTCAGGAGTTTCTGGATCTAGATTGGTATACTGTATCAGGGCCTGTGTGAGCCTGTCTAGGAAGGCTGAAGGGTTTTCTTCCTGATTTTGAAGGACATTTTGTAATTTTTCATAATTAATGGCTTTATTGGCTGCTTTTTGGAGGCCTGCTACGAGACAGGTAGTAAACTGGTCTTGGCGAATGATATCTCGGGGGTGGTTATAGTCCCATCCTGGGTTTCTATCTGGCACTGCTTCTGGTCCCATGGGGTGAGTGGGATTGGTGAGGTGCATGTCATCTGCATGGGCTCTAGCCTGTTCCCAGACTCGCCTGCACTCTTTGGGCAGGAGGGTACTAGACATGATGACATGGAGCTCATGGAAGGTGAGATTGTAGGATTGGGTGAGGTACTGGAGTTCTTTGGTATAAGTTGTAGGGTTAGAAGTGTATGAGCTGAGGCACTTCTTGATTTGTGAGAGGTCAGAAAGGGAAAAGGGAATGTGTACTGTAATGACACCTTTGGCTCCTGCTACTTCCTTCAGTGGGGCTAAGGAGCGAGCTTTAGTGCGACTGCGAGTGGCAGGCAGACTGAGAGGCAAGGGGACTGGACAGCGGTTGGAGTAGGGAGAAAGTGGGGTAGGTGATATTGAAGATGTGAAGGGAGAAGAAGGGAGGGTTGGAGGGGTGGAGACAGGCACAGAGGAAGGGAGGGTCAGAGGGGTGGAGACAGGCACAGAGGAAGGGAGGGTCGGAGGGGTGGAGACAGGCTGCGCACTTGAGGCTTCTGATCCTTGGCCTGTTGAGCGATAAGGGGGGGGTCATCTTCAGGATCTGGGTCTAGGGAGGAAGAGGGGGCTGGGTTTAGGGAAGAAGAGGGAGTCTTCAGAGGGTTTGAAAGGATGGCAAGGATATGCTTGGGGTAGATAGAGTTACATAGAAAAAGGCTTGTTTTGAAGATAGAAAAAAGCTTGAACATAGGGGAATTTCCTTCCGTTTGCCTGAACACTCACAGAAGTTGTGAAGATCCTGAAGGACTTTAGCGTCTAAGGATCCATATTGAGGCCAAATTGTTTTATTGTCTAAAGGATATTGGGGCCAATCTGGCTGCAGAGCCGAATTAACTTGGAGGGCTTTAGATCTGGATGTAAATGAAGAGTTTTGAAATTGTCTAGGAGGCAGCTGAGCGGGGAATCAGCAGGGATGGAGGGGGATGCTCCCATTGCAGCTCTTTCGTAGAGTTGCTGCAGCACACCCCAGGCATCCCTAGGGGGCTCAGAACTATAAAGAGTAGCCCAACTCCAAGTGAAGGGTTGTCACCTCTGTCACTGGAGGGGCACGCTTGCCCTAAGCAAGCAGTAGGTGCCTAGCGTTTGGACTTTTTGGCAATGAACCTCGGCTATGAGCCAGTGGAGCAGAAGAGTCACAATGGGAGCAGTCTCTCGCCTGCTGGGGACGAGAGGGACTGGGGGTGTCACTGACCTGCTGTGGGCCTAGTAAGGGTGCAAGAGGGATGGGAGAAATTAGTGGACTGGGGGCGACACTGACCCGCTGCGGGTCTAGGGGGCAGTCTCCCGCCTGCTGGGGACGAGAGAAACTGGACTGGAGGTGACTAGGGGCACAGCTGTAGCCAACGAAGGCCATGGCTGGGGGCGGTCCCCCGCCTGCGGTGAGGCCACAAGGGTGTCGGACACTCAACGGGCAGCCCTCAGGCGCTCACAGAGGCGTTTTAGTCACTTGATGGGGGAGGGTGACTCACCGCTCCTTTGGCGCGGGTGGTGGATGCTGGAGAAACGTTCAGGGAGATGGAGGGCGCTGAGAAGCCCCCGTGTCTGGAGGGGCTGGGTGCTATCAGATTCCCGGTGCAGCTCGAATTCCTAGGGAAGAGCAGGCCACCGGGAGATCCCAAACCGGGCGGAAACACCAATGAAAGGGTTCTTTAGCTACCCGGCTCGCTTGCTCACAAGGAAAGACATGAGAACTCCGTCAGCATGGTTTTATTCCCTGTAAGACAGACAGACAGAATGGCTGTCTCGGAAAGGAGAGAGCAGCAGCTTGTGTGTGAGAAAGCGTGTTTTTAAGGAGTAGGGTGTGTTTTACTATGGGAATGTTGGTGATTGGGTCTTAAGGGGTGGGGTGAAATGTATAGAGAGAAGGTGAGGCAAGTCCAGACATGATTTTCACTGGCCCATTTGCTTGGGGCCATGGGGTAAATGGAGGATAAAGTCTTACACCCTGCACCACACTCAACCATAGTGCTTGCTAAAAAGAGATTCCTGGACTGCCCTCAGATCTGCTGAATCCAAGATGCTAGAGGTGAGGCCCAGGAATCTGTGTGTTAATGGTCTCCCCAGGTTAAGCTTGCTCAAGTTTGAGAACACTCCCGTTGAGTTTTAACATTCTCCTTGACATCTTTGCACAAGCAGGATTCTGAACATAAATTTGTAACCAGACTACATGGTAGGAAAGGAAGGTTGACTATCAGGTAGTTATCAGTATAGGAAAAGAGGCAGAAAGGTTGAGGATTAGACCCAAATTGTTTTAAAGAAATCTCTCATGAAAACTAAAGGATTCTCATTAAGAAGAAAAGAAAATTGAGCTATATTAAGTCATGAAGTTTTGTGGTTTGGGCAGGACATCTTCATTTTCTCCCATGGGTCATAGCTACCCCTTCCCTCTCTGCTTCCTTACTTCATTATAGAACTGTTGTGAGGTGTCTTAGAATTTATATTCTGAAATTTCATTGAACAAAATTTTTCTTCTGTGCAAATAATCCCCATCTTAAGTAGCACCAGATTTTTTTAAAGAGAAGTCAGTAAATCTCACCTGGACCTAAACAATAGTTAATGTCCCTAAGTGGTGTGATATTCTCCCTAATGGAGAATATTGATGCATTGCATTAAATACAAGTTACTATGGTATTTATGTTGGGGTGCAAGAGAAATCTGATTATTTAAAGAGGGAAACATATAAGTTCTTTTGTTTCCAAATATTATAAAATATTACCTTTTCTTTTTAATTTCATAGTTTATACAGATAGAAATCTAGAATTTGTTTGTTTCAGAAAGCAGGAATGTTTCCCAGTGGGTGAGAATTAGAAGTTAATAATTTACTAAGCTGTGATGCTCTGATGGGGTTTGGGGTAGGGAAAGCCAGAGTTTCTGGTGGGTTACTATTTTAAGAGACTTCTGTTTTCCCTACATTTACTCCAAGTGGAGTCATCATTATAGCTTCTATGCAGACTAGAAAGTTTGAATTATTCCTCTAGTGACACCATCCAAATTTTATTCTTTGAACAAATTAAAGCCAGGAAGCCCAGAAAAGCAAACACATCTAGATAGCCTCCATGTTTGCCTTGGTTGCTTTTTCTGTGCACTGATTATTTTCTGGGTGAGTCAGATAAAGCAGCTTTCACTCACCTGTTAACATCATGAGTCATTCTTCCCCCAAGGGAGAGGAAGATGGTGAAGGCACTAGCTGCTTCCTTTCCAGTCAGGTTCCCTAGCAGCAGAGCCTGAGACAAGGATGCATTGAAGAGGAGAAGCAGAGTGAGGAAGCAGGATAGCCTGAGACAAGGATGCATTGAAGAGGAGAAGCAGAGTGAGGAAGCAGGATAGCATATGTGGCCTCAGCTAGAATATAGCTTTGGCCTACCCCGCAGAGTTGATGTCCCTCAAGTTGAAGGAGCTGGCTTTTGTGCCACTTTTCCTAGGCCCCAATATCAGGCAGTCTTTGTTGGTAGTAGAGGGAGTTCTAACCTCTCTGTGAAGTAGATCATCAAAGATGAGGGCAATTCTATAGAAAATGGGGAAGCTGAGGGCTTTAGCAACCAATACTCCCAGCAGCTGAGGGATGGCTGCCAGGTAGACAAGGCTGGGAAGAACAACATCAAGCATTTACCTTTTGCTTTTTGTCTCTTGCTTTTTCAGTTCATTCTGTATTCATGAAGTCTATTCAGAAACTGTCAAAGACTCCTCACTGCCGAGAGAACACATTCCCAATTTTCAATTGCTCCTTTTTTATTTCTACTCTTTGCTCTCACTGTTCCTGCTGCCCTCCCTAGGTAAGCAACCCACTTTTGTCCTGCACGTGTTTTATGAATACTTTCCATTCTTCTCTACTTGACATGCTTCCTTGATCATTATTTTGTTTCAAATGCTTTCTTCTTCATGACTTGAATTTAGAGTCAACAGAACTATAATTGAGACCCCATTCTAATACATTTTTGCTTGGGTAAATTATTAACCTTTTTGAGTGTCCTATCTTCACCTATGTTTGGCTGTTTAGCTCATAAGTTCAAACAAAATGTTTCATTTTAAAGCTCTATAAAGTTCTCCCTGTATAATACCCACTTACAAAGGGGTCTACCTAAAAAGACACTGTGCTTCCTTCATTCTATGAATCCTCTTACGTTTATTGTGTTAGCTACTTGGCATTTATCATAACTACACTTGAATTATGAGGTAGCATTACCTTTGGGCACACCATCTTCTTAACTAGGCTGTAAACTTTTCCAAAGCCAGGTGCCATTCCTATAGCATCCTCCATAATGGCTAATATAGGAGGTCTTCCATGGAAGTTTGTAAATTAACTTGCTTGCTAATGCAAATTTGTGTCAGGACTATACAAGTAAAGGAGAAAAGAGAGTTTCAAGCCTAGATGATTACAGTTGAAAAATCCAGGTAAGTTTCGGCTTATGGTTAAAACAGCAATTTAGAAGCTCATGGTGGTATATATAATGAACAGTGATCAAGAGCTCACTGGAAAAGGGAACTTTTTATAGAAGCAAGGGACCTCTGATCCAAATATATGTTAAGAAATGAATGGTTCTAGTAAGCAGTATATTAGCCAAGACATTTATAAGTCATATTCCAATTATTTGCTTTCTTTGCATTTATCAAGTTATAGCCAAGTAAAATATTCTTTTTGAAACATTTTTAATTTCCTTGGAAACTGTGATTTTATGTTATTTAGACTTCTCTCAAGACTTGAATATTAGGATATCTGATTGGAACTATATGTCAAAAATGATTAGAATAAGTATATTAACTATAAAAGGCATTGTCATGAGGAGTTATTATTGTTATATCCTTAGTGGCTAGAGTTAATTTTTTAAGTGTATTCCATCATGCCCCAAGGGTATTTATAGACCAAATTTCTTAGCAAGCCTGGCTTTTATGATTTTACTCCATGCATTGGGCTTGTACAAGTGCCTATTGAACACCAGCCAAGATGAATCACTTTTTATCAAAAGATGGAAATTTCAATATGGTCCTGTCTTGAGATGTCTATCTTCTGGTACTAGTTAAATACCAGTCATATATAAGGTAGTAAGCATTCATTGAACACTTTAAAATAAGTAGTTCAGTCCTGTTTAAAAATCAGAACCTTGCAATTATGATAAATACAAGTAGATCATATCACAATAAACTGAACTTATGCATCTCTCTCCTTTACCTCCCACCTAAAACTTTAAATACAGAGATGAGGGGAAGAAAGAAATTGTGAAAGACCTAAAGGAATGCCCAAGTAGCCTAAGTATTTCTACTCTCATTGGCACTTGTCTCCTTTTAAAATAATCATGGTTTATGTGTGTTTCTCAGCTGAAGCATGGGTGAGAAAAGATAGGATATTTGGAATGTCATATACAGGGATGCATTTCTGTCATGTACATTATTCAAGCTGGAAAAAAAAGGGAATTGAAACAAAGAACTCCTGCTACTTTAACTCATTTAAAAAAAACATAATGTTCTTTACTTGCTGACTGGAAATATATTTTCAGAGAGGAGAAAGTGCTAATCAAAAATGGGAGAAAATGTAATGATTCACCATGCAATGACATGAAATCAGAAATATTTTAAATTGGATATTTTAGTTTGTGGAGGGATAGGTATTTTGTATAAAAATGGTTTTGCTCTTCAGGTGGTGGCCATTTCTCACAAATTGCAGTAGAGAATAAAATCGGCTTGTCACTAAAGACTTTTTTTTTATTGACATCTTTAGCTTGTCTTCATGCCAGTAATTAAGTTGCTAATTATGTGTTTCTGTTACTGTGGTCATGCTTTTATTACATAATTGCTTCAAGTTTTGCTCAAATCACTAACAATATTTATTTAACCTTTTTGTGCATTAGATACATTTTAATATATAAAAGCTTTGGAACAAGTTCATTGACTCTGTTTTGATTAGCAAAATCAAAGGAATTCTAACCTTTCTTATAGTTACATGGGTTAGGTCATATTTTCAATGAGATTGCTGATAATTATTAATCCAAGCAGTAGCTCACTGAAAGACCAATTGAAATAGAAGAGAAAATCTTACAAAGAAAACTTTTCAAAAACTCAGTGTCCATTCTAGAAAAATAAAATCTTTTTTGAGGTAATCAGAAGTATGAAATTAATAATTTTATCCTCAATATGTATCCATATTTTAAAAATGTATTTGATTAAATTGTGGGTAATTCAGTTTCCAAGCTTCCCCTCCCCTTTTGGGTGTAAGGCATAATTTTTGTCAGTGTTTCAATGTATTCATGAGTTTTTTCTCATTTGTTTATTTATGCAAACCATAAGAGACATTTTTCTCAGTGAAGATTGCCTCTTTATTTTATTTTGAAATATTTGTATATTTGTTTCATTAAATGAGATAATGCTTTTTCTTATTAACATAATTTCCAGTACATTAAACATATTTCTCCACAGACAGAAGAGAGGAATCGAATTAAATGACAGCTAAATCACTTGCAGCAATTTCAACTGTTAAAAGAAATAAGTATCTCTGTTTTCTTTGTGATCACAAGATGTGCTGTAAAGGGAAATGAAATACTAAGGAAAGAAGGGAAAACATAAAGAAATAATGACTGACTTATTGCAGTAATACCATGGAGAGAAGAAAAATTCACTACAAATAAAAGGAAAAATAATATAGTGGATTTGAAAGTTACCAAAATTCATTTCTTATTGATGAGTTCAGTAGAAGGCTAATACTAAGTAAACTGATGAAAAAAAATCAATGCAATAAACTATGAATGATGAAAGTTGAAATAAATACTTTGCGTATGGAGGGCCATTATTCTAAATGTCTTTAATTTTTTAATAATTCATGTCTTTATGTTTATAAAAAAGGAGGAATTATTGTTTGGTGGACTGAAAATGCATGTAAAAAACATCTACTAGAATCCCATGTTTAGTAGTAAGTCCAAATGATATTGGTGAGCTTATGATTTTTAGTATCATGTCCTGACTTTGACAAAAGTTCATTGGGTTGGGGGGAGGTCAACCTTTTAAAAATAGTGCTGACAAATGGTGCTGGTACATATACAGCTTACTTTAGCAAGGATAAACTGCTTTCCAAAAAGATAATTTTTGGACTATAGAAAGAGAAAACCTCAGAATGTATAACATATGTGTGTATGTATATAGTATGCATGTAAACAAATATTCTGGGGGGCAGTGATGGCACTTTTTGACAAAATTCAGCATAGCCACACATATGCAAATGCATACCTGTGTGTGTGCGTGTGTGTGTGTGTCTATTATTTTTATGCTGCTAAAGTTGTTAATGTGTTCAAATCAGAACATACAAGTTACCTGGATCTGTCTATTTTCAGGTGGGCTTATCCACTTATTTTCTTTCTTCACACATCATTAAAACAAAACTAGTTAATTTAATCAATTCAATCAGAAGGCAGTCAATTCAGTATGGGAAAAAAATCACTTGAGCTGCTTTTACTGAATTGATTTTGACTGAATTAACCTTCTAATACAGTTGATCTTGAAGCCCTCTCTTCTCAAACTTATCCTTTTTCCCCCTTCCTGCCCTCCCAACAGTCTGCACCTTAACCCTTCACCCTCATCCCTTTGTCTTTTGTTCTCCCAGCCCCACCCTTCCATTTGGCTTCCTTTCTTTAAGTCTTCCCTCCAACATGTTAAGAAATCTTTAAAATCTACCCCTCTTCCCATTCACCCTTCTCTCTTCTCTTCCAACACACACACAGCTGCCACTACCACACTGGAAAAAAAATATTCTAAAGCTGTTTTTTCTTTTTTTTTTGAATTACAGAGTTGTGAAACTGTTGCTTTGCTGAAAACATCTGTCTGCCAGTCTAGAATGTGACTCTTAAGGTAATAATTGTGATTTTTCCACTTTAGAGACCTCTTCATCCCAAAGGTTCTCAGGTTCCCACTCAGTGTAAACTTTTGGACCACTTCTGGGATTGTTTTCTTCTCAGTATGGTACCTTTGTGGAGTGTATGTGAGCTACAAGATGAACAGTTTTCGGAGGGATGGGGGCAGGCTGACATGCAGTGGGAGTGACGTTAATGTTCAGGAATTCTTTTATGTGCCCATTTTGGAAATACTTCCCCTTATCTTTCATTCACAATGCAGGGGATAAGGTAAAAGTGCAGGCCACATGCAAGAGATTTTGAATTATGCATTAAGCTGATAATGCTGCAGAATGCCAGCTTATGTCAATAAATAACTAGGCTGGTAGCAGGAATGAGGTCACTTTACCTGTGCGGAGGGCACCACATAGGGAGAGAACTAGAGGAAGCCTAGGTCAAGGGTGAAAGAGAGTTCACACACTTGAGCTCACTCTGATGAAGAAGCAGGAAGAGTAAGTTAATATTGAAATTATTGTCTAATGCTTATTTGCTTTTAAATTGATTTAGCCAGGATAACAAGACTATCTCCAGTATGGGCACTGCGTGTACAGGTTTGCATTTGTGTCAGGGTTAGCCCTTCTGTGCAACCTTATGTGAAGAAATTCTTCTAGGGGGGACATTCATTTGAATCCCTTAATGAGATCTATAAACTCTTTAAAAAAGCAGTATTTTTCATGATAAAATTTAGCAAAATACATAATTGGCCACTCAGGGTTTTGTTTCACTGGGTATCCTTTCCTTATTAATATGTAGTAGGAAAGCAGTAGAAGTTAAGCTAGTGGAGGAAGCAGAAGGATTAAAAGAATACCATAAATTATCTTTCTGGCCCATGATACAGCACTGCCCAATGCTGATGAAAACTGATTATTTTCTCTTTGCATTGTTTCTCCTGATTTGGTAAAATGCATCAATGAATGTGACCATTTTCTACTGTGAGAAATTCTAGCTGTGGTGCCTGTACACACACACATGATTTTAAAAAATACTTATTTGTATCTGCTAAGACAATGGAAACTGCCCAGAGTGGGAACCCTACTTGCTGAACAGCTGAACCTCTGCCTATTTTTCCTCACCAAAAAAAAGAAATTACATGTGCATTTCATCATTTTCCTAGTTTTAGATGGCAATTTACAGTCCCTGATTCTGCAGTCAGAAGCTTGTGCGTACTCTTTGCAGCAGCGAATGTGTTTGAGGGTTTGGTTCCATACGCAAAATATGCATATACACACCAACAAATTAAAAATGGATCTTCTCCTCAGAGAGTCATATCAAATAGTGTTTAAATTAAATAATTTGCAGAGTGTAGGGAATAAAGCTTTTCTAGCAGTTTCTGGAGGTTATCTTCCCTTGGGAAATTCTTGCCATTTAGTCCAATCTGGTGCATGCCAGTGAGGCACACAAGCATGCATAACACACTAGTAGATAGATTTTACTTTACATTTGAATTACATTAATTTCTTTTTCTTATCTGCCATTTTGTGTTCACATCAAGACAAATAAAGGAGGCAAGCCTCTTGTGAAGGGTTGAGGTCATTAAGATCTAAACAAACAGGAAAGGTTATTTGTGAGCAGTGATGACGGAAGGCTGACTTCTTCTGGAATAAAGCCAGTTATCCCACAGCTCCTGGGGGAGCGTGGCTGTGATCGTACATTCCAGCTCAGGTCAGTGTTTGATTTTGCTCCCAGCCCATTGCCTGATGGCAAAAGAGGAGCCATTGCTGTGATGAGGTAATGTGAGTGGTAAACCACATGTAGCAGAAATTAGTTGATTTCTTGCTCCTTGTCATGCATCTAATCTACACTGTATATTAAGGAGAAGTTTTCTGGTTAGAACTCATGCCATGTCTCTAGCTAACTATAGACATTTCTCTATAGTTGGATGTATTCTTAGCCTACTCAGCACACCATCCACTTCTGGAGAAGACAAGGGTGATCACAGCAAGGGTGGTGAATGAAATGTTCACAGGATGGGAGAGAGAAAAAGAGAGAAAGATATCTTCCTTTCTATATTATCTATAAGGAATTTTAAAAGTCCTGGTTATGAAAATAGAGGTATTTTCATGAGCAAATAGTTATTTTCCCCAGGTCTAAGACTATCTTTGTAGACTTTACACTCTCAATTTAATCTACTACTTTAAAACATTCTTGCAAATTACTAGCAGCCTGTACAGAGATCCTGGGTTAGAGCAAAATTACCAGTGCACTCCACATTCTGCCTTCCCATGTTTCTTTGATAGAAATACCAGTGTATTATTTTTCTATGACTGCCATACCAAAATACTAAGGACTGGGTGGCTGAAATAACAGATTTATTGTCTCACAGTTCTGGAGGCTGGAGGTCTGAGATCAGGGTTGCAAGCAGGAGTGCTTTCTTCGAAGGCCTCTTCTTGGCCTGCACCTTCTCCCTGAGTTTCATACAGTTCCTCTGTGTGCATGTGTCCAGTGTCTTTTTATGTCCAGATTTCCTCTTCTTATTAGGACACCAGTCATGTTGGATTTGGGTCCAGCCTAAAGTCTTGATTTTAATTTAATCATTTCTTTAAAGACTTCTTCCTCCATACATGATTACATTCTGAGGGTTTAGGACTTCACCATATGAATCTGAGAGCACACAATTCAGTCTATAACAGCTAGGTACTTCCAAAGTATTTGATAGGATAATAATGTTTTCATTCATTTCTGCTAGTTTATCTAATCCTTCAATGTTCATTCACTGCTGCATTTTTATTATAACTGATTGAAACTAATTTATGATTAATAGAGGTGGTTGTGTTTTGTTGTTTTAAGAAGTGAGGATTAGGGAAGGATAAAAAAGCATATTTAAGAAAACAAACAAATCTCGCCTGAATTTTTTTTTAAAAAGGAAATTATCTCTTTTTCCTGCTAGAACAGCATGGCAACAGAGTAGACAGTTTTATCATAGGGGTTCAGAGAGTAGGTTTTCAAGTCAGTTCTACCACTTACTAACTCTAACTGTGAGCAAGTTACTCAGCTATACTGTGCCTCCGATTGATTCCTCCTCTGTATATTGTGGATAATATATAGAACGGTTTCAAAGGGTTGCTGGAAGATTAATTGAGGTAATATGTGTAAAGCGTGTAGCATGGTGCCTAGCTCACAGTACTTACTATAGGCTGAATGTGTATGTCTTCCCAGATTTATGTGTTGAAGCCCTAAGCCCTAGTGTGATGGTATGTGGAGGTAGGGCCTTTGGAAGGTAATTAGGTTTAGATTAGATCATTAGACTGGGACTCTCATGTTAGGATTAGTGTCCTTATAAAAGGAGGAAAGAGAGAGACATCTCTCTGTTCAGGAGCCCCACTGTGGAAAGGCTGTATTAAGACACAGCTAGAAGGCAGCTGTCTACAGACCTGGAAGCAGGCCCTCAGCAAACACTGAATCTGCCCAAACCTTCATCTTGGATTTCCCAGCCTCAAGAACTGTGAGAAATAAATTTCTGTTGATTAAGCCACACAGTCTATGATATTTTGTTATAGTAGCCCTAGCAGACTAAAACAGTGCTAAGTCAATATTATATATCTAATAATCATAATAACCACAGATATTTATAAAATAATATACTGTATACTGGTGCTGGACAAAATATAATGCCCTTCTTCGGGTTACAGACTTTTAGAGGTGTGTAACTCTGGCGGGGCGGGGTCGGGGGGAAACCAGGGCAAAATACCTTTGAAACTGAAGTAAGTCAAAAGGAGAAATAAAGTGGGAGAAACCTGTTTATTTCTTACAAGCAGTCCACTTCTGCTCTCCCGTGTCTCTTGCAACCCGGCTGCAGAAAAAGAGGCCTTCACCCAACCTCTCTGGTCCAGATAAACCCTTACTTGCCCTTGTAATTACCTATTGATTTGGAGATAGACTACTTCTCTCCACCCCTTGGAAACACCTATTGTGTGGAGATGCACTAAAGCCAGGCGAGAGATTCTGGAAATATTGCAATTTTGCCCACAAGATGGGAACTAGGAAGAGATTTTTTTTTAAATTAGTTTAACTGGACTTTGATAGAGAATTGGGTTCACAGAGTGTGTATAAAGCACAAGCAGGCTTTAATGTCACCTCCTATCCTCTAAAGAGCTAAAGATCCTTGGTCAAAAAGTAGAGTAACAAGTTAGAGGGACAGCTGAAAAGAGGGGCGGGGTCTTCTGAGGGCCTGAGTGTCCCCAGGAACCTGGCTTTTTTTCCTCTGGGGAATCTCAGCCTGTGCAGCATGAGTGGCACACACCAGGCATGTGTCCTCTGATCTCTCAGAGAGATGGGCCACTAGGCTGTCCCTTTGTCCACTGAGGCTCAGCCTCTAAGTCTGGGATTCTCAGACACATCATAGGCCACTGGACATTCAGGACTGGGCTGTCTGACTGAGGTTACCCACAAGTCTTTTTAAAATGCATAGTTAAGTGTCCAACACATTCTTAGGATTAAGCAAGGCATTGCCAGCAAGACTCAAAATGCTGTGATGTAATCAAGTTGCATCAGACAGCACTTTACTCTTAAGTGAGGTCCTCAGGGCTCAACTACTTTAGAAATACTCTGGCGACCAAGGAAATAAAAGTATCTATTGTTTTAAAGTGCCATTCCTTAAGGAGCCCTTGGTTTCATAACGGGGTTCATCCCATGAAAATCTAAATCAAGACACAGCCCTCAGTTTTGAGAGAAGTTCCAGAAGTAGAAAGACACTTGGAAACACAAGGTGTTTGAGTTATGTTCAAATAATAATGTTCAGGATACCAATAGCTGATGTTTACTGAGCATTTCCTCCATGAGCTATTCTCTTTATATTTCTTATCTTAATTAATATTCTCCATAATCCTGTGAGATATCAGTATATTATCTCAAGTTAACAGATGAGCACTGAAGTAGAAAGGATTGCCAGGATTCAAACCTAGGTATTTGGGCTCCATGGCAATCTATAGCAGTGGTGGCTGTATTTGGATGGTAATAAGAAACATCTGGAGTTTTTTAAAAAGCATGTTATTTTCATACTGGGCATAAAAATAAATTCCAGAAATATTCAAAATCTAATCTTTAAAAACCATAAAAGTATGAAAATATAACACAAGATGATTTTTATAATCATTAGTTGGGAAAGGAACAGACAAAAGCCACTGTATATTTACATTATATGCAAAGTTAAAAGTCAAGTGAACAGCTTTTAGAAAAGACTAAGGAAAAAAATCACAATGCAAAAATGGGCATAGGATATGAACAGGCAGTTCATAGAAGAAATGAGAATGGCAATTAAACATATTAAATGAAGCTGAAAATAAAAATTAAAAACGAGATACCATTTTTAATACATTAGGTTGGTAAATTTTAAAATTATGAAAAATATTTAGAATCCATGAGTTGTGGAGAAATGGGCCCTCTTGTGCTTTTTGTAGGTGAGAAAAGAAAACGGTATAGCCCTTTTGGAAGGGCAGTTTTTCAGTACCTATTACAGTTTTTAATTCACATATCTTTGATGCAGAAATTCCATTTCTAGGAATTTATACTGCAAAAAAACTTGCATGTAAATGAAGACATAGTAGAGGAAACATTTTTTTTAAGTGTGTGTAAAACTAACTGGTAAATTAGGAACGATAGTAAAAGCAAGGTGAAAGCTAAGATTAAGTATGATATTTATACTATGAAATACTATATAGTCATTAAAATAATAAGAAAAATAGTTTTGGATAGATCTAGATATCAGAATAAAATGAAGTAAAAAAAATCAAGACCCAGTATGTGTAGTCCAATTTTGATTATGTAAAATGTGTACACAAATAAATTAAAAGTGAATAATACATAAGGAGACTGTAAAGACACATCTATATTTAATAGTAACTCTTGAGAGACAGCTACTGAGGGGATAATGAGCATTCCTTCATGTTTTTACTTGTATAGATATGTAGTGTGCTGATTTTTAGTCATAAGCATTTCTTTCTTTTTTACTTAAATCTTTGTAAATTGACTTTCCCCAAAGTGATTGAAAATATTATTCACTTGAGAAATTGTATATTCATTGATAAAAAGATATGTGTGGATTAAAAGATGGATCACAGACAGTGGCTTTATAGGTGATAGGTTTTCTATCTGCATTTTCTTATTTTACTTGCCAAATATTCTGTAGTGAGTACCCATTGCTCCCCCTAAAATTTATTGAATAAAATAATCCCAGAGATTGGGACCCAAGGATCTGCATTTTACAAAGCTTCTGAGATTAAGCCTGGCAGTTAGCTGGGTTTGAGAATAACTGCTACAGGCTACACATCCCCAAAGAATTTGAAGGCAACACAAACTTTAGAATTTGAATGTGTGAGAAAGAATGATTTCTCTTAAATTTTGCTTGAAGGTAAATTCCAGAGAACATAAAATTGTTTCCTTTACATTTCATGAACATTGATTCAGCACTACTTTTGGCTTCCAGATTCTCAATCAACTGTGATGATGCTGTTACTTTGGTGAGGTTTTCACACTTGCTGAATATCTTATACCTCGTGCTGCTATTTATATTAACTACATATGGTCAGTGCACTAATTCCAAGCTTAACATTTCTGAGTATGTGTTTAATTGTTTACAGAATAACTGGCAGGGTAGTTTTAGAAAACCCAGGTCTGGCTGTCCACCCCTTCTTTTCTTTTACCTCTTCTCATTTCCTTTTTATTTGCGATATGTCACCAAGTTCTTCAGGCTATTTAGCTCTTAGAAAAGAGATGTGATTACATTTCATATACGAATGGCTATTTTTCCTGAATCTATCATTGGAAAGCAAGGTACAGATGTGCGTGTTTTTAAAAGAACCTTGAATTAATCTACATAACTTTGAATAATCACACCTGCCTGCCATAATGTCTTTTTGACATGTGGTATGAACACCTAATGTTTGTCCACCTAACAATGAGACACTTACTTTTGTATTCCCAGATCTAGTGATATTTGCTTAGAATGAAGTTTTATCCTGTATGAACTATGGAATAGGATCCATTTTCCCTTGTCTGTTCAATAATTCTTTATTGACACATTTTGCCTTCTGCCCCTTAAGTATTTCTTATTTTGGAGGTCAAATTATGGGTGAACTGTTATATCCCACATGGTTATTAAAACAATAGTCTTTGGAGAGAAACATAAAATATGAATTTGTGGCTTGTCTGTATCTTGAAGGTCTTCTTCACATTCCAGATTTTAGAAGCTCCATGAAGCTACAGTTCCTAACCTTTTGGTCCCAACATATACCCCTGGCTAAGTTTCTCTTGCTATAAAAATAGCTGCAAGAATGGGAATTGTTGTAAAGGGGAGAAAGCTCTTCAATAATTAGGATTCATCTACAACTAGAGCATTTTATTAATTACACATTGTAATCACATGGATAGTCACAAAACCAATCGTGCAAGTCTGTATTTAGAGATTTGTAGACAGAAGACTTAACATAAACATAGAAATGTTAAACCTACTCAACTGTAACCTGCAAAGAAGATAACAAGAAGGATCTGTTCTCTGTATGATTTGTGAACAATGCTAAGTAAATATTCATCATTAATATATAATAACTGTTGCTTTTGGCAGTTCACTTTTCATTTAATTTGATAATGTGTCCAGTAAATGAAGTGGTACAGGCTACAGTGTTTTACCAATACAATTGCATATTTTCAATCATTGTTAAATGAAGGCAGCTCAAGGCAAAGCTTTAACCCCCACTAGTTTTGTGTGTGATAAAAAGAGAAGGCGCTATCAATCTTTATTGTCTGTCTCGCTTACTGTAATTGCATTCAATAGTCCACTGATTCTGTTGTCTGTGCTAATGTCAGGAACAGAGGAGAGCCAGATGCTCAGACTTGATCATATGCATCCAGTGGCCACTTTGATAAGTTGGCAGCTAGTTGCTGGGTTTGATGATAAATTGTTAACACTATAGATTATGAACAGCTGAACACTGCAAGTGTACATGGAGGAAACTTCTTACCTTGTTTTAAATCTGGCATCATGATGCTAGCTAAAGGGCATGTCATGTATTATTCAGATGCGTCTCGCACTGGAAATGTGCCAGTGACTCTTTGTGTCCCTATGAATAGTAAAAGCAACAACAGAAATGCACAGTGATTCGAACATGACATTAATGGTCCCAGGATTATGAAAAGCATTTTGAAATACTGTTTAATAGTTTTGATTATCTAATTCAACAAGAAGAAAGCTTCTGAGCTGTATTCACATTTAATCCATATTAAATCATGCTCTTCCTGGTCATTTCTGTTATATTAGCCGATAATGAGGATGTTTTCTAAAAACAAACAGGATTTTCATTAGTTAAAACCCATGCCAATTTGCTTGTGAAGGGACATAAATTGGGGCTGGGGGGCAACCAGTGTGTTGAAGTTTTTGCCAAGATTTCATGTCACATAAATGCTGCCTCTGAGATAGATGTGATAGAGGCCATGTGTGTAGAGTACAGATCAGTTCTTACTTCCTTTGAGTCTATGTGATAGTTGTAAAAGTTCAGGTTGTGGTTTTTATGTCATTGGACAACTATTGAAATCGTTTTAAAAAGCTGAGATGACCATTTTTATACAACAGGCTCATACTCTGAGAACACTGTGGACCACATTTTAAATGGAAAATTCTAAGTGCATCTAGATGAAGAATATTTCTTTACCATTGGATGAATGCTCTTAAAGTCACTGATCATTATATGGTTCAGTTTTCCTAAAATAAACACATACAAGAAATACTGTTGAACTTTAGGATTGGGACAATTGGGACCATTGTCCTAACTGATATGTTTTCTTTTATTAGGTATTGGAAATTTTGTGATCCATTGTATATTTCTTTTTGCCTGTGCTGCTAGGAAACTCCAAAACTCAATCATAGTCACTTTTTCACTGAGTTTTCAGCTATGATTGTCTCTTCCATTTGTCCTCCATTCTTTTCTTGTTGCTTTACTTTGTTTTTCTTGCCTCCCTCTTATTGGTAGGATGGGTATATAAGGTAAAAAGATAGCAAAGAAGGGATGAAACAAACTTTATTATAAGGTTTTTAAGGGCGGAGCCCTGGGGTATTTAACTGTGTCACCAGAATAAGGAACAGAGTCTCCAATGACCAATGTAGGATTCTAACTGATGTTGGAAAGTCCCTTCAGCTTCTCTTATGGTTAGTTCCTCATGTTAAAAAAACAAAAGAAAAGGTGCTATAATAACAGCATTTAATTCCTAAAATTCTGGTGAGTATTTAATTAATGTACAGTAAGCATTATATCAATGTAGCAACTATAATGATAATTTTTATGTGAGCTCTAGAAGGTAAAGATAGCACACCATGACTCAACTGTTAGAATTTCTTCCTGATGTCATCTGAAATTGAGCCCAAACCTTAAGGGAATCTCACCCACAATTTGGTGTACTATAAGTTAAAGGTTGTTTTAAGCAAGCTGGTATATGAGAATCTTGGTTCACTCATTTGATTATTTATAAATGATGCACTCCTCATTCATTAAAGGTGTTTTAACTTAGTAAGATTCTTTGTTTTAGAGTCCTTTTAGGTATCAGGCTTTTCTGTAAGAAGAGTCATTTAAATTTATTGAAGATTTGCAAGGTCATATTGTTGGGTTAAAGTAAGATACCTCTCCCCTTCACTTAACACTTGCAAAAGAGTTTGACCCAGAAGAACCATCCCTCCTTCTGGGTCTGTAAGATTGTTGTTAATCTTTTGTTTATGATGCCACTCTTAGATTCCTCTGGCCTGAGGGGCAGCTCCTTACCAGACTTCTCCATTTGCACTCACCCCTGCTCAGTCCCTGCATATTAGGATGCCAGGAGCGTGGCTCCACCTACACACTTCCCCTTGTGACTCAAGCAACCAAGAGATGTTAGAACTCACCTGCACACTGTTGACTGCCAAACTCCTGTCTCCAGTGTGACCCTTATTATGCCACTTCTGTTCATTTACTTAACTGCCTATTTGACATCTCCCTCAGATGTAAGTAAGCATCTAAAACCCAGCTTGATTTCTCCCCAAAGCCATCTCATTCCTCAGTTATTTCTATTTTGATTAAGTATTACTACCATCTGAAATTGGTCAAGCCAAAAGCTTAGTTATCATCCTTGCTTCCTCTCTTTCCTCACCCACTAAAGCAACCCATTAGAAAGTACTCCTGGGTCCCTCTGGAGCATATCTGATTCTGTCTGCTTCAATCTGCCTTTTCTTTTCCCACCTTAGCCACTATGCCTAAGCCACCTTTCACTCTTATCCCACATCAGTAGCCTCCTGGTCTCTGTTTTCCCTCATGGCTTCCCTCAAGCTCCATAAAAGGATATATATTTTATTAAGGAATCATTGACATACAATCTTATGAAGGTTTCGCATGAGCAGCATTGTGGTTACAACCCCACAATTCACCCATATTATCAAGCCCCCCCCCCCACACCACATTGCAGTCACTGTCTATCAGCATAGTAAGATGCTATAGAGTCATTACTTGTCTTTTCTGTGCTTTACTGCCTTCCCTATGACTCCCCTACATTATGTATGTTAATCATAATGCCCCTTAATTCCCTTCCTTCCTCCCCACACACCTTTCCCAGCCGCTTCCCTTTGGTAACTGCTAGTCCCTTCAGGGAGTCTCTGTGTCTGCTGCTGTTTGCTTCCTTCAGTTTTGCTTTGTTCTTATACTCCACAAATGAGTGAAATCATTTGGTACTTGCCTTTCTCTGCTTGGCTTATTTCACTGAGCATAATACCCTCTAGCTCCATCCATGTTGTTGCAAATGGTAGGATTTATCATAAAAGGATATTCTTGAAACATAAATAAAATCATAGTGCTGACTTCTTTGTAAATCCATTCCTCTAGTGGCTTCCCATCATACTTAGGGTAAAGGCCAAAATTTTTCCCACTGTCTGTGAGGCCCTACTTTTCCATAGTCATCTCTTCTGTACCCTCATACCAGTTTGTCAGGCACATCAACATGGCTCCTACTCAGGCCTTTTGCATAGATGTTTTGTCTACTTAGAACATTGTTTTCCCAGATTTTTACAGGACTGTCTGTTTCATGTCATTCTGGTCTCAGCTTGAGTGCCATCTCACATAGGCTTTTCTGAGGCACATCCCACACTGTTTCCTATATTTTATTTCTTCAAAGCTTGTAATTATCGAGTTATTTCCTTCTTTATTTATTTGCCTATTTTCCATATTCCACCACCCACATGTGAGCTTCATGAGAACACAAACTTTTTTATCTTGTTTACCCCTGAGTGTGTGTTCAGCATTTTGGTTAAGACTGTAGAATGGGATCAGACACACCAGGCTTGGATGCTGCCAAAGACACTCACTATTGTGTGATTTCGCACCAGTTGCTTCATCCTATGTGGTTCAGTTTTCCCATGTGAAATCAAGACTATATAAGTGTCTGCTCATACTGTAGTTATAGAGAATAAGGTATATGATACATGTGATAATAAATATATTTATGACAGGTAGTTTTATCTATTTTCTATTTTATTATTTATTTTATTATCTATTTTTTTCTATTTATCTATTTTATCTGTTTTCCTCCTCACTTAGAATAATACTTCCATATAGTTGATGTTCAATAAGTATGTGTTGAAAACATATGAAAGGATATGTAATGATATTTCCATGTTTTATTAAATATTTTTTAATATTATCTATTTTAATATTAATTTATGAAAAGATAACACTTTTTTTGACTTCAGGAGAATATATAACATATTTATAATGTTCAACCCAATTTCTAAAGTAGATATATTAAATCTTGGTACTTAAGTCACAATTTTTGTCAAATTAAGCTCATTCATCATAAATGGTAAAATCACTTGGCTATTTTTCTTAATAGAATTTTGAAGTTGATAACTATTTTCTCCTATGTAAGTATGACTTATTATTTAGAAAAATTAGAAAATGTGGTTGAGCATAATGAAAAAATAAAAATAATCTGTAACTCCTGATTTTTTATACATATTTGCACTTCCAGACTTCTTTCTGCACTATCATTTGCATTTTTTTTTTCATGTTAGCTGTCTGCGTTAGCCTGAAACAAAGGCTTGTGCAAGAAAGATGGTTTATTTGGGAAGTAATCCCAGGGAGATCACTTGTATTGCTATTGTTAACCGCATTGCTCTTATGAAATTGATTTTTTTTCAGTGTTTGTTGCATGTATATAGAACTACAGTTGATTTTTAAAATTGTATCCTAAGACCATGTTAAACTTAGTAGCTTTTTTGGTAGAATTTCCTATGTATATGATTATATTGTCTGAATAAATACTATTTACCTATTCCTTTCCAATTTTATGCTTTTTATTTCTTTCTCTTGTCTTATTACACTATTTAGAACTTCCAGTAAAATGAAGTGGTGAAAGAAGAAACCTTTACCTTTGTTCTAATCTTGGAGAGAAAATGTTCAATCATACTGTTAAATATGATATTAGTTGTGGGATTTTACCTGATACCTCCATCAAACTGAGGTAGTTCCCTTCTTTTTCTAGTTTTCTGAGTTTTTATAATGAACGGATGGTACATTTTGTCATTTCCTCCCCTGGATCTTTTAGGGAAATTATAGGATTTTTCTTTTTCCTTCTGATAGTATGATGAATTTCATCAATTTATTTTCAAGCATGAAACCAGCTTTCAATGTATTATTTTAACCACTTGATTATCATCTTCATTATATATTGTTGGATCAAATTAGCTAATATTTTATAAGGGATTTTTGTGTTGTTGTTCATTGGAATCTCAGAGTGTAATATTTTGTTTTTGTTTTTGTTTTTTTTTTTCTGAGAGAATTCTTACCAAGGTTTTGGTATCAAAGTTTTATTGGTTCAAAAAATTAGTTGGCAAATGGGCTCTCCTCCCCTATTTTGAAAGAGCTTGTGTAAGATAGTTGTAATTCATTTTTCAAATATTTATATAATTAACCAATTAAACCAGCTGGGTCTGGAATTTTCTTTGCGGGAAAGGTTTCAGTAAAATCTTAAATTTATATAGTTGCTATGAATCTAGGAAGATTTTCCATTTCTTTTCTGTCACTTTTGGCAAATTGTGTTATATAAGAAATTTATCCATTCTAAGTTCTTGAATTTGTGAGCATATATTTGCACATGGTATTTTCTTAATAACCTTTTCTTATCTGTAGGATCTGTAGTGATATTGCCACTTTCATTTCTGGTCTTTTGTGTTCTTTTTCTTGATCAGTTTTGATATAAGTTTATCAATTTTATTAATCTTTTGAAAATGAAATATGGCTTTGTCACTTTTTTCTATTGTGTGTTTTATTTTATTGATTATTCCTTTTCTCATTTTTATTTTCTTTCTACTTGGGTTTAGTTTAATTCTCTTCATTTTTCTTAAGGGAAACTTAGATCACTGATTTTATATCTTTTTTGTTTCTAATATAAACATAATTCTATATATTCCTTTTTTAGCCACTAGCTAAGCAGTATCCCACAACTATTGATATGTTGATTAGCATTCAGTTTGAATATTTTCTAATTTCCTTTTATGCAGCATGCAGTAACTCTCTTCCTTGATTCACTGGTCAAATTAGTGTATTATTTAATTTTCAACTATTTGGGGATATTACGTTGTTTTTATTTGATTGCAGATTTAAATTTCATTGTCATTAAAAAACAGATGCTCTGTTAGATTTCAATACTTTTAAATTTATTTAGGTTTATTTATGGCCCACTGTATACATGAGAAGAATGTATATTCTGCAGTTGTTGGATGTACTACTCTATGTCAATTAGGTCAGCTGTGGAAGTACTCTATGTTCTTACTGAATTTTGTCTGCTTTTTCTATCAGTTATTGAGAGAGGAGTATCATCAAACTACAACTAAGACCATTCATATTTCTCTATTTCTGTCAGTGTTTGTTTTAGGTATTTTGGAACTCTGTTATTAGGTACACAGTTTGTCATGTCATGACTTTCTGATAAATTGACCCTCTGTTTATTATGTACATCTCTTTTTATTTCTGGTAATACTTAATGACTTGAAATAGAATTGGCCTGCTATGTTTATAGCTTTGCCCCTTTCTTCTGTAGCTTAAGACTCTTTCTCCTACATCTGTATATGTGTTAAAAACCAAGTCCCAGGATTTCCAAGAAAGAGCGCCATATATACCTCCATACAACCCTCCCCAGGGTAGTGCATAGGCTTTTTGCCCTGGTTTTCAGGTGTTTCTTCAGTTCAGGCCTTGGGAATTTAGTTAGCTTTATTTCTTCCTTGCTTACTTATGCATTGAAAGCTTGTTTGTTATGTTTTATCCAGCATTTCTAGACATTTGTAGAAGAAAGAACTTTCAGGTTATCTTGTCTGCCATGTTGATGAAATTCAAAGTCTTACTATGCCTTTTCTTGTACAATTACTTTAAAAAATATATTTGAATTTAATTTTTAATTTAAAAAATGAATGTAAAGACTAGTAAGAACAATAGCTATTAATTAAATCTTAAGTTTTTTAAGACATGAGGTTTGTAATGGAAGTTTATGAGCTATTTTCAGTATTTCAAAATTTCTGGTATAATTTATTTTATATGAATATATAAAAACTCTGCTGTGAATGGCTAACAAATCATGTCTCTGCTTTTCACTAATATTATCTCAGTATGATAACAATGGTTATATAATGTTGATTAGGAGCTCAGATGATGACATCAGAGACTAAAGAGACATTTTGTTATAACAAATACTGATGAGAGTATTTCAGATATTCCCCGTATTCATAGTGATAAGATTTAAACACAATCCCTTTTTCAACATTTCTCCCCTCAATTTCAATACTTTCTGTTTAGTACTTTATCCCAATAATATGTAATTGTTGTCTCATTGTATTATTCACCTCCCACTTACTACCTTTTTTCCATTGTCCTATCCACAAGTTTTGGGGGTAAAAATCCATATCTTATAAAAAATAAATAGAATAACTGAAATATGAAATAAAAGTAGTTTTTGATTATGTAAATATTTGGATCCACTTCATTATGGCTTTCTGGGCCTAAAAATGTGAGCTAGATGTCCTTACTGCCAAAAAATTCTCTTGGAAACTTGGACCTCTCTACTTCTATTCTGGAGCTTAATAAGATTATATTTTGTATTTGTACTATGTGTCATAGCTGAAATTCTAATAGTCTAGCACAGATAGGAAGTGTTTGCATTTTCTAAGATTTTGTTCTAGAACTGGAAGGCAAAATAATGGAGTACCTTTATGTAAGTCAGCCTTGATCTCAGCACCTAGATTTACTTAACAATTAGTTTATAGTACTAAAAGTATAATTAGAAGGTTAATTTGCTAATCATTTTTCTAAACTGTAGATATAATCATAGAAACATAGGCTTTCAACTTTGGAAAAGCCTTAAGGCGAACTCCTTTTTGGAAAGATAAATTCTGTCTATAGTATTCCTGCCAAGTGCTCTTCGAGTCTGGAATTCAGCTCTTGTTCTCTAGCTGTATAACCCAGTGACAGAAGATCTGACACTTGGAGACCAACTGTACCTCCTGGGATAATAAATATTCTTCTACCACCTTTGGTGGGTTCCTTTATCTCCTTTCTCTGAATTTTCATGCTCCCGAATCTAAGTTGCTATTCCACGCAGCACAGGACAATTAGGACCCAAAACTTCACTGGTTTTCATGCGCACATACACAATCCATCAGCATCAAGCGTTTCATAAGTTTATGCATGTGAGTATATATGTATTGTGGTGGAGTGGGATGGGAGGGCAGGATTGACAGAGGGAAAAGTGTCACATCATGCAGCCTGTAGGGTCTTTTGACAATTTTGTTTCTATTTTCTGTTATCCACCTCAATCATTTGAGGTAGAGGCAGGTCATTAAGAAAATTTCCATTAGCATCCCTGTCTAGTTCTGTTTTAATTTTATCAGAGAGATACCTTTCAGTAAAGATTGTGCTCACCCTGAAAGAAATTCTGATTAACTGTTTTTTCTGTCATCACATATAGTGATTATCTTTAAAAAATATATTAAATGTCTACTTACATATAATGTACACCACCAACAATTTGAAATAAATGGCCTGCTAATTAAAATATCTTACAAATTTGAGGTAAGATTTGGTAATACATTTAAATTATGAAAATGCTGGGAATGTAAATTGTTCAGGATAGGGAAATTTTGCATAGGTATAATCATAGCAGGGACGCCAGCTTTATAAAAGGAAATAACTTGCTGGCAGGTTAGGTAGTATAAACTTTTGTGAAGTAAATACTCTTGTATTATATTCATGTAAGTAGAGAATCAGTAGCTAAAAATACATTGCCGATAGCTGTCCTTTATTATCTTCCTTAATGGCTATATTAAGCTAATCTGTAATTAGCACATTCACCTCCTAAATTGAAAGCCCTCAAAGTACTTTTAAACACTAAATGAGCAACTACTGTGCTCATAAGTCAAACACTGTGCTGCCCAGCATGGCTGTTACGTAGTTTTAAAAGTGCTTAGGGAAAAAGTCAATTTCTAAAACAGGCATATTTCCCTCTACAAATTCTTCTAACACAAAAAGAACAAAGACTAACATTTTACCTAAAGTTTAAGTTGGACTAATTTCTGACTTACTGTACATACATTTTGAAGTCTTACTGCTATGATTATTATTTTTATTCAAATATAAAAATATGTAAAATTACTGAGACTTTTCCTTTTAAACTGAAAGAGACATTTACTCCTGTTTCATCTCTTGACAATGCTTTTCTTTCACCTGTGTGCATTTATTTTTTTTATCCATCCTTTTCCTTGGTTTTTGAATGGTGTTTATAGAAATATCTTTAAATCTTACTTAAAATATAATGCTTTTAGCATTTAATAGCAGTGATAACTGAGAGCAAACTCTTTTCAGCTTTTCATTTGACTCAGTGTCTGAGAGAATTGTATGGCTGTTTTAGTACTGAACCTTGACAGGTTTTTCATAGTTCTTTTTATAGCTAATATACTATTCTGGAGCCACATTCTCTCCAAATATTGGCAAAAATGAGAAATCTAGAGCTGTTGCCATGTCTGTGTTGATTAAGTTCTCGGTAGTAAAATAGGTGAGCTATTAAGAAAATGTTGTACAATGAATGATAAAGTTGTACATTAAAAAAAGAAAAGAAATACCAGGAAGGGTGATCTTTTGGCTGTTACAACAATTGGTGAAATGTCTTTGATTCTCTTCAGTCTTATGTGGCTGGTAGTGGCAGTGGTGGTGGTAGGTACTGGAGAATTTTTACCTTACTTGGATGTTGCCCTAAGTGACTTGCTCCAACATTTTCCATAGAAACAGAGACGCTAATAAACACTATATATATTCACATATATATATATATCTGTCCCTGTTTTTGATTGAAACCAATCTTATCCTAAAATAGTTGTCTACTCTGCTAAATCAGTATGAATGTATTTAGTCATGGGAATTACTTAGTGTTGTTTGATAATCTCTTATTTGTACTAAAAAATCATTAATTAAGAAACAAGGGAAACAAAAAAAGTGGTTTGTTAAATTCGCATTACCTACTGTTCTTTCTTTTCCCCTGTATTTTCTTCAAATTAATCAATTAAAATGCACAGATGTTCAATTAAAACTATAAAAACTTTCCATGGCTACAGCTGTTTTGAAGCTACATTGTTGAAAATTTAACATATCTAGTAATGACTCCCTCTCAGAAGAAATTAAATTAATGACTCTTTGCTAGATTATTTTCCATTTTATAAATTAAACAAAATTAGAAAAAAACCTGAGACTTACAATGCCTGCTACATTTATTAATTAGCAGGGTAGACTAGCAGATATTAGTATGAAAAGGCAACAAAATGGAAAATGTTTCTTATTTTTCAAATGGAATACCTTCAGGACTATAGTTTATCTTATCAGCAAATGGTTATACAGTATAAATTATTAAAATTTCACCTGTAAATAGCAGACAATTGACAAATTGTGTTATCCACATAATAGGGATGGTAGAGATATGATTATACAGGGTGAATATAACATTTTTCTTCAACTTTTTGTCCACCCCAGGCATAATAGACAGTGACCCTTAAATAATAAGTAGAGAAACAGGACCTTTTTTCTTGGCTATGTTGCTTTATCTTGAAGAGAATTTGGTGTTTTTTTATCCTCATTTCCATTGTTTGATTTTTAAGGAGCTTCCTACTCATTTTTTTTCTTATGCCAAAGAACTAGTACATGCTTACTGCATTAGTCAATGTTCTCCAGAGAAACAGAATCAATAGGGTGTGTGTGTGTGTGTATGTGTGTGTGTGTACAGATATGCACGTGTATATATACAGTGAGAGACAGAAAGGGTTTTATTTTAGGGAATTGGCTCACATGGCTGTGGCGACTGGCAATTCTGAAACACATGTAGGATGGTCTGGCAGGCTGGAAACTTAGGCAGGAGCTGATGTTGCAGCCTTGCGTCCAAAATTTGCAGGGCAGGGCAGGCAGACTGGAAACTCAGTCAGGGTTTTTGATGGTGCAGTCTTGTGCAAAATTCTTTCTTCTTTGGGAAACCTTAGTCTTTGCCCTTAAGATCTTCAACTGATTAGATGAGGCCCATGACATTGTGGAGGATAATCTACTTAAAGTCTACTGATCATAAATGTTAGTCACATCTGCAAAATGCCTTCACAGCAACATCTAGATAAACATCTAGATAAACAAAAGCTAGGTACCGTAGCCTAGCTAAGTTTACATATAAAATTAATCAACACACTCATTAAGGAAATTTTAGAAAATAAAAATGAACTGAAAAGAGAATTTAAAAAAGCACTTGTAATCCAATGATCTCTGTGTCTGCAATGATCTGCTAATATTTCAATGTATATCCCTATAGTCTTTCTCTTATGTTTACTTATCTTTTTTTCTTCCAAAGTTTAGAATATAGTGTTTATCTCATAATTCTTAAATGTATAAACTCCTCACTTCATTAAAATGATTTCTTCAATTCATATTTAACAGCTGCAATATAACCAATTAAAGGAATTGTTAGACCCTTAGGTTTTCAATTTTGGAAGGACATTGCATCTTTTTACATTTATTCTTTGAATGTGTTACTACACATGCATTTGGTAGCTAAAAATATGCAAATATAAAAACTTTTTGCATGCATTGCTAAATTGCCTTCTAGAAGTGTTGTACCAGTTTACATTCCCAATGGCAATATTCCAGAGAACTGTTTCCCCTTTTCAATATTAGGTCTTAGAATAAAGAATATTCCAATCTAAAATGTCAAAAAGAACTTTCCTTGTTTTAATTTGAATTTCTTTGACTTCTAGTGATGCTGAATGAGTTTCTTAAGTTTATTAATATTTGTAGTTCTTTGGGAATTGTCCTCTTTGCCCAATTTCTATTATGATGCTTGTCTTTTTTATTATAAAAACTGTATGTAACACATATAATAACTTTGGTTATCATATATTTTGCAAATGTTTCCTCTAATTTATCATTTGTCTTTTAACTTTGCCTATAGCTTTTTTGATATTCTGACATTTTTGTTTTTATTTTTGACTAACCATATCCAGTAATATTTTTTGTTATGTCATGCTTTTGGTTTCATGTATTATAGTTTTTCTACCCTGTGATTGTATGTATCCTTTGCCATTATAGTTTGTCCTCCCTCCCTCCCTCCCTTTCTTCCTTCCTTCCTTCCTTCCTGTCTTTTTTAAGTTTTAGAAGTAAATTTAATGTATGGTGTGAGGCAGGGATTATTTTTTGATTTACAATTTTGTTGAAAATGCAACTTTTCTATTTCCTTCTAAACATGGGGGAAATGGCATGCAAAAGACTGAAAAGGCTGGGAAGGAACAACTTATTCTTTTAACATCTGGTAGACCCCATATAGACCACAGTCGTTCTGCAGAATTAATTGGTTTCCATCAAAAACCAGACTTAAATGTAACAACAGTTGCCTGAGGCTTTCATGTATGTGAATTTATATGTTTAAGGGTATGCAAGGGAGCATGCCTATGGGATGACAGTTATGGTTTGGGAACCATTTACGGGGCAGCTTTATGTTCTTATTAGCCACATTTTCATAGGCTTGGATATTTTCTTCATGGACAATGGCTGCATCTGTAGTCAATGGTCACACTATCTCAAGGAGTATTAGACTACAGTGTTTAACTGCAGGGGTATTTATGTGCTAGGGCAGAGTATGTCCCTAAACAAGAAGCAGCCAGCGACCAAATCTTGTAATCAGTGAACAATTTAAGGCAGAAAGATGATGGCACCGTTCCCTAGCACAGTGTTTTTTTGTGGGTCTAATAAGATTATCCCTGAATTTTGTGTTTCCCTATAGGAGATATCTTCCATTTATTCTTTACAAAATTGTAAGTTATTGGCTAAAAGATACTGTAGTAACTGAGATAAATCTTACCCTAGATGTTCTCCATTTTTTCCCATCTTAAAAACTTTCATCACCCTCATCTTCAATTTTTCATTACTAGATGTGGGACAGGAATCGGTGATATGAAATTTCAAGTGAGCCATATTATGAATCATGATTTTCAGAAGTAAGGTTAGTATATTATCAATATGTTTCATATATTCACCAATTTATTTTAGATTATTGGTCTCTCTTTTTGAGGTTACTTTTTCAAGGTTACCTTACAGTTTAATTTTATTTTGGTAGAATTCCTTATTAATATTTGTCAGTTTTTTTTATATATTGCACTGTTCTAGACTTAAAGTTTCTAGGAGATAAGGCCTGGGAATTTACATTTTATCAGGTTCATTAGATGATTGCTATAGCCATTGAAAATTTAAGAAACACTAGACTACTGTTTCTGGGTTAAGAATTAGTATGTTTGGAGAAATTTGCCATGAAATGTGAAAAGATAAATAAAAGTGCCTGGTATTGTGGTGGCTACAGATAGGCATTGAACGATGCGCATTACTTATTTAATCTGGGTATTAAAAACAATTAGCAAACTAATGTTTACTTGGTCTGTTCCACATTTGTGGCTATTTCTAAAGAAACTTCCATTTAAATACATATATTTTACAGTGTATATTTTGTATTACTAATATCTATGAACTTAACATTTAGAGGACAATGTTTACTGACTTTTCATTGTGAATAACTCATCATTTTGTTCAATATTCAATATTCTAAATATTCCAGGAACACAAATATCTGCAAGTACTACTTGGATTTTAGCTAACACAGTTGCCATATATTTGCACAGCTGTTAAATGGTTGTCTTAAAATTAAAAAAAATAGCTCAGGCATATGAAATCATTCAAATTATGTTAATATTCAGAGGTTTATATCAAAATAAGATGCCACCTTGTGGTATAAAAAAATGATTCTTTAAGTATGTGTGTAATATGTGGTTGACAAATCTTCCAAAGAATATGTGGTTGACAAACCCATTTGAATAAATAGAATAAATAGCTAAAATACTCATGTTTGTAACCAGATGTTTTAATTCAGTAACTATCTTAGAAATAGAGATATCACATGGGGAAAATTATGTGGAAGTGTGCTCTAAAGCAGGGGTCTTTTTCAGTGTATACAGTAGTCACAAAAATTAAAATGGAGCATTTCAATGATGTTTGATATGATAAAATAAACTTGGAACACATTTTTAAATAAAGGTTGTGTTACATTTTTAAGAACATTTGCTATATTTTGTTTCTTTAAGTAAAAAGTTAAATTTTATTTTGACTTAATTTTAATGAGTTTAAAGATAATGTTTTAACTCAGAATAATGTGTATATACATTAAAATGATGTTTTGTTAAAAAGACAAAGATTATTTGAAATGAATTATGAACTATGACATTTACCTAGAATGATGGTTCCTTACATCAAATTATCCTAGGATTTCTGATGAGGAGTCAATCTTGGAAACCATGTAGTCCAATGTTCTCAGTGTTACAGATGTGTAAATAGAGGCATAGGGACTTGTCCAGGATCCTCCACCTCTCCAGTGGCTGACTTTTTATCCTGTGCTTCTTCTACCTTCCCATTCTGCATTTGAATTGGTCTCTTATATTAAGAAGCTTTGTTTCTCAGACAAAGAATAGAAGAGAATACATTTTTCCCCTCTGAACCTTTCATTAAATGTTTATTCTGTTGCATTTCTCCATAAGCATTTTTATATTGCCATTTTCTACTCTTATTAGAATACTTAATATAGTTCCAAATAGTGTATAATTGAAAACAGTTTATCATATCCATTTTTATTTATTAGTATAATAGTATCCCTGCGATCTGGTGGCAGGAAAGTACTGCACTATTTTATTGTAATTTATCCTATTTTAAATGTTCACTTGGGTTTATGAAATTGTGTAATACTTTTTAGAAATACACTTTCAGAGTATGTGTTGGGAAAAACCTCAAATATCAGAATCAGCTTAGAAAATTCTGCAGAAACAGTATTGTGGGATATTCCAGATTGCAAAGTTAAAAGGATCATCCTGCCAATCATTTCAAATATTTTGAAAGTGTGTGCACATATGAACACTCACCAAGACATTGTCCGTAGATATTTCTCCATGACAAGTGATAAAAGATGGTACTGACGTTTCTTGGTATTGAAAGTTTAGAGGAGCAAGGGAGCACTGAATGAGTGGATTTATCAGGAAAACATCACAGATAGAATCATATTTAAATGGGGTTTTGAGGAATAAGAAGAATTCAGATAATTAGATGGCAATGGGGGGCATTCTAGGCAGAAATGGTGTGGCCCAAGGCTATTCTCCCTATGACATAGTGATTAGAAATGTGCTTAGAGATTGGGGGCCTTCTGTAATGGTAAAACCATTGAGGACATTAAATGATGAACTAAGAATGCTTAGCTCTTTGCTCTCTATAATGGAAAGCCAAGGGTGACTTTTGATTAAGAAAGTGATATGAATGAACTGGTGTTATGGATGATTATACAGAAAATATGTTTTTGTGAAAATAACATAAAATGAAATATATGTGCGTTGATGACCATTGATTGAACAGACTTTTTGTCTGTTTTCAGGTGTACTTTGATTTACAAGCATCACAGAATAAAATATTTTTATTATTTTTATTTGGGTACTTTCCCTTTCTTATTAGACAGAAATAGGCAATGGAACAATTCATACTCCCTTTTCAACAGCACCAAAGATGACTGTCACTTTTCACATGCAGATTCATTTTTTAAAGAAATAAATAAAGCCTAGGGGTGGTTGTACATTAAAGTGGTAGTAGAATACCCCATCCTTTATGTACTTTACAGATGATGCTAATACAAGGTCAGTATGGTCATGTATAGGCCTCAAGAAGCTAGAGAATACCTTTCTCACAGGATAAGCAGAATAATGCTTCACCTCAAGATGTTCGTGTTTTAATCTCCAGGATTTGTAAATATATGAGGCTATATGGAAAAAGGGAATTAAGGTAGAAGATGGAATCAATGTTGTGAGTCACTTGATCTGAAAATAAGGAGATTATTCTGGATTATCTGGGTGGGTCCAGTGTAATGACACGTGCCTTTAAGAGTGGAAGAGGGAAATGGAGGGGAGTTTGGAGTGCTAACGATGAGGAGGACTTAGCTCACCGTTGCTGGTTTTGAAGACCGAGGGGGCCACAGGTCAAGGAATGTGGGCAGCCTTTGGAAGCTGGAAGAGGCAAGAAAACAGATTCTCCCCTAGAAGCTCTCTAGAAAGGGATGTAGCCCTCTGGGCACCTTCATTTTAGCCATTGAGACCTGCCTCAGGCTTCTGAGTTAGAGAATTGTAAGGTGATAGCTTGTTGTTTTAAACTGCTAAATTTCTGGTAATTTATTACAACAGCATTAGAGAACTAACAGGCTCAACCGTAAAACACAACGAAATAGTCATAACTGTGATGAGAATGATGATTATCTTCCTCCTCCTCCTCTTCCTCTTGCGGTTACCCTTTGTGGAGGGCTGTTTAAGGTTCTACATATATAACTCATCCAGTTCTTAGCACCTTGTAGGTAGGTATTATCTCCGGTTTGTGATAATAAACAAAGGCCCTGAGGGATCTGAAGAGACACTGCCCAGGGCCTTGCAGTTTGTTTGTGGCAGAGACCTGATTTAAACTGTTCTTCTGAGGTCAGGGCCTAATACTTTTCAATTGTAGGAATGGTTGGGAGGTAGTAGAACCTCGGGGCTGAACATGTTGGTTCTGGAGCTAGATCACCTGGTTTGAATTCTGGCTCCTTACCTTACTGTTTAGACTAGTGCCCAGTGCCCAGAACACAGTAAATCCTAAATATATCTTTGCTATTATTATGGTGAATTGCTGTTATTATTATAGTACACAGAAGGCACAATAGCAGTACTCTTTGTCACAGTAAGGTGATTGTTAAAGTGAACATTACCACATCCATTTTATTGAGCTTAACTATAAACTATAAGCTTTCAGACTTCATTTCATCCCAGAATTTTGGCTTTTGGAATTTGTTGAACTGCCTCTCCATCTTTTTAAGCAATGCACTAGAAACACATTAATTAATTAATTTGGCATGCTCCTTATTTCTAACCACTGGGCATACCCTATTTTACTCTGTTAACCTCTGCTCATTGCTGGACAATATCTTGAAATATTTACCATAATCCATACTCTTTCAAGCCCTAACCTCATGCAGAAAACTGTTCCTTTGGAAAGTTACTTGGGGAAAAGTAAATAGGTATCTGGCCATAGCTCTGGGCTGGAGGAGATTCCCAGCTCCAGGCAAGTCCACTCTGGATTCTGTGAGACTGAGTAACAACAAGAGAATTTGGGGGTAAAAAGGGCTCATAGCAAGCTTTATTCTTGTTTCAGTAGATTGAGTGCTAGACTCCCATCCCCTCCATCTCTGTCCTTGGCTCAGCCTCTGCTTCCCTCTCTCCTGCTCTCTTGCTCTCTTCTCCAGGCTCTACTCTCCCACTTCCCTCTGCTCTTAGCACTGGGCAGAACTCTTTATATAGCTGCACAGGCAGTAATGGCTTATTGCCAACAGGTGTGCAAGCATGTGCCTGCACAGTAGGCAAGTATTACCTCATATGACGTACACAGTGGGTATCAGGTGAGGATCCTGGCTGTGGAACTTCCATTTTCCCTAAAATGACTGGAGAGAATGCTGTCGCTTGGGTGTAAGTGATGTTCCCTCTCTTCTACTGTTGTCATTAGATGGCATTGTGATTTTACTGGATACCTCTGCAACTTGCAGCCCTTTGTATCATTATCTCACAGGTGAGCTCTATGCCCTGTTTAACCAAACCTCAAACAGATCAGAAGATGGGTAGCAAGCCCAGACATTTGTACTAGGTCAGTATGAAGTCACTGGGTTTCTACAGTAAATGTTTGGTAATCCAAAATGACAGATTTCTGGTAGTCCCAAGATTCTGATTCCATCGGCTAGTACAAGGCTATCTTTCATTGCTGGCCTTAGACCAGGACTGGAATAAATGTATGCTGGGCAGTAAATTTCAGGATACATTGTATATGATACTGAGCAAGGTCCCAACACTTGGGACCATCAGCTATCAGTGTCTTCCCAGTGGGCTTCCCAGCCTTGCATTTGCTCTTCAATGACTCTGACTTCTACAATACTCTTTTCTCCTTGTTCTTTCAGCTCTCATTCTTCATTTCCTTTACGGACTTCATGTCTTCAGTTCTGACTTCAAAAGATTGTTTCCCAGGTTTTAAAACTTCCACCCTTCATTCTTCTTAATCTGCTTTCTCTTCCTGGATGCTTTTACTGACTTTCATGCTTACAGCTATTGCCCATATGCTGATGACTCTTCCAGACTATCTCACCAGCTCCAAATTTCTTTTCTGAACTTGATACTTATAAAGCCAACCAACTGGATGTTTAGATGAATCTTGAAGTCAGTAAGTCTGAATTTGAACTTGTCATCTTCCCTCTAGATCCCAGTGTTCTCTCTCTTAGTAGTGGCATCATTATCATCACATCTTCAAATAATAATAAGCTTTTCTCCATTTTATTGCATTCCCCTATTTTAATGAATTTCTTGAATCATTTTCCTCTCTTTCATTATATCATTTTCCTAATTTAGGGCCTTATGTTTTTCATCTGAATTTCAATTTTGTTTTTTATCATTTTCATGTACAGGTGTAAACTTTATTATTAAATATATCCATCAAACTTTTATTTTTTAATTTCTCCCATTGTTTTAATGCTTAGATGGCACTAATCTACCATGAAATATTAAATATTTATATAAATTTTCTTCTAGATTATTATGGTTTCTTTTTTCCTTATTAATTATTAATGCTTTTACAGTTTCTTTTCTTTTTAATGTTAAATTCTCTTTCCCATTATTATCATTACTTACTTAAGTTTTGGGTACTTGCACTTTCTTGTTTGACTGAGTGTGTTAAACATTTCATATTTTTTACAAAAACCAGTTCTTATAATTACTTATTAATTTTGGTACATTTTTGGCTTTCAAACCATTTTTATTCATTTTACTTTTATCTTTAATATTTTCTCCTTTCTGATTTTCTTAGGTTTTTTTTTTTTGTTGGTAGCATTTAGGATTATAATTTGCCTTCAGTTTTCAGCTTTTTAAGTAATCCATAAATTATGATATGTGGTACTTCTTTTTTAATTAATTAATTAATTTTTTATTTTGCTATTATTAATATACAATTACATGAGCAACATTATGGTTACTAGACTCCCCCTATTATCAAGTCCCCACCACATACCCCCATTACAGTCACTGTCCATCAGCGTAGAAGGATATTATAGAATCACTACTTGTCTTCTCTGTTATACTGCCTTTCCCATATCCCCCTACCCCACCCCACCCCCACTACATAATGTGTGCTAATTGTAATAGCCTTTTCCCCCTTATCCCTCCTTTCCCACCCATCTTCCCCAGTCCCTTTCCCTTTGGTAACTGTTAGTTCAATCTTGGGTTCTGTGAATCTGCTGCTGTTTTCTTCCTTCAGTTTTTTCTTTGTTCTTATACTCCATATATGAGTGAAATCATTTGGTACTTGTCTTTCTCTGCCTGGCTTATTTCACTGAGCATAATACCCTCTTAGCTCCATCTATGTTGTTGCAAATGGTAGGATTTGTTTTCTTCTTATGGCTGAATAATATTCCATTGTGTATATGTACCAGACCTTCTTTATCCATTCATCTACTGATGGACACTTAGGTTGCTTCAATTTCTTGGCTATTGTAAATAGTGCTGCGATCAACATAGGGGTGCATATCTTTTTCAAACTGGGCTGCTGCATTCTAAGGGTAAATTCCTAGGAGTGGAATTCCTGGGTCAAATGGTATTTCTATTTTGAGTTTCTTGAGGAACCTCCATACTGCTTTCCACAATGGTTCGACTAATTTACATTCCCACCAGCAGTGTAGGAGGGTTCCCCTATGTATGGTACTTTTTAAAGTACTTATATTATGTGGAATTTGACATACATAAAATGTAAAGAGAATAGTTTAACCAACCCCTATATACCTATTACTAAGCTTCAATAATTTTCAACATTTTGTCATATTTGTTTCACCTGTGTCCCCAACATTTTTCCTTGAGTATTTTAAAGCAAATCCTAGATATCATGAAATGCACTAATATTAACTTATATTTTAGATTATATGTGTGTGTAGGTGTTTATGTGAATGTGTGCATGTGTGTATGTATATATACATACACACACTCACACATTTTAAGTAACTGGGGAATCTTTTAGGCTTGAATAAAATATTTGCAGTTTTAAGACATGTGGCCAGATTATTTGATCTGTATTTTTTCTGTTGCTGATAATTTGAGTGCCCCCTTACTGCTGTGAGTTAGTATTTTATCAATTTTTAAATATACCATAGATGGATTATTCAAAGGCAAATAAACTCTATTCTTTAGAATAGGCAGTTCAATACATATCTTACTGTTAACTATACTAGTCCAGTTATCCATGTTACCTTTATTTAATTATAATAGTCCAATTCTCCATATTCTCAAGTTCTTTATGATTTGAAGGTGTATTAAAGTATATCATGGTAACTTTGTTTCTTTCCACTTTTCATTTTATGTTTATCTGCCAGTTTTAGCTTAGTATATTTGAATATTGTATTATTTGACACATAAATGTTCTTGGCTGCTGTATTTTCATTATCATAACTTCTATCAATATCAGACAGCTTTCCTTTATCCCATTTTATGCTTTCTACCTTAAAATCTACATTGTCCAAAGTTAACATTTCCACCTCTACTTTCATTTAATTTGTATTTGCTTGAGAAATCTCTACTTACTCTTTTATTTTTAACATTTACCTGTATTTCCAAATTAGAGATATCCTAGTAGCAGCACACAGAGTGTGTCTTTTGACTCAACCTGATAGTTTTGTAGCTATTTCCAATTTGTTAAAAACTGATAAATTTGGTCCTCTTTTCTTATGGTTCTTTCTTATGTTTTCTTTCATTGCCTTCAATTTTTGGATATCTATAGTTTTTTTCTACCTTTGTTTTGGTTGCTATTTTTTTGATGGACTGTGCTTTCATCTTCTCTAGTAATTAGGAAAGCAGACATCTTGATACTTATTATTCTACTCATTTTCCAAAATATCCAGCTGCTATTTTTCTGAATATTAAAGTCAAGGAAGAAACAATAACTTGTTTATCCACAAGGTATGCTTTTTATTCCTTTTCCCATCCTCTTGTTCCCATGTGTTCATATCAGAGGGGTGTTGAATTTAGATTGATATTATTAAATTATTTATACTGCAGATCTGTGCTTTTATAAGAATTTTTTTTTTACATTTGTATTCATTTTGATAATATATTTGCAATGGCTATTTAGGGCTAACACTTATGTTTAATTATCAGGACTCATCATTATGTTTTCTATCCCAACTTTCCTATTCATAAGGTTTTTAATTTTAATTCAATAAAATTTAATTTTAATTTTAATTTAGTTATCTTTTCACCCCAACCTATTTTCCTTTTACCTTAGATTGTGCATTCTTATTATGGTACATTGAGGATAACAATTTTCTAATATTTTTGTTTGTTTCTGTGAAGAGTAAGAAATATCTAAAACTTCTGAATGGTAGTTTCTTTGCTTGTTTTACCATATGTAACGACAGGTTGATTTGGTGTTTCATTTTTCTTACATTCATTTGAGAACTTTTTACCAGATTCATTGTTTTCCATTCTTCCTCCTTGTTACTTTCTCTACATACTATTGGATAGATCAATGTGTTCATTTTCCTTCACTATTTTCCAATGACCAGTGGATATTCATGTAATGTGGTCTTGCTTTACTGAAGTGGAATCTTCTGCTACCCCACCAGCCACCAAAAATAATGGAATTAATTGAAACTGTAATTAGGATTCATTGAGAACAGTACTCTTCCAGTTCTTTCTTCCACCCTTCATTTATATGTACAATATCTCCTAGGATGCAATGTCCTGTAATTATCCTTCCACCTCTCTTTCCTGAGCAATTATTTTCTGAGAGTTTTTGTATCTGATGGCATAGAGATATTAGGATGGGAAGGGAGTATAATATTCTGTCTGTCTGAAAATCAGTACCCATTTTGAACAGGAAGACTGCTCAGTTTCCTGTTTGGAAAGGGTCTAAATCTCTGAGCTGAGCTGTGCAACTGATAATGAGAGCAGAAAAAATAAACAAATAAACACACAAACAAAAAACCCTACTTGCTCATTGAAGGATGTAGACTTTGCTGTTTTGTGAGGTGATACTTGGATAGGCTACTGGACTGTTTTCTAACTCTTGATGCATCAGCCTTATAATCACTCTGAATTTTTCCCAGATTTCTGGCACTGGGTTTCCTGTCAGTCTTAGTTTTCTGTGTTAGAGCTTTACATTTTCATATGTATGTTATTGACAATTGGGGGAGGCATTGCCAAGAGATGGTGGCCAGATGCCATTTTATACCGGAAGTCTTCTATTATATGCATTTAATGGTTTTAAATAATGAGGGCATGTTGGTAGTACTTTACTTGCTCATTCCAAAACATCCTGGGATTTTCTTAGAGATTAAATTCAACATCTACTATGTGAATTTAAAAAAATGTGCCCAATATCTAGTACAATAAGAAATGGCTTTTGCTCTAGTGTATTATGATTAGGACTACAACAGAGTTAGGTTGAAAGGTCTATGGTACAACAGAGTCAAAACTCCTTTTCTCCCTGGGAAATAGAAAATACTATACAGAGAAAATGGATACAGAAAAGTGAATCTTGGGGTATAAACAAATATTTAGAGGCTGGGTAGGGATGTCAAGACAACCTAGGCAGAAGGAAAAGTATGGTGACATAAGAGTGTAGTGGGAGTGTAGTAGTAATGTGTAGGTGATTAAACTGAAGAGGTTTATGAAGGTCCCATTTGTGTGGATGGTGGATTGATGTATGGAAGTACATCAATGTGTATTTGTGAGGAAAGAAGTATGGCAGGAAGATCAATATTGGAGCAATTAAAATCAGCTAGGCAAGTAAAGATGGGAGAATGAAGTCAAATGGCAGTAGCAGGGATGAAGGTTATATAGCAGCTTTTACAAGTCCAAAGTGGAGAGATGAGGACAAGAAAGGAGTGCCTAATTTGAAGACTGGTTCTTGTGATCTGCCAGTCATGCTCAGGTACATGTGTGATATAATGGTCAAAATAATTGATGTGTAAAAATAAACCATTTCTGTTTTCAGCATTTGCACATCAACCTTTTGCTTGCTTTTGGTTATCACTCATGTGTATGGGTTGTGATCAAATAAATCTAAGTGGTATTTTAAGTAGTATTAATATATTTTTGCAGCAGTACTAATATCTTTTATATTATACCAAATAGTCACATTTCTAGTAATGGGGAAACTAAAAGCATAAATTGGGCTTGGCAAAAATTGTAAGGAATCCCTGATAGTCCTGCTTGGGTAACTAATCTTTTTTTGATTTTCAGTCTTTTTACTAGAATTATCTACTTTCATGTTTACAAAAAGTCATGTAACTATCTGGAAACTCATGATAATTTACAAGTTAAGATGGAAACCATTTTACACTTTTGTTATACTTAAAATAAGTCCTAGTTCCAGTGAACATACTTTTATTTATTTCATATAAGTATGATTAAAATAAATTATAAAAGAGACAAAATAGAATTATTTCCCTAAAGTTTTGAGGAAACTGATATTCTGTTCAGAGAACCAAATGGAGTTATCCAAGTGAAAACATTTATCCCCCAAAGAAATTTCTACCTATTACCCCATAATTCAGTTAGATAGATTTGCTTCCTATGTTTGAGCTTCTTCCTCAATATCATTTATCTTTTAGTCAAGTGAAAAAAAAAAGTTCTTAAGCTGCATTACTGAGTTTTCTACTAATGGGAAAATAAACAGTAAAACAAAAATCCTTAATATACACTAGAATTGTTCAAACAATTTCAAGTACCTATTTTATAAACTTATGTGACATATGTATTCATATATATATATATATATGAGTGTATAAGTGTGTGTATATATATAAAACCAGATTTAAAATTGCCATAATTCATGTTACAAGAAATGACATTCTTATCACATTCTTGATAGATGGGTAAAGATTTTTAGAAAGCAAGATTGAACTGTGATATTCACTCCAGAAATTGATGCTAAAATGTTTAGTGATGCACTGATATTAATTTAAAAACATAACTTGATATCCATTATATACTATTTGTTTTCAAACATTTAAAAACTCTAATAAAGATTCTAACACAATTGTAATCAGCTACCATCAATATGGAGAGCCTGGTTTTTATTTTCTGCTTTGCGTTGAGAGGCAGTCCTAAAAGTACTGAAGACCAAGCTGTACTTGAAAATGACTGAGATACGCTTGTGCTTAGATCTCTTCTATTCTTCCTCAACTTTCAAGACATGCTTTCATTTGATAAGGATGCTTTGGAATCTGAATTTAAACATGTAGCTGTGTGCATTTCGGCATGCAAATATGCACACTGTATATTATTTTGCTTCTGCAGTAATTATTTTCATTTATGAAATTCTAAATTCTGTGTTAAATATTGAATATTTTGGTTAAGTGACAGATTGTGCTAGCTTTAGGATATTCCTGCTAGATAATTATTCATGAGAAGAACAGCTGAAAACAAACTAGTTACACACCTTGGCAAATTACTGTGATTGTGATTCTGTGAAATTTCCCCATGGCCATGTGACTTTATTATAAGTACTCTAGCTGTGCAGATGTCCAGAACGTTGTTCTCATCACAAATGTTTTTCCTACATTCAAAGTTTTTGAATTACTCTTTACTGCTCCAGAGAAAATGTGAGGAAGGAGATGAGAAATGCAATATGTAAGATAGAGCATAGACAACTCTTTTCAGTGCCTGGCCTCCCTTGGTTTGTAGTGGGCATGGTGCTACATAATGCATCCCTGTAAAACACAGAAGCAGTAGCATTTTTGTGAAATCTAGATATGATGAAAATATTTCCTATTAAATGTTAAGAAAAAGAAAAAATAGTCCCAATTTATCCTTCTCCAAAAAAAATCAGCTGAAAATCGACTGTTATTTCCCTACTCTCCTTCTCCTTCTCCTTTTCAGTTCCTTCCACATATGGTTCCTGAAATGTTCCTCCATTTAAATGGATTTTAAAGCTCATTCCTTATAGTTCCTAGAGTATTCATTGCTTTTGAGAAAAAAAAGAAAAACATTTTAGCATGTGCTATTTTTGTTATTCTAATTAGCAAAAACAGCTGGTCCTGTGCAGCTCAGACTGTAGTCTTTTTCAACACATTGTTCAGATTTTTTTTTCCTCCTCTTCTGTCAAGCTACAGGCTACCACCTCTCCTCTTCCCACACAAATCAACCCCCAAAACACCTGCACACACAACCTTAAATATCACCTACATCTGCCATGAAAGGAAAAGGGAAGCAGCCTCCCCTTCTTGGTGGCTAGGCAGGGCACATGCATCAAATTATACAGCAGGTGAGCAAAAGTCATTCTCAAGGTACTCACTACCTCATCGATTTTACATTCACCAAGCACTTTCCTCTGTTGTCTCAGAAGGACAGCTATCTTATAGTTTTTGTTTTGTTTTGTTTTTCTTTCTCAACTCCTTCTGGCAAATGGGAATAGCCTCTTGTAGAATCAGAGATTGAAAAATTGGATAATCAAACCTTACTCACAATTTGATATCTATCAAAGGCGTGTGACTGCCAATGATCATTGAAGCTGATCAAAGTCACACTCTGCTGCCATGGCAACGAATCCCCATTTTGTTTATATGGAGGGGTACGCACCACAGGAGAATAATGCTGAGATGAATTAAATTTGTGTTGTTGAGAAATTAACATGCGGGATGCTTAGGAGTAAATTGAGTGGGCGCTTATCAATGTGACTTTTTTTTTTAAACAGGGAGGTGGTGGGGACAAACATGATTGGGTGGTGTGGTCATTATGGAGGAGTCCAGTAAAACCTGAGATGTTTCAATAGTACAATTCTAAGGTGGAGTCTAAATATGATCGACAGTTTTTATTTGTTTTGTTTCTGTCACATTTCGTGAGTTTAAGTACCTCCAAGCTCCTTGTCTTTTTTCCAGATTTAAAAAGGATTACACGAGGATGCATCTTTCAATTTTTATATTTGTTTTCCCTCCGAGCTGGAAACAATTCTTAGATCAGTATCACTAATCTGCTAGCGAAAATATAGTGTGATTGGTATATTTTAGTTTTCAGTGATTTGAAGTCTACCCAAGGAAAATTTGGGGGTTGAATGATTTTAGTTTTGAAGATATCTGGTCAAAGAGGTGATAAGTGACTAAAAATTTTTTTCCCATGATTTTTTGGTACCTCATGATGTTTAAAATTTTTTTGTCACAAATTATAGTCTCTTTTTCAAGGGAAACACAATAGAGATGGCTATTCTAACTTTTTATTACATTCAAACACTAGCATTCATTGCCACCTCACCTGTTCTTTCTCCATGCATGATGCTTCTGCCATTTTATCTCTCTCGTCCTGCCACTTCATCCAGCCTCCATGTCAAATGCTCACACTGCAATTCCTGTCCACATGGGGATGTATATAATTTCCCTCTTGTCCTCCAGCAGCTGCTGGGAATCATATTTTCTGAAATAAACAAGACTATCATATGTCCAAATATCAGTTTCTTTTCAGTTGCGCTTATTATTTTGGCCTTCTACATCTTTTTACTTCTCTCATTATTATTCAAAATATGAATTCCACAGATATTTGAAGTGACTGCCTCTTTCAAGGCTGTGTTGATATGTAAGATGTGATCCCAGTCTGGGAGTTTATAATCTTGTTATGAGAAAGGGAGAGAAACCAACACTCACTGACAGTCTCCTCTGTGTCAGTGCCCCTGCTCAGCACTTGATGCATTTGTACCTTGTTGAATCTTTATACACGCTGGAAATGAGTAATACCCTTATTATTCAAGTGAGGAAACTGAGTGATGGAGAGATTAGGCAACTTGCTTAGGGACACACAGTGGCAGACCACCCCGGAGGTCTGGAGTGCCTTACTCCAAGAGCCGTTTTTTCTTTTGTTGTTGTTTTCCACTTTGGGTGATAAAAAGATGTACAGACCCAGATAAATGCCACACAAGATACAAAAAAATGAATGTTACATGAGTGTTAATGACAATTCCTGCTTCAGAAGTAGAAGATAAGGAATAGTCCTCTTCTAACCAGGATGCTTAGGGATAATTCTGAGAAAAGGAGGTATCTTTAGAGTAGGGCCCTGAGAAGTACATCATTTATTAGGTGAAGGCAGAGCATAGAGGTGAGGCTGAGCCACTTGCCCTCTGTCATTCAGGTCTATCACAAATGTTTATTGGTGATGCATGCTCCTAAAGGTCAGAGATGAAATCGTCATGTTTTTTGTTCCTCTGTTTCTCTTTTTTTTTTAATAATTTATTTTGGTATCATTAATCTACAATTACATGTGTAATATTATGGTTATTAAACTACCCCCTTCATCAGGTCCCCTCCACCAACCCCATTACAGTCACTGTCCATCAGCATAGTGAGATGCTATAGAATCACTACTTGTCTTCTCTGAGTTGTACAGCCCTCCCCATGCCCCCCAACATTACATCTGGTAATCGTAATGCCCCTTTTTCCCCCTTATCCCTCTCTTCCCACTCATCTTCCACAGTCCCTTTCCCTTTGGTAACTATTAGTCCGTTCTTGGGTTCTGTGAGTCTGCTGCTGTTCTGTTCCTTCAGTTTTTCTCTTTGTTCTTATACCCCACATATGAGTGAAATCATTTGATACTTGTCTTTTTTGGCTTGGCTTATTTCACTGAGCATAATACCCTCTAGCTCCATCCATGTTGTTGCAAATGGTAGGATTTGTTTTCTTCTTATGGCTGAATAATATTCCATTGTGTATATGTACCACCTTTTCTTTATCCATTCATCTACTGATGGACACTTAGGTTGCTTCCATTTCTTGGCTATTGTAAATAGTGCTGCAATAAACATAGGGGTGCATCTGTCTTTTTCAAATTGGGCTGCTGCATTCTTAGGGTAAATTCCTAGGAGTGGAATTCCTGGGTCAGATGGTATTTCTATTTTGAGTTTTTTGAGGAACCTCCATACTGCTTTCCACAATGGTTGAATTAATTTGCAGTCCCACCAGCAGTGTAGGGTTCCCTTTTCTCCACATCCTCGCCAACATTTGTTGTTGTTTGTGTTTTGGATGTTGGCCATCCTCACTGGTGTGAGGTGATATCTCATTGTGGTTTAATCTGCATTTCTCTGATGATTAGCGATGTGGAGCATCTTTTCATGTGCCTGTTGGCCATCTGAATTTCTTCTTTAGAGAAGTGTCTATTCATGTCCTCTGCCCATTTCTTAATTGGATTATTTGCTTTTTGTTTGTTAAGGTCCTCTGTTTCTCTTGACTTCCACATGAATAATGTTCACTCATAATTTCCAGCTGGGGACTTGCTGGTTTTTTATTTTTTTTTCTAATACCTGAATTGCTTATCAAAAATGGCTGATGTATTCTTGGATGATGTATTCTTATTTTATGGAGGTATATGGTCCTTAAAACACAGAACCTTTGTTAGTCAAATTAGATTAAATCAATGAAGAAGTAGTACAGCCAATCTTCTACAATTCTGTTATGTTTATAACAATTGAGAATACCAATAAATAAAATTCAGATAGAGCCCACCAACCACCACTTTACTGTTTACTTCAACCCTTCCTGCTACCAAGTTTGATGGCCTGCTAATGTTACAGTGAGTCTCTTTCCTGATTGCTGAGGTGTTATTAAAAAGCAAGGAAAAAGAAGAGTCCAGAAATAGAAAATATGTCAAATTATCTATTAGAGAGGATTGAATCAGGAACAAAGATAATATGTTTCTATACCAGCCACTTAGTTGTGAACTCTTGTAAGGTAGTGATCTTTCCCTTCCTCATTTCCTCATCTATATACTGAGAATGATAATACTGCTATTATCACCAGAGTTATTAGCCATATTACTTCATATAAGAGTATTGAGTAATTCTCCTGTCATTATTAGCTAAGTTGATACCAATTCCCTACAACAGCTTTTGAAGAAGGTCATTTTCAAAAGGAAATGATCTTGCCACCCAAAGAGGTTCATTCTCTGATGCTCTCCTTAGAGAAGCAAAAGGCTACATACACACTTGCTGTCGTAGTCTCCACTCAGCAGTAAGTCGAGCCTCCCTTGGAAAGCTTTGTGCCTACTTAGTCCCTGTCATCATGGTGGGGACCTGTGAGCAGGGTAGCACCTCCACACTGACCCTTTCTCCCAGGAGAAGATTACTTCAGCCCAAGATTTCAGGGAAAATATACTCAGAAAATTTTTTCTTGAAGTATATCCTTGGAGGCTTCTTCCCTCCCCCACCATCTACCCCCCAAATGGCTCCTTCTTCTGAGAATATAAGCAAAGCTAAATTTAGGGAATGGAATTCTTTAACCGAAAGTATTATATAATTTTATTATTTGTTGGTCAAATGTGTTTAAACCACTTAACTCATTTATTTGGTTAAGAGGAGAAGCAAATCTGGTCAGTGCCTTCCAGGAAGTGAGTTAATCAGCTGGCAAACAATGCCAGTGTTTTATGACTGACAGGTTATCCGACTAGTAAGAAAAGGTTTTCACAGTGCATTCCAAACCACCATCTGAGTTTCCAGGCTGGTTCCACCTTATCTAAAGAAGCAGGAAGAATGTTTTCCACTGATTCTGTGTGCTTTTTGAACATATTGGGGGATTTTGAAAATTTTTCCTGTCAAAATATACAGAAGACTGTTGCAGGGTGAGCCATTTAGAGACCACAGCTCTATAGTTACTGGTTAGCTCCATCTCCCCACCCCCATCCCCAACCCCCATGGCCCCAAAAGATCTTTATCAGTTTTTGAGGTTTTAAAATGGACCTTCAGACTGCATGGCACGGTAAGGGGCATTCAGGATCAGGGAACTCTAGCCCTGCCTCCTTGTGTATTACTTGGACCTGAGGAGTCTGCAGCAGGTTGATGATAAAGTTGTGAACATAGCACACAGCTTTGACACCATATTGTTCCTTTCCACAGTGGGTCATCTAATCATAATTAACAAGGGCATCAGGTCCTCCTGTCTTTATACCAGGAGATGTGCCACAAATTTGAGCTTAATCATCTGTCACTCTCTTGGTGCACAGTATTTTCTCAACTGTTAAGAAATTATTAAACAGATTTTGTGCAGAAATGAAGTTTGCACTTACAAGTTTGCAAATAGGTCTGCACAATCAGATTCTAGACTTATGTTCCTGAGCAATTCTGTCTATCCCTAAGTTTCTGAGTGGCTTTTATACCCAGTGCTATTTTTATCCAGGATAGAGGGACAAATATATAAAAGAAACCTCAATTTGTTAAAGCCTGATATTACAGTGTAATGACTAGATTCGACAGTAAACTGACTTAAATTTTAGTGAACTAAATGAATGGAATGGAAGTCACTGCTTTTAGAAATGGGCTCCTGTTCCTCTCTCCTAAACTTCATATTAGAAGGAAAGTTATTTTGCCAGTATAATCCTTCACCTGGAGGTTACTTTTAATTTACTTGAAATGACAGTTTCTTTTCACTTTCTATTCAAGTCTAGTGCATTGAAAAACTATAGCAAGTATTTAGATCCTTTATGATTAACAGGTTTTATGTATATATTCAACCTGTAGTAAGTCAACAGGTATTCCTCTTCCCAGGCAAGTATAAGTATGGTCTAAAAGTAATGAAAACATCAGTGAGGCTCAGTGAATTTCATGAAGGCTTGGGAAAACAAGAAATGAACTTCTTCCCTCCTCTCCCCTCCCGTTCCCTTCCTTCTTTCTTTCTTGAATGTAAGAAGCCAGATAAAATATTAGCTGTATCAGAGCCTAAATAGAAGATTCTGGTTTAACTAAACAAGGTGACAAGGTAGACAGACAAGACTTACACAGGTAGATAGATGAAAAAAGACAAAAACAAAACTCTCTTATTTTAACCCTGTTCCTCAAACTTTATAGACATGGTACCTTCTCCATTGATTTTCCTGTGGGAATGAGAAGCAGAGAGAGTTAACTGGTAAGATCTGAATTCCTCGGCTTTCACTTGTCTGATCTATATAATGGGAATAATATTTTATGGACCAGAAAATACAAACTGGGAAAAGACAAGGCTTTAATGTTCCTTCCAGGTGTGTGTGCATTTTTTATTATGCCAGGTACCACTAATTCCCAGATTTTAGTGAAGAGTTAAGATTTCTCATGTGTCATAATAAAGAGACTTCATGCTAGACAATCAAACAAGAGAAAAGTGGGGAAATCTCCAATGGTTATTTATTTTTATTTCAAAAAGCATTTCAAAACTCTCAGAGAGGCAAAATAATGGGCTTTTTCTGACAGTTGATAAATTATTGCCAGTACTGGATTAACTCTACCTGTTGCTGGTTTACTGGATTGGTTATTGTTCATTTATCTGTTTCTGGCTTCCTGGTAAATAGTAGGTAGAGCAAAACTTCATTCATTTCTCAAGTTATTGCAGCTAACTTCTAACTCTCCAAGGATGGACTTCTACATTTTTGACATGCTAGTCAATCATACTAAAGGTTTAAAATAAATTGTTCTATTCATCTGTTGTTTCTCTTTATTTTTTTTTCCTACTCATAAAACCTACAATCCAGCTGGACACTTAAAAAAAAACAAGATACCTAATTACCATTCCAGTTACTATGGCTGCATAACAAATTATCCCCAAATTCACTGGCATAAAACAATTTTTTATTAGCCTTATTGATTCTGTGTGTCAGAAATTCTGTCATATGGTGGGGACTGCTTATCTCCACAGTACCTGGAGCCACAGATGGAAGACTACAAAGCTGAGAACTGGAATTATTTGAAGTCTGCTCCCTCACATTTCTAGCAGTCAATGCTGACTATAGGCAGAAACATAGCCGGGGCTGTTGACCAGGACATCTACACGGGACTTCTCCATGTGGCCTGGGTTCCCTCCTAACATGCTGAGAGAGACCTGAGCAGAATCTGTATTCTTTTGAGTTGGACAGTCATATAACATCACTTCTACCCACTCTGTAGGTCTGAGCAGTCATAAGCCTAACAAATTCAAGGAAAAGGGAAATAGACTCTACTCCTTCATGGAGAGTGAGAAGATTCTGAAGGAGTATGTAGGACTTCAAATATTGCTGTGGTCACTTCTGGAAAATGCAAATTGCCACAGTTACCTTCCACCCAGCATTGAGAAGTTAAAAAATATATGTACAGTCAAGTAAATATACAAAGCAAAAAATAACTCCTTTTAAGCAGGTGCCTTGCTTCTTATTGTGGGGGGCAGGCATTTCACTTGAGGAAATAGTTGTAAGCAGATAGTCAGTTTAAGTAGATGGCTTGTGTTTCTAAAATGACAAATTATTCCCAAATTAAATACAAATATGAAAACCACAATACAACATCAAATTTAAATGTTTGGGGGTGGATTATTCTTCTGTATTACCCAGTACCTCAACTTTACTCCATTGGACTGGATATTTTAATTGCTGATTTCTCTTCTAGTTCACCAGGGTTAAAGATGGTCATGGTAATAGTGTTTCCAAAGGAAAAGAATGTAGTGATCACATTTTACCTCTGGTCAGGCTTCTACTCATCTAGTAACTTTTGAGAGTATTCAGTGGGATCAGAAACAACCTTTGAGTCATTCACTTATTCATTCATTCTTTCATTCAACCCACATTTGTTGGATACCTAGTACATGCAAGACATGCTGATTATTATTTACTCTGTCGAACATAAAGATTGATAATAAACAGTGTCTACTTTCAATAGTAATAAGAACTATCATTTATTGAGCACTTAATATATGTGCTATTGTGTTAATGTGATACACACATTTTTCATCTTTACAGAATGAATTAAGGCAGGCATTATTACCACACATTTATAGCTAAGCAAACAATTGAGGAAAGCCAATTCCTTTAAGTTTGTACAGCTAGTTGGTAAGAGATCTTGGTATCACACTTTGCTTTGTTGGACTGAAAGCCTTTTTTTTTTTTTCCCCTATTAGTCTAAACTGCTTCTTCCAGAAAATTGTCTTGGTGAGGTGGGGAGAGGAAATCATGTATATTTATAAATAACTGTAGTATAAGGTGAAATTTGTTAAGTGTCAATAAAAGCTCTGGGAGTTAGGAGAGCCTACTTCTTTGTGAAATAATTAGAGGAAGTGTCACAGAAGTGGTGATATTTGAATTAGGGCTTGAAGTAGGATTTTGATATATGGAGATGGCGATAAAGAAGTACATTTGGATGTTAGGGAAATGTAACTGGGGTATGAAGAACAAGGAAATGTTTGGTAATAGCACATACAGTTGAGAGGTATCCATGTTTGAGAATTAATGAGTTAGAAGGCTGGAAATGTAGATTGAGTTTTTATGGTGAAAGATCATATATGGCAGCTAATGGAAGTTCAAGTAGGAATTCAGAAAGTAATGGTAAGCAGTTGAAGTGTTTGAGTAGGGGAGTGACATGGACAGAGTGGGCATCAGGAAGAGGAATCCAGCCGGACTACCTAGGATGAATTGAAAGGGTTTAGAGGCACCAAGGCTAGGAGGATTGTAATTTGGAATATGATGATGAGGGCAGAGACAGGACTGGTGATGAGAGTTCTAAAGAGAGAGAGTGAAATGTATTGGCATTTTCCTAAAAAAACTAACTGCAAGTCTGGAGCAGAGAGAAGAGCCGTTTGTAATTATATCTGTATTTCTCACTAGCTGACCAGTTGCTCAATTAGAGTACATGTGCCTCTTCCCTTGAACTATCTGTTTTTATTTTATTAAGTCATGGTCTTCGGGGGCTCTACTGAGCACCTGACTCTTAACTTAGAAATGGCGTTGTCATGACTCCTGTTGAGAAGGCTCTGCATTTGGAAATTCGTTTTCTAGTCTGTTTATTTCAATTAAATGCATTGCTATTAGACTTCTTACAAGTCATGCACCCTGAATACAAAGTCAGAAAATGATATGAGCAGCACTGAAAGTGCTGAATTGCTGGTCAGTATTGTCAAGAGCAAGAGGTATAAAGGGCTAACAGTGCACATTGCAAGCAATTTTGCAGAAGAGGTTATTCTGTTCCTGAAATTTTTTTTAAAGAAATGATGTGCCTGGTTCATTCTGTTAACATTTCCCTGTCCCTATGCGCCTCAAGGTAGGTCTGTGCACATGGAGAGGTTAATATTAATATTGCCTTTTTACAGCTGAATTATCTGGCTCTAGAACCATTCACAGATTCTATTAAAGACCCCTATGGAGGATTGCTTCTTCAAATAGGCATTTTAATTCACCCGGGTACAATAAGGTGTTACCTTCCTTTCATTAATAAAATGGGAACTCATAAAGAAAACCAGATTATCTTGAATTTATGATCAAGTAATTTTGTATCTCTTAGCCTGGATAATAATTGTGAAACATCATTTTCCCCCTTCTTTCCTTTTCCCTTCATACACTTCGACATTCTTAATTTCTCATGTTTATTTATCTTTTTTATTTTAATTTGACAGGGAAAGCTATCTAGGACCCCAGGAGGCAAACACTGTGACTCAAGAATTGTCCTTTCCATCTTCAATTTAATGAAATAATAAGCCAGTAATTGATTTATATTTATATTTACATTTGCCTTACAAATTCTGGGATTTTTGTCACCTTTATTATAATTCCATAAGCAGTCACTAAATTACTTCCAATAAACTCTATTTTTCCTTTACCTATCCAGTGGCTGAAGTCTTTTATCATAATCTAGGGGCTTTGTTCTTTCCTCTAGATTCTCGTGTCATTTTTCCTCGCCCCAAATTTTAGTTTTCATTTTAAATTATTTCTTCTTTTTCTTCTTCTTCTTATTTTGCCTCAAACTCTTTGAACCTTCATCAACAGATAATTTGCTCCAAATAGTCTAGTTTTTACATAATCACATCTCAGGTATTCTGAGGAAGACAGTCTTCTGATGTTATTAACAATTTAAGATACAACTTGAAATTGGGGAATAAACAAGTTAGGCTTCAGAGCATTCCTTGTGGGTTTCATAAAACCTTTACACCCACAGTGTGATCTTCCCAGAGCCTTCCTTCATTTAGGCACTTGTTGCTTTATCCATGCTTATTAAGGAGCATGTATTGTCTGGTAATAACTAAAGAAGATTAGAAATAGCTATTTAGAAATAAGATTGAGGAAAGAAGGGTGTATTAGACGCAGACAACTAATAATCTGAAATGATAGCTGATAGCCTGATATTTTGGGAAAACATAAAACTGAAGATTTTATAACTGTATTAATATGGGTAAATATAGTCTCTGGAGCACCTACTATGTGTCAAGTGCTTTTCCATATATCATCTAACATGATTCCACAAGTTTGTATCAATGTTCCCATTTTATGGATGAGCAAATTTAAGCTGAGATCGTAAATCATCAAAACCATCACAACTGGTAAGTGGCTATACTAGACTGTTTCCCTGCTCTGTCCGACTCCCAGAGCTATGATGCCAGGCTGTTTTTCCATGCTTCTTTAGTGAGCTGCAGTGTTCGGGAGCTTGAGTCCTCCTAAATAAAATTAAGTTCAATGGCTTCTACTTAAGTAAGCAAAAAAGCAATGTCTCTTGAAAGTGTTCTATTAACATTAAAATTATATTTTTTGGTGTTAGGAAATGAATACTTAAGCTATTTGAAAACTTGTTATGTAGAAGATCTGATACCATAATGAGACAAGATAAAATATTAAAACATAATCCTGACATCACACTTTCAGGAAATATGACTCCTGGATTAGATTTTTCTCTAAAAAAAAAGCTCCTCATGAAATATTGGTATTCATTCATTCATTCACTCACTTTGTTTAACAAAATAGTATACTTTTGTTAAATGAAATATTATATACACAGAAACACATCATAGCTCTTGAGAATTCTTCTAGATCAAGAAAATAAAACAAAACAAAATACAAAAGCTCTAAAAGATTTATTTTGGTATAGTTTGGTTAAGTGTTCCAATAGTACCCCTCTTCAGTCATTTCATCCTGCACTTTGCCACCAGAGTTCTTTTTTTCTAAAACCCTCAACTATCTGATGGTGTCACTTCCTGGTTTTAATCTCTGAAAACTGCCACTGCCTATTAAATATCTCTTGGCCCTTCAGAATCTGTTGCCACCTTCCTTTTCTGTCTCTTCTGCAGCTCCCCCACCACAGCTCAGCTCTCCTGTAGTATTCACCCTTCCCCCCAGATGCAGGCCCTTCAACATCCCCATGCCTGTGCTCTTGCTGCTTCTGTTTAGGATGTGTCCTGCCCTTCCTCATTCATGCCATGGGTCTCTATTCATCCTTCAGGATCCAACTCAAATGGTATCCCTCCTCTGCTGCTTTTCCTGGCAATCTGTTCCTCCCTAGCAGAAAAGAAAAAGAAAGTTTATCTTTCTAGAGCACTTCATGCTATAGCATTTTATATAATAATAATGTAATATCAAATTATTTTGATCTGCTTCTGACTAGAGTACATATTCTTCTGGAACATGGCTATATTTTTCATTGTCATACCTTAGTCCCAGGACTCTGGCACATATTTGGCCATCTATAAAGTTGGATGAAGAGACCAGAATAGAAGTAGGTGAGTAGTAAGTGGTCAAAAGTAAGAGAGAGCATTTTTCAGAAGTGGCTGGTGGAGGCTCTCCAGAGGAGTTTTGTGTAAGTGGGACTTGAAGAATGAGTAGGAATTCAGCAGACTGCTATGACAGAGCTCAGGGCAGAAAAAGGCCATCACAGCAGAGAGAAGAGTGTCTGAAGGCTTTAGAGGGCATAGCCTTGGTCAGAAATTGCAAATAAACCAGTGTCTTCAAGCTTTAGCTGAGGGGAGCAGAGCAGGCTCAGAGCATGGGATGGCTTCATGTTGTGGTGGGCCTGTAAGTATAGGGATTTCATTCTCGCATGCAAATCCTTGGGGAGCCACTGGAGGTGTGGTGGTCACCTGGGTGGATGTGGTTGTGTGGGCAACAAATGGGCCCAGAAGGGCTAATTGGGAGTTGTTGGCACATTTGGAGGGAGAGACAAATGCCTGTCTAAGGCAGGGTACAGGCGTGCTCAGGTGTTGGCTAGGGCTTATGCACCAGAAAGCTCTGGCTTAGTTTGCTTCTTAGGGCCTCATTACAACTTTTTTCTGATGCTGCCTGTCTGCTTGGATCTTTTATAAAATGATTTATCCCCAACACTTTTTGCCTCATTCTCTGCCTTTTTCTCTCAGCTCTAGCTATCCTGGCTTCCTTGCTGTTCTTTGAACCACCAAGAAAATCCCCCTTCAGGGACTAAGTGCTATTTGCCACTGTTCCCTGAACATACTCCTTGCCAGTCTTAGCTGAGGGAGTCTTTTCCCATTGACCCTGTTGCAGATAGCACCTCTAGTGGGCACTTTCCCCCTCTGACCTGCTTTAGTTTCATTGGTCCTTACGGCTGCCCTGCATTATTTATATTTTCACTGCCCTGTTTCTCTTACTCAGAGTGTAAATTTCATGTGATTGAGCTTTTTGTTTTGTGCTTTTCTGTATCTCAGTTCCTAGAACTATTCCTGGTTCATAACAGGTGCTCCATAAATATGTACTTAATCATTTAATAAATGAATAAATGTCATAAATCTTCCTGGTTCCTCCATGGAATTGTTACACCATCATCAGGACTGATGGGCAACCTGTAGGCCAATGTTTGCCAAACTTTTCACCTCAGAACATAGCAATTATAATATTTTCCTAGTATCAGGGTATATTGGAAGGGGCTTGGAGATGTCTATATGATGCTTTGTTTAAAAAAAAGTAATTTTTTTTGTTTAATTCTAGTGAGTAAAGGAAAATCAAGTGTCAGGGAAATATTATCTACTGCATTTTTGTGAAAGTACCAAATAACAATCTTGTATTTTTACAAAATTTTATTGCCATTATTACCTTATTTCACAGCTGTAATCTGTGACATACCAATGGATGTTGGCTTCCCCTCACCTTTTTCTGTTCTGTCTAGATTTAGGATTTTGCCTTTGGGGCAAGACTTGGCTGACACCACTGTGTCCCTAGCTGCATCCCACACCCTCCTCTTCCACACACGAGCTGGCCCAATCCAGCAGGGAAGTTAGAGCAGGATATGGCCGGGGCTTTGTTAGTAAGGACCCTGAATGTGAATTGCCTGCCTTCACCAGCATGATAAAATAGTAAGTAAGTAATGTTTGTGAAAGTTTGGGCGTGTTGGAGGCCTCCTTGCTTAACCGCAGCTGGGCAGCACCATCTGCTTGGGAACAGCCAATTTGTTGTTTGTTTTACACTGAGTTTATTAAAGTTACCCAAGGGAGAGTAGGCGGGGCCTTATTTGGAAACCTGTTTCCTTGAAAACCCACATGATTTAGTGGAAAGAATACTAGAAAAGGCTTCCCAGAGCCCAGGTTCTAGTTCCACCCATAGAACGAACTGTAAGATTTTATAAATCGCTGATTCCTCTGAACTCTGTTGACCTAAAATGTAAAGTAGGAATAATGCCTATTATCCCTTTTATAGGAATAATGCTGTTTATGTCTCAGAGATGTCATAAGAATCATAGCAAATCATATAACAGTACACCATATATGTGTGTGTTATCTTCTGAAAGTATTATTGTTAATACTTGCTTTAAGTTATTTAAGGGTTTCCTTATCTGTAGAGACCTACTGAGTGAAAATTAGATTTCCCATTGTAAACCACCCCACTGGGGTGGTTGCCAGAGTAATTCCGTGCATGTGAGAGCATATCGAGAGTCTGTCCTTAAAAGCCTTGGTCCAGGCTTCCGTATCCGGAAGCATCAAAAGCCACTGTATCTCTTATCCATTAAAAATGAAAGACTCATATGAGTAAGAGGCATGTTCCTATTTTAAACCTGACAACTTGTTAAGTTATATATTCCTAAAATGAACTCATCAGCAACAAGACTTATCTACAAGTGTTGAAATGATATAGTTATACATAGAAGAACAAAATTTTATTAAAAGGTTACAAATCCTTTATTGAGACTGCACTTGTTTCTCTTTTTTTCTAAGGAATGAAAATATATAATCCTCATTATTTATTCTCCTGCTAAAAACTCCAGAAGCAAGTGGAAACTTATTTTGTTAGTTTCTCTTCTCAAACACTGATACTTTCCATAGGTGATTAAATTTAATCAGGAAAACGAACTTTAATTCTCAATGGCAAGGAATGATGTTCCAGTCAATAAACATCCATGAGAAGCCTTTGCTATAATTCTTGAATTTCCTTCTTTTTAAAAAAAATATTAAAGAGCATAAAAAGCATTAAAATATATTGTCTTTTCCAAAAATTGTTTTACTAATAAGTGTTTTCATCACTTTGCTCATCCTGTTGTCAAGGACTTTTTGGTTCTGAATACTATTTTTTTAATGCCTCAATGTCTCTGTGCGCTTCATGGGCATTTTTCCTCTTTATTTCAGTGAAACCTTTCTTTCTATCACTGTACAAGCATTGAGAGAAAAAGAATGCTGTTAAAAAACGATCTTAAATGCTCATTTTTTTTAAACATAAATATTTTCAATTTGGTGTTTTGAGTCTCAGGTGATGAGTGTAAGGGAGACTGTAGAAAACATTACTTTTGGAGAAAGTTCCTATTTTGGTCCCACAGATTGAAAAATCAGATTTTTCCTAGGATTTTTTACAGCATATGGAAATTGACATCCCCTGAAATTTAGAGATACCAGAATAGAAAGTAAGGCCAGACTTATTTTCATTTTTAGTAATCTGGCTCCATTACCTTGAATAAACTAGTCTTTAAAAGAGTATTTTTTTCTCATTCTAAGAGTTAAGTAAACTCATTATAGAAAATATGGAAAATTTAGAAATAAGTAAATAAGAAAATAAAATATGAGTAATTCCACAATCGACATATAATTAGTGTTGATGTTTAATATATTTATTTCCTGTATTTTTTTCATTGCTTCTCAAATCTATATATATATTTTAAAAGTCAGGCCTTGATCTTTATACTTTTATATTTTGCTTTTTCTTTTACCATTATATTATGAGCATTCAGAGAATGAATAAACTGAAAAAAGGTCATTAAATATTCAATAGTGCATTAAAAGGTTGTATATTATTCTTTATACGGGCATGATATAATTAATTTTACTGCTCTATTACCATTAGGTAGGGACAAATTTTTTACTATTATTAATAACTTTGAATAAATATTCCATAAACAAATTATTTTTATGTCTAATTGTTTCCTTGGAACCATCAAAAACTTTTTGTATTCCTTCTACCAATTTGGATTTTTTTTCTTTATCAAAGATATTAACCCTTATTAAGGCAAGTTTTCACTTAGAATGTTAGAAACATTAGTTTCATTTATTTGGAAACGTTAATTAGAATATTTTTCAAAATTTTCTTAGCTATTTTTCATTCAATAAATATTTATAGAGTTCTTCCTCTGGGCTATGGATGCTAGGCAAGACAGATATATTCTCTGTTTTCACCAGATACACAGCATAAGGCTAGAGATGGTCTTATATTTCTTTTTGAACTGAACTGTAAAATCACTTTGACAAGTTAAAAAAAGCAGAGATTTTAATTGTAATAATACCAAACCCACAAAATAGAGAAAAAAATGACATTCTTACAAAATTCAGTCTTCCATATCTGAGACCCAAAATGTCTACTTATGTATCCTTTTATGATTTTTAGTTGAGTTCTATTTTTCTTCCTTTCTTTTCATTCTTGCTTCCTTCCTTTCCTTCCTTGTGTTTGCTTTTTTCCCCCCTACAGCTACTTGTAAGGACAACCTTTGTTTTTAACACACTTTACATTAAAATAAAACAACAAAAAAATCTGCTTTTGATTAACCACTATGTAAGCTAAAGAAATTGCTTCCTTTTCCTACTTTCTTTCCTTTAAGTCAATTCCCAGTTTGTGTTATTATAATCCAGGGTGTTAGATTCAGATAATACATGTTAAATAATGACTTTTTAAAAAACATTATGCTTCTTCTCTCACAAGACCCATTTAAAAATATTAATTCATCTTAATTATTACACTAAAATGGTTTTAGATTTAGTAGTGTATTTATCACCATTTATTTTATAGCAATACTTTGCTATTTTCATTTTTTAAATTTTGAGTATCTCTTTTAGCTCAAATATACCTTCGAGTAATATCTTTTTAAAAAAGGCATCTTTGTATATAGCATTCTTGGGTCACAAACTGTACCCCACAAAACTGTGTAGATGTTGTTTCATGCCACCTAGTATTTATTGAAGCCTAACAGAAGCATAAGACCAGTTTGACATTTTTACTTCTTTGTAAGTAAACTATATTTCTTTTCAGATATAAATAGGATATTGTTATATTTTTACTCTCCTCCTTCCCTTTTTTACATGTATCCATAGGAGGGTTCTCCATCCTTTGTCTTGTATAGCTTTTGTCTCGTGACTCACTGCTTTTTGTTGTCCTTTTTTCTCTACATTCTGGAAATGCACCTTGTATTGGCTTCGATGTCAGTGACCAAGGTTTCTCCACACAATCTGTGCATTGCTTCTTTAATGCAGATTTTCATAGTTACAGGATTCTGGATCCCTTTCAATCTTTTCTTAATTCCTCCAACTTCTTTATCACCTATACATGCACATCAACTAATTCTCTTTTCAAACCAGTCTGTTTCTTGATCATTTTATCATTCATCTCTTATTTTTGAGAGCAAGTTTTCTTAAATATTACTGAGAACACTAAGGAGATATTGTTTTTTCTTTTTAGTTAAGAAAAAAGCCATTTTTGTGTGTACTTTTTCTCTACTTCTTGTGTGCTGTTGTCTTCTGATTGTATTTTGGAGAATCTTTTTCTGAACTGTTTTTTGTTGGTTTGTTTATTCAAGAGTGAGGTATGATCTCTTTAGGCCAGGCTTGTGAATATACCGTGCTGGGTCAGTTGATTCTTTTTGGAAAACCTTAACTGTTTTCTTTGTTACTAGAATTCCTCGTAAATCTTAAGCTCATGGCTAAATGTCCAGTGTCAAACAATTATCTATCTGGTGACATTCTTTTGAACTGGGAAGGAATTTTCTGTTCTGTTTTGGTCATCTCAGTTTGAATAATTGTAAGCATCATTCAGATTTTCTCATTCCACAAGTAATACATAAAATCTGTAATGTCCTAGCAGCAGCTCTTCCAGGGCTATTCTTATTCAAACACTTTTATCTCAGATTCAGTGTCACTGTTCATTCGACTCTTGGTATGCCTTAAAAATTGCAGCCTGTGAAAGAACATAGAAGAGGGACTGACAGGGGTTGAGAATGGCATGGCACAATGAAGATGGGTTAGCTCTGGTTATCTTCTAAAGCAGCTTCTGTTCAGTTCCTGGTTTTGTGGTCATCAGGGCCACCATGTTTCTGGAAAGAGGTGCACAGTGAAGTGACTGGAAATCCCCCGCTTTCTTTTCATTGAACCTCCCTGTCTCCTATCAAGGCTTCATCCACATGATGATTACATGAAATTCCCCTGGAGTTTGTCAGATTATTTATTCATATATCTAACTTCCACTGCTAGCAACTTATCTTTTTTCCCCTGTGATTCAAGACTGTGAAGAAAAGGATGAATTAGATGCCCCTGAGTAACCCCAATTTTAACACTGAAGGGTGGTATGGTCTATAAAGAGAAGCACCCCTTTAAGGCTGGAAGAAAACTGAGCAGCAAGTACATCTTCAGTATAAAGTAGTTAATAGAAGATCAGAACCAAGGCTTCACTGTGGCTCCAAAAGTGATGGCCTCACCATCATTCATGTGAGAATATTGAATACAATTATTGTGTTCATATTAAAGAATCTAGAGGACTTACCATACATTATGAATAAAAGGAATGTATAAAGGGGAATTGGCAGGGAGCATTAAGAAGTCAATGATCTGGGAGTTTGATCAACTGATGGTATTTAGAAGATCTTTGCAATTTTGTTTATTAACCTGCTTGTTCCCTAAATTAAAATAATAATCTGTTCTTTGAGGTCAGCTGTATGTTGAGAATAACATTTCAGGAAAACTGTCTTTAGACTCTTAAGTTTTGAGCATCCTAAGGGAGCCATTTTCAAAGATATCTCTCATTCATGCATGCAGCTTTTGAATTCACATTCCTGTCCCTGTTCAGAATAGAGCAGCTGCTTCTGCAACTGTAGGAGACTTGACAACTACTTAGAGTGAGGTCTGTCACTGTCATTTTATGGCAGACAGAATATCGTATTGGTTGTCAGTTTCAGAAGGAATTAAATATTGCCTGCTGTTGTACATCTTTAGTCTAGGGCTCCTTTTCAAAGTACAATCAGGGCCCCTGCTCTGAGTCTCCCTCCTGTTATTCCTTGGATTCCCTCTTTGGTAGAAATCAAAATACACACTCATGTCTTTCAACCTCGAGATGACTACAATTAAATAGTGGGAAACATGATCCCAAATCCAGAACAAGGAGGAAGATTTGGGGAGTGGTATACAAATAAGGGTTAGTAGCCAGAAAGAGTGAAGGGGGGCATCATTCTTATTTTACCTGTCCTGCTCATGCAGATGGCTCAGTGGAACTAAGGGGCTGAGTTAAGGTTGAAGGACACTAAGGGCTAGAAGGACTGCTCAGGACTTAACCAGAAAGCCCAGAGAGCAAGGTAGATGGTCCAAGAGACTCAAGAAAAGAAATCAAGTCAAGATAGGCAGTCTCAGGCTGTGAGAGACCATTAAAGCCTATGGAAAATAGGACTTATGGATGAGTCATTTTGAAAATTCTGTATTTGGCAGAAACATTTGCTTTGTAGTCAGTAACGTTCAGATTAAAACAAAGTCTTTGTTCAGTAAGAGAGCTGGCTGAACACTTTATTGTTCCAAATGCCCTCCCATTTATTCTGAATTAGCTTGTTCACATTTTAATGGATAAAAATTTCCATTTTAGGTTTTTATATATGATTATGCATTGCAGTTAAAGCCTCTTGTTTTGGAAAGGCTTTACAATGTGGTTTTATTTGTTTGCTAGTAAAATTTATTACCATAATACTTTTACCATCCTCATTTAATCTTCAGACTTCTCTTTAAAAAAGTCAATTCACCATTATGTTAGCTACTCACACTGACATGGGGCGGGGGGTGGTCCTGTTTCACAGTGTATATATATTCTTACTGGCTTGGTCCTGAATATTTTATTCTGAGGACAGTGAAATCAGGTTTTACAGAAATAAATAATTTAGCCATATTAAGATTTGAAAGGGTTATAAATGGTTTATTTTCAGCTATCATTGTGAAAATAGCAAAAGGGGAAAAAACATCCTGCACTATCCTTTAAACATGTCAATTCTTCAAAATTGTGTTGAGGAAAAGCTTCTTATTATGAAACAACAAGATTGAGTGAATAACTTCTATCTGGCTTATTTCTTGAACTATTCCCTCATAGTCACTTTAAATATGAATACACATTTCTAAAATAATAGTTGTTATTTTTAGAGAGTATGCCATGAGATAAGTACCTCTTGAATATGTTTAATAAGTATAAATGAAATATATCTTTTATATACATCTCTTATATAGATTTCTCTGAATTTATTTTAAAGTTTAAAATATTCCTGTGGATTCCAGAAATAAAGCATATAGTCCATTTCCATTTTTCTTCTATTAAGACCTAGTTGTTGGTGCTTTTGCCTGCGGATGTACCTTCATTCACACATATATGTGGATTTGTTTTAGCACTCACTGCATGACAGTCTAAACCCTCAGATGTCATCGAACTTTATGTGGGTTAAATGTTTCCCACAGAACGCAAGTGCTCCTAAGAAGCCCTATCTCATAATGAGGTACAGACCATATAGCAAAAATGGGTCCATCACTATTGACTCTTTGGTTATTGATTTTGTAGGACAACTCAGATTAACTTAAATTTTCAATTTTTAGAATTTTATTTTTCTGAAATGGTTGACTAATCTGATTATGTCATAGAGTTGTTCTTAAGAAGAGAAGGAACAGTAATTTAATGCTCAATCTCTGAGCACAGTACCTTCTTACCTCCCATTCAATAAAGTACTCTTTTAAGTTTTTAATAGATACTGAAATTTTATTTTCATGTTGTTTAAAATACACAGTAGGTATTTTAAACTCAAGTTTGTATGGTTGTGCTTAAAAACATAGTTATTATGAAAGGTGCTACAAAAATCAAACTGAATTCCATACACTACCATGCATCCATATATATATACACACACAAATCATCACTCCAAATTTATATTCCTCTAAAAATATTTGTAAATGTTACTCCAAATACACATTTGGTAGATTCATTATGAAATCTTTATATAAAATTCCTCTTCTATAAGCTGTTCAGAATCTTTAGAATTCTTCAACATGTCTTAATAATTGTGTTTGAGCAATGTTTTACATTTATAGGAGTTTTAAAAAGGCAGGTGCAATGTGACATATCAGAAGAAGCAAATTAAACTCTTGTAAAGCACAGCTGGAATGCTAAAAATGTGTATTTGTAATTTAAATATGTGACACCCTCACACTGTAAAATCAGTTCATAATTAGAAAACATCTGTTTTTTCCAATATGATGCTTAATAGTATATTTAAATAATTTAGAATGCAATAAGAAAAAGTCAAGGAACAATAAGTGATTCATGGACATTTCTTTCCTTTTGTTTTAATGCTCTGTAGGAAATTTTGGAGTAACCTATCATTTTGAAGCTATTTTTTAAATAAAGCATAATCATCAATGATGAAATGCATATGCCAAGCATATGTGCTGTAGTGACCTTATTGTGTTAGTCAAATAAATAAATAAATAAATAAAACCGGGGTGTGTAGATTGTGGTGTTAAGCAGGATTTACACACTGTTATTTCTCTTTCACCCCCCTCTTTTTTTATTTGTTTTAATCAAAAGACATTGAAAAAAATACGAGTTGATTATTTTAACAGAAAATTTATGTGAATGTATTGAAAATAAAGGGGAGCTGTTGAGTTGTATGAATTCTGGAAATATACTTTAGCCAGGTAAAATATTGAGTTAAAACTTAACAGGATCAATTCGAATTTAGCTAATAAAGTTTGAACAAAACCACAATTTCTCAAATGAAGTTAACATGGTAGATTAGCCACACATCTGTCATCAGTGTTCGCATAGGAAGGTATTTATATATGTGTGATGAAAACTCGAATAGTATTTTTATTCTAACTGAAGTGTGCACACTGAATAGTCTCTTGGTTTATTGGCAGTAAATTATGTAACTTTTTTTTTTTTAAACACAGTCCAAGTATTGTTTCAGATATGGACAAACCAAATGTGTCTTGGAAGGTTCGGTATTTTGTATTACCAGCCTGTGCCTAGAAAGATTTGCAAATCCAAAAATATAAAAAATTAAAAAATAATAACAAGCACAAAAATAAAGTGTTTGAGGCAGCTAAGAAACGGAATAAAAGCAGTCAGTAATACAGGTCAAGAGTACTTCTTCAGCTCAGTCACCAAGCTATGGTGAGTAAATTAAATGCATCAAGGCCTGTCTGACGATGGAACTTGGCTGGAGGGAGGAGGTATATTAAAATGCACAGACTTACCTTTCTATTTTAAATGCAGTTTTATCACTTTAATTCTCAGGTGGGAGTGAAAACTCACTTTTTTGCTGGGTTAGAGTACACAAAGTTAATCTGCTACCATTTGAATTCATCTACTTTGAATCGCCTTTTATCCACCTTTGCTGCTGCAGCCCACCACTCGCCATTCATCAGTTTATACATTGTGCGCCAGGGCAAATAATGACAGAATATCTAGCTAAAGAAGGGGTACTTAATCAGCAATCAAGATTCAATTTGTTTTAATTTTAGCAGGTGTTTGTGAGGTACATTGATGGGAGAGATAATATGTGCTGCTTTCATTAGCTCTCTTGTTTTTGTGCTTGAACATTTAAGAGCCAGATGTTCGGAGGTGAGCTGATCAGAATATTAAGTCTCCAGAGGTTGGTTTCCATAGTGTTTTACATTCCTTTCTTTATCTCCGTCGATTCACCCTGAGCTCTGAGGTGCAAATGCTTACAGTGACAGACTCTGTCTCAGTGTCCTGTTCAACTAAGGCTTTAAATTAGTGGCTAACTCTTGGTGTAAAATACTTTAGTTTAATAATCTGTTATTAATTCTTGGACTCTGGGTCAGCCTCATTTCTCATTCGAAACTCTTTCTGCTGATAATCTGCTTTAGAAATTATTTGTGTCGCAGCTGGTATTTCATCAGAATATTTTCCTGAAGCAAAAGCATGGGAATCACATAAGCTACAAAGGTATTGACCCCATCATCTTGTTAAATCAATATCCAAACTTGATCAGTGCTCTGTCATCAACTAGTCAAAACATGACAGTGATGACAGCATCATGGCATGAACAATAATAGCAGGACCACTCAAAATTGATAGCTTTGCTGAGTTTGAAAGTTAATACCTCTTGCAAAGAAATGTGAATATTCTTACATGAAATTATTTTATAATGTAATATAAAATTACTACTTACAGTTTGCAGTAAACCATTAATAGGACTTAGAGAAGATCTAATCAGTAGTTAAGCTTTGTTTTACAATTTTAACTCAATTGTAACTGAATTTGGCTTTTATTTAATAGTTTTTCTAGTTACATTTGATAAGCTGCACATCTTTTTTTTATTTTCTTCTTTTTATTCTTCCATATATTAAGAACATGAATTCCCTTTCTGCTGAAAAACAAACCTACCAATAAAGAGTTAATTAAATTGGCATTGGCAAGAAGTTGTTTTCTCCCACTATTAATTGTTCTCTGTTTACTTTGGTGTTCAAGGATTGTACTGTTTTATAAGCATATTTTCTTAATTGTGTCACCTTGTACTGTAAGTATGTCATAGGGGAAACATTTGCAAGTGATTAGATATGGACCTATGTGTCACCAAATGTATGAGGTACATACCCTTATAGGATATAATTGTGATCTTTTAATATGCAGCCATTGACCCAGACTTGTTATTATCTATTATAGTTTATAATAATGTATCTCTTTATGATTAAATGATGATGCCCGGCAGAACACTATGATTAGCATTTCAGTTATTTATAGATTATGTCAGAGCAGTAATAAACATAAAATGCTGTTAATGTGTGGCTAATGAAATCTGGACATGAACAAGTTTATGAATTGATATAATTCATTTGAGTGTTCTAACTGAGCTGCTGGTTCTTGTCATAATTCAAAAGCTTAGCAGGGTTCACCGATTAGGTAGTAGACTAATTTGCTACAAAAAGTCAATGGGTTTTCATCGTCTTGGGCCATCATACCCAGCATGGCTGATTGCATAAGGACTATACAAAGTAATTCTCATAAATATGTTTATTAAGCTTAATATGTTTTGTAAGGATAGAACAGAATCAACTATTACACAACATATGTAGTACAAAAATCACAGTGTTAATTAGGTAACCAAAAAGATGTGTACAACCAAATCATGAAAGGCTAGAGAATTATTTGATTATTAAGAGAGGAAAAACGGGGGTGCTTCAGGAGCAAATGCTGATGAAGACTGCAAAATGAAGGTGACTTTTGTCCCCTCCTTGAGATGCTCATCAAGTACACATTAAGTTCCATTTGACCAGTGATGACTGGAAGCAGAAAGTTGCATTTCTCAGGCTGTTAGTACAGCTTCATTTCTATAGCTGAATTCAGGTCTCCAAGGAAAGAGCCGTTTGTGCTTTGTTTGAATGATGCTAATATATTTGTTGGAAGGGTCTTGTAATACCAAATGTGAAACCATGCTTTCTTCTCAAGAAACAAAATCCAAAGGTATCTCTGAGGTTCATAGAGTTCAATCTTCATGGCTAGATAGAGAACTCTCACCCTTAGCTTATAGACAGCAGTTACTGAACTCTCAGGCAGGAGTGGCCAGCTCCTTGACATGCCACACTTGCATAAAACATTGCTAAAGAACCATATCTAATGCATTAAAAAAAAGTCAGTTTTGAATGTCATAACATAAAGAGAAACAATGCATTGATTTCCCAGCTTGAGTTTAAAAGTAAAATATCTGGTTTCTGCACTGTTTCAGTCTGTCTAATTTAGGCACCACTTCCATAACCAAATATTTCTTTTTACCAATTCATCAAGGTTCTGAAGAAGGCAGAACTAGGACAAAGGAAAGGGAGAGTCAAGGTGTCATATTTTGCATCAGAATTATCATTGTCATCATTATTATTACTATAAAAAATACTAATACACTAGTACTACAGCTGCAGCAGCAGCTGATCAGTGCTTTCTACCCATGAAATACATAGCCTCTGACGATGCTAGCCCTACCGACATTCAGGCAGAGGGTGGATGATCAGATGAATAATGAAGTCCAGACTGGACCAGAATTTCCAAAAGTGTGCGCCATCAGTATCTTGAGGTGCTCCATTTAAATAAAAATTTCAAACTACTATAGTAAACAGTATCTACTCCATGGTGCGGCAATACCCACAATAACTGATCTAAAATTAATATGATAGTTTAGTCCATGCAACAGCCAAAAAACAGTTAAGGGATGTAGTAGATGTTCAATAATTTTTGTGGAATGAATATATCCATTAATTACAATTTCCTGGAAAGTTATTTATTGCTGAGATTGCAGCAGTTTTAATGCAAGTCATAGCTTTTGCATGTGAAATACAGTTGATTTTGTTACTTGTCCTGCAGCTGTGGCATAAGGGTAACACTTTGTTTTGATTTTTTAAGAGGAACTAGGAAACATCCAGGAGAATATAATCTTTTGCTCCTTGTTGACAAGTTTTTTTCCCCCTTCTCCAAGTGTACATTTACCCCCAAATCTTACGGGACAGGATACATAGGCCCCCTCAGAGTGCTGACTGGAGAGTAGAGGGCTCTCTGGGGCTGGAGGGGTAAGGAAAAGGAAAGTATCAATGAGACCTGAAAATGAGAGCAGGTTATGAAGATCCAGATGAGGAATGAGAAAGTTGATATTGGCTAGGAGGCCACACTCTGCAGTCTAACTCTCACCTCTTTTTCATGTTACTCCTTCTGCTTAAAATCCACTTACTCCTCTTCACTCTGAGGCCTTCTCTAGCTCTTCTCATCTAAGAACAATTCTTGTTTTCTTTTAAGACCAAGGACAAAAAAAAAAAAGAAAAGAAAAAACCAAAACTAGTATCGCTACCTCTGTGAAATTTCTCAGGCTTATGTTCCCATCCTGTAACATTGTATACCTGCCCTTACTGCTTGATTAATCATGTTGTATTGAAAATGTGTTTTTCTGTCTATAAATAGTGCTTGGGGTTATCAGCAGCAGTCTGTGTCCTGTTCTGCTTTTTAGGTGTTCCAGTGCCTAGCAAAAATGGCTAGTTAGAGTAATCTACATGGTGAGTGAGCTTGGAAAGAAAGCAAGACTGCAGGGAGGACATTTAGTCTGATGACATAAAATTACTTGGAGCTTAAAAAAATATGAGGCTAGACCCTGCTAGACCCTTTATTTCTAGGTAAAGCCTCAAGCTTGTATTTGGGAAACAAAAAAAAAATGTGAAACAGATACCTTCCCAGGGAGTTAAGTGCCTGTTAGAGGCCCAGGAGTTACCAAACATTAAGGCCCTGTGCCTCACCAGGAAATGTAGTCTTGAGAAATACATGGAAACTTGAGGGGAACTGGGACTCATCCATAACTGGAATTTGCTTCTATTCAGCTGTGAATGGAAGATCTTACAATCCCTTAAAAAAGAGGTGATCCATAGAGAACTACACCTGGGAAGGATATATATACCATATATATATGGTATATGTGTCTGCATGTGTATATATATGTATATATAGTAATATTTATATGCAAATGTATTTTTGCTTACTGCTTGATAAAACTATGTAAGTTTTTTCCATAGTGTTTTGCTGTGCTAAATCAGTAGAGCCAAGCTAAGAAATTCCCTAGTACCATACTATAGAATTTTACAGGGCCTCAAAGGTAGTAATGGAGGTTCTTCAGCTATTTGCACTATTTCTAATAACTTAATTGAAACTGTAGATTTAGCTGTCATAAGGCTATCTGCATGGACTTAAATGACAATTTTACTTCTTTTGATTTTAATAAAATCAAGTTAATGTGATACTCCTGATTTGCTTATAGTGCTCTACGTGGAAGACAGAAATAACCATACATATGTGTGTAGTAAATGTCTTCTTACTTGACTAACTTGGGACTGGTAGTTGTTCAAATTATTGGAAAACTAGATAAAGTCAAGAGTTATAAAAATAATATGTTATATAGGAAGCATTTTAATTTAACTTAAAACTTTGTGATTATAGGTCCAACGATTGAAATTCCATATAGTCTTTCTTGCATTAAATATGCCAATTATCTAGACTTTGATTTTTTATTCAGATTTCTTTAAAGTAGAATGAAAAATTATAGATGCTTCTGAAGAAATACAAAAGCAGAATCCTTCAAATTCTTTCTTAAACAACCTGTTTTAATCTGTGGTGGCTTTTTCCAAAACTAATACTACAGCCTTTGTAAGTGTGTGTGTCTGTGAGTGTGTGTGGTGGGTAGTCGGTGGTATAGAGATAGCTAAACTTAATTTTTCCAAAGTATTCAATGCAGTTTCAGTAATTTTTTATTTTGCTCTCCTTGATTGGTTTATGAGCCATTAAAAGAGCTTTTACACACACACACACACACACACACACACACATGCAGACACACACACACATTTGATTTGCAAAATATTTAAAATTAACCATGCTTTAGTCAGGTAAAAGTGGGTGGGCCTTGTACCTACTTACTGTATCTCTTTCATCCTGCCTTTCTTCCTCTTTCCCTTCCCTTTCTCTTTCTCTGCAAGGCAGAAGTGGCCCACATTCCTGAGTCACCCAGCAGAGAATTATCCAAATCACAAAGGATGTATGTGTCAGGGGGAGGTATTAAGCCACTGAAATTTCAGGGTTTGTTACAACAGCATATATTAGCCTGTCCTGAATGATACAGGGGTTCACTGTAGAAAAAAGTTCATTAAAGGAACCAAAAGAATTTCAGTTTAATATGTTCTCCCCTATAACATGTTCCTATAGAATACTACTAACTGTACTGATGAAATCAGTCCAGAAAAAGTTATGAATAGCTTATCTATTTTTCTATCTGCAAAGACTTGTGAGTGTACAAATAATCAAAGAAGAAATTAAAAATGCACCAATTATAACAGGGCCAACAAACAATTGCAGTGACCCTGGCTTCTTCCTTGCCTCTTCCTCACTCCTGATATTTATTAGGTACTCACCAGCTTCCAGGTATTTTCTAAGAGCTTTCCTTGGATAATCTAAGTTAATGCTCCCAATAACCCAGTGAAGTAGGTAGTATTACTTTCCTCCTTTTACAGATCAGGTAACTGAAGCCCAAAGAGGTATGTTACCCAAGGTTACATCATTAGGAAGTGAGAATATGAGATATGAAACCCAGGCGGTCAGCCACCAGAGCCGATGTGCTTGACACCTACATTGTGTTACTTAGGCCAGAGTTTCTTAGATAATGTTCCCAATTGTGGATTTGTAGATATATAAGCAGAGTGATGGGCCTGTAGCCAAAAAAATATTGGTTGATTTCTTGGTGCAGGGCTTCTAGAAGCCAGCTCTTTTTGGCCTCTGGGTGCAGTGCACAAGGTTCAGGGTTGTGAGCAGCAGTGCCTCATTCAGGACTACTGAAGCATCTCTGTTTGCAGTCCTCCTTCATTTGGCCTCTTCTTTCTTGCTCAGAAACTCTGGTGGCCCCTTAAACCCAGTGACACCAAACATTTAGAACTCCTTTGGGAGGGGAAGATTGTGTGTAGACTGGATTTGAAGAGCTCTAGAACACAGAAAAATGCTCAGCCTGTGGCATACAAATTATTTTAAAATACTCCATGCCCATCTCCAAAGCTTGAGTGCATTCCTTTACCCTGTTTGCAAGATTCTGCTGATCTAACCTTATTTTCTACTCTCTTTGGATCACAGACTCTGCAAAACAAGGGAATTGGTATAAATGATGTCTAGGATGTTTTGCTTTTCCTGCCAGGCAAACCATCTATCTACACCACCCATATTTATTATTCCTTTAACTATTACTTTTCTCATGTAGTGAAGAGTGTTCAAGCATTGTGGTTTGACAGACCTGGACTTGAATCGAAGCTATTATCACCTAACAGAAGTTTGTCCCTCGGAGACTTATTACTAAATCTCTTAGAGTCCCTTATCTCTCAACTATGAAATTAGTATAATCATATTGACTTAGAATGTCTTGGCCCTTAATTGGTTCTCAATGAGTGCTAATTTCCTTCACCTATTAGCTTCTGTCTATCTGCACACATATTTCAAAGCCTAACTTTTGCTCCACCTCCTCCTTGAAGTCTTCTCTGATTAATTCAATCCACATTCTATTATTTCTCCTCAAATTGATTTTGCACTTCTTTTCTTGTGTTCCACAAATAATCCTTCATTATACTTAGCATCTAAGCTGCCATTCATAATCAAATCTCATTTGATCCTTCTTTGTCTTCATTGCCTAACTGCTATGCAGGTTGAGGGTAAGGAGGCTTTTTCTCCTGCATTTCCCATAGGGCTGGGCAGTACATACCTCTTTTAATTGTGAACCCATTTATCTTTGCTATAAACCAGCATGAGAAGAGGGGGACAAATCAGTTTAGCAATTGCTTAACTCATTTTTGTAAGACATTGCATGTGGAGATGGGAGGAACCCCCAAATGAGGAAAAAGTTGTTACACAGAAAAAAAAATGAGTGCAAAATACACCCTAATGCATCTTGAGAAGTAGAAACACAGGGCATCCAAAAGATGAAAAAAATATACATCTGGCTTGGAAAATTAGAAAGAATAAATGACTTGGTTTCCTTTACAAAGGGGGATTGTGTATTACATTCTATCCATCTTTAGTCCAACTGTTTCATCATCAAATGCAACTGGAAAACTATACCAAATTAATCTGGAAATGGAAGGGAGAGCCTCAGCCTTGAGTAGATAAGCAGGACATTCCTTTTGTCCCACTTGGAATCCAGGTACTTATTCTCATGGCCCTTAAAAACATGGGCTTCTCCTTACCCAACATATTTCTTTAAAACTAAATCTCATAATGCAAGGATATTTGTATATAAACTTGGAAGTACATATGTTTTAATTTTTAAAAAGCTAACAGATAGGTAAAGTGTACACTTAGAAAAAATCATCTGTGATCATTGCAGGGTCTGGGCAGAGGCATTTAACATTCCCCCCTCCACATGTCTCTGACCTAACACATGACTCTATTGGCATTTGCTCCCTTATCTCCCATATCAGCCTCTGTTCAGTTACCTTTCAGCATCATTCACCCTACACACATTCTTTTACCATAGAACATAAATCTTTTTCCTGTCTCAGCAAAAAAGTGCTTGGTGTAATCATACACTTCCAGTTCCAGCCATATTTTGCTTATCCTTCATTTCCTTTTTTTTTTTTGTCAAATTTTAAACTCCTATGGATTAAATTAGTTTTTGCCATGTTGGTCCCACGATTAATTTTTGCCTCGTCTTTGAAGATAAACTATACCTTCTTCCTTTTCTTTATTGAGTTAAGGGGAAAAATATATTTCAAAAGATTTGTAATTAAACTCACTTCAATAAAGTAATCTATCATGAATCACTCTTCAGCAAATTTGACATCTGTAATAAAACTTCGCTTTTATATACCCCTTTATGTCAGCCCAGATCTTTTAATATTCTTAGCGAGGGAACCAAAATAATCATAGACTCTTTGTCAGTTCAATTAGCATAAATACCCTGAATAATTTGAAAACATCTACACTTTAAACTTCACTGAGGCCTACTTTGTCTTAGCATTTCCATCTTTTTATGGGGAAAAATAAGTCAGTATGTTACCCTTTTCTTGATCCTAATGTGAAATTCTCTTTCTGCATATCTAAATACCTATCTGACTCAACCCCTTAGAAACTTTACCCACATCTTTATCTCCTTCCCCATTCACTAGCTTCCCCACTCTGTAAAGTTAAAAAGAATTATGAACATAAGCCAAGAGAATGCTGGGCTGCGGAAGCGTGTGATTTGATGATGTTGATGATAAGCATGGAGAATTACAACTACCCTCTTTAACTAGCATGTCGTGTGTTTTCTTCACCACCCACAAAATCCCACTGGCAACTTAGAGGAATAGTAGTTTGCTGGGTCTGCATCTTACTGTTGCAGCATGTTGTACTAGAGTAAGCATGTCAAATATATGAGGTAATTTAGTTTTTAGAAATATTTAGCTCATGTACTTTGGGACAAAAGGCAACCCATTTCAGAAATACTATAAAATTTCTGTAATCCCACTAAGACCAAAGAATACTAATTCAGAGTATGGATAACAAGGTTTGTTAGCAAATTTGGGGGTTACCCAAAATACAGGTCAAATAAACATAACTTTAATAATTTTCAAGATACTTGGTCTGTAGGCAACCTTTGTCAAATAAATGTAAGTGCTGCTTTACAAAACAGGTAGGTGTTACATAGACTACAGTACCCAAGTTAAAAAAAAAGCTTCAACATTGATTTAATTATGCTCACCTATTTGAAGTTGGTGCCATTAGGGACCACTACTCCATTCTGCAAAAATATCTCCCTCCCCCTGCAACCCCTATCAGTTTTATTGTGAGATTCTCAACTAAATTGATAGTAGTTAGTCTTGCCATTTATTTTTTTGTTTTCAGTTACTAAAAGATTTGCTAATAATTCTTGTCCCATTTATCTATACTTACGGAATGTTCCTTAAAGTAAAAATAGGTATATAATTCTTCATGAGAATCTTTGAACCCATGAACAAACATTTTTCAGATCTGTGTAAATTAGGATGGCTTTAAACTCTGTCATATGTGTATGATATCACTATGAGAGTCTATAAACAAAGTTAGCCCAGGTGGTATTTGGAGATGGGTTCCTCAATAAGCAAGGATGATACTCAGAATTTTTTCTTCTTTTCCAAAGCAGAATGGAAATAGTCAGCAACTAACAACTAGGCTCCAAGCCCACTAGATGCTAGATGCTTTGAGTCATGGAAGATGGTGGGAAGATATAATTTCTCCCTGTAAGAGTTTCCAATCTGTTTACAGAGGACTCAGAGCACATGTGGGTGATGATCCCGCTATAGGTTACACATCCAAACAGAATTAGGAGAGGAAGAATGTTATGGTGTAAAGTAGTCAAAAAGATATTTTGGAGGAGGGAGAATGTGAACCAGGTGTAGGAGGAAGGGTAGGGAGGAAACATTTCAAGGCAGGGTAGAGGGGAGCAGGTGAGCGGGGCAGGGATATGAACAGCATAAGGGAAAGGCATGTAGGCATGGGTTACCATGAATATGGGAATAGTGAAAAGAGCCCTGGGTATGAAGCATTTAATGTTTCTGACATTCTGCTTCTTCGTCTATATAATGGCATCCTTATACCTACTTTGCATTCTTACAGAGGAGTGCATAGCTCCAAAAACATTACTTGTGAAAGTGCCTTGTAAGCTGTAAATCCAAGTTTTATTATGTGTTCTAAGTTGTTACTCATGTGACTGTGTATGTTGGGCAGTGCTGGAGAGAAGCAGAAGATGAAACCTAACAAAGCCCTCGCTAGTGAAAAGGTTAGACTTGCTTCAGGAGGTAGAATTACCCACAGGAATACTATGCAGTTCAATTAAATTTTAAAAATAGTTCCTGATACTGTCATAGGTGATAATGATGGAGATTCAGTGGTAAAGAAGACAAACATAGGCTCTGCCCTCCCTGATCTTTTGATCTTCTCCCCAGAACCCTGTCCTTGTGGCAAATCTACAGAATCTTCCTCAGGACTACAGGATTACCCCTTTGAAAAATACTGTCTTAATTATGGCCTGTTGATGATGTAAATATATTGAAAAATGTTACTAAATATTATGTTGTATAAAAATGCCAAACACTGGGAAAATATTCCTAAGCTTTTTATTGAGGAAGGAACAGGATAAAATTGGATTTGAGGATTATTAGTTTGCTGTGGGTGTGAAGTGCATGTCATTGAGAAGTGTGACAAAAACTCTTACTGCTTCCTGGTTATCTGAGTGCTCCTCCCTGCATCCCAGGCTTTTCCCATCTAGCAATGCCATGTTACTAATGCTGGCTCATGGGCTGTGCACAGACCTGTTTCACTTCCAGGCGGTGCATTTAAGAGTCAGTGCTTGACCCTTCAGCTCTCTTTTCCCCTGTTGTGACTCTCGAGGTCCCTGGTTGGGATGGCAGAGACCCCAAATGGAAACAACTTGTATGTCTGAGTTACTTCATGTTAGGAGCTGCTTTGAAGGGATAGTTGGGACTGTAGCAGAATTTATGTGAGCATGAAATAAATTCTTTTAGCTTAAACCAATGAGTCCTATCCTGACTCTTAAAGTGAGATAAGCTGGTGACAAAAAGATCTACTAAATGGCAAGGATATTATTCTAGGGATGAGATGATATAGAATTAGAGCTGGGAAATGCCCTGAAAGCTCTGCTTACAGTTTCTAGGCCTTGTGTAGTGTCATTCTGTTCAACCTCTCACCTATGAATAGAAGAATGCAGGCTGGAAACAAATAAAATGCATGTTTGTTATATAATTTTTCAATTATATAAAATTATGAAATTTTCATTATATAATTTTTCAATTATATTAAAAAATAGAAACAAACAGAGCAGACAAATTGAGGACTAAATCCTAACAATGGTAGCACAAGATTATGTTCACTGAGCAGGCACATAAATGTTGGATTGTATCTGCTGTGGGATATTCCACTGCAGGATTCTTCTCTGATGACAGAACAAGACAAAAATGACTCTAACATCTACTGCCATGTCATGTGAGCCTTCTTTACTGTATGGGCAGTTTCTTAGTGAAGAGAGGCATTTCATTTATTCCCAGTAGCTGTGTTCCTGTTGGCACCTTGATGCAGTATAGGAAAGAGTTAGGGAGATTTAGCTTCTGGAACTAAACACATTTTATCAGGAAATAATTTCAGCAGTTGACTCTCATCTGGTCATGTTACTTATATCTTGTTATCTCTCAGGCCCAGTAATTAAAGCAGGTGTATGTCCTCTTAAATTAGAGATGTGGCAAGTCTATATATTGTAGTAAGTTCTAACGGGAAATGCCAATGACTCCTAGAATCAGTACTTATAATGAAGCCAGTGGGAGTGTTTGGACAGAGAAAATGTCAAAATGGGCAGATATATCCCAAAGTGATGTGCTTATAGGATATATTGTAACTGAATCAGGAAATATTTCAAACAAATCACAAAGACTTCTATCTTCCTTCTCTCTTCCTTCCTTCTTCCTTCTCACCCTCCCATCTTCTCTCCCTCCTTCTCTCCCTTTCTCTCTCTTCCTCTCCCTTTTCTTTCTTCCCTCCTTCCCCCTTCCTCCCTTTTATAAATAGATCAAAGCAGAATTTTAATTTAGATTTTTTTCGAATATTCAGTGTAACAGGTAAGACAGACCTTCTTTCTATTTTAATAACTAATATTCAAATAAGTAAGTAAGTGATCTAAAATTGTTTTAGTGACAGTATTTTTAGTGACATACTTTTTATATTTTAACTGGGTAAAGGGCATTGTTCTTAATGATTGTGTTAAGGTAAAGACAATTGAGAAGGAAGAAAAACTGTCGAGGTGAGTCAGAAGAAGGTAAGAAGAAAAATGTGACGAAGAGGACCTAAAAAGAGAACCAGGGGAGGAGAGTAGTGGTATTTATTTGTCTTGGGGCAAATGGGGAAAGGGATGATGACGAACTCCCTCTGAGTAGAGGAGTGTTTTGTGAAGGTAATTCCACATAAATAATATGTAATGTCAATTACTGTGCCCAATACTCTTATATTTACTTTTTTTATTAAGACTTTATTTTGTAGAGCAGTTTAAGTTGGTACATAGCAAAATTATGAAGAAGATAGAAATTTTCTGTGGACTCTTATATACTTGCTGATTCCACACATGCATAGCCTCCTCCATTATCAACATCTCCACCAAAGGGGTGCATTTGTTACCATTGATAAACCTACATTGGCACATAATTATCACCCAAAGTCTATAGTTTACATTATGGTTCACTGTTAGTGTTTTACACTCTTTGAGTTGGACAAATATATAATGACATATATCCATCATTATAATGTCATACATAGTATTTTCACTACCCTAAAAATCCCCGTCCTCTACCTATTCATTTGCCCAGCCTCTCCCTCACTTCCCCATTGCCTGGCAACCACTGATATTTTTAATGTCTCCCTATTATATATTTGGAATCACACAATACATAGTCTTTTCAAGTTAGCTTCTTTCACTTAGTAATATGCATTTAAGTTTCCTCCATGTCTTTTCATGGCTACATAGCTTATACTTACTTTTTGAAAGGAACATAAAATGATGTTCTCAAGTTATTCTAGAGTAAGAAATATGGAGTAGATGGCATTGGTGCCCCCACCCACATTCTCTTAGCCCCCTCAGCCCACAGCTATCCCTGTGCATGCTGATGGCTTCCTATCTCCTGCTTTTCTCATCTTCTCTACTTCCAGGTTTTCTCTTAAGGCTTAGTTGGTTTATTCTGATTAGGTGTAGTCTTGAAAAATGGGGATTCAAAGCTCAGGGTCTGGGCAACTCTCAGTGGTGGACTGGACCAGAGGATAAATTCCCCAGCCTTCTAATTCTGCAGGGCTCCAGTTCTGTAGTTCATTTATTCTCAGTTCCTGAGGGACCCCAGAGGCAATGAGTCTCAGATGTCCACAGTGATAACTGGCTCAAAAGCTCACCCTTAGTTCCTTTCCCTCCTTCCCTGACTTATTCTTCCTGTTCCTTAACTCCAACTTTCTGGACTCATCCAAATAACTGCATTTCACCAAGCCCTTGTCTCAGTTTTTGCTTTTGTAGGCATCCAAAATAAGATACAGTATTTCCACCAAATAACATTTTTCAAACTCAACTCCTCTGTTCATTTGATCTAATTTTTCAACTCTTACTGGAATAAATTGGATTGAAATATGTTTGCACAGATATGCAGCTCCTAAAAGGATGGAAAACAGAATTAGGGGACATTCTCTACCTTTCCACCTCAAAAAAATGTTTATTAGTCAGGCTAGATGCTTACTAGTGCTTTCAGAGTTATTTTAAGAAATGCTAATTGGTTAGTACACAACACAGCTTATTATAGCATTAAAAGGGAAAAATGATAAAAGTAATGTATTAATTTTTTATCCTTTTCTTCAGGCCCCACAACTATTGAGAACCATTTAACCTCTAAGTTATTAAGGATTTTTTTTTTCTTTAGAGATGACAATGCCTGATGATTTCTGTGTCCTTAGGGCAAGGGTAAATCTTGCTGTGCAGCCTGACCCAAATAGAGAAATGTAATTATTATTTCTGTTTATTTGATGATGAAAGGGTTTCAAGGCTCCTCAGACTGATCTTTCTGTCTCCAGCTGCGTGCTGCCCAAGTTTTGATTAAAGGCTCACTGAAGTAGTTTATCAGTATTTGTTTGGTTTCAGGAAGTAAAATATGTGAGCTCAGTATGAATGACAGACTACATCCAAAGAGAGCATTTGTTTCATCAGCCTGGGAAACTCAGAATCCTTGCTGTAGATAATATATGAGGAAGATATTTTCCCTTGCTAGATTTGCATAGAGCTCAATAGTCCCCTGATTCCAGACATATCATGTTCAGTGGTAGCTTTCCTTGGTTCCTTCTTCCTCTTACAAATGGGAGTGTGCCAGAATACAGACATCATTTAAAAAAATAATTTAAACCCTTCAAATTCCCCTGTCTGGAAAATGTTTATACAATTCATAACAGAGAAGCCCAATGTGCAGCTGAAGACAGCCAGAATATTTTGCTGACTTTCTGAAGGGATCATTTCTGGTCACAGGCGAGGAAAAAAAAACTGATTTTGATAAAAAGGGGAAAGAAAGTAAAAAAGCAGGTTTTGATTTTAAGCTTTCATAAAATAGTAAGTAAATATTTTGAGAAATGCCTTTAAAAATACTAAAATGGATAAGTAGATGGAGAAAGGCTATGGATTGCCCTTCAGTCTCTTTAGTTAAAACAAACTAAAATTAGGGGTGCTAAAATCTGAAGTTGTCTCTGTGTGTTTGAGAGAAAGTGAAGGAGTGGGGGGGGGCGGAGAAAGGGAGAGGGACGAGAAGGAAAGTAGGCAGAGGAGAGGGAGGAAGACAAGAGAGACACACACACACAGTGTGGGGCGGGGGGGCAGGTAAGAGAAAAGAGAACAAAACTATCATATGAACATTTACAGAACTCACTTGGTGATTGTAGAATGATTTTAATTTTAGTGCATACTCTCCTACCCCTAAATGCAAAGCATTAATTAATACAAATAAGCCTTCAATAAATCTCACCTATTTATATGTGTGTATGAATTTTAGGTATTCATCCTAATCAAGCCTTTTACCATTAAGAATTTTGAGTCTTTTCATTTCAGCATCATCCCCATGAACCTGAGCCTGTACCGTTCTGCATGTACACGCTACGTGCACAAGTGATCATAAAGGCAAAACAAAGCAGACATCATAGAGGAATGCCTTGATTTCCTTCTGTGGAGCAAAACTGAAAGAAGCAAAGATATTTACCATCTACTGTAACTTTGGTGGTTTTCCAAATTGCCTGCAATACAGCAAGCTCTTTGTTCAGACCTTTTAAAATAACATAAACAGACAACATGCAGAACATTTAGAGGGAAGGCTGACAGTGTCTTTTCAGCTGATGGGACTTGGAGTTAAAAAAAAAAACAATAATAAAAACAACCTGCACAATGTGAATTAGAAAGAAAATACTTGTTTCTACCTTTTAGATTTTTGGGTTTCTCTATATCTATAATATAATCTTTGTATTTTGAAATGGTGGCTTATATCCTATTTTCCCTTTTATTTTCTCTCTCTCATTTTTTTTTAAACACCAAAGTCCCTTCTATGTGTGGGATAAGTACACAGTGAGTATGTGTTAGGCACTATAGTAATTTTGAAAAGTATATTATTTGGCAAAATAGTCTGTAATGATTTGAGCCTATTGTGTACATCTGTATTTGGACACTTCTTTAAAAGTGAATTTTTGATCTGATAAACCACAATAACTTCTGCAACAAATCCCTTTTCAATGCTGAATTATTGGGCTTCCACTGAAATTGTGGTTTATTGGGTAAATAATAGTCTGGCTGTACCAAGGCAAAAGTTATGTACATGTTAGCTGTCTACAAATCTTTCCATTGTTTCATTGAGAATAGTTACCAGAGTGAACGAGCAAATGGGAGGATCAGGGATGCCCTTTGAATATTATACAGTGCCCATTATACCTTTAAAGGCCTTTTGCTCTGCATTTTTCATTAGAATATGACAACAGCTCTGAGAGGTCAGTGTTGAAAGCTTTCTTAGCCAATGAGAAAGCTGAATCGCAGTGTGTTAAGTGACTCACTCAGGGCCTTAGAACTCCTTGGTTGGAGAATTGACCAAGATGGTGGGTCTCCCTCTCTCTTCTGGACAGCTGCTTTTTTCTCCACAGACTCTTTCTGGCAGGTATAGAGTGAGGAGGTTTAGGTTTTGCATTCCGTTTGAAAAAAAGGGAACTAATATTAGGTTTAAGTGTCATCAGTGTTCAAGTTTGATAACATTTTGAGACCAGATGAGAGAAAGTCATTTTAAGAGATTAACAGGAAGATAGTGGTACTACTGAAAGAAAGAATTACTAATTTTATTTAAGAGCAGAAGTTCTGGGTTTGGTAGTGTAGGTGGCAAGGGTCTTCCTTGCAGCCACAGGTACAGAACAGGGTGCCAGTTCAGTAAGCTTTCATTAAGGAGGGTTTTTTCAGCATATGACCACAGTTGTGTATTTCTTCAAGTAAGTTTATTAAAAAAACAGTGTATTTTCAGAACTGAGTTTGTTTTAGGTACTTACACTCAGGAGTTTCAAGATGTGCTAGAATGTGGTCTCACCAGAGTTAATAAATTAAGAATTTCCCAAATTCTCTCTAACTAAACACATCATCTTGTTTGCCTTGTATTTTGCCTTTCTATTTAGTCTTGCTAACAAGATTACATCCAAGTATTTTTTACGCAATAGAAGTTAAATATTTATTGATAAACTCCTATGTATAAACTACTCACCTTGACATTGCAGTGTATAATAACATAAGTAAGAGATTATTTCTTTTGATGTTTTATAAGTTACCACACATTTATCAGCTTATATCAATACCCATTTATTAACTTCCTTAAATCAAAAGTTCAACATGCTGTGGCTAGGCTCTCTGCTCAGGGGTTCACTAGGGTAAAAACAAGGTGTCAGCTGGGCTATGTTTTTGTCTAGAGGCTCTGCGGAAGTATCCGCTTCCAAGCTAATTCTTAGCAGAATTCAGTTCTCCGTGGTCACAGGACTGAGGTCCTCATTTTCTTGCTGGAGCTGCTTCCAATCCCTAGAAGCTGCCTGCATTCCTACCACAGGGCACCTTCTATCTTCAAATCAGCAATGAAAACTTTCATGGTTCAAATCCTGCTTGTACTTTGATTCTCTGACCTCCCTTTCTGATGGAGAAAACTGACTTTAAAGGACTCACATGATTAAGTCAGGCCCACTCAGATAATCCCTCTATCATAATGTCAACTGATTTGGACCTTAATTCCATTCGTAAAATCTTTTCACAGCAGTACTAAGATTAATGCTTGATTGAAAAACTCAAGGTGTGTGTACACCAGGGGCCAGGCATCTTGAGAGTCCATTTTACAATTTTGCCTACCATACCTGTCATAGGGAGAATAAATTCCTTTAAGATGGGTAAAATAAGGATATAAAGAGGATGCAGGAAGAGTTATAAGGGTGGCAGAGAAAAGCCAGAGAAGTAGGGAAATAAGGTATGGCTGAAGTGTTGGATTAGTTTAAGACAATTGTGCAAATGCAGAACTTACGAATGAATGAAAACTTTCCTAGCATGACATCTAAGATGTTCGAACCAGGCAGAAGGTCTTAGAGTAGAAGGCTCCTTGAACATTCTTCAAGGCCTTTCATGTTCCAATCTCTCTTCCCCTTTCTTTATGGGCATCTTTTCTATTCAACTCAAAATACCACTTTTACCTCAGCTTTTCCACCTAGCTTCCATATTTGCTTCAAATAGCCTCCTGGTACCATTTTCCAAAATAATCTCTTTAGGTCACAAGTCTCTGAAATCCCATCTCTTCCAGGCAAATTTATTGAAAGAATTATGGAACTTTTTCCAACTTGCTCTTCCAATCTAAACAAAAGACCATGACATCCCTTCTACCTGCTTCCTCCAGTAGGCACTTCACCTTTTGTTATGCATGATATTAAAGGGTTTTTGTGAATATAACTTTAAAACAGTATATATCAGTTTTACCCTATCCTCATCAAAGTGTAATTTTAAATTCCAAGTGCTTGAAGCACACTGATATCTTCTGATAGCAGATGAACCCAGTACAATGTAGTATTTTATCCATTTTATTTACATAACTTATTTTAGTGTTCCAGGGTGGTGGTATGGTGGTTGGTGGTTTGGTGGTGGTAGTCGTATGTAAGGGAGGGAGACACAGAGAGAGGAAATAATGTTCACAAAACAGAGGTATGCTTGGGGGAATTGTAGTGGGTTTACTGTGGTTGGGGCACAATATGTATGAATGCATGAGGCCAGGTGGTGTGGGCAGTTAATCTAGCAATGTCTGTTGAAAATGAACAAAGGTATTTGAGGTATTTGGAGTGTATTTCAAAGGCAGTGGCGGAGCCAAGGTCTTCAAAGCAGGGCAGTAAAATGACTGTGCCCTCTCTGAAGACAGGGTCTAAATTCTTTTCCAGCAATATCCCATAGTCTCTAGTACTTTGGAGCTAATCAGTAATAGTTATTGCTGAATTAAATTATGTTTAATCCATGTGAAGTGAATGTAGTGCAGGGGCAGTAGGTGGGGAGATTTAGGATGCTGGGGCAGTCTCCCCAACAGACATTTGGGAGATCAAAGTCCTCATGTAGGGAAATGAAGTTCACAGGAAGGACCTCAGCCAAGCTAGAAGACTAGTCCTGGTCTGATCTAATTCATGAGAGGCAGTGGTGCTAGAGCTTTGTGGTACCCTCTTTAGGAATAGAAGAAGACTGCCCAAGGCTGGTGGCAATTTGGAAGCTAAGCAATGACCATCCTGAGCTGTATTTCATACATTGGACTATCTAGTTGCTTGCTATTTTCTATATTTATTTCCTTTTTATTATCTTTGCTTAGGGAACCTTGTTTTCATTTTGTCTTAGCTGGGCTTTTGGGAATTAAAGAAATTGTGTTTCCACATTGGGCTAAAGCATGCCTTTGAGGCCCCTCTTCATGGCCCTAGTAACAATAATTAGCATAAGTTCCCCCATTCCCATTAGGAAATCTCAGGGTAGAGGTATAGATGTGAGTTCCAGACATCATTTCCTAATGACTATTCATTTTGTTACTATGAAGGCTTGGAGTCTGATCTTTTTAAAGGCATCTGCTGTAACTTAGCACTTGCTGAAGTCCGAGGCAGAGAAGGAACAGGGTTTGCGTATGACTTGATGTTTCTGTTGCCAAGCTAGATGACTGTGCCATGGACTGAGATAAGGTACTCACAGAGGACAGGTTTTGTGGAGAATGATTGTGCCTGACTTTGGACATGCTGAGGGTGCAGTGTCTTTGGTCTCTTCAGGTTCAGTTATCTAGAAGACAGCTAGATCTGGTTTTAATGTGAAGAAAGACATAGGCTCACGAGTGAGAACTCTAAACAGGGGATGATAATACCAGTTATACTACTTTGTGGCATTGCCGTAAGAACAAAATCAAACACCACAAGGCTGTGGATTCATTCTGCAAGTAGAGAGGGATAATACATGTACAAGTACCTTAGAATATGTTACTGTTATTGAAAATAATAACCAATAGTTCTGTGTGTTCCGCTCTGTGTCACCTTCGCATGCCTGTGCTGTAGTATTACTCTCTATTCTTAGAAGGACTTTTCAGTATGTTATTGTTAGTCTTAAAGCATAGATTTATTTGGAGCATTCCTTTATCCTGTACTTAGGATGATTTTAGTTTTTCCTGGGAAAGTTCCATTTAAGATGTAATGATTATAATATAACATGATCTCAATCTGACTAATATCTGGTTCAGTGTTTTTAAAAGTCATTTTTCCTTAAACTCTGGTAATTTTTGGTTTTATTCAGACAGGACTGAGAGAGATACTCCCATTTGGAATTGGAGGAAGGAAATGATTTGCTTTTAAATACCACAAAATCCCTGAATATTACTAATACCAAAAGGCTTTTTTTCCACTCAGTTTATCTGGAGAAACCCTGATTTGCATATGTTTGCATCTATTTGCATGTGCAATTCAAGTGACGCCCAACTCTAAGTATATAAAATGAAACAAATTAACTCTGTTTTAACCTGCTGTGATTCTTGTCTAACACTGTGTGGTAGGTTTGGAAATTTAAGTGCCTTTTAAGTAGCAGAAGAGTTTAGGGAGTGTGGAGGCCGGCATTCAGGATACCACCTTGGCCTCAGGGCAGAGAACAGGAAGCCACAGGAGTCTTGAGAGAGTATCAGTAGGGGCAGATACATCCCCAAGTATGGGCTTACAGAGCACCCGCTAACTGAACAAGAGAGGTCCAGAGGAAGGTTTTGACACATCCATCTGTAATCAGGGACTTAGAGCTGGCAGAAGCAAAGCTTATCCTTGGTCCCCTGCACCTCACGGTTACTGTTTCTCTTATTACATACACCCTGCCTTCCTTCCAAGGACTCAGGCAGGTCTTAATTTTTTGCAAATATATATAATAAAAGAATTACATATCTTCATATTACATGTTCAGTAGACACATTTTGGAAAAGGAAAATCTCCCCCAAGCTCTCTCCATTCTTTATATATATGTATACATTTGTAGTATATCCAACCAGCCTTAAGAAATAAAATATTAGGGGAATTTTAGGTTCTTTGGAAAAACCAGTAAGTACATATTTTTTTTTCCCCAGGGGTAAGTGGTCTTTGGAGCCATAAAACTAAACCTTAAAGGCAGCTGCTTCTTTGCCTTCCTTTTTCGCCAACCTCTAAGGCCGCATTACCCAGGGCAGTGGCAACTCACCGCCTGGGGGCCTTGGGTGCATGAAATGTGGCTGAACTGAGGTGTGCTGTAAGTGTAAAATACACACCGATTTGGAAGGCTTCCTTTGAGAAAAAGAATGTAACATTTGTCATTAATAATGTTTTTAAAAATATTGATTTGGTGTTGGAATAATATTTGGGATATATTGGGTTAAGTAAAATATATTATTAAAATTAATTTTCTGTTTTTTTTCTTACTGTTTTTTAAATGTGGCTGGTGGTAAAGTTCAAATTACACCTGTGGCTTGCATTTATGGCTCACACAGCATTTCTCTTGGGCAGTGCCGCTCCAAGAGATACTTTTCACTCTTAATCCTCAAAGGAAACCTACAGCAGAAGCTGAGGTCAGTCTGGAGGCTGTGGTAGAGAGAGCGGTTGCTACCCATTACTGATGCTCCAGATTATTACTGTGATTTCAGTATCAAATGTCTTAAAATCATTCTAATGTGTGCCTTACCTTTCTTTCTATCCTGCTCATGAATCTACTTTGATTCAGTGCAGAGATAAGAAAAAGCAGTGTCCCCAGCTTCAGGCCTATGTGAATGTATTTTAGATGAAACACAATTTCTCCTGATGACTCGTAAAAGCTAACTAGGTTTTGTCATTTATTCACTTGGAATTTTGTGTCAATGAAACCTTGCTACTCTATTTAATCTACTTCTAGTTGGCAAATATCTGCTGCCATGTTAGGTTATGCTTTTTTTACTTAAATTAACTCTTACATAACATAGCATAGCAGATACAGGAGAATGGGTGAGGGAGAAAAACTTTCCTTTTTTTTTTTTTAATACAAGACTGATTTTATTATATTACCAGGGAAATAAGTTAGATTGCTCTGGCAGTCTTGATAAATCACACATGAAGTCGTCTTTTTTTTTTCCTAAATTAAATTTTTATTTAAATAAAAGTGTTATGTTTATATTTGAGCTGACAGCTAAATCTGATAATTAGAGTGCATGAAGTTGGCTTTGATTGGCATTGTAATTGGATTGTCATTGGGCTGAGAACCTATTATCTTTGGATCATGCCCCATGAAATCTGTTGAAGAAACTTTGCTGCCAGTCATTAGAGCCACCATCTTGGCTTACAAATTAGGTTTGAAAGGCTTCTTACCACTGGGAATGTAATTTAAACCACTGCAATTGCACTCCCATTAATTAAAATTATATTAAAATTATGGTTCATTTTCTAAATATTTTTTTTATTTTATTAGACATACTTATTACTAAATGCTTAACAAATTACATAGCAATGCTTAGTAAAATTATGTTTCAGAGATAATCCATCCCTTCAGCACATGCTACTCTGCATCAGTAGGATTAGTCAATGTTGATCTTTGAAAGATATACTATTTATGTTTTTCATTACAAGTTTCATAAAGAAGCATTTCCATTATTTCAACATAAAATGCAGGACCAGCAATGTCTACTGTAAAGTCAGATCGGTCCTGCTGATAATGAAATATGCAGTTTTGCTAAAAGGAGATGTCCTCTATTACAGTCACAGTTCTTCCTGCCTTGATTTTTTTTTCTTTCTAAAACAATAGAAGCCTGTAAAAGAGATTTTTTTTTCTTTTTCTTTTTCTTTTTTGGATAGAAGATTAAGGGAGAAAAAAGTGCGCACATGCCAAAATCTATGCTGCTCTTTATTTCTATTATTGTCTGCTAAAAGCAGATCAGAGCTGATTAAGACAGAAAAGGAGCTTGTAAGGGCTGGGAATAAGAATGAGGCAGGAGTTGGTGGGGTGAAGCTGGTCTCTCCAGTGGAGAAGCTGGTCTCTAGTGGAGAAAGGGATGTATGGGCCAGGATGCACAATCCAGCGAAGGCCCCTGGCCCCTCTCTCTGACCACAGAATCCAATACTCATGGGCAGATGCCACCATCAAGTGTGTGCATATGGAGAACTCAGAGGCATAAGCTCTGAGATACAGAACAGGGCAGAGATTCTCCTGTTTGCTTCTCTTATGTTATTTCTTTCCTTTCATTTCATCTTTCTTTTTGTGATTGATGCTGTGATTATTCAGGATTACCCACCTCTCCCCCAAATCTCTCAATTTCTTGCCTGTGAATAACTTTGGAGTAATATTTCAGCAACTTGGATAAAAAACTTCAGTGGGATTAAAAAGTATAAAACAAAGTTTTCAATTTTATTTAGATTGTATTAAACAGCTGTACCCTCCGTGGCCCTCTTGAGGATTTCCTCTCAGCTACATTTTTACATGGTGCCTGTTTACATTGTTGTTTCTGTCTCTAGCTTCAGTGCTTTGCTCAGTATCTGACATATAATTGCTCAATAAATACTAAATTGAGCTGAATTGAATTAGAAGTCTACTTTCCAAAGAGTCTAGGAGTAGCTATAGCCAAATCCAAGATGGGGTAAAGTACTTTACATGTGAATGACAAGATACATTTGATAAAGTACTTTAATAAATTATTTGATTTGCTATATCATGTTTTAGGGTGACTACTGATATCTTTCTCAACCCCTTTTTTTTAAATAGATGAAGACACCAAGGGTCAGAAAGCTGTTCACAGCTGCATGTTTACTGAATGGTAGCAAAGCTGGGACTGGAACTCAGAGCTTCTGTCTCCAAGCTCAGGGCCCTTTCCATTCTCCCATGCTGCCTTCTGTAAAGAAGGACTACATCCCGAAGTGAGGGAGAATGTGGGGAGGCAGGCTTTTACTTACACTGTTACTCACAGTGAGAGGAATAATTAGAATGTGGGGGGAGAGGACATTGGAAGACAATTAGCAATATGGTAAAAATCCCTTTCTAGGAATATGTTCTAAAGAAGTAATCATATGATGAGTTATTTGATGGCAGCCAACTTTTCTTATATGTCCATTGTAAGCCAGGCACAGTGCTCTGTACTGTACAGATCTTTTTTGCCTACGGCTCAGAACAGTCCAACAAGCAATGTTCTTACAGTGACTCTCCCCTGAAACAGATGGCTAGACAAGGCATGGGAGGATTTTATAAAATATGTCCAAATGTCCAAGTTACACAGTTATTTAGGATTTGGACCCATATCTGAACTTAGAGCTCTTCCTCCCACTGACCTGCTCATTGCTCAGTCATTGCAGTGATGCTGAAAGTGGAGGAAACTTGGAAGTAATCTAAAACCTTGGCAACAGGGAATTTGTTTAGAAAAAAAAAATCCTACAAACTCTAGAAATGGTGCTTTAGATGTATGTAATTGATATTGAAAGATGATTATGATAAAATTGAAATATAAAACACTATTATCCCACTTTGTAAGCGTACGTCTGTGGAAAAATATCTAGAGGAATTATAGCTCAATTTTTTTCTTGTTCATCTGCATTTTCTATTTTTTCTTACAATGAACATGCCTAATTGTGTAATTTTTTTTAGCTTAACTACATAATTGGGGAGTAGTTTAGAACTTTTGAAGCATTCAAATAGCATCAACAAATTTTCAGTAGGTGTATCCCCAACCATAGAATGAGTTTCCCTTCCAAAGAATTATTTTCTTCTCCTTTTGCTCCTGGCCAGGACCCTCTTGTTGTGGTGGACTTTTGAGCTCAGCTGGGCATCAGGGAGGACTAGCCTTGTTGAGGAGCCAGGCTTTTAATGTTCACTGCTGCTCATGAAGTGGAGCCTATGTGGTCGCAACACCCCCCCAACTTTTTTTTTTTTAAGTAGGAGAATGGCTTATGGAAAGGAAGCATAATGGCCAAATGTTGGGTAGCTTCTTGCAAGACTGAGCTCAAGCAGCTTCAGGAGCAGCAGGAATAGCAGAAAGGAAGCTAAGGGTCTCTAAGCTCAGAGAAGTTATGAGAGAGAGAAGAAAGACACCTTCCTCCTAAGAGGACCTTATTGTCCTTGTTTGGCTCCCTTGGTGGATAAGCAGTTTTGTGTCAAAAAAAAAAAAAGGCCCAGGTGAGGGGCCAGGAGAACAGGGCTGAGGCAGGACTGAATTTTCTGGGCTGGAGTCAGTCATGTGCAGGCTCTTCTTTGGGATGTGCCTCAGGTACCTGTGCATGTGCCATGGTCAGATCCCCACCATCAAAGTCAGCGTCTGTTTGGGTCTAAGCAGTGGCTCAGGATCTTCTCCGGCTCTCAGACACTTCGGGAGCTAGTGGGGGGATGGCCTCAACAAAGAGGCTCCTGGACCTCTATACTTCCATTCATACATTTGCGATTTGAGGCAGTCAATTAAATCTCATTTGGGAAAAGCTAAAACATCATCTACATAAGTTCAGAGTGTTTGGGGAATGGGACAAGTGATATGTAAGTTTCCTTTTACAGTAGAATTAAAGAAAAATGGTATCACCCATAGAATATGGGCCAGGGTGACACAGCTGGGTGTGGGAAGGACAGAGGAGTTGCATACAGAAAGAAAGGGTAAAGGGGTAGACAAGAGAAACACTACATTTTCACAACTTTCATCCTTAATTGGTTATGTATTTACAGTTGTGAAATGTCTAGAAATGTTTCCAAATAATTTATTGGCCAAATAAATTCTAAAGTTTTGAAAAACTAAATTTCCTCAGGGAATATTAGTCATTTTAAACTGTTGCTATCATATAGCTGCCATAAAATTATACATATAATCACCATAAATTTTAGAGTGTGTGTATGTAGTTTCTGGGATTCCTAGAGTTTAGGTGCGACTTTTCAGTTCGTCTTGAGCTCACATTTCCAGTCTGAGCCAATATAATTCAGCTCCTCTAAAATTTAGCGGTTTTGTTCAGCAATTGTGCTAGATGAAAAGAAGCAGTTTAGCATAGAAATTTAGAGGTTGAGCTCTGGAGCCAGACCCCCTGAGTGTGAATATCATTCTATTTATTAGCTGTCTGACTTTGGTCAAGTTTCATAATCTTTCTGTGCCTCATTTCCTCATCTGTAAAATGGGGACAATAATAGCAGCTCACTCAGGATCTTGTATGAAGGTGATATGAATTGAAACCTGTGAACTACTTAGAACCATGCCTGGAACATAGGAAGTTCCATCAGTGGTAGCTGTTAATATCATTATTCTTTGATAGCTACCGACTATCAGATCTTAGGGGAGATTGAAAGGATGAAAAAGATGTATTCCTCCTCTTCAAAAATTTTAAATCTTAGATTGCTCTTTTTCTCTATTTTACCCATTGCATTAGGTCATATTACTGCTGTCACCAGTATCTTTCTATCAGAATTTCTGAGTTTCAGAGTTGTATTATTGAGAAAATTATGGAGCTGTCCTTATGGATTTTTTTTTATTCCCTAGGAGAGATAGTTACCTCCTTCCTAAGCCAGTCAAGACCTAGCGATTCACTGCCTCCAAGGTGAAACAGCCCCTATCTACCTAACCACAGTGGGATTGTGGTGAAATCCTTTGAGTGTAGTAAAGGACCTATGCTCCCTCTCAGTAAATGAAATCATTGATCTGCTTTTAAAACTAACTTATCTAAAGGTTACCTATATCAACATTCATATCGAGATAGGTAAGGATGCACAACTAAATATACATCCATAGTGTCTGCACATGCTTGAATGGTTTTTACCAAATTAATAAACTCTTTCCTGAAGCCAAGAAAGAGCATGGAATCTTTGCATTTTTTTTCTTTTAGCATGTGTTAATATAGACATGAGACTTATTGGGAAAAGTAGAAAGTGATGTACATGAAACTTGGGCTCTATCCAAACTGAAAAAAAAATGAGTTCATATGCTTTCTGTGTTGGTTTTTGCCTCACATGCAGATTGTGCTGTTTGGTGAGAGGAATAATTAGTCATTTACAGGTTCATTATGTAGTATGGTTAAACCTGACCTTCTCTTTCTCTTCCCTTTGGCTGGCTGGTGAGGGACCTTTCTCAGTAGGTCCAGCTGGCTCATATGGCCCTTATATATATGAACCTATGTAGTACAGTCTGTTTCTTCCAACTCTAATGCCACTCTCTTTGAGATTTTGATTTTACATATGGCAAGGAAGAGTCTAACATGTCATTCATTTTTCAATTCTTTGTACAGGATTTCTACATGGGACGTCCATCCTCCTTTCCACCTCCTACAACAAAAATGGCACATTGTTATTTAAAGTGAAAGCTTTATAGATTAGTTGTTGGATGTGATATTCATCTCATGAATAACTAATAACATAAAATAAAGAACAATGACAATGCAAATTATCTACACACATACAGTGGCAGTTAGCAGTAGGAATAGCCCGCCTGAGTTCATGCAAGGTAGGCAAGAGCCAGTTAAATTTCTGATTGTACCTAGTCTTTTGAGTTGCTGAGACAATATCAGAATTCATCTCTTTTAGAATTCATTGTTGAGGCATGAAAAAGAGATTGAAATCTGGTAGAATTTCAATTCTTTCGTTAGCATTATTAATAAACAAGAATTGGCAGGAGCTAAACTGATTGGCACACACATCTGGAATAACAGAAATAAATAAGTTTCAGAATGGGAGGAAGGTTTCCTGCTAGAAGGATTTGGGGTCAGAAATAGCACGGGTAAGAGGAATAGTTTCAAATCTAACCAAAACTCAAGTAAATCTCAGTAGCACTTTTAGGCTGGAAGAGAGAAACAGGTGGGTGCCTCTCTTCATGAAAGACATGCCTTGCTTGTGTTGTGGGGGGAGAGTGCAGAAAGGATGTTAGGGAATTGGAGGTGGAGAATAGGTTGCTGCAGTTATGAAAAAAAACATCCTGCAGAGACTTGCTAGGGAAAGGTTTCATTGTCTGTGCATCAAATTTATCCCAGGCATTATTTTCTGGATTGGTTTTTAAGAAGACATTAGTGATAAAGAAAAGGATCTTTGGCCTTTGAAAGATTTATATTAATATACAGAGCCAAGATTTTGTTTTATGTGTACACAATGAATTAGCCCTATCATTTGGTAAAGACCCAACACCTATCAGAAGCATTGAAATTTTCTTTCCTTTGCTGAGCTGCTGCTTTTATCTAGTTTATGTGCTCATCATGCACACTGTCCACTTGGGAAATGCATCCAGAATAAGCTGATGCAGAAAGATTGGAATGCACTTCCTTGACAGTCTGAAACCAGAAGAGGACTCTTTGCCTTAGATTTTTATGGTGGTTTACCTTGTATCAGTCTTGGTAAGGAACCATCACAATAGTTACGGACTGAGATGTGAGCAGTGGGCATGTGCACAACATAGGATCTGCTTTTTAATCAAATGTTAAATTACATTCAATTCTTTTCTTCTCTGTTTTAAGAGAAAGATGAAAACTGAGGGCCCAAGAGGACCATTTAAAAGCAACAAACCCTGGAGATGGCTGACCCAGATAACTGACAGCATGACATTACAGCCACACTCTGTGTGCTGAGCTCCGGCAGCCCTGAGGCACCTGGCTGCCCACCACTAACTGCCAGGCTAAACTGTGCTTCCTGTGACCACTTCAGAGTTGTTGTTATCCTAATGGAGGACCTCCCTACCATACCCACCCATAGACCAGGTTCCAATATGTCCTTCTGAATCAACTCTTGAGAGAGTCACTACATTCAAGAACATGTAGCATTCATGTAACTTCTACCTGGACTCCTACATGGCTTTTACCAGTTGTCATCAACTATTTGCACTCAAGTATTCTTAATTTATAGGAGACTTAAAATTCTTAGTCCATGCCCAGTAAACTCAAAGCAAGCAAGCAAGCCATTTCTTAACAGTCTCCTTTTTATTTTAAAAATTTAAGGAAATTTTATATTGTAGTCCATAATATATCTGTGTTTTAATTTTTTTTAAGTGCTTAACAACCATCCCCTGATGCCATGACTGTCAAGTTTTAGAGAAAAAGTCATGTTTAAGTGTGGTCTCCATAGGGCTTGTATCAGCATCATTTGGGAACTTGTTAGAAATTCAGATTCTTGGGTACCCATACTGAATCAGAAACTCTAGGGGTGGAACCTAGCTATCTGATTTTGAATAAGCTCTCTAGGTGATTCAGACACATTATAAAGTTTGAGAGCCATAAATCAAAATACTGTGCTGTGTTGGCCATGGGGGCTTAGAATAGTTCTAATGTGGCACTTTGAGATATATCATTCCCAAATTTGAGAAGCATGAGATAGTTGATTGAAGCAGAGACCTCCACATTTTTTTGAAGGCATTTTTAGTTGTGGGGAATACTTATTTGGACATACCCAAACTTCAATCAGTTGGCCATTCCAGAAATATTTACCGTGCACTTACTAAGACATTCTTCTGTGCTTTGAGATAGATACCACAGTGAAAAAAACCATTATGGAGTTTATGTTCCACTGAGGAAGATAGCCAATAAGCAAGCATAGTATAATGTAAAGTGGTAAAAGTGCCGTACAGAAAAATAAAGCAGAGTATAGAGTGTCTGAGTTGGGATTGGTCTTTTAGATAGGGTGATCAGGAAAGGCCTCTCTAAAGAGGCAGCTTTTGAGTGAAGTAAGGGAACAGGTTATAAGATAATTTGGGGTAGATGATTCTAGGAAGAATGTGGGTGATACCATTGTCAGGTTCTCCAAGTTAGAATGTATAAACCTGAACACTTGGGGTGTATTTTGTCTTCCCCATTTGGGCTGTAGGTCACTAAGGATCACTCTCCCTTTCCCAGCTAACTCTGTGCTGAGGTCCCTTTTAAAGGAAAGGATGGTTTAACTCTTTTGGTAAATATTCTACTTGGTGGTTATCCATGAAGGTGTCTTTGAGTCAAGGAATTAGACACAGAGCCCTGAGCTGTGTGAACAACGGCACCAATCATAACTCCACACCTCTCTATCTCCAAAACAAAAACTTGTCATTCAATTTACGGTGTTTCTACTACATGGATAACTTTGAAGCTACTCTCATTTCTGTATTTATTATGTACAGAAAATCACTCAACAAATTATTATTAATAATAATAGAATACATTACTTTTGATCTTACCTTGCAAGTATTCTAGGCCCAGCACTATTTATGACAAAGTGGCAAATCCTAGGTTGAAAAGGACCATCATGGAGCTCGAGGTGATGGATTCAATCCCTATTTGTGGCAGTTACTATTCCCTTAAAGACTCAGAACCCTCCCTGGAGTAAATCTTTTAAAGTAATTGTCATTATTTGTGTTGGGGCATGGGCATGGAAATAAAAAACATTTTGACCAATGGAAAAGCATGCCAAGTCAATGCACTGTTGACAGCAGGTGAATATGGAACTCACATGATCTTTTTGTTGCAAGATGTGAAAGAGATTGTGATAGAGATTGGAGAAGAAAAAGCAATGCTCTTTCCTCAATCCATAGACTTTTTTTTTTAATGAAAATGTTCAAAGGGAGTACCATTCAACAGTAGTTTACTATCCTGACAGGTCACCAAAGGATTTTCTTCTTCATCCTCTTGGAAATGCGAGGATTGACAGGAAGGATTCACTGAGCAGTAGTGGTAGTGGTCCAGCCTGGGTGTTACCTGCCTTTGAAGGTGAGCAGAGGGCTGTCCATTGCCCATGAGACCCACTGTGTTACCAAAAGCATAAGGACAGTCATTAATGTAGCCCTATAATTCCCATTTCCAGGAAAAGAGCATAAAGGGAGTCACAATTGTACTCAGTTTCCACTTCAGACAGAAAAGGCATTCTTACCGTGATCTGAGGCCTTAATTCATTTTCTTCTCTTTCCCTTTTTCATTCATGTGCTTCCTACTGCTTTACTTCCCCTGTCTTTTGCTTCTTTGTTTTATCACTGGCTCCCTTATTCCCCTACCCTTTGATACAATATGAAGTTTGAAACCTCCAACAGTTGTTTCTGTCAAAGAAAGCATATAACCTCCTCTTTGGAATGTCTTTGGAGCTGTGTGAATAAATGTGATGAGAAGGAGTAGATGGTTCCCAGGTAATTCTTGCAGACAGAACTGCAATCCAATTCCGGGTCTGCAGTTAAGCCATCTGTAGAGATAAACATCAGAAGCAAATTTGTATTTATGGGGGAAATTGTCCTTTGCCCTCAACCCAACATTGAATTTGAAAAATTTCCAAGTTTTATTACATGTAGAATTGGTTTTTAATGCTTTGAGGAGTGTGTAGGTGAGTAAGAATGAAGGTGATAAATGTAGTTACATTCTTGCATCCATTGGTAACCCAATTTTCTACAAAGTCATTTTGCATGTAGAAAAAAAAATATTGTTGAGGGAATAAAATAGTTAATGTCATGAAAATGTGTAAAATAATCTGTCAAGCCTCAAAATTTGGGAGAGATTTGAGGCCAAGCAAAACTCTATCAAAAAGACTTTAAATACTATCTCCAATTTTTCTGTATCTTGGTAATAAGAACATAATATTTTTCAATCTAAAATGATTTTCCTTACTTATGGGAGTCTGGGAACCAGGGATGCAAGACTGTTCTTTCTGGTTTACCTCCAGATGAAATTCAGCCAAGGGGTTCAGGTGGAGGGCATCTGGAGTGTTGTGAGAAAGCAGTAGGGTGGAAATCTCTCATTGCACAGCTACTGACTTTTTCACAGACACAGAGGTATGAAATTTCAATTCTTCCCCACCCTACCCTGCACTCTTAGGGGATTTAAGATATTCTTGTTCCACTTTCTACATAGAGCCAAAGTAGTTCATGTTGGTGTCAAATTGGACACAAGGGGGCACCGAAGTGCCACAAATTTTGCCCTGGGACCTTTCTACGTGTGCAAATTGCCATCAACAGAGAAGACCAGGAAACTCTGGCCCTTCGGGAACATTCTTCATCCTAGTCTTACTTGGCAGAGACATGACCATGGTGGTTGGAATTATAAAACATTGCCCACAGTTTGTGTTTGTCCAATTGTCCATCTTGGTGCCAGTTTGAAAGTACTCCTCCATGGTGGTTGAAGCACCATATTCAACTTCTTCCTCCCAGCACTGCCCCCCTCCCCTGGCCCCCACACCCTTTTTTGTCCCTCTTAACTGATTCAACAGTGTTTGGTGTTTTTTAGAGGAAGTGCTGCATAAATCCATTTGAGAGGAAACTCTTTCAATTTAAAAAATGATGGTTTCTTTTAACAATACATTTCAAGTATTGGTGTCCTGAATAATTCTTAACAAGGAATTATCTTTCTAATTCCTCTTTTACCAAAGGAGACAGTCATTTGTCGATTTCGTTCCTGTACTTTGCCTTTCTTCTTTACCAGAAAAGTGAAGAATTGACAGGGTTTTTGCCACAACATGAAAAACTATGGGATAGTTCATGGGGCAACAATAAAGTTATATGTTAGTCTCACTCACTTAAAAGAAGATGGGGAATTTGGCTATTGATTTCATGTTTTCTCTGTCTGGGCAGGAGACTTTGCATTTTATTAAATGCAGTCAATTTGTGGTGAAATATTCTTTTTAGTTTTCAAGATAGATTGCTGATTTACTTTAAAATAGTGGGAAAATAAGCCTGTACCTGCTGAGTGCTGAAGAGAAGCGTTTATTTGCTTTATTGATTTGGTCCATTTTTGTGAGATGTTTTCTATGTATTTTTCATTTGGCTACAAAATGTACCCACAAATGGTCCTGGCTGCAGTACTGCTTCAGTGTCCTGGAGAATAGCTCCAAAGGGAGAATTAGAAGAGACTTTTGTAGAGGGAAGCTCTGTTCCTTAGATATGGATAGGCATAACTGCAACCTCTACACTTCTCAGTGATCTTGATTGGTTAAATTCTCTTAGAGTTTGAGAGTGTGAATGAAATGAAAATTTTGGCTTCCAGGCTAGAACCCTCAATTCATTATTAAGTAAGGAACCTGACTGATCATGGGCATTGACAATGCAAAAAATATTAAGCTTTCAAAAATGATCCTTCTGTCCTTATTTATTCATTTTCTATCAGAGGGTAAAACTTCCTCTTTAAAAACAAAGTGAAGGTGCTACTTCTGATTGAAAGATTATTTATTTATTAAAAATATAGTCTATTTAAAGACCATTCAGTTATGATAAGCAAGAAGAATGCCCAATCCATAGTGTTAAGTGGAAAAGTCTAATGCACATGCAATCTACAGTATGTAAAAATGTGTGTATGTCTCAGGAACTGGTAGCTGCGGAATAAATAATATGTTATTTTGAAGGGGTTAAGATTATAGGTGACTATAAATAATTTTTGATTCTGCTAATTTTATAACACTGTGGGGGAAATAAGGGCATGGGAATGCTTTTGTAAAATGATGACATTTTGGTGATTGGGATTAGTTATCATATTCTGACTTTCTGAGTTAAAGTTTTTGACTTTTGGATTTTTTTCAAGCGATACCTGATTCCCCTGAAGATGACTATTTCCACATTCTCTATAGAGAAAGCCAGAGTGAGATTTTTCAATCTACACTGGAAAGGTGAAACAACTTCCACTGTAGTTTAAATTATGTATATACTATTCTCCAATGTTGACAAAATACTCAGGGTCCATTGGCATTTTGATTTTTTTTTTCATAATCAGGTGGAGGAAATAAACTTTATAAATTGTAAATCATAGTAAAAAAAGTATACTTTATAATATGCTAAAAATAATATAGTTTGAGCTATATAATAAAACTCTATTAAATGAATGACATTGCAATGAAATGTATTTTTTTGAAAACATTTATGCTTACATGTCGGATGAAAAAACATATATGTATATGTATGCATATATATTAAAAAAGAAACTATGTATATATATATATTTTTAAGAGAAAGCAGTTTCATTCTAAAATTTGTTCATACATATCATGAGGTAAGTTAACTCTCTTCAGCTTTTCGTTATGTATAGGACAGTTAAAAATAGTAGATCCAGCTCAACTTCATTTCCTATGTGTGCCTAAAGGCACTGATACTTGATTTTGGCAGAGAAAATAAACTCAAGTATAAGAGGAAGTAGGCATATTGATTTCCAGACCAGAGGCAAAAGTTAAAGAGGTAACTTTGTTTTGGATAGAGGTGGGTGGGGAGTACGCTCTCTTTGAAGTAATGTAAGTAGCTTAAATATAAGTTTCTCTGAGCCTTTCCAAATTTAAATGTTTTTGTGCTGTTTCAAATTTCAAATAATTCTAGTTATCTAGGTTTCGATACAGGCATATGGGTCCCCATTTCCTGCAACTTATAACTGTACTGGTTTTGGGGAAGGAAGTGTCAGCGTTCATTTTTTGTGGCGGTTGTGGTTGTTCTCATGGTGCACTTTTCTAGCCAGGGTTTATGAAAGCAGCTCAGGAAACTTTGCTTCTTACTGGCTAATGGACAATAGCTAAGGTGGGAGAGTGAGAAGTGGTGAAAGAAATATACAAGAAAGTAATCTTGGAACAAAATCTTTGCCAATTTGTCAATTTAAAAAAATTAAAATGAAGATTTGATAATCCTGAGCAGTATCTTTCCACTTCCATGACTGTATTTCATCCCAAAGAGCAATTTGTCCCTCTCTGTTATGTTTCTTATGTACATTCACATATAGGTAGGTATTTCTTCAAATTCAGCTGTCCCTTAGTATAACAGAAAGCATAAGGTGCCCTTTCAGTCTTTCTCCATTGTTGTTGGTTTGGGAAATCCCCATGTCTTAATAAAAATGTAATTGGTGCAGGATTTTTTTTTCCCATTTAATTTAATTTTCCTGATGTCGCTTATCCTGGGTGCTATTTTCAGGTCATGCTGGCTTTGGTTTGTGGCCCTTTTTGTTTTCAAATTCATGAGAAACTGGTTAAAAAATGTGAAACATTTGTTTGTATTTACGTGGTCTCATAAGTATTTCTTCCAAATTAACTCTCATCTCGCTGCGTAGTAAGGTAATACTCAGAGTTTATCTTTTTTAAGTAGGTAACTCAGTCTCCTATTGTTTTCTTGTTTAAAATATTTTTTTTCTTTAATAAGAATTCTCACTGAAGAGAGACTACTGAGTGCCTTTTCCCAAATATGCAGATGAAAAAGGGAAATGAACGATTGAATGAACTTTTCACTTCCATCCAGATGTCTTGGCATTCTGCTGGCATAGCCTGAGCACATGAGTGTGTGTCTTCAGGCTGATGTTATAACCCTCCAGTCAGGGGTAGAAATTGCTGAGGCCAGTTCTGGGATGATGTGTGGGTGTGGCTTCGGCCAGTCACAGAGATACTCTGTTACCCTTCAGGTACAGGTGGGTTGGGAAGCAATGCAGGGCTGCAAGGTGCAGATAGCACCTGCCCACAAATTCCAATGGCCAATAAAAAATGGCTGTTCTTCAGGAACTGTGATGGCATAGTAGATGTGACATTATTCCATGTCCCTTGGAAAAGGGATTCAGTCTGTGTCATTCTTCATATCTCCTCCAAAGAATACTGTTGTGTAGTATTTCTGGGGATGTTTTTGTTTGCCCACTGCAGGGACTACCCTTAAGTATTAAGGAAAAGTGATCCCCACACATACAAGTTAGTAAACCAAAGGTATTTGAGACTGTAGTATAAATGTGTTATTAAAATTCATTTCTTATATGTCGAACCATATCATTTCAGAAATTGATTTTATCAACCAGAATCAGCAGTATCTTTCTGTCTGCAGTTCACTGCTACACAGACACATTCTCTTTTAAATACATTTTCTCTTAATACTGGGAATATTATCTGATGTCTGTATGTGAGTGACATACTCCAAATCCCATCTGCAGATCTACCTTTCAAATATCCCGGTGTCCTCCTTGTTTCCCATTTTTTACTGTTCAGGCCCTCCACAGAACATTATTGTCCCAGCAGACCTTTTATCCAAGGACTGTTGATCACAGCCCAAGAGCTGTCATCCTATTTGCATTCTGTGGATGCATCATTATTCACAACATTTGATGTCCATAAAAACACATTAAAACTATTTCCTTGAGCAAAAATAATCAGCTCTCTGCTGTACATATCATTTGTATACTCAAATTGTAAAATGTAAATTGATATATAAGAAAATGGCCCATTAACTTTTTCATTAATGACAATAATACATTTTGTACACCAGCAGCAGGAGGATTTGCCTTCGCTTCGGCAACCTGAAGGGTAAATGGGGCCCTCCTTCTTTTTATTTTTTAATTTCATAGAAATAATGGGGGTCATAAAACAGATTCTTATATGTATTCTTATTTGTCTTAAAAATATGGAACTTCTGATTTACTGTAAAATTGCAACTACCCTGCTATACAGGGTAAGGGCTTTTTTTAAAAGAAAAAGAAAAACTATTTGCTATTTAAATGTGCCCAAGAAGACAAGTTTTCACCATGGATAACATAATTGTCTTAAAATGTTTATTATTTTTCCAGTTCTTAGTTATATTCTTCCATATCGCATTTAAAATATGCCAAAATATTTAAAGAGGGAGTCTTTTGTGGCCAGATAACTCTCATGAAATGCAAATGTACAATTTGAAAATACTGGATATAACTTTTTGTTATTTGATGTGGACATTTTTATTAAATTTCATTAGGATTTACTTAGTGCATGCTTTTTATATAGGTAACATTGAATTAATCATCTGTCTTTTTTCAGGTATTAATAATAGTCATATTCTTGCAAGATATAGGATGTAACTCCTATAATGCCTTCATAATCAGTTGCCAAGCTGCAGCATTTGATTAAAACATAGATTAATAATTTGTCTATCATGGATACATCATGCATTAACAGATAAAGAGCATCTGATATTAACTGAGAAATAAAATCTGCCTTCAGTAAATTGCGTAGAAAAATTACACAGTACATTTAAATTACCATTTGCTTAGCAACATGCCCTTGTAGCCATTCCAGTGGGGCTATAAAATGATCGATTTACTTTAATTTTCTACTGAATCCTGAAAAAAAAATGGCTATCAGTAACCTATCCATTCATCATAGCATGCTGATTCACTCTGTGTATTAAAATCTACTGGCAAGGAGCAAGACGTTAACAAAAAGTAACAGATAATGTGAACATTTCATGCATAATCTGTAATATGAGATATGTATTAATAGGGAAATTATGATGCATTCAATTATTCTGAAATGCCTTCCAGAGATGTTTTGATTTGGCTGCGCTCTGATAGTAGCGGCACAGCAGGGAGCATCTCAAGTGATGAATAACCTAATCTCCTAATCTCAAAATGGGCACTATTCACAGCTAGCCTGGGAGAGGCTGGTGGAAGAAACCACACTTCACAGCCACAGCCACTAAGAACAACAGAACAACAACCCAACGTAACTGGCAGCCCAGCTGGTCACCCTGCCACTGGGCCTTTTTAAAATAAAGAAATGAAACGCACATCCCTAATGAACGCTACTTCATCCCCCCACCCCCCACGGTGATCACATAGGGCTGGATTCTAATCTGAGAGGCACCTTCCACTCTCTTTAGCAAAACTTACAAGACAAAGGCTATAAAAATGATTGCACTTGCATTAGTGCTTTTAGGACTCTGGTATTTATGAGACATTATGTATGCACAAGAACCCTTACTAATTTGCCACGTTTCATGCACACCTAGAATGATCTGCCCCATGTATACATTTTTTTTTCCTTTTCCTTAATTTCTGAAGAAAGCCCGCCATAACAGGAAACTGCTCATTTTGTATCATAAGCCCCATGTTCTATAGAGCTGCTTGGGTGTAATTAAGCGTCTATGTTTACTTCTTCATGTGGGGAACAATGGTCTGGCTCCTTGGAGAGGTCAAGCAGGATTTATTTTATTGTGTACAGAGTCGGAGCAATGGAGGAGGCTGTCAAGACAGAAACTGGTCATTCCTTTGCCATTTATGTGGCCCTCTCTGTGTGAGAGCAAGGCTGTGTTCTTTCCCCCTGAGTTACTGCCCTTTTTACATGGGATCATTGCTGAAACACTATTAGTTAATACCCTGATGTAAGGAAACTAAGTCCTGAGGAAAATATGCTTTGCATCTATGCTTTCCCCACCCCGAGTTCCTTGATTGCAGCGGGCTCACTGTTTGATTAATGCAATTTTGCATAAGGTAATATTACACGAGTGTATTACTTTTCAGTAATTATTCAATGGAGTTAATATGGCAGACTTCTTGAAGAAAAATTAGAACTGTGGCATCTCATTTCTCTAAATCCCCAGCACTGTTCAGTAGGGTAACAATAATAATTATGTATAAATAAATAAATTTCTTTTATCAATGTTCACTTGGGCTGGAAATAACAGGTAGCCTCATCCCCAATCAGAACATTGTGTTGTACTTTTTAATTAGCAGTGTTCCGAGGGGCAGAGATGATTTTATGTGCAGTTTTGTTAGGCTGCAGTTTGGGAGAGTGACACAGTGATTTGTTATAACAAGGATCTTTGCAGTTTAATCATCGTGTGAAATTATGTGTTATTTTGCTTTCGTTTTCCCCTGTACCTTTGGGTTTGAGCCACTCCAAAACGGAGGACACAAGGCTGTGCACTCCCTTTCCTCAAGCAATTTTCTCCCTTCCAGGTATGATTTCACGTGAGCATCATTTTAAACTCCAGCAAGATGTGGTTCTATTTAACTAGCCCTTGCTTAGAGGTCCCATGCCTACTATTATATTTCCTTACCATGATACATACTTTGCAGTGCATTTTCCCCACTAATCATGGTTTAGCAAACAAAGAAGGAAAGGGCCCCGTTTTATGAAACTTTCTGATGAGTGATGTTAGTTTATTTCAGTCTTTAGTATGCTAGAATGTACAATTGCTCTGAAGATAAATAAAAGATTCAGCCGGGTGCCACTGGAGAGCAGAGCAGCATGTCTTCGGCATTGCTGGAGACTTATCTGATTTGGATTTGTATACCTCATGGGGAATGGCAAAATATTGGAACAGACGGCTTGATATTTCTGAAGAATATAGTGGGCTTTATTAGCACCAGTTTCGCTCCCTGACTGACGGCTTTTTCAAATTTTTTATCTTATTAATCCGTGCTACTGTATGTAAATGTTATTCCTCTCTGCATAAGGGAGGCAACCAGCGATTTGTAATAAATGCTTATGAGTGCCTGAGGCTGCACTTAAACTTTAAAACATCTATTATTAAGTTGCAAAAAAACACCGTAATGGCCAATAGTGACCTCATAGGAATTTTAAACTGTGGTCTGCTCTTCTGCATTAAAAACAAAAAAATTGCCTCAAGTTAGAATTATGAGCAATGCTATTTTAACAGCTGCATTTTGATTATTAAAGTGTGTTTTACAACTGAATTACAATGCTTTTATGGACTCTAGGTATAGGATTTAAAAAGGTCATTAAACATAGTCGGGTTTTGTCACAGTAGGTGTCATTGTGTAGAATGGACACCACACAATCTATTTTATGTCACCACACTTAGGATTTAAAATAGCATGCAAGAGCATTTTAGTTTGTTTAACCATGCAGATTACTGTAGATCTCTCAAGGATTTTTGACAGTTTGCAGTCTGAGATGACTACTTTCATTATTATTTTATTAATTTGACAAGAAGCCCTACAGATTTTCTGTGTATCTCTGATCCATTTGTCCCAGAAATAATTAAAAATGCCAGCCTGGAGCAACAGACAACAGATACACTTCTGGCAAATCAATGTTCAAAAATGCATTGCTTGTACTGTAGCCAACTCTTTAGTCCTGAAACATTTCTACATTTTCTCAATCTGATCATATTGGGCTCATTGACAATAGGTATTGACCCATGGTGTAGGCTTTCCAAATGCAGGACCTTTAAACTGATTTATCTATTATGTCATATGCTGGATACTATATGTAATGTTTACACCTCTTGCTACACAAATACAGGGTGAAGTTGCTGCTCCCAGGGCTGTCTCTGCTGTACACAGCTCAGCAAGGCAGTAAATGTAAACTTAAGTTTGCCTTGCCTGTACCTTGCCAGTTAGCCACTTGTATGTAAATCTTTAATTTTCTTTTCATTAATTTGGCATGGTTTTATGCTTGTTACTAGCTGGAGTCCATGCCATCCGTGGAACTGATTTCTGGGTGCCTGATTGTTGATGAGGACACTGGGATGGAGGTATGATAAGGAGTATAGAATCCTCAAAATATTTGACAAAATGTCACAAAGGATTGTATTTGCATGTAGTACCGTGGGTAGGACACAATGATTAGTGTGCAGTGCGTTGCTGGCACTGCATATCCGAGCTCATGCAGATAACATGTCTGCTGTACAGCTTTGAATATTGTATATGTACTTTGAACATATCTATGACTAGCAAAGCTGTCATTCTGTTGAAAAATGTAGCTGCATGAATGACAATACTGGTTTAATTTTTTTTTAAAGAGGACATCTTCTAAATAATTATTATCATGCTAATAACATTTGTATTCTTTTGTGTATAATTAGGATCTGCCTGTCTAAGCATGAAATAGGGTTGAAATCATGAATAAGTATGCTATCCTTAACCTATTTAGTAAATCAGTTTTAATTTGCCTTTCTTTAGGTTAAATCATAAGAATAGCGTGCTGTATACAAAAATCCACAATTCCTGGCTGTAAACAATCCTGGAGATATTTAATACTCAGCAAAGCTTCCCTCAAAATTAAAGAAGCTCCTTTTATGAATGTTAAGTGCTGAATCAAAAATAATGATTCAACAATTATAGAAGTCATATATTTTAAAAAGTTAATGTTAACTCTTTGTATCTCAGAGTGATAAATACCCAAGAAATTTTATATTTTGACCTCTTTGGCTTTGGCATGTGATTTTTTTTTTTTACTCTTAAATAATAAAAAAATTAAATTTAAGATTCCTATTCTACTTACTTCTGAGAGAACTCAAGGCAGCAAAGAGGAACAACAGAGTGAAAAATAAGCCCATTTAGGGATAAAACATAACAGGTTATGTAATTTAATGATCACAAACTGTTTTGGAATACATCATGCCTTTTTGTTCTCTTAGAATATATCAGTTGTTGGTATTTGGGTATTTTTTTTCTTTTGTAATTTCATGGCTAATACCTAGCCAGGCAATTATGCGAAAAGAAATTATCTTTGTCATTTTACAAGGGTTATTCTTTATTTTCAAGGTACTCGTGGCTTCTGTAACCTAGCAGATTCACTCTTCCCCATCCCGACTGTAACCATTTGCATGCTGTGATTTATAAGGTTATTGGAAAACACCTCCATTTATCAATTATGAGAGAGCACAGACTGCTCGGGAGCAGTTTAGGCAGCATGAAATGTCTAAGAGGGTGGGAGGGGGAAAAGAAGGAAAAGAAAAGAAAATGGCAACAGGAGGAAAGTGGGAGTGCAAAGAGCTGGTGGTCAGTGGCGCTTCTGCCTTTGTTTTCCTGCTGAGCACTAGCTGCCTATCTTCCCACAGCTTTCCTGGTACTGCGCACACAGGCCCTTTGAATTCTCTATCCATATTTTTGGTCCTCACCCTGTTTTTCTATGAATGTGTCTTTGTTTTTCAGTCATTAGCAAATATGTTCTGAGTGTGTATGCTGTGCTCGAGGACCTAGAGTCGTGTGCAGACCCATGAGAAATATAAAGTATGTGACTCTGTGACCTACTGTCGCCACTATCACAGGCCAAACAATATTATACATAAGTGCCAATTCAAGATAAATAGAAAAGACAATATAAATTGAGTGCTAAGTGAAATCATACTTGTTAAGTGGTTTTTATCATAGTGTCTGATATCACAATTTCTTAATATATGATAATATAGTAATAATAATAATATCTCTACAATGATCATGGTAACACTCGTGTCAGTAAGGACCTTAGCAGTTGTCACAGGGAATGAGATTATAACAGAGCAGGTGTTTCTACCACTTCAGAGACCCTTGACATTTGAAAGAGTTTTCCACAGTAGAAGCTTCTTTGATGGTACCTACTCTCAGCACTGGCTGTGTGCCTCTCACCCCTACCTACTCATGTTCTTTCTCAGTAGCATTTATTACATTCTAATCTACTACCTAATTTGCTGTTTACTGTTTTTTCTCGATCTCCCCTACTTGGATGCAAGCTCCTTGAAGTCAGGGATCTTTGTCTGCCTGGTCTGATGATGAATCTCAAGTTCTCTAAGAGTGTCTAGCCCAGGGTAGGCTCTTGATAAATGTTTCTTGAATGTTGATAACTTATAGCTCTTCTAACTTGCCCACTTTCTTCTGGTGTTTCCTAATCTTATGATTTGACTTCTCCCATCTTATATACCCTTATAATAGCACAATTAGTAGCTATTGTGGCCATGCTTTCAATAATGAATCCGCTGTGCTGGGGAAGAAGAGAGGAAGATTTCCCCAGCTGTGTGAATGATGACAACTGTATGCCTGTAGTAAGCTTCTGGGAATAACCGGGAAATGCACTTATGGCCTACTGATATGTTTGTGCACCAAAGCTAGTTCTCTGGGTAGGCTTTTTCCTGAGATACTCACTTCCCTGAACAATTCCCTCAAGTAAGCATAGTGGTTAGGTGAAGGCTTTGGAATTGGGCAGGCCTGGGTTTGATCCTTCTCCCCCACCTCCCCGCCAGGCTAACCCAAAATCCATTCTTAGCCTCCCAGAGCTCCAGTTTTCTTATTGATGGAACTGAGCTAATAAAGGTGTCTGCCTCCTGGGTATTTGTAGGAAAGTGAATGAAATGCTGTATGAACTCTGCTCACTGCTAGGCAAGCTGGAGCTCAATAAATGGTAGCCAGTGAAATACTACTACTAATAACTAGTATAAGTTTTTGGTTATTGTTCTTGTTATTATTTTGGCAGCAATCCATTGTGTTGCCTTAATTTTTGTGATCTCTGTTTCAGAGTTCTCTCTTTAGTATCTGTTTGCTTCTCCTTTAAGTTATTTTTCTCTAATTTTTTTTAGGAATTTAAATTACTAGAAAGATTCATTTTAAAAACATGACTTAGTAACTAGTTTAAGAGAATATTCTGAGAAGCAAAATTATACTTACTTTAGAATTAAGAAAGCATTTTTTTCCTCAAGTCACATTATTAATAGAAAGAGGAGTTAAGCTATGGGATTTGGATGAAGGACAATGGAGAGAGGAAGGCAGAGGAAGGAGTAGTATCATAAAGCCAAAAGACACTGTGGAGGCCATGATAAGGTCACAGACAGTAGAAATAAGACAAGTGAATGAAACAAGACAAATATATTTTAAAAAGAGAAATGATCAAAAAGAAGATGGTAGAAATAGAAGACATGAAAAGGAGACCCACCACATGTTTTTTGGATTCCCTATGGAGGAAAGCACAGTACTAATGAAATGAAACAACTCTATAGAGGTACAATTTAAGAAAATTTTCCTGTAAGGAAAGAATGAATTTACTTACAGAATGGGCACCAATGCCAGGTAAACTGGCCTATATCACTCAATACCAAGAGCATTCTTGATAAGTTATAGGGCTTAAACAGTCAGGCAAAAAAGATTGAGTCATTTTTAAGGGATTAAAAATCAGGCTGGCCTCAAATTTCTCTACAGCATCTTTCAATCACCAAAGGTAATACATTTAAATCTGTAAGATATTTAAGGGGAAAAAAAACAAGTCAAAGTGTAGTCTAACAATGAGCTCTTCTAGAGGAAATTACTAGAAAATAAAGTTTAAGAAAAGAGATAATGTAGAGAAACATAGCAAAAGGTTTGTCAGTGAACATTCCATATAGTTAATAGAAGACTAAAACTAAATATGGATAATAGAGTAACAGATGGAGTATAAATTTTATAGGGTAGTGATTCTCAAACTTTAAGGTACGTAAAATCACCTAGGAACCTTGTTAAAATAGGAAGTTTGAGAAATTAGGTCTGGGAGAGGCCTGAGATTCTTTCTAACCAGTTTCCCAGCTAATGTTGACACTGCTGGTCCCTGGCCCATGCTTTTGAGTAGTAAGAATGTCATGATAAAAATAATAAAACCAACAAAATTAAGAGAGGAAAGCAGACAGAAAGAAAAGTGTGATTATTTGTTCATCTATGATAACTATGAACCAATGAATATTAACACCACTGATAAATCAACTTATAGAAATATAACCATTTTGAGGTACAAAGGTAACTATTCAGAAATATAATACTATTGACCAAAGTCAGGTCAGGGAGGAACAGGATGGGATGCCAAGGAAGAGAAAACATGATACTTTTTCATTGCTCATAGTAGGAAACTATTTGATACAGCCCCAAGAATTAGAGGACCAAAGATAGGATATAAAGATATAGCTATAAAGGTAATCATTACAAAAAATTAAAAACTGTGTTCTTAAATATTAAAAGAACTATAAACATGCAATAGAAAATAGGCTACATAGTGAAAGACTTAAAGAATAAGAACTACAATGAAACAAAATAATATGGCAGAACTAAGAACAAATACATTTGTCATAACAACAGATGATTTAAAATTAACTTTTGAAAGACTAATGATTTCAATTTGGATCACAGAGCAAACCCATTCTATATATCAGGGTTTCTCAGCCTCACTGCTGTTGATATTTGGGGCAAGGTTACTCTTTGGGTGGGTGTATGGATGGAGGGCTTGTCCTGTGCATTCTGGGATATTTAGCCATACTCCTAGGTGATTCCCAAAAGAGGCCGCAGCACCAATGCCACAGCACCAAGGTATAAAGAGCACAGGACCTGCAAAGAAAAACAGAAACACAACAGTACCTCTTCTAGTCCATGATTAGATGAAGTGAAAAAAAGTAGGTATACAGGAGACATAAATAATGTAGATTTATATCTCATATATTGAGTCTATTGCACAAAAATAGAGGGAAAAATGTGTTATTTTCCAATAACATGATCATATTCTAAGCAACCAAGGAAACTGCAGTTATCTCCAGATGTATAAGTAGCACAGCAAGCATTTGTGATCACAAAACAGCAAAACTAAAAGTATGAACAAATTCAGAAAATAAAATTCCCTACCTCCTAGAGGAAAATGTCTCAAACTCTGGGGTCAAAGCAGAAATATACTATACTAAAATTTCAGAGTATGTAAAGAAATGTGACTATACTACAAGTGCCTATTACAGTTGATAGGATATAGCTAAAGCAATGTATGAAGAAAATTCATAGCCTTAAATTCTTACATAAATAAATAATAGAGATCACAAAAATTTGTCTGATGTAAGAAGGGACAAAATGATTGTAAGAAATGATAAAGAACAGCTGAAATTAATGAGTTAGAAAAATAGACACACAAGGAACAAAATGATAGAGTTAAGCTGTTAGCTAAATTATTAAATATAAAAGAGGCTAAAATACAATTTACAAAATAAGGAAAGTAGAAAAACTACAAAACTGAAGAAAATAAAATAATCAGAGGAGACCACTTGACTGCTTTACTCAGTATTTTGCAAATAAATTTAAAAATTTAGGTGGAATAATTTACTTAAATTGACTCTAAAAGAACTTTAAAGTGTAAACAAATATTGATCCATAGAAGAAATAGAAAACAGTTTTTCTCCACCCCTTCTTCTCACCAAACAAACAAACACAAACCCACCAAATAACCCTGATGGTTTCACAGGGGGAATACCACCACATCTTTAAAAAGCAAATAATTCCAATGCTGTTTAAACTATTTCAGATCATAGGTAAAAAGGAAAAGTTCCAAAATACTTTTAAGAAATGAGCAAAATGCTGATTTTAAAGCAGCAGCAGCATTTGAGTTTATACAAAAAGGAAATGATGTGCCAGTGTTTTCAGACTTGGCTTTCCTGTAGCTTCTGCAGACATCCAGGCTGTACCCTCCCAGAGGCTCATGTGATTGGTTGGTGTGCAGCGGGCATGAGTCAGTACTGGTTTGTTGTTTCGTGTTTTTTTGTTAAAGCTTTCTGTTCATTGTAATGTGTGGTCAGATTGGATAATCACTGTTGCAGATCAGTGTCTCTGTGGAATATCAGTCCAAAAATCCTAAATAAATATTAGCATGTGGAATCCAGCAGCATATTAAAAGAATAATACCATATGGGCAGGATGTTTTAATATGAGGATATCTAGTAATATGATACTAAGAGAAGAAAGAATTGTATAACCATTTTCACACACTCTAAAAAGCCATGTTACAAAATCTAATTATTAATTTTAAATTAAAAAAAACTCAATAAAAGAATATACCCATCTCAAACCAAAACCCATCATTATGCTTTCCAGGAACACATTAGAAGCATTTCTACTTTTGTTAGAAATAAGGAAAGGATGTCCACTATCATTGTTTATTATTATAGTAGGTGAACTGGCCAATGCAAATAGATGAGAAAGAAATAAAAACAATAAAAATTGGAAATGGGAAGGTTAAATATTATTACACAAATGATAATTAAATACTTTGAGAACCAAAACAATTAACTAAAATTACTACAATGATAAAATCATTCAAGTGTTAGGATGCTAAACTAATATACAGGTGTCAATAGTTTTCACATTCATAAACAAATTACAAGTTATAATGGGAAAAATACTTGTTTTACAATAATAATAAAGTAAAATTCTTAGGTATGAGCTTAACAAGAAATGCAAGAATTACATGAAGAAAATTGTAGAAGACTTTTGATGGCCACAAAAGATTATATGCACATAGAAAGGCTATCATGTTCTTGGATAGAAAGACCGAACATCATTAAGATGCTAATCATTCCTGAGTTTACTTATAAATTTAACATGATCCTGGTAAAAATACCAAGTCTTTTTTTTCTCCCAAACTAGACAAGTTGATTGTATAATTCATATGAAAATCAACAAGAACATCCAGGAAATTCCTGAAAAAGCAGACCAATGAAGAAGAATTAGACAGACATAGAAAAATGTAAATGGTATGATATGATTTGCATAGAAGAAAAAGGAAAATTATACTCACACACACACACATATATATATACTATATATATAATAAATAGTACACATGTGTGTGTTTATCTGTGTGTCTTTGGCTTGCATACTATTGTCCTTTGGCAATATAAATAAGAGAGAATAATGATCACTTATTTAAGGATATGGGCACTCATCCAATGTGAGATAGAGATGGCAAGGAGATGCTTGAGTATATTTTTTTATAAATTGTGATGTTTGAATCATGTCATCATATTTATATGTTCCAAAATAAATAATTAATTAAATAAGCAAAACATAAACCCAATTATAGAAAAATAGGCAAAAGACAACAACTTAAAAAAAGAAATTAGTGGTATTTTGAATACCACTAATCAAAGAATACAAATGAAAACAATATCGATGAAATTTTACTGATGTTTACAATATGTTAGCTACTGTGACAAGTACTTTACATGCATTGTTTAACTTAATCCTCAAACATAACCCTGAGACATAGGTACATATATGATGTTAGGAATTTTCTAGTTATTGTTCCTTTTCATTTTCAAATGTTCTAAAATCACCATTTTTCTTTTAATTTTAAGTGGAGAAGTAGTAAATATTTAAAAAGAGATCTAGTGTTCTTAACCATCTTGTCACTTAGTTGTAATACATTATTTGCCAGAATACTTCTGAGCTTTTCTATCAAGGCCACTCATTTTGTATGGTTTAAAAATATTTAATGACTTTTTATCGGTTCATTATGTGTGTTGTCAAATTAATTCAGAGACATTATAACAAAATTCTTGCAAGTGACACCCTCTATTATTTCAAAACCAGCAATAGAGCCACCAATTGATCAACAAATGTCTCTGGAATCATCCACTATGTGCAAGATGATCTGCTAGATGCAGAGGTTGATAGATTTCAGGAGGATACCTGAAAATAGAGGTCTATACGCCATCAAAGGCAGGTACGGGAGTGGTTTTCTGAGTTTGTGACATGTGCATTTAAAGAAACCCACCCAACTTACTAAGAGCAATAGCTAAGATGCTAATAATGAGGATTGCTTAGCTAGGAGAGATACCCTTGGAGACTTTAAAAAAATTATGTTACATCAGAGGCAGAAAAATCATAAAGCACGTGAGAACTGCTTGAGACTATTCAACAACTTATTAGCTGGATGACTTGGAGAAAATTAACTCATCAGACTGACCAATCTGTACTTCAGGGACCTCATCAATAAAGTGAGATAATCATGGCACCTAACTCAGGATTATGTGCAGATTATATGTTTATATATGTATCGGGACACTGCTGAGCACATAGTAAATGCTCAGTAATGAGAGCTATCATCTTTGTTATTATAGTAAAATCCCAGCTCTCTCATACAAGTTTTGGAACACTAGTAACTCCGGAGATACTCCAATAAGCAGAAAGAAGCTTTCAGGAGATCAACCATTTCTGCCAACAACTGACAAATGTGATGGAGATAAAAGGAGATAGTAGAAAGGAAAGGACAAGAAAGGAGAATGGAATAAAATTTAATGGCTATCAGCAGTGGTTGTGGTTAGCAAAGTTGAATTTTGAGGATAACAATAACATAGAAATGACACAGATGATAATAAAGATTAGAACTGTACTATACTATCAGGGTAAGAAGAATCTACCCACAAGAATTGTAGAGGAAGCACAGGGCATCTCTAGCATGCATGCTTGTGGAAGGCCCAGTGAACAACTCTTTGCACCTTCCTACTATGACCTGTGAAGGCATAAGATGTCATTATGTGATGCTAATCCGTAACATTTCCAAGTGATAATTTGTGTAAAAGCATATCATAGGTCTACCTATAAGCCATTGTGTATTAAGGCTTTCAGTTTTCCTGTACTAAACCAAAAGACAAAATGATTATAAAAAAATTTGTGCAAAATGTAATGAAATGAGTATCTTCACATGAGTTGGAAGGATTACCCAGGAAAACTTTGATGGGAATCTGTTAGCTCCACCTACTGCATTCCAACTTAAATAAATTTAGGTCTTAGTGAAAAGACAAGATCGCATTTTGGGCTATTCCAAAACGTGAGTTTCAGGGCCACTGATTAGATCAATACCCATTCAGACTCCATTCCTTTACCATATATATGTGTATCTTTCCAACAGTATCCACAGGGCTTCCAGTAACTAATGTCACTGTGATGCACAGCCCTGGCTTATGGTCTGTGAACAGTAAGTGGACAGGATTAGTATTTGTTTAGCACAACATCTACTGGAAAAATTGCATTATCCCTTTTATAGAGATGAATAAATTGAGTCTAAGTAAATCATCCCAAATCACATACTTAGTAACTTGTGATTGGATTACAGACATATTTGACAACAAATCCCTTCTTTTTCACATATTGGTGCGCAGAAACTTTAATGCATGTTTTTGTGAAATCTATTTTGATTATAAAGAGTACTATATGCTTTTATCTAACATTTTTTACTTTATTTCATGTTTTTGAGCTTTCCAAAAACACAGTGATGTCTTTGTAAACATATAAATGTTTGCTATATATTGAGAGATTTCATGAACACACACACACACACACACACATGCACACATAAAGAAACCAGACAAAAAAACCCTCCTCTATCACATGCCTCCTTCAGCTACTATTCTGTGTATCCACCACCCTTCAGAACAAAAATTCTAAAACTAGTTGTCTCTGTCAGTTCTATTTCCTTAACTACCACTTGTTCCCCAACCTACTCCAATTTTTTACCACTCTGATGAAAATTTTTGTCATGGATGCAAATTCTCTTCATTTTTTATAAATCGAAAGGCCACTTGTAATTCCAGTGTTCTTTGACCTCTTGCAATGATTTGATGCCATTAGCCATTTCTTCTTTCTTAAAATATTCTCTTTTCTGTTGAAATCTGGGACAACTTAGCTCTTTCTTCCTCTTTACCTCTGCTCTGCCCCAGCCTTTTCTGTGGGCATCTCTTCTAGGAGACTGTTTTGCCTGGGCTCCATTTTTTATCTTCTTTTCTTTCTCTCCGCACTCCCCATGCTTGATCCCATCCATTCTCATGATTTTATTGCTGCCTATTGTTCTAGTCTGTATTCCTCTCCGCATCTCCAGGCCAATTTTTCCAACTCCTCACTCAGTATGTCTTTCCTGCCCTCCATCTCAGATTTCCAAAGTTTAATTCAACATTTTTTTCTGTCCCCTTACTCTAAACCTGCTCAACTTCTGTATTCCTCATTGTGAAGAAGTAGATAAAGCACAGAATTCAGAAAATATTTATTGAATGAATTACATAGCCAGTGCGTAAGAAATGTTTTGTAAGTAGCATCTAATCACCCTTTATGTGGGCTGTGCAGGGGCCCTCCTACCCTACATGCACACCCACAACTTAAACTTGGTCCGTCACCCTCAGTGCCTTGGGAGACACTCATCAGTGGATGACCCACCCAATAGAGCTCTAAGGTGTCTCTGTTCAATGTCCACAAATTGTTATTGGACCTGAATTTCCACAATTCTGAAGTGGCCTATCAGTCTATGAAGTAGTCCATTAAATGAGAATATTTCTACCAAGAATTAAGCATAGAAAAATTATGCTGTCTGGTAAGGTAATGAATTGATAAATGTATACAAAGAAAAAGGAATAAGTAGAAAGCCAAACAGAGACTAGGGAGATACCTTTACAAACAAGCAATGTACTAAATATTTTAGACAAAACATACTATAATTATTGAGGACTTACTTTGTGCCAGAAAATGTTCTCTGAATATGGTATGTATTGATTTAATTCTCACAACAACTTTATGAGATGATTATTTTCATTTTATAGATAAGTAATCCAGTAATAGGGAGGTGAAATAACTTGCCATGGTCAAACATCTATTAGTGATAAAGCTTAATAAACATAGTACAGATGAGCTTAGTAAGGAAGGCTTAATCCCATCAAATGATGAATGGGAAGTGACATAAAGCTACAAGTCACAAAGGGGAAACACCCTATTAAGTAAATACATAGAACATTGTTCATCTTGCTTAGAAAAGGAGAAGTGCAGTATAGTCAAATGACACTTTAATTTTTAAAAAATCACTTATACTGAAAAAGAGAAAGAAGGAACGAGAGAAAGAAAAGGAAGGAAGGGAACGGAATGGAGGAAAGAAGGAAGGAAGAAAGGTGAGTTCCTAATGTTGGCAAGGTTGTGGTGAGGCTGGCATGCTCTCTGGCATGAGTATATTGGGTACTGCTCTTAGAAAGTTATAAATCAAGAGTTCTAGAGAGTCTCTCAGATTTTAGCATAAGGAAATAATTAAAAGAAGAAGAAAAATTCATGGACCAAAATGATATTGCAAATAATCTAAGTGCCTAGTGATAGAATGATATCATAATTCATGAAGTCTGTAGATTATCCAAGCATTAAATAGCCATTTTGAAGATGTTATGGAAGATGTATGTGATGTAATGGAAATCAAGAAATCTGAATACAAACTTATCTTTAATTATTATGTCTGTAGTTAATTTTATGCTTATGTCTGTAGTTAATTTTATGCTTATGATATAGAACTGAGAGAAATGTAGAAAAATCAAAACAGCTTAATTTTGATATTATAAGATTTTTTATTAAAAGACATCCTTTTTTGTTATAATATAGTTCATGCAATATGTGAAATTCAGAAGCAAATCAATGAGCTAGATGAGATACAAGGAAGCTTTGTAAATCCTCTGTAGCATTATTTTGGAATAAGCAAAGAGGCACCATTATGTACTGGGAAGAGTCTGGGGCTTCGAATACAAACAAACTTGGCTTCTGAATCCTGGCTGCAGCATGTGGTTTTAGACCAGCCACAGCCAATCTGACCCTTGGTTTTCTTATCTGAAAAAAAACAAGAAACAAAAACTGGGCTCTTGGATTAGTAGTCAATAATATTTGGTTGTTTCTGAAGTACTCCCTTCTATGACGTTTAAGGTGCAAAAAACTAATACAAACCAAACAAATGCCTAAAGCCTAAAAACAATTCTATTGATTCTATAAATTGAAAAAGGAATCATGTAGTAGGCTCTTCTCTAGATCTCAGCATCAGTATCTTCTTTTTTTGGTTGTTGAAGCACCAGAAATGATAACCTTTTGGGGAGTGGAATCTTTGCTTTGTACAATTATTGAAAATAGACTTGTTTATCCAGCATAATGCTGATCACATCTATGTCTGTGGTGGTCAGTATGAGCTATTTGGAAGATGCAGGATAATATGAACATTCTAACTTTGTGATGGCCACTATTCTCATCTTCTGATTCAGAAGCTGGAAAGAGTCATCCAATAAGCTAAGGGTTTGAAAATGAATAGACTAGTATATTCTTTGAGAACATGAAAAGTCTTTCTCTTTGTTATGCTAATGATTTCTTCTGAATATAGAAAAGTGTGATATTTGCAGTACTGGTGGTGCTGTAGAAGATTTTTAGGTAGTATATAGATTTTAAAAATTCTTAATAGTTATATTATTTTAATGTGTATTATAAAAATGCAACCAAAGATTGACATGCATACTCTAGGAATTATGTAAGATGATCAGTTAGTACAAGGAGATAGTATTTGAACTTCTATTTACATTCCTTTCTTAAATGATCCCTTACATTTTTCTGTTGTTATAAATGTACAGTAATACATGTACATTGTTATAAATCAATACAGGGCTGGATGTACATGCTTGAAAATTTTACTTATGGGATATATGAACAAAAAAATAGGGACCATTATATTAGAGAAATACTGGTTTTCCACTTCTAATGACATATAGTTTCCTTTAGGAATAAAATTATTAGAGGAGTAACATAGAGTTAAATAATAATATTGATAGTAATACAGATATGTCATGAACAAGGATACAAGATTTACTAGTTTGGAAACATTGGCAGAGAATATAGGATGACAGAAGGAAGGTGGCAGTATCAGATAAAAACAACACCTACATTCTAGCTTTTACCCAAGCTCATGGTTCTGGGAAAGCTGATCATCCTGGAATGGCAAAAGATCATTAGCCCTGATTAGAAGAAAGGCAGAGTGGATGCTGGGGACATTTAATAGAGCAGAATCAAAAGACTGGTGCCAGGTTATAAGGGGGTCATAGTTCAAGGGTCAGCATCTGCTTCTACATAGTCTCCATCTACTAGCTTCAGACCTTGCTGTGTATTTAAAGCTCTTTTTCATAACTGATTTGGAGTGGAGAGAGGCTTGAAATTCCTACAGCATGACAAAAAGGTCTAGCTGTGAATAATTTATTCATTCAAATATATTACATACATCTTTTTTGCAGTTACCCCCCATACCCCAAAGTGGAGGTGCTGCAAGAAAATGGAACCAAAGCTGCTTACCAGGGCAAATGGCAAATTAATACAAAATGGTATATTTTGACCATTAGTCAGAAGATAAAGTTTCCTTACAAAGTGTCAATTTATAAGCATGCTTTGATTTTTTCTAAGGAAAAGTAGAAAGCAAACTATGTATCTTCCTTAAAACATTTGAAGACTGAAATGCTATAGAAGAATGTCTTCAGATTTTGATCAAATAGTCTAATTCTAAATTTTTGTAGATCATAGTGAACTAAGTAATCACTGCCTTGTGAGAATCATCTTTTCTAAGCCACTTGAATTGTGTGATATTGAGGGAAAATAGGTTGCTGGTTGTTTTTGCCAAATAATTAGCTATTATTAGCATGGAAACTATATGTCAACAAATGGACTGGAAGAACACCCACAGGACTTAGGCCAAAGTAAGAAATTGTTGATTGCTGGGTTTTCTGCTCAGGAACATTTTTAAAAACAAGTGACAAAAGCCAGCCCATCTGCATGATAGTTTTCAATCCAGTTGCATTTTTAGTTAGGATTGTAGGGAGGCTTTTGACCCTGCTTTTGAGCCTGCCTCCAGTGACCTCCCTTGCAGTACTATATGTGTGCATTTAGACGTTTACCTGCATTTACCTCTGTTTGTCACTAGTGGGTGTGAATTCAGGATAAGAGGAAGAAGGACAAAGGTGTTGTCTAAGAACCTCAAGGTGAACTTTTTCCTTCCTGAGCACTCCTGGGGTAAAGAAATAAAAGCCCTAGAGACTTCTAGTTACTGGTAAGTGCAGCTCACTAAGTACTGACCTTTAATAAATCTTCCTGGTCAGACACATTCTTTTAGAGAAATATAGGTCTGGAAGACATTTTGAGATGTCATAAAATTCACCTGTACTCATTTTGGTCAGGGACTAACCTGAGGGAGGCTCAAAGCTATTGGCCCAAATAGTTTTTTTTTTTTCATTCCAGTGGCTGACAACTCTCCTTGCTGTATCTTCACTGCTCTGTGGCTTACTTCTTGACTGCCTTTACAGGATGAGGAACTGCTATAGGCTTTTGAAGAATTTTTTTTCTTTATATGGGGGAATCTTGAGGCACACCCCTTTCTAGGTATGCATTTAAACATGCAGTGATGCTGTGTGTTTGGTAGACTTAAAGCTATTTGTTTGGTTTAAGTCATGCCAGTCGCTTTTAGTTTTTCCTCACTGGTTGGTGATGTTTTATAGTGCAGCTCATCTTTTTCTTCTTCCTTCATTTTCTATGAGAGATAAGTCTATTGAAACACACAAGATCATAGAGGCCATCTTTAAGCCTGTGATTTTTTATTTATTTTTTTATTAAGGTATTATTGATATACATTCTTATGAAGGTTTCACATGAAAAACAATGTAGTTACTACATTCACTCATAATATCGAGTCCCCCCATACCCCATTGCAGTCACTGTCCATCAGTGTAGTAGGATGCCATAGTCACTATTTGCCTTCTCTGTGCTTCACTGTCTTCCATGACCCCTCCCACACCATGTGTGCCAATCATAATACCCCACAATCCCCTTCTCCCTCCCTCCCCACCTACTCTCCCCCACCCCTCCCCTTTGGTAACCGCTAGTCCCTTCTTGGTGTCTGTGAGTCTGCTGCTGTTTTGTTCCTTCAGTTTTGTTAAGCCTGTGATATTTTACAAAATTTTTCCTGTATCTCATTTGAATTCATCAAGTGAGATTGAAGGAAATAAATTGAACATGAGAAGAGGGAGTTAATGGGACAAGGACTTTAGGAATATTATTGTGTTTCAAATAGTTTCATGTGGGTTGAAGGCCATCTGGACGGCATCATGGAAAAAGGGCAGCCTGCTGGGATATTTGGAAGAGAATCAGTTTTATTAAATAACTTGTGCAGTACAGTTCAGATTTTGGAGCACCTGAATGGATCAGAGAAGTCAGGGAACTATAAGAAGAAATATTTGAGTGTTACAAGGATATTCCCGAAAGGAATGTATTACAGATGATAGTAGTTTTTATTCTGGAGAGCAGGGTGGTACATTGTTAATATGATCCCAAAAACCAATATGGAGTTACTCAAAACAAAGAGGATAGAATTTGTGTTTATTTATGAGTATGTACCATGACCTTTATAACTGACAGAGAAATACGCATTTTTCCCTCTTTTCAGAAACAGAAAATTCCTTTTCATTTTAATTTTCTGTTTACTTTTCAGTGTCTATCTCATGTTAAAGATGTATTTCAGTTCTTAAAGTTTTTTTGAATCTTGTATAGTTGTTTGGAACAGAAACCTTTTTTCTCAGTTATTTAAATAGGAATACTTTAGAAAAAACCCTACTTAGGAAGAGCTATTAAATTTATATTATAATTCACTGTTCAGATGATATATGTTATTCACCAATGTTTCTCAAACATAAGAATTCACATTCTTATGAAGCACTAACTTAAAGTAATAACTTTAAGTACTAACTTAAAGTACATGGTATGACAACAGCTTTCAAATATGAATTTTTCAAGTTTGTTTTATGTAACTGCTTAAAAGAATTCATGTGAAGGCATATAGGGCAATTGCCATTTTTTACATTTAGGGCATTTTAAGTTATGGAGCAGCTATTCATATTTACCAATAAAATAGAATGAATTGGCTAAACCTTTAGGTAGTAACTGGTTCCCAATGGTGTAACAAAGACACAAATACAAATGGCAGTACTTGATTACATAATGGCCATCCAAATAATAGAAAAGGGTGTATATAAGTCTAACAGTCTATACTGTAATCTCTATATATATGATAGTATATTATATGTGGCATATATATATATATATGCCATAGAAGGTAGGTCTTTAAGAGGGTTTTTTTAATGTTTTTGTTTTGATCATATTATATATTTATATAAATATAAAAAATACAGATTTAAAAAATATTTCACAATTCACAAAAAATTGTAACTCTGTGGTGATGGATACTTGCTAGACTGTATTAGTGAACATTTCACAATACATATATTTATTGAATCATTGTGTTATATGCCTGAAACTAATATGTGTCAATAATATCTCAATAAATATATATTTATATATTTATAGTATGAATTATAATTAAAATGAAAACATATTTTAAAGAACCCACTACAAGTGTTTTTTATCATCATCTATGTCCTCATACTTTCAGAACCATTGATAAAAACAATTTCTTATTCTTGTTGGTTTAATTGTCATGTGCTATTATCTCTATGGAGAAAAAGAGGGTAGGGGAAGATGAAATAAATCCACATAGAAGAGATCATCATTACATGTTCTAGGACATGTAGCAGTTGCCCAATTCATCTACGTCATGTTGACAGAAAGCTGAGCCAGTTAGACTATGTGATTTACACCAGTAGCACAGATAGTGACTAAAGTAAGATTCCACCCCAGGATTTCTGACTTCCAGGTCTGTGTTTTTTGGAGCACAAGCATATGCAAGAAACACAACTGCTATCTTTTGTCATAGCAAGGAGAAGAAAGTAGTATTTGGTTAATATGGATACAAATAGCAAAATTAAATTAAATTAAATTAATTTTGTTCCTAAATTTTCACTTTTGTTGGGCTAAGTTAATTAAGAATAGATTTAGCTTCCTTTCTTTTTTCTTTATTTTTTTGCTTTCAATTGCTGTAATTCAAATTATTATTAAGGAAGGAAATTCTCTTCTCCAGTTGAAGAAAAATGTTTCATTTTATAGAGGGATTTAAGGTATGAATATTAGGAATTGCCACATGAAGACTGGATATTGCGATGTGGAGTACAATGAAAGTGCTTTGGGGGTATCAAACCTGGAACATCAGATTTGAAGGGAAATTAACTTCTCTGTGGTGTTCTGCTTCATTTTATGCAATTCCATTCAACTTTTCACCCTTCACCAATCTCTTTTTTTACCCAATTGGACTGTATCATACATCAGCTTTTGGGGTGGTTGGTTATCTATCTACCCACTCAAATGCCAATCATTGATGTCAGCCTATTTATTTCCATCTTACTTTTCACAGAACTCAGCTGCACATGTTCTTTCTATCAGAGGCTTTCTTTTTTTCCTGAAGACAGAATTTCATGCTTAGTCAAAAGAGGTAATGAAAAATAAAAAATCCATTTACCTTTCATATATTTTTCTGTGTTTGTACTCAAAATTGAATATTATTAGGCATTGTATTTATTAGAGTAAAAATGATTTTTGATGCTCCCACTTCATCTTCTCTTCCTGTTAACACACTTGTACACTCTAGTCTGTACAAAGAACATCAGTAGAGTGAGGGAGTGACCAAGGTTGGGATAAGGGAAAGAATGGTGTCAAAATTGTCTTCACTCAAAAGCTATCCCAATCTGAGTAGGTCGCAGAAGGAGGAGAGTAAATGCAGTTCTAGGAAAGATAATGCATTGAATATTTAATTCAACAAAGGCCATCTGATGTGATAAATTTGATACTTTTTCTACTGTCTAGAGGGAGACTCAAAGAAGGAGACTATTAAGGTTCTTTAAAAAATAATTGGATAGTGCCTATAATATAAATTTCAAGTCTATAAGCGTTTCATATTTAGAGATTTTATATGATTATATGTTGTTTCTATAAATCAAACTTTGAAAAAATAAAATAATAACAATGGCTACCTTTTACTGAAAGCTTAACATAGTGAGAGCCAGCACTGTGCTGAAATTACCTAGATAGCTCATATTGTATAGTTAGATAGGTAATGTCATAAGCTTCGTTCTATAGATGAAGATTCAGAGGTTCAAGGATGGGAAGTGACTCTACTAAGATTGCAGTGCTATCATGTGCCAGAGCTGGGAAGTGTCTGGGCTATGTGGTGCCACAGTCCTCACTAAACCCCTCAGCCACTATGCTGTGAAGCCTGATAAATCATCGTCCCATGAAATCCATGTCAAGGGCTCACTGTTAGTACATATAGAAACAGGACATATTTTAGAACTTTAAAACCTTGGGTTAGACATTTTAGGATCTGAGTACATGACCGGAGATATAAGCATTTATTTTTTGTTATTATCCTAAAGCCTAAAGAAATGATAGTTATCTCTTGTTTTATATTCTCTTTCCTGTACTTAGAATGCCTGACTCTTTCTCCAGTCTTCAATGTTCAAACTTTATCTGTCTTTTACAGCCCAGGTCAAACTAACTACCTGTATTAAGGTAATCCCAATCAAAAGTAATTTATTTCTTTCTTGTTCTGTGGCATTCAATTACAATGAGAACTTTCAACTCTACGTAAAGTTATGATTTCTGAGCACCTCTGTTGGAGGCCGTATCCATATAGGTTCAGTTCTGTCTGATTCACCTTCATGCTCTGTATTACAAGTGGCTTGCTTCTATGGGATCTCACTACAAATTTGTTGAATGCATGAATGAATGGAAGGAATGGAAATAGGAACCTCCAAAAGTTGCTCATATAGAGGTCTGACATAGATGACAATGGTGATGATGATAAACTAATTTTTGTTTGTGCTTACTCTGAGAAAAGAACTGTGAAAACTACTGCATAATCACATTTTACCCTCCTAATAATCCTGTTTAGAGGGGATTATTATCCCTACTCCACAGAAGAGAAAATGGCCTCAAAGAATTAAAATAGTATGCCTAAATTCACAGAGCCAGTAAGTAACGGAATTAAGACTTAATCCCAGGTCTGTCTGACTCTCCAACTAAAGCCTCCATGCCGTTAAACTGGATTTTTTTTCACCCCTTTGTGTCTGCTCTCAATTTAGGGTTGTACCAAACTGTCCTCATATAAAGTCTTAGCCATGGAAGAGGTGGTGTAGCTGAAAAGCAGAAAACCTAGGGCCTATATAGGATGTGCATGCAGGACTTTAGCAGACGTCGTTCACAAACTCTCCATGTGAGTGGCACCTCCAGGAAGGGTGCAGTGCACAGTCTGCACACATAGTCATGACAGCCCTGAACTCTCTGCCTCATTTAGAACAGTTTCCTTATTCTCAAGTCTAAATGTTGACTTCTTAGGAGGCAGTACATTTCTCCCCTCCGCCTCAGGGATTAGTTTAGACAAAAGATATTCTAAGAGAGCATTCTCTCTGTCTTAGCTTTAAATTCTGAAATAAGCACAAAACAGAAAAGAACTTGTAAACACTAAGAATCTCATTTACTAAAGAATTCCCACAAAAATATATCAAGTAATAATTATGCAATTATAATTCTGAAATATTAAAAATATCTTTATTGGCCAAAGAAGTAAATCACATTGGTAACCAATATCTCTGACTTTTTCAATGTTACTCAATAAGGATTCTTCAAGAGGTGACTTTGATTCATCATAGAATAGGCCCTAGAAAATAAATAACCTGGCAAGTGCAATGCCACATGACAGCTTGAAAGCATGTTCACTTAATCTCTGCCTCACTGTTTTACTAATCTATCTTTCTAAATATTTCCAAAGTTCTCTTGAAAGTCTTAGCTTGAGTTAACACTCTAAGCTTGTGATATTCACTCCTTCATTTAGAAACATTATCTGAGTCTTGAAAGGAGCCACTTAGCCATTCATCCTAGGAAAGTGAAGATTTATTCTGGTTAGCTTTCAAAAATTATAACTTTCATTTCATTATTCATTCACCTATTGTCATAGTAGAGCGAAATCAATAGCAATACCCTTCCATTCCGTGGGCAAGTGTAGTTCTTATTTGCAAGACTGCATAATGTATCTGATGCTCATTCAGTAAGAGGTTTAAGTCATGTTCAAAATTAACCTAGAAACCTATCTTTAACAATTTTTATCAACTATTGTTGTTGTTCTGCCGAAGCAACGTTCACCTTAACCAGGTGTTTCCAATTGCCTGCTCTATTTTTATAACCTTATCCTTTCAGCTTCTTCATATCCTCTGTTCCTCAACTGCCATTTTCATTTCAGCACTGATGCCTCATGGCAACATTGGAAGCCTTGGTTGCCTAGCCTTTTGCCTGCCTGCGTTTTGATACCAGCACTGCCTTGCTGACTCTTCTGTCGTTGATGTCCACTGTCATCAAATCCTCCTTCCCTTTATTGTCTCTGTTTCCTACCACTTACACAACCTACTTAGTCAATGCCTTACCTCTGCCTCACCTAGAAATAGCTCCTCATTTAGCCAGCAAGCTGCCATTGGAAAGAAGATTCTCTTGATTAATTTAGGATATTGATAACCTTTGTAGAAGCTGATTTAGAGATCTTTATGTTGATGATGCCTTAATCTTTATTCTAGCCTAGAACTCTCCTTTAATTTTCAAAATAAATATCCAGATTTTTTTAATCAATAGTTTCTCCCTAGGTTTCCCCACACTACACATGTATAATATTGAATTGGTCATCTCCCATAAATCTGTTCCATCTTCTGTATTCACTTTCTCCAAAGGTGTCAACCTGGCTAGAAACCTGAGCATAATTCTTAATTTCTCCATTTCCCTCTCTCTCTCTCCACATCCAATAACTCCTGAAATACTATTACAAAATCCAAATCATGCTATCCTCTCTATCCTCCCTCCTGTTGTGCTGGTTTAGGCCTAAGCATCCATTTTTCAGCTCAATTGATGTAATTTCTTCCAGTGTGGTTTTCTTAGCTTCCCCTCATGTATGGGACAAAGCACATACTACTTATTTGGACTTGTCATTATATGATCCTGGTTCTGCTTTCATATCTTGCTAAGCAACACCTCACACTGTTCCACGAGCACCTTAATCTTCAGAGTTCACCTTATTTTCATGCTGGCTCTCTGCTTGGTGACTTTGTGATGTTCTTTGGTGTAGATTTAGTTTTCTATTTCTCATTTGGCCCTGGATGTGTACTTTCAATTTGACAAGACAGGTCTTTATTCAGTTTGGGAAAATTCTCAGTTACCATCTTTTCCAACATTGCTTGTCTGCCTCTCTTTCAGTTCTCTTCTGCTTGGTGCTTATAAGTGTGCAGTGAAGGTCCTCAGCCCTCTATATCTCAGAGCTGCCCTTTCCAAGTGTTATCTTTATGTACTGCAATACTGGTTGATCCTTTGGTTATATTTTCCTATACACCAATTCTTTCTGCAGCTAGTATTTGTCTAGAGCATTATCCATTTTTTTTTAATTTAAAGTTACTTTGTTTCACATTTCTAATATTCTAATTATTAAGTCTCTTTTCAAATAGATACCAATTCTCACTTCTATTTATCTTTTAAAAAATATCTTATTTCCTTGTTACTTGTTCTGAATGTTATTTATGTCTTTATCTCTTTGGGGATATTAAGTATAATTATTTTTAAACCACTTACAAATTGTCCAATTATTTTCATTTTATTCAGGGTATGTTCTCCCAATTATTGAATCTGTTGATTTGCTCTTTTGGCTTTTTTCTCATATGTTTTGGAATTGGAGTCTCCACATTGGTCTTGAGTGGGATTCATTCTGTTTTCTTTCTGTCCCTCTGAACTCATTTCTCCTGATTTAGGCCTTTGAGGTTGTCTCTAACCAATCACTCAGATTGTCCAGTTCACAGCTAGATCTTTGAGGAGCAGTGTGGCACTTTTGTGAGGATGAGGATGAAAACAGATGCTGCCACTGAATTAGTCACAGGGCTGAGACTGTGTCTGCCACTTCCAAATTCTTAGATATCAAATTCTATGTGAATAATACCCTAACATAAAGGATACTGTTGGGAAAAAGGACTGTGACAGCGAACTCCACTTAAGTAATAGTGATTCTGCTGACTCTGTTTCCCTGTCCTATCACTCATTCCTCCCCAGGGGAACAGGAGTGACTTGCTTAGAGAGTTTTTGAGATGGAATGAGTGTATGTGCCTTAGGCCTTCTGGGTTTGGAACTGCCTGCAAACAGAGATGAGAGAATTTTGGTCTGCTCTGTTGGCCACGATATAATCTCCACTCTGCCTTTGCAGGGGAGCCAGCAGTTTTGCATTACTACCTGTTATTGTGTGGACAAGTCTGTCCAATTCACAGGACTGTTACCAAGTCCAACTGGCTATGCATTGAAGATATACTCTCCAATCTAGTTTTTATCTGTAATAAAGCATATATTTTGATCTCTGTAATCCTGACTTCTCCCTTTCTCTCTCTTTCTCAGTTGGTTCTAAACTTGAAGAGGAAAGGGGTACTATGAACTGGGCTTTCTTGCAATCCAGCAGCTGGTTGTAGTCTTTTTCACTGTTAGGTCCCTGTTTTCAAGCCTGGCCCTAATTATTAGTTTTGTGTAAGGCATCCTTAATCTCTGTTTACTCACAGAAGCAAGAGTTACTAATCTTCTCTACTGGTATCCACAGCTCAAGAGCAGCAGACCCACAGTTTCAGGACAAGGCCTGAAAGATTTATATTACACATTTGCTTTTAGGCCACAGAAATATCTACTTTGCATTTGAGCACAGCTGTTCCTTTTGGATTTTACCTATTCACATTTTTAATTTATTTTTTGCTACATTTTAATAGTGGAGAGAATGACTAGTGTGTAGCTATGTGGCATTAAAATTCTTCCTTATGAGGAAGTCCTTCTCAGTGACTTTGTGCCTGCTGTCCCTCCACTTGGCATGTCTTTGCCTCCAATGTCTCCTTCTGACCTGATTATCCCTTCAGACTCAGCTTTGTTGCCACCATTTTTTAGGAAACTTACGCTGTAAACTTCAGTCACTGTACTTACAACCTGGATATAATCCTTTAAGGTTCTTCCTCATTAGGTTATAAGCTCCTTGAGGGCCGATGGTGTCTTAATGCATTTTCATAACTCCAGCATGCGCCCAGGGCCTGGCACAGCAGCATCTTTAGTACATGCTTGTTGATGTATTATTGGAGCGAAGGTGCATTTGTGTATGTGCACTGATAGACCATATACAGATTAACTACTCAGTTTTTTCTTCTTATTTTTACCCGAATGTTACTTACATTCTCTCCTCACCATTCCCACCAATACTGTTTTAAGAATTTATCATATCTGAAAAGCATGATAAGGTGGAAAAAAATATGGACTTTGGAGTCAAATTGTGGGACTTTATTCATTTTTTTCACTTCTTTTTGTCTGTAATATGGAGTTAACAGGATACATTTTGCATGATTTCATGAGTTTTACTGGCTAAATCAGAGTAGGCATTCAGCCAGTACTCTCCCATCCCTGCTCCAGTCCCATGTATTGATGCAGTGATCTTCTAACAGAAATTCTGGTTTGTATTATTTGTAAGAGTTTGAAAGTTCCCCATGATCTTCATCTTTCTCAATAAGCATAATCAACGGTGGCTGCTCAGAGACTATCTTGAAAGGCAGCTTTAGTCTCCACTCAGGCTTTTTCCCAGCAAATAATGCAACCTGCTTCCAATAGAGGCCATTACCATAGAAGGAACCTTCACAACAGGATTCTGAAAGAGAATGTATAATAAAATCTTAGAGTTGGGAACCTGAGAATATGATCTTAAGCAATATTTTAAATAAGAGCCAGTAATAGAAGAACACTTGCCACATCATTTTTGAATGGGCAGGTCATGCTACCACTGGAAAAAAGAAGTGGCAAATTGTGTGTTTATGAGGAAGGGCTGAAGTGAACTTTTTCAAATCCAGGAATTGCTATTTTATTCCTACTTTCCTTCTAAATGAAAAGAAATGTCAGGGATGGTTTTATTTAATTCTTTAATCTTCTTCAAGTCGTCATTTGCTCTCTCTGAGTAGAAATAGGGAGTGAAATTCACTTGCTTAATTCTCATTAATGGGTGAGAGGAGTGGAATGGGACGAGGTTTGTTCATCCTCATTGCTTCCTTTTTCTGGGCTGGAGGCCATAAGGCACTTGGCTTCTAGAGCTCAAGCTGTTCTGTTCTTCAAATATCCCCTGGCAATCAATTTATCGAGTGGTCCTGATGTTGCTCCAGGGATGAGATGACAATTACAGACCCACCAGGAAGCAAAAAGGTAGCAAGAACAGCAGTTACTATACAATGGTGAGGATTCAGGGATTTGTCAGAAGATGGGTGTGAGCTGAGAGTGAGAAAGAATGTTGTTTGTGTGTGTAAGTGGGTTGTAGATACATGAGTGTGTGTGGGTATGTTTTTAGCAGTGAGGATAGGCTTACTTTGATGTTTTGATGTAGTTAAAATATGGTTCTATTCAACAATAAGTGTAGTTTTATCAATAGGAGAAAGAGCTAGAAGGAAGACAATTTACAAAGAAAGAAAGAGAACTGGAACAATGGCCTTTGAATGAGCCTCCTTCCATGGCTGTTAGAAGGCAAGAGCCACTTCCCTTTCTACAGACACCACATGGGAGATGATGCAATGGATTTTACTTTGAGTGTTGAGCTGAAGCCAAACTTCTGTCAAGTTGGGTTGAAAATTATTCAGTTTTTAGAACTCCTTTCCTTCCTACAATATGTGACTCCTCTGGATTCTATAAATGATGATAATTGGGAAGAGGTCAGTGACATGGAAAAGCCACTGTTTTTTTAAGAGATTTGACTTTTTATTGTGTTCCATGACTGGATAGAATATGCATTAAATAGCAACTTTCAGGTAAACGACACTTTGCTACCAGTTCTGTCAGGCATTTAAGAATAGTGAAGGGAATAAAATCTGGTTTTACTTTCTCCCCAATAAATATATTAGCAAATCCTTTCCCATGCATCCATCAAAAAAGAAGTTTAAAGAACACATAAATTAGCATTGCAGATGGACATGGATGTAACCCATTTAAGCTTGAGCAGTTTATATTTGTTTATTTCTTCTTTGTGAGACAGTCATCTCATATGTGATTAAAAAAATGAGGAGCTGTAACACCTCCACTGTGTTGCTCTGCAAGAAATAATTCCCCAGATTCTCTGAATTAAAGCTAAAAGTAAATTGAACATATTAGGCTCTAATTTTTGGAATGGAATTCCAGTGAGTGGTCTGTTTCATTCTGTATTTCATCTCCTTTTTGTCTGATTAGGTTGAGAAAATTTAGGGAGTTTTTTTTTTTCTTAAGAGGAGGACCACCTAATATTACACCATCAAGGTAAGGAAGAGAAAGCTACATTATGCTAGTGTGTTTGTGTGTGTGTGTGTGGGGGGGTATTTAAACAGATTACTACATTGAGACTGGAATTTAAATTATATTCACACTTTCCTTTTTTGATTTCATTTAATAAATGGTATTTTCTGAGAACTAAAAAAAAGTCTAATTTTATGAGAACATTTTGTATAAAATCAGATCCAAATCCCAGACATACTGATACCAACTGCCACACATCCTTTTACATAGCTCCTGAGAATATTAAGGCATTCCACACCAAATTTCTATGTTAAAGGCTTGTCAATAGGATTAAATTCAACTCAGAGCAAGGTGGCAAAAATATGTCATCTCGTAGTTATGAAGCAGTGTGAGTACAAATGGACTCCATCCAGTTCTGATGTAAATTATAAACAATTAAAAAGTACATGAGTTACAATGCCCAGAGCTGAGGGCTGAGGACATTACTGCACACTTGAGATAACTTTGGGAACTGAAGAAACAATTGTTTCACAGTCTGACATGAAAATAACAGACAATATTTTCATCTGCAGAGTCAATCACAATCTTGTGTGTGGCTTTATCATGTAGAAGATTTTTTTTCAGCAAGCTGGTAGGAGTATGAGTGATACATAATGGCAGTGGCGAATAGTTTTTGGAATATATTAGTAGGTGACGTCACAGATAAAGGACTATTTATCACCATACTTTAACACAAGATGCAACACAATGGCTTGATGGATGCATTTTATGGTTTTCAGCCAATCATAATAATGGACCTTTTGACTGAAGTTTTATGTGTCCTTTATACATCCTTCATGTTTTAGAAAAAACAGGGACCATGCTGGGGAAGGATGAGTGATAATTCAGAAAAGGCCAGCCCTTTGTGGAGTAAGCCCCTGTGCTCCAGTCTCTGAGACTCTATGCTCAAACTACCACAGGCCAAGGGCAGAACCAGTGCAACATTAAAGGAAGCGTCTGAGGTGAGAGATAATGTTGCTCCCCCGACCACTGAGGTCCATCAGCATGGAGCAAAGTCATCTGGGGAGCTGAATTACTGTCACTTCTATGGCATTTTTTTTCCTCAACAAGGGAAGGGGTGATGGTTAGGGAGAATGATACCTCTCAGATCTTTCAGAGAATTGCTTAGCTAGTAGGGTCTGAAAAGATGACAAAAGAGGTCAGAAACTACTCTTTTAGAGAAAACTGAATTAGTCATGTCAGATCAGAGAATTGGCTTAAAGACAGAGACAGTATCCTTTGTCTTCTTCCCTCTCCCACCCCACCCTGCCCAAGATACCTTTAGGAGTAAATTTCCTTTCACTGATTTGCATGGCCTTATTGGCTACTATAAAAGATTCAGTTAATTTCTTATTATTTTTCAAATGGTTTACTTGAGGTTAGCTGGAGAACCACAGACTCCAACATTCTTTCTTGCTCAAAGAGGTGCACAGAGAGTAAAGGGATTGCATATTATGTGATTAATGTTTAATCATTTCAGAGAACCAGAACTAGTAATATTTTTCACTTAAATACAGCAAGCATGCAAAATATACTGTATGATGAAAGGATGACAAATACCCTGACAATAGGTAGTTTCCTCAAGCTCCAAACATATGTATCTTTCTCTTACTAATTGTGCTCACACTTGTCTGCAAAGGGACAGTTATAATATTGCCACAGAGGAAGGTTGAAGGGTTAAATGAGGTAATGCAAGAAAAGCAATTAATGTAATTTTTATACCTCCTGTGTTTGAGGCATTGTCCAAGTTTTACCACATTTGCCACCAATATGTACACTATGGTGTAAAGGTGGCTGGCAGAACTTAGGGAATAAGGCTGCAGGGTGTCAATCCTAGATCACGGTCATGACATTTGCAACATCAGGGCAGGTTTAACTTCTGTAAGCCTCGTTTTCCACTTTTATGAGGTGAGGCTGATATTAGTACTTGCCTCATCTGAGTACTCTGAAAATTAAATATGTTAATGAATATAAAGGAGCTGGCTGTGGTCAGTAATAAAATCATTATGACTAATCCTGTTCTTGAATTCTTTTAGGAGGTAGCCTGTCAGTCATAGAAGAGACCAGTTCAGTTTCCATTGTGCATATATATTTTTTCCAGCTTCACTGAGCTATAGTTGACAAATACCATTGTGTAAGTTTAAGATGTACAATCTGTTGATGTGATACACACATATTGCAGAATGATTACCACCATAGCCAACACCTCCATCATGTCACATAATTACCATTTCTTTTTTGTGGTGCAAACATTTAATATCTACTCTCTTAGCAATTTTCAAGGATATAATACAATATTATTAAGTATAATCACTATATTGTACATTAGGTCCCCAGAACTTATCATTGTGTTTTTAACAGTGTAGTGTATGTATTTGTATTTATAGTATTTGTACTTTTCAATCACCACAATCTGAAGTATGAGTGGAATTACAAATACTTAAATGGGCCACTAAGAAGAGAGAACTTTACCTTCTGAATAGTAGAGGAGTAAGTTCTCTTTTTGTCTGTCTGTCCATTCATCCATCTAAACTTTTTGAAATCTTTATTTTATGAAGGAGACCAGATGGCTCAGGAAATCTGTAATCCTCAAACTATCATTGGCAAAGTGCTTTTAAATTAAAAATCTAATAGCATCTTACCAATATTAGCTCATAGCTCATTAGAATTAACCTAAGATCCTTAGTTCAATTCAGCCTCTGATGCTAATTAGCAAAAGCATTTCTTGCTCTTGTCCTTTGCGTGGCTTATAAAAATCATTACACTTTGATTCCAAAGAGTCTATGCATTTGCACCATAACCACTCTATATTCTAACTTTGCTTTCACCAGGAAAGGTAAAACATCATACCGAAAGTAGACAAAAGTAGCCAGATAGAAAAAAGGAACGTGATGTAGGTATTGGATATGTTAAAGAAGACAATACCTGGGCAGGAAATGAGAAATAATCATGTGGCATCATATAGATGCCAGGGTATTGTTGATTTTGTTGAGTGTGAAAAAATATTTTGAAGCAAATTTAAGATTTTTAACCCAAGGAGGTTTGCATAACTCCTCAGACTTAGTGTTGTGAAAGTCATGATACAGGTTCCTGAAAGGGAAAGCTATTACAATGTTTAAAAAGGCACACTGCATGAGAAAGGGAGGCACAATGCCAAGAAAATGTTCTAGGAAACCAGTGAAACTAATGGTGTAGAGTGTTCTGTTAAAGGTAAAAATATAGAAATTAAAAATTGTATCAGTGTGAGAACATGGAAGCTACGTTTCAAGTATATGTAGCACAACTGGATAAGAAACAAATTGTCATTGGTGATGGTGGAAGTCAGCTACCTGACTATCATGTAATTCTCAGCCATTCTGGGCAGTGCATATTGAAACATTCTCTGCTTACTTTACATTTCATTTCATGTTTTCCCTACTGCCAAGTCTTGTCAAGCTATGCCATTTTCATTTTGTGATAGACAAGAGAAATGAATCTGGATTTCAGCAGCACATTTGGTAAAACCTTGTGGTTATCTTTGTGAACAAAAGTGGTAAAATATGGTTAGGATAATAGATAAGAATACTGGTTAACCACTTAATCATATGACAAAGAGAGCTACTTAATGAAGCAAAGTTTATCTTTAGGGAGCTAACTAGGCTATGCTTCTATCAAAAGTTTTATTTTGTTCCATAGTTTCAACAATGATTTTGGTGGTGACAAAAATGGCTTACTTGTCTGATTGGTAGGAAAAAGGCAGCGTAACTCATTTATTTGCTTTATGATCAGCGAGGTCACAAAAGGCTGCAACCATGGGTCAAATATAATGAAATGGAATCCAAAATAAATAAATATAAAGTTATACATGTAGGACCTCCAAGTTTCTCTGCTTTAGTACATAATACAAAAAAAAAGGAGAAGAAAACTGAAGAGTGGTAGCATATTGTATGAAAGACTCAGTGCTCGATTGATTCTGAAAACCTACCATGTGACAGCACTGTGATGAGACTACTAGATAAACTATGTGACTCAAAGACATTTATGTGGTGTTAGTCCCAGTGAGATGACAGACTCACTGTGCCCTATGCTGGTCAGGTCAGACTTGGACCATTTTGGTTAATTTTAGAACCCATTTTTTAAAAGGCATTGATGAAGTGATATACATCCAGAATTATCATGTGTAACTATACTGACCATAGCAGAATTTAGGACAGTATTTTTAAAACATAGGATGGGAGGTGAGGGTTAGGGAGTGGTGAGACTTTATAGCAATATTAGGAAGATACTCCTAAAGTTGGCTGGGCTAGACAAGTGGAAAATTGCTGCACCTTTCGCTAGAGATATTAGAAAGGATATAGGAATCAGTAGGTGTTGGATTAGCAATCTCTGCTGTTCTCTCAACTCTCAGATTGTAGAAATCCTACAGAATACATCTTTGAATGAGCCATAGAGATGAAATTTGATAGAAAGAAATGAAGTAAATGGAGAGACCAGTTGGCATGCAAAAAAAACCTGGAGCCAAAATCTCTGGTTCCCTGCCAAGTATTTCATAGTATGTTTCCACACACCCTGTTTCAAAACAGTACAAAGAGAAAAAGGCCCTTGAATGGTAATTAGCCTCTGAACTTTTATTTAATTTGGAGTTTGAATGAGTTTCTTCACTATCAAGAGGGCTTTCAGGCTGACACGTGGAGATAGCCTGCATGGTCCAAATCCTCTGGTGGGCTTCAGAGATGACCGCAAATCCCCAGTTTATTTGACTTTTACTGAGCCCTCTCTGTTTGCCAAGACTTGGAAAAGTGTGAGGAATAAAAACACTGACCACAAAGAAAATCCTAGTAGCTCACATTTGCATACAGTTTTTCTGGATAATGCTTTCAGCCAGGGACAGTCATTTTTTGGGAGCAAAGACCAAGAATCTTTTGGGTTGAGATCATCTTCGTTAATGATATCCATTGTTTATCAAATCTAAACAGTGTTCTTTTATTTTTTTTCCTAAAAGAGTCAATGCTTTAATACATTTTCCCATGTCTAGACTTTGATTTTATTTTTATTCTTACAAATAAGTATAAGTGTTTCAAAGACCAGAACCATCTTTGAATCCTCAGAGCATACCACGATTTTAACACAGCTTAAGTGTTCAATGAATGCTTGTTGGATTTAAACATTTATTGTTGGTAAGAGTAAAGGAAATTAATGAAACATGACAAATAAATATCACAAGTGACCCTGGCTTGGACCCTGAACCAGTAGGAGGGCATTAGATGGGCAATTGGTGAAATTTGAACATCTGTCAATTAGATAATAGTTTTGAAATTGTTTATGTTAATTTCCTGATTTTGGTAATTGAACTATGTCTGTTAATTAATGTTGTAAATATGTTAACATTTGGCAAATCTGGATGAAGAGTATAGGGGATTCTTTGTACTATTTTTTCAAATGGTTTGTATACTTTAAAAAATGAAATAAAAGAGAAAAATGTTTTTTGATGATGTGTCTCAATGGTTTCTAACAAAACAGAATAGGGCAAGATAAACTGGTACTTTTCTAAGGCCTGGTATCTATGGGAGAAGAGGAGTGGCCCTGTATCATTCATAAACCACAGCATGTTCTAAGGTACTACTGGGAGGCGTCACTTGGGATTAGCGAAATCAGATCACAGGAAAGTGGTAGTTGGGAGAAGGCTATTTGTCCACCTGAACTTTAAAACTCTGTCAACCAAACTAATGTGGAGTGAGTTCTCTATTTAATTCTATAGAACGTAGCCTAAAAGATGACTTCAAGCTGACTAGCATTTAATTTTCAATGCTAACCTTCAATTAATTTGTAACTTTTTTGGCACTTGGTGTGCTAGAATGGCTGTAATTATGTTGTTTTCTGAACGGTGAATTCATTCAGGGCATACTCTCCAGACTGTTTATACAGCTGGAAAATAGCAATGGTAATAGATGAGGGGAAAGAAGTTAATAAGGAACTTACTTTAAAAATTCAGTTATCTGTATTTTAAAGTGTCTCATGAGCCATTATTGGGTAGCTTAAATTAAATTTTTCATGGTTGCCGTTTTAAATGAACTAGTAATAAAATTGCTAGATGTTTTAATATTTTAAATGCTGGCTTGAATTTGAATGCATACTTGACATTGCTAAGGAGGTAGCTTAATGTCCTTTTAATACTTAGCTCACCATTTGCTGAAGAAGGCCATGTTGGTTTTCCATTAAGGAAACCAAGCCTGTCATCGACTAATTTCTCCTTAACTAGAGCTACTCTTAGTGTTTTCTGGAATTCTTGCTATGATCAATCCAAACCTAGGCAGGATGTATTGCTGCCATATTGGTTTTAGCTGATGAGTCATAAAAATTGCCTATCAGATAAATGAGGAAAATTGCAGAGTCTTTGGGTTTTACAGCACATACTCTCATACCCTACTTTCTAGTTAATAAAAAGAACACTTGTTAACAGTAAAGATTTCCTTTTGATCATAAATGCCCACAACATGGTTTGAAACCTGGTCTTTAACAAACTACTAACTTCCTGAGCCACCACTTGGAGTGAGGTTGATTCTTACACTGCCAATAAATACAGACCTCTGGACGCTAAACCCTGAGTTTCTGATTCAGAAGATTTGGAGTGGAGCTTGAGAAATCACATTTTCCTGGTAATGCTGATGCTGCTGGTCTAGGGACCACATTTGGAGAACCATTGCTCTATAAGGGCAGCAACTATGGCCTATGGGCACCTGGCTGCCAGCCTGTTTTTGTAAACAACGGCTTTATTGGAACACAGCCATATTCGTTATTTACATATTGTCTATGGTTGCTTTTGAGCTAAAAATAGCAGAGTTGATTAATCCCCAGAGACCTGATGGTAAAACCTAAAAGATTTATTACCTAGGTCTTTCCAGAAGGAGTTGGCTGACTCCTTCCCTAGGTGTTCTTCCTAGTTCTGTTAACAAGTGTGACCAAGGTGTGACGTGTGGATGAGGTCAGCTCTGGGCAATAGAACAGCCCCGCAATCCCTCCCTGTCACAGCCCTCTTACCTGCCCTGCCTCCAGCCTTCTTTCGCACAGTTGACTTCAGAAATAGCTCTGCTATTAGCTATTTACCCCCTATTCATTTGTTTCCTCCTCAGAGGACATTTGCATCTTAATGATCTTTCTTATTACAGGATTAAAAAACCTTCTCCCTCCTGTGAAATACATTTGCTATATTGCAAGCAAAAGGAGAGTTCATTTTGCCAGAGGGGCAGAGACCTCTCTGTCCCGGTTAGAGGAAGGCCCTTCCCAGAGACATCCCCCTCTGCTCAAGTGCACTCAGACAAGAAAAGAGAACTTTTCTTGATTTGTTGCAGCAATTTCTCAATTTCTGTTTTTGACACAATTAGAGGGCTGGAAGGGAAAGGTCTATTTCACAGATGTCTAAAATGTTTGTTCTCAACCAAACCAGTTCTCAGTGCTCCCATAGGCCACTGAGGATAGTTTTGTTTTCTGAGGTGGATAACTGGACTGCTGGATTTCCTGATGTCCAAAATTTCTTTACATTTCTTGTGTTTATAATCTACCCACCCAAATGATTTGAGTTGCACAGATAATTTATTTTTTTGTGTTGTGCCTTTGTTATTGGGTCTCTTTTGCTTGGAAAGCATGTCCTTCTCCTATTTGCATAGTTAATTTCTCTGCATCCTCTGTTCAAGTGCTACTTCCTCCAGGAAACCTTCCCTGCTTCCCTCAGAAATGTGCAGTAGTCACTTCTTGGTGTTCCCATGACTCTCTTGAACCTCAGTATCACTGAACTTCTCCGTCATTTTATAATCACTTGTCTGTTTCTGTAAGCGCACTCATAGCTGGACTATTACTTATTTCTGTATGCCTTATCCCTAGCACAGTGCTAAAAGGTGAGTGATATTCAAAGTTGTTGGTTAAATGAATAATTCTGAGATACACTCTCAAATGGGTGAAACCTCCCTCACATCATCTATGATTAGTAATTTGGTATAAGTTCTGCTGATGTTATTCCCTCAAAATGGAATTAATAATCTAGTTATTTCTTCTCCTCTACCTATGGGAGAACTCCATTTTTGTCAATATTTAGGAATGTCATGATTTTGCTGGTGGTGGATTTCCCTGCCTGCCAAATGAGTCTAGTCCAACCTGTTGGAATTAGTTAAGGATCCCATGAGAATGAGGAGGAGGAGCTTTGCAGAATGAAAGGCACTGCATAAACCTATAGCATTATTATACACACAGTGTCATGGTGTCATTTAACTTTCTCTTGTCCTGGATTCATCTTGACCTTAGGAATTTACTCTTCTGTTTTAAGTTGGATCTGCAAAAGCAGAGACTCATTCAATATCCTTTCTTTGGTCCTGGAGAGGAAAGAAGGGAAATGATACTTGTTTCTATTCTATGTTCAGAATTGTTAACAAGTATGTCTGGAGAGAGGGCAGCTCTCAAAGTGCTGAATCTTAAACACCTGTTTTTAAACAGTAGCTTTCACCTTAGAAACACTCATTGCTTTGACATTTGCTGATTTGCTTCAATAGAAGGTCAATAACTGTGTAGTGTTAGGGAAAGGCAATTCATACATCCTTTAAAGGCTTGGACCATTGCATTGCCTAGGTTGGAAGGGTGACTTTTAGGGCCAGTGAGCATTTAATTTTCTCACTTCATTCCAATTATGGAAACACCTGCACTAAATAGCACTTGAAAATTAGTGCTTGGTCCTGCATAGACATGTGGACACAGGTCCCTGAATGAGCAGTATCTGCCCTAGCAAAATTGGTCATTCTTGCCCCCTTTCTAACTTTGTAATCACCTGTACCTCATCCTCATTTGAAAAGTTTAAGATTTCCTTTAGTCATTATTCTCCCTCCATAGTGATTCATTTACTTATGCATGAAACAATTATTTATTAAATTTTGGCCATCTGTCCATAGCTGAATTAAGTCCTGGGAATAAAGCTAAGGTCTCCCTCATGAATGAAGTTGACGGTCTAGCAGAAAAGAGATTGTGTCTACAAACAATATATCTGGATATGATATGATGTTTAAGTGTGCAGTAAAAAGGCAGGTAAAGTAGCGTATCTGCCCAGGGAATAATGAGTTGTTCGGTGTGACTGGGGATTTCATAAATGGCATGGAAAGAACAAGAGGCAGGGAAACCAAATAAAAATTAGATTTTGGAGGACCTTGAATGCTAATGAATTTGGCTATTGTTTTTTAGACAAGAGAAAAACATTGAGGAATTTTGAGCTATTTCATCACCAAGAATATGGGAATTTTGTGTATCCTAATATGGGCTAGTGTATCCTAATATCTTGGAATCCTTCAAGCAGTGGACTAGTAAAAACAGAAATTGGTCTTTCACTCTTTCTTCTTATAACTGAATCTCTCCAAATGAGTTTTAGAGTGCTCAAATCTGACTTTTTTTCTGCGGTTGGCATTCTTTTTTTTAAAGTCTGGTGTGCCAATTTTTAAAATTTTGGTACCATTAATATACAATTACATAAGCAACATTGTAGTTACTAAATTCCCCCCCATTATCAAGTCCTCACCACATACCCCATTACAGTCAATGTCCATCAGCATAGTAAGATGCTATAGAATCACTACTTGTCTTCTCTGCTATAATGCCTTCTCCTTGCCCCCCACCACATTATGTGTGCTAATCGTAATGCCCCTTATTCCCCTTCTCCCTCCCTTCCCACTCACACCCCCTCCCCCTGAGTCCCTTTCCCTTTGGCAACTGTTAATCAATTCTTGGGTTCTGTGAGTCAGCTGCTGTTTTGTTCCTTCAGTTTTTGCTTTGTTCTTATGCTCCACACATGAGTGAAATAATTTGGTACTTGTCTTTCTCCACCTGGATTATTTCACTGGGCATAATACACTCTAGCTCCATCCATGTTGGTGCAAATGATAGGCTTTGTTTTCTTCTTATGGCTGAATAATATTCCATTGTGTATATGTACCACATCTTCTTTATCCATTCATCTACTGACGGATTCTTAGGTTGCTTCCATTTCTTGGCTACTGTAAATAGTGCTGCAATAAACATAGGGGTGCATATGTCTTTTTGAAACTGGGCTTCTGCATTCTTAGGGTAAATTCCTAGGAGTAGAATTCCTGGGTGAAATGATATTTCTATTTTCAGTTTTTTGAGGAACTTCCATACTGCGTTCCACAATGGTTGAACTAGTTTACATTCCCACCAGTAGTGTAGGAGGGTTCCCTTTCTCCACATCCTCACCAGCATTTGTTTTTCCTAGTCTTTTCTATGTTGGCTATCTTAACAGGTGTGAGGTGATATCTTGTTGTGTTTTTAATTTGCATTACCCTGATAATTAGCGATGTGGAGCATCTTTTCATGTGCCTGTTGGCCATCTGAATTTCTTCTTTGGGGAAGTGTCTGTTCATATCCTCTGCCCATTTTTTAATAGGGATTTTTTAATAGTGTATAGGTATGCATTAAATTTGCTTTTTGGGTGTTGAGGCGTGTGAGTTGTTTATATATTTTGGATGTTAACCCCCTGTCGGATATGTCATTTACAAATATATTCTTCCATACAATAGGATACCTTTTTGTTCTGCCGACAGTGTTCTTTGCTGTTCACAAGCTTTTTAGCATGATGTAGTCCCATTTGTTCATTTTTTATTTTGTTTCCCTTACCCAAGGAGATGTGTTCAGGAAAACGTTGCTGATTTCTATATTCAAGAGATTTTTCCCTGTGTTGTGTTCTAAGAGTTTTATGGTTTCATGACTTACATTCAGGTCTTTGATCCATTTTGAGTTTACTTTTGTGTATGGGGCTAGACAATCCAGTTTCATTTTCTTGCATGTAGCTGTCCAGTTTTGCCAACACCAGTTTTGAAGAGGCTGTCATATCCCCATTTTATGTCCATGGCTCCTTTATCATATATTAGTTGACCATATATGCTTGGCTTTATATCTGGATTTTATAGTCGGTTCCTTTGGTCTGTGGGTCTGTTCCTGTGCCAGCACCAAGTTGCTGATTACTGTGGCTTTGTAGTAGAGCTTGAAGTCAGGGAGTGTAATCCCCCCAGCTTTATTCTTCTTTCTCAGGATTGCTTTGGTTATCCTGGGTATTTTGTGGTTCCATATGAATTTTAGGACTATTTGCTCTAGTTCAATGAAGAATGCTGTTGATATTTTGATAGGGATGCATTGAATCTGTAGATTGCTTTAGGCAGGATGGCCATTTTGACAATATTAATCCTTCCTATCCATGAACATGGGATGTGTTTCCATTTATTGGTATCTTCTTTAATTTCTCTCATGAGTGTCTTGTAGTTCTCAGGGTATAGATCTTTCAGTTCCTTGGTTAGGTTTATTCCTAGGTATTTTATTCTTTTTGATGCAAATGTGAATGGAATTGTTTTCCTGATTTCTCTTTCTGCTAGTTCATCATTAGTGTATAGGAATGCAACAGATTTCTATGTATTAATTTTGTATCCCACAACTTTGCTGAATTCAGATATTAGATCTAGCAGGTTTGGAGTAGATTCTTTAGGGTTTTTTTATGTACAATATCATGTCATCTGCAAACAGGGACAGTTTAACTTCTTCCTTGCCAATGTGGATGCATTTTCTTTCTTTGTGTTGTCTGATTGCCGTGGCTAGGACCTCCAGTACTATGTTGAATAAAAGTGGGGAGAGTGGGCATCCTTGTCTTGTTCCCAGTCTTAAAGGAAAAGCTTTCAGCTTCTCGCTGTTAAGTATAATGTTGACTGTGGGTTTGTCATATATGGCCTTTATTATGTTGAGGTACTTGCCCTCTATACCCATTTTGTTGAGTATTTTTACATCTATGTTCATCAGGGGTATTGGTCTGTAATTTTCTTTTTTTGTGGTGTCTTTACTGGTTTTGGTATTAGAGTGATGCTGGCCTCATAGAGTAAGTTTGGAAATATTCCCTCATCTTCTACTTTTTTGAAAACTTTCAGGAGGATCGGTATTAGGTCTTCACTAAATGTTTGATAAAATTCAGCAGTGAAACCATCTGGTTCAGGGGTTTTGTTCATAGGTAAGTTTTTGATAACCAATTCAATTTCTTTGCTGGTACTTGGTCTATTCATATTTTCTCTTTCTTCCAAGGGTCAGCCTTGGAAGGTTGTGTTTTTCTAGAAAATTATCCATTTCTTCTAGGTTATCCAGTTTGTTAGCATATAATTTTTCATAGTATTCTCTAATAGTTCTTTGTATTTCTGTGGGTCTGTAGTGATTTTTCCTTTCTCATTTCTGATTCTGTTTTTGTGTGTTGACTTTTTTTTCTTGATAAGTCTGGCTAGGAGTTTATCTATTTTGTTAATTTTCTTGAAGAACCAGCTCCTGCTTTCATTGATTCTTTATATTGTTTTATTCTTTTCAATTTTATTTATTTCTGCTTTAATGTTTATTATGTCCCTCCTTTTACTGACTTTGCGCCTCATTTGTTATTCCTTTTCTAATTTCATTAATTGTGAGTTTAGACTGTTCGTTTGGGATTGTTCTTCTTTCCTGAGGTAGGCCTGTTTTGCAATATATTTCCCTCTTAGCACGGCTTTTGCTGTGTTCCACAGATTTTGCAGTGTTGAATTACTGTTGTCATTTGTCTCCATATATTGCTTGATCTTTGTTTTTATTTGGTCATTGATCTGTTGATTATTTAGGAGCATGTTATTAAGCCTCCATGTGTTTGTGGGGTTTTGTTTTCTTTGTGTAATTTATTTCTAGTTTCATACGTATGTGATCTGAGAAGCTGGTTGGGACAATTTCAATCTTTTTGAATTTACTGAGGTTTTTTTTGTGGCCTAATGTATGATCAATTCTTGAAAATGTTCCATGTGCACTTGAGAAGAGTGTCTATCCTGTTGCTTTTGGATGGAGTGTTCTGTAGATGTCCATTAGGTCCATCTGTTCTAATATGTTGTTCAGTGCCTCTGTGTCCTTACTTATTTTCTGTCTGGTTGAACTGGTCTTTGGTGTGAGTGGTGTGTTGAAGTCTCCTAAAATGAATGCATTGCATTCTATTTCCCCTTTAATTCTGTTAGTATTTGTTTCACATATGTAGGTGATCCTGTGTTGGGTGCATTGATATTTATAAAAGTTATATCCTCTTGTTGGACTGACCCCTTTATCATTATGTAATGTCTATGCGGTTGGCATTCTTAAGATGACTTCTACCTTTCAACTCTCTAGGAACTGAATACCTTAATACTCTTACATGTTAACTATACACTTGAAGTACACTTTGGTGTGACACAAAATCAGAGAATTTCTCTTTGAGGTAGAGATTGACAGTGCTCACCACATTCAGTTATCTCTTTCCTAGATACCCAGAAGGTTTCCCTTGCTTCCCCTGGCACTAAGTTTGATTCATACACTAGTTCTGGCCAAGGGATTATAAAGATAAGTGATTAATTGTATTTTCTCATTAAAGAACTTAAACTGGTATAAATTTTCCATGCTCTTTTTTGCCTCCTGCCAGCACAATAGTTGTTGACCCCTGTTTAGATGGCAGTGTCATAAGAGGTGGGAACCTTTATCAGCTGGATCCCTGAAAGACCATATGGAGCAGAACTACCTTGTTACCTGTGTGAAAGAGGAGGCAAAAGCCTGAAGTCAACATTTGTTATGTCACACCACTGAGATTTGAGAACAAATGTGCCACCACAGCCAGGGGGATCTCCACGATTCATGGGGTCTGAAACTTATACAAGTTGAAGAGAGGATATTTTCACAAAAGTAGAACAGAAAAATAACTTAGTTTTGTAAATTCAACAAAAGCATATAACCATGAAAACTCATTGGTAGTGTCTTCCCTGGGGTCTGGATAGCTAAGGTGCCCTGAAGCTTAAGCCTTATTAGCTTCATAGTAAATCTGCCTCTCTCCACACCTTAACCTACTCTGATACAATTTCCTAGAAATATTAACATCCTGGCCTTCCGTTTTATCATGGAAGGAAAAGCTTATTTTCTGTCTGGTTGATCTGTCCTTTGGTGTGAGTGTTGTGTTGAAGTCTCCTAAAATGAATGCATTGCATTCTATTTCCCCTTTAATTCTGTTAGTATTTGTTTCACCTGAGGGGTGGAGAAGACTCCTGTTCCCCATAACCCATTACTGTAGTGGCATATGCACGTCTACACCTATGTATTGGCCTTATAATAACCTTTGCCTTTATTGATAAGGATCACATACACCTTTGCAATTGGAGGGGATAGCCTGACAAAAATGCCAGCTTTTACTTCTACTAGCTTTGAGAGTTTTCAGATTTCCTTCAGAAATTCGCTGTGATTGATTGAATGATAATTTGGTCCATCTGTTCATTCATTCATTTAACATAATTTCTTTTGTTTGATACTATTCTCATTGCTGGAGATACCACAGTGAACAATACATATGCGGTGACTGCACTCCTTGCAGTCAAAAATCTAGCCAATTCTTTGATCCATTACTATAAGAATATATGGAGCCTTAGTTAATTCTTTCTGATCTGTGTGGTAAGATTGTCCTGAGCCAAATGGGTTGAATGGCCTTTGCCCCTTTCCTGCCTCCCATTTGAGGCATGCAGAGAGAACGAATTAGGTCATTCAAGAAAAATTGTTATAGCCTCAGGAAGAAAAGTGCTATTTAAATCCAAATCATTAGCACCAATAAATCTAATAATAGACATATAAATTCATAATACATTTGAATAACTCTAAAATAAATATGTGTGGTGATTAAGTGATGCCATAATTGGAACTCTGTAGGTGGAAGTGGGATGAGGGGGAGAGAAAATCGCTTTTCTTCTAGTTCTTATTAACTGCCCAAATTTGGGAAGTGTTATTTGGAAGTAGAATTGTGAGAGCATCTCTGATTACAAAGGGCAAGCTAATGTGATTAGTTTGTATGAGACGTTTTTGCAAGGTATATGTGCAAGTCCTTTGAGTCTGTTTCTCATTGTTATTATTAAAATTTTTGTTAAACTGCCAAAGTCTCATAGCAGTCAAATAGCTTTATATGAGAGTAATGGTAAATGTGGAGCTTGGGTACACTCAGGTAATCATTGAAATATGAATGGTTGTCATGGATTAGTGTCCAGTTCTTCTCAAATCTCAGGCAGTTTGTAGGCTATAGTGCTTCATTCATGCTGTGTGATATATGATGGCTCAGTACTTACAGATTTTCTGTTTTTAGTGCCAGCCCCTCTTTTCTCCCCAATAAGAGCTATTTTTATGACACCTACATATTTCAAATGAAAGAAAACATAAATATATGCAAAACTGTCATTGGCTTTTAAGGTGTTATATAAGTGATTAAATTTTATCATGAGGAGACAACTAGCTAATGGTTTTAGTGGAACACATAAAACCTCATAAAATACAAAAGTTAAATTTTGTCATATAATGGGAATCAGTTAGAGAAACCAACAGGGTTTCCTTTTCCCCTGAATAAATTCTAAACAGTCCTTAGAAAATGAATTACCAGACTGCAAATCAGGATGAAATATTTTACAGCCATAAAACTAAAGCTACTTTCAGACTATTTAGTTGGAAGAGAAAAAAAGGGAGAGCAACTTGTCAACCCTGTGGTTGCAGTGTCATCGCCAATAGCATAGATGCTGGACTCTGCTTCTATTTTTAACAAGTTGACCTTGTTTAGAACAACCTGAATCCGATCGGTGGGTCTCCCTTACAACCCCCACCCACAACAGAAGGCTCGGCCCCTCCGAGAGGACGTTCAGCTGGAGCTTTGCCAGTCGAAGTAATTACATGATGAAACTATTTAACTTTGACTAAAATACTCTCACCAGGTTCTTGCAAACGGTGTGTCTTATATCTTGTCGAAGCAATTTTATATCATGCCTTTAAAGTACAGTAATGGTCCCTTGCATTGACAGAATCCTCGTAAAAGGAGAAGACCAAGACCTGGCTCATGAAGTGGTATTGATTTTCTGAGTTCCTGCTTGAGTTGCCAAAGATACAACACTTGTTAGGGAGAGGAGATGCTTTGGCCTTCAATATCACAGGAGGGTTCCTCGGTAAGCACAGGCCTCAGGAGGCCGGTGATAAATAATGTATTTGGGTGATAACTGCCTGTGTTACTTTGGTAATTTTAAAGTGACTCAGCACTTGTTCATCCCAAATGCTTCTTGACGTCACCATTGGCTGTGGCAGACTGTTCGATATGTAAACAGTGCCTAGACTCTAAGAGAGTGACTCTTGAGGGTTAATTTATGTGAATGATTCATTTTAGGCAGGTTTTTATAAATTTTGATCAGTAAAGACAATGAAAAGATTCAACTTCTAACAGGAGTAATGGCTTTATTTTGTTGCTTAAAGAGAGCTTAAACGTGTCTGCAGATTCGTAGCTATATCTAATTACAGGTTACATTAGTTTTTAGGCACTTCTAGTAAGTCCATGAGAAAAAGATTTATGACCTTGAGCATAGCTCTATGTATGTCATTACAGACAGCAAGAGAAGGAAACCAAGCATCTTGATCAGATGCTTGCATATCTGCATTTCTACCGACCTACATAAATGCATACAACTTAATCTGTGCTTTTTAAAAAATCTTAGGTTGATAAACTGCACAATGTCTAATGCTGAATAAAAGAAGATTGATCTTTGATGATTTTCGAGGAAAGTTCAAAGTTATGTTTTTTAATCTGTAGGAATATGAATATCTATCTATACTCAAACCTTTTTTCTTTTTGGTACGGGGGAGGGGGTGGCGGGGGTGGAGTTTGCTGTAGAGATGTTAAGTTGTAAGGAATTTTGTTGTGTTCACCCGGCTCGTGATTGGAACCCTTTCTGGAGGAAGCTGAAGATGAGAGTGGGAAGTTTGGGACAGTAGATCCAGAGCTAAGTCTCTTTGGCAGAGAACCATGCAGTATGTATTCCTGACTCTAGTCCTCAAAGGGCCCCAATGAGTACCCTAGGAGAGAGAAAGTGAGAGCGCAGATGGTCATTCCTCACTCAGAAGACAGAAGGCCAGTCAGAAAGCAGAGTAACACACTGCAGCCTCTCTCAGTTAATTAATAATTAAGAAGACATTGACCGGTTAGCATCTCCCTGCACCCCTGTTCTAACAAACAGAAGAAACTGGCAAGTTGGCCACGAGCAGATGTACATGTTGTGCATTGCATCATTTCTACTAATGTCAGTAAAGTAACTCTTTGTTGGAATAACTTTAGTGGAGAGGGTACTGCCTGCCTTGTAGTCTTGTCGAGTGGTATCCCTGGAATTGTGCGCTGTTCAGCTTGGCAGTATGTAGTGGCCCTGCAGAAGAGAAGTTATGTGATAAGATGTTCCTACTTTAGCCCCTCATCCTCACTTCAAGCTGTCAGAGGCCACAAATGGCTCCGGCCTGGACTGGGGAGAGAGGAACTTTGAATCATGTTTGAGATTAAAGTTTTAAAATACATGGGAGTGAGTCTTAAATGAGATAATTCTAACTACTGAAAGAGACTAGAGACTCATGAGAGCAAGATGTTAAGAGAACTATTTATCAGGGGGAAATGGGAGCTTAAAATGGTAGTTGTGGGCAGCTCTAAAAAAAAATTGAACTGTTTTGTGTTCACACCATAATGAGTTGCAACTCCTCAATAAACTTAGTGCATATAAAATGAGAAGATTCCTGCTCTTCTTCTCTGTAATCTGAGAGTATTTTCTTCCAGGCAAAATACATATTGATTTTCTCATGACTCTAAAAAAAGTTCCTTGCCTGGAAGTCAGCTTTGCTTGACTCTGTGCTCCACTTCCAGTAATAAGGTTCCTCCTAGTCATGTGCCTGCCATGTATCCAGTGTCCAGGGATGGCCTATCCCCTTTTCCTGCATCTGAATCCAGTCTTGTTCTGTTTTTCTACAATGTTATGCCTTTACAGCCGTGATCCTAATTTACTCTCACTAGTTGTCGGAACTCTTATCCCATACCTAAATTTTATTTAATCTGATGGCAATAATTTAAGGGTCTGTTGAGACTCATGTGGAAAACCTCTCAGGCTAATTGGTTCAGGAGGTGTACTGGTGCAGGACCATTGAGGGCACTGCCGCTTAGTCAGCAGCCCCCGAGACACCGCACACCTCATTTCAGGTAGCAGGAGACATTTCGAACAGTCCCAGCACTACCCAACATCTACTATTTGGTTGCTGAGGAATGCTGTCATTTTTGGGTACAATCATCTTCTTGTTCCAAATGTTCTGTCATCTTAGACAGATGATCTAAGGGTAGTTAAGGGCCCATTAGCCTGGGGCAAATGGGGAGGCAGTGCCCTCTGAAACTTGATGAAGGTCAGTTAAGGACAAATGAAAGATAACACTAATTCACACAGTGGGTAATAAAATGAGGGGCCTCATTATACTAAAAGGTGATACTGGCAGGAAATATAAATGGATTTTAAAAGGGTTTGGGCAAATTTATGAATGACAGATTCATAAATGGTTCTAAGGAAAAGTGAGATGCAGTCAACCTTTAAGGTGGATGTCAGATAGTCATGCCTTCTTGGGCCCTGCCTTAGAGCTTCTTTGGGCAAGAGGACCCAGAGTTGAAGGGAACACAGGCAGGCATGGGTAGCCAGTCTATTTCCAGCTCAATAACATGCAGGGAGCAGAATGATGTAGGGGAAGAGAGCAGGCATTGGAGCCACACCCCTTTCCAGCTAGGTGGCTTTGGGAAAAGTCAATTGTCTGAAAAAAGGAAGGAAACTAAATAATATGTACTTTGCACAGTTTTGAGGATCAGAGAGACTATATGTAAAATGGACCTAATGCATGGTATGCACTCAAAAATTGCAACTATCATTATTAGAAGTAAATCAGTGGAAATTAAAATGACATTCTGTGCTTCTTCCCAAGCACAGTCACTGTGCTGGGTAGGCAATTTCATTACATCACTGGATATACCATCTATAGAACTGTATAGTTTAAAAAGTCAATACCCCAGGGATCTTGGTAAGCAGACATTGTTTTGAAGAGGCTCATTGTAAAAGCAGCTCAGGTATTTTGATTCCTTAATGTAACTTCAGGGACTGTGGGAAGTTTAGGTGCTCATATCCCAGCCTCATACTTCTCCCACTTCTTATCTTCTTGCTGAGTTTCTTTTATAGAGGACAAGACTTCCTACAGCTTTGAAAGTTTTCTAAACTCCTCTTTGAGGAAAGAAAAGGTGCATTTAAGGAGAATCCTCTAACATCATCACTACCATTGCCACCCAGCCTAAGAATTTGAACTTTGAGAAGTTTATAGAAAAAAAAAATATTTGTGTAGCTAAGGAGGTGAGATTTAAGGGTAGATGATACTTTCGTGTAAGAAAATACTTTTAGGAGCTGTATTTCTTGAGAAATACAAACTCTTTGGTCTCTATTATTGAAAGAATGAAGAGAAAATAATCACATAGTTCTGCATACTTAAAATCATAAAATTTGAGTTTACAGTGGCAGACAGTAAAAGAGAGGGGCAGAGGACCTTTGCCTGGATGTTTAAGGAATGACATGACCAGTAGGAAATGGGATAAGAATGGCCAAAGGACTTTAAGATTAATGATACTTGGTTTTCAATTTTAGATTGTTTCTACTTTGTGCTGTGCCATGGTCTCTAGTATTCTACCCAAACTATAAATTAAAATTTGTCACACGCAATTCCTTTGTACTGGTGGTGCTTTGCAGAGCAAAGCGGGCAGAGGAGATGATGCACATGGATGTAGTGACCAGGGAGAAAGGAACAGTCTAAAGAAGGAAGGATTACAAGTGGGAAGAAACCAGTGGAAGTGACTGGGAAAGTAGATATCCTTCCCTTCCTAGAAACTCTCAAATATAGTGGGTACTGAACTACATTTCCCATGTGTGGGACTGGGCTTGAGTCATTTCATCAGGAAACTTAAAGAAGAATGTAGCCTTAGAAAGTGGAAGGGCTTTGGACAATCAGATCATATATGGCTGTTATCAATTGAACTCCATTTAAATGAATGTGAATTGAAGATCCTAAATGTTTCTTTTGTCCCTGTCAGTTTTGGAGACACAGACCAAAGCAAAAAACACCAGTCAGATTAATACTCCATAGTGTGTGAAGAGTTCTTGAAACTCCATGAAACACTTTCACCTCTATTATCCAGTTGACTGTATAGGTATCAAGTATGGAAATTTTATTTTTCTCCAAATTTAGGTATCCAGAAATCCCGCTTTTCAAGAGGTTATACTTCACTGTGTGCAGATAATACCTTGGATATTTGCTAAGGGTTAAATACCTGACAAATAATTGGTTAGAAAACCCATATGGAGTATGGAATGTTGGTGTTGTTACAGTTTATGAGCCGTGGTATTCAACATTAATATAGGAAATGTAGACGGGACATTTGCTGAGCTGAATGCCTGGGTCTCTGGTATCTTGGACACACAGAGCAATATGTAAAGTAATAGCAAAAACAAACAGCTTAGGAAAAGCAAAGCAAGGTATCTTTGTAATTCCTGAAAGGGATTTACAACCTATATAAACATGAATCATAAACCCATTGGCAAATAGATCCAAGCTCTTTCAGGAAGATATTTCATTTATATGTGGGAACTAAAAACTCAGGAAAAGAGAGAGGGTCAACAGCAAAAAAGGAGATTCACATTACTCAGAACACATAATACCATGGTAAATGATTATTCTGCCATTTTAGTTATAGACATTGATTTTAATTTCCTGAGCACCTGTGCTTACTTTGGAGGGGATAAGGCATGCCAATAATCCTCCCAGATTTGGGAAATTATATATCCTTATGGAAGGCCTTCTCTATAAAATATCACATAAGTTCCTTGAATAATTTCTATTCTAGGCTCACTAGATAGAGTCAAATTAAATCCATTAAGAGGGAAATGAAGTGGGAAGTAAAGATGTCTAATCAAAACTTTGCTACATCCTAGCTGAATAGGCTTGAGCAAGTTGCTTATGTTCATTCATGTACAAAATATTCTTTGTGTGCTCTATGTACCCTTGTGAACTATTTAATCCATAGATAGCTGTTGATTTTCTATCACATTTAGAACACTATATTGGCCACAATGGTCAATATGAATATGAGAAAACAAAACCATCTGCCTTCAGTAGCTCACCATTAAGCAGACTTGAATTCAAACAGGAATACAAAACAGGAAAGGAGGTGCTTAGAACAGTGTCTGGCAGCCAATAAATATGTCTAATAAGTAAAATAAAATTAAAAAATGTGTAATTAAAAAATAAAGAAATGCACACATATATAGATCTTTAACGTTGGCATGTATCCATTCAGACTATTGTCTATGTACATAGAAGCCCATATATATATATATATATATGGCCTTCTATACATACTCTTTTGCAGTCTGATCCTTTTTCTCCTAATAATATACCTACTGAATTTTATTTAACACTAAGAGTATTTAATGCTCCCTTATAAGCAAACAGTTTACTTTTTCCAAAAATTTCCTATAGTAAGGGCAACTGAAGGATCATAAGGAGAAGTGCAGGATCTGTGATGAACACCCTTTCTTTTTCTATCCTCTGCAAAAGTTCAACTTTTTCATGGGTCACTTTTCACATATCTATCTATGCACATTTTAATTTAATCTTATAGGAGTTTTATTTTTATTTAGTTCACATAAATAGGATATATATACGTGTATATATAGGGATGTATATATATGTACATATATATGTGTGATATCTGATCTATATCATGTACATGTGATTTCATATATAGAGAGAGATAAATGTGCTTTTTAAACATTTATATAACACTTAACATATATCATGGTGGCCCTTCAGGGCAATAGGTCCTGGATATTATTAATTGCATACTATGACATGACATAGATATACAAATTTATTCAGTCATTTCCCCCCATGGGTATTAAGATTATATTCACTTTTTTTTAAACAATTTGAAACAGTTGTCCAAAAAATATTCTTTGTGTACTCTATGTATCTTTGTGAACTGATGTTTCTACAGGAAAGATTCTCAGAAGAATGATTGCTGAGGTAGAGTCTGTTTATTTTTAATAAATATTGACAGAATTTTTTCCCCAAAAGCTTAGCAATCCATATTTCAGCAGCAACATATAAGAGGGTGCTTTTCCCTAACTGCATAACAGTGCCTTACACTGACTTAGCAGGAACTTCTAGGCACTCTCTTGCCTTTTCAGTTATATACAGATGCCTCAGCCTGACATTCAGGACCCTTCATAATATGAATTCAGCGTAACATTTGAGTATTATTCCTTATTAATGTTCTGTCCTACAGAAACTCTTCACTTTAGCCAAAGTGGTTGCATTATTTCTGCAACCAAGTTTGTCTTTTCTTATTCTTTAACCTTTGCTCAAGGCTATTCTTATTTGGATTTTTCTTCCATTCTACCACCTCTCTCATTCTGATAAATTTCTCCCCGGTCTCTGAGTTCTACATTCTCCCTCAGTCTCCCTAAGACCTTCAACTAACTGTGTTTGTCTCCACTTTTGAACAGCCATCATGTTTTATTCATGTCTTTCTGTGGCACTTTGGTATAATGCACTGTAGCATATACAGTTCTTTATGTACTTGCTTGTTACCCATTCTAAATAGTAGCATTTTTAAGACAGATCTGTCTCTTCATTAGTATTTTTCATATTGATACTTAAATTTTTTATCAAATGAACTAAGGAGGTCAATGAAAGAAATATCACAATATATTCAGTGAATAAGGAACAAGACAGAGGAAACATTCAAAAATAATGAGTTTATTTCATACCTGAGTTACTGGGAGCATGGGGGTTCCTTTCTCTAAAAATCAGGGGCAAGAGGAGAGCACAATTTGTAGGTGAAGATAGTCGAGCAGGATTCATTTTAGGCACCATTGGGATATCTGGGTAGCAGTGTATGATAGGAGGTTGCTGCAGGCGTGCAGTTCTGACTTTAGAGGAGTTTGGAACTAGGAATACAGATACAGACTTTCCTCAATTTATTTCTGCTTTTATTTTGAGGCTGGAATGAGGTAATGCATGGGTAATAAGTAGGATAAATGATTATTTTCTATGTGGGAATACTATCCAAAATAGCATTGACGGGCAAGAAACTGGCCCAAAATTTTCAGCCTCCCAATATTTTTACAGTGATCACTGATTTTGGAAGTCTTATTTTCTCATGTAAGGCATGGTCACAGTCGGGGTCTGGTTTTATGTGTGTGATTATTCTTAGTTCTTTCCAGAGCTAGTCATTCTAGTTATAAACTATTGAACTCCTTTACTGGATATTAGATCATTTCTGCCCTATATCCTGCAAGTGTCCTCTTGCTACTCTTTCCCTGCTGCCCCGCCAGGCAACCCCATCCCCCTGGAGTTTCTCAAGATCTGGCAACTAGAGTGTTAACACCTGACGAGAAGAGCCCACCAGAACTCTGTTGTAGCTCTGGGGGCGGGATTGGGGGTCAGGGCGGTCTCTGCACAGCTGGGTCATCCCCAGATGCTTGTCTGTAACACCTCTGAATACACACAAAGCACAGTGCAGGCTTCTCCTCCCTTATTTGACAAGGAATTACTCATTTGTCCATCTAAACATGAACCTTCTTCGTCTGTAGAGTGCCACTCAGTCTTGACAGGTCATTAATACATTCAACCAGAGCAGCAAAAGCTAGGGATTTTTGAGAGTAAGAGATTCATGGGCATATTGTGAAGAGAATTCATCTCAGGGAGGACAGACACATGCAAGCCCTGTTTGTTTCAATATTTGCATTTAAAAATGCTGAAGGCAACTTAATGACAGATCAGATGACGATACAATCCCATTTGTGAATTGAAATCTGAGTTGCTTTAGTATAGTTTTTACCAAGGAGAGCACTGAGGGAGGCTCTGTGTCACTGCTGTTGCTGGTGTTATTTAACCCATCTATTCTTTCTAATAAAAAAGCCAAAGAAATAAAAAACTATTGATCTTTATTTATTGACTTTCTTGTGAGTATAGTTAAAGTTGACACAGATCAATCACAATAAAGTTAAATGGATGATATAGTGTAACATGATCTGGAATTGCAAGTGTTTTAATTACAACAACATAAACGTTTTCCTCTATGCAGATTGCGCAGGAACAGGGATTTTTTCTAACTACTCAGGGACATGGGTAGTGGCGGTGACAGAATTCTTGTCATTCCACACACTCTTCAGCGAAGTTTCCAGCCCTCTTTGGAGAGAGGGAAAAGCAGGAGGAAAGGGAAGTCATTCTCAGATTTCTCATTAAATCTGTGCTTCACCCTGCCCCTCTTTGGAGAGCCTAAGTGAGATTAATAACCAACATTGTTAAGAGGGAGGGAACTGATACACACCAGAGGTGGTGAAGCAGCCTGGAAAAAGCTGAGTGTCGGCCTTGAGCTCCATATGCCACATCAGTAGAGTCACTTTCCCTCATCCTCCTACTCCCATCACTTTACTGTTTCAAACCCATCAAGAAAAAAATCTCCTTTGGGAAAAGAGAATGTTGCCAATGGAAAAGTTATCATCTCTTCTTTTGGAGTTGACTCAGGACCAAACTGCTCAGATAACAACGTCAGCTGGCTAACAACAGTTGTCTCTGTCTCCCGTGCAAATAAGGAGTGTATTAGTTACACTGATTAGCAGGGCTTATGCTGTGCCTTATCTTTCTGACAGTGGGAATGTCTTTGCCCTGAATTATCTGTATGTTCTCATTCAGTCCCAGTTGTAGTCAATATCAAATCTCAGCTGAAATTAAGCAGTTCGTGGAGAGCATCAGCTGAGGGGTCTTTGTGGGTCCTGAAGCATAAATACCTTTGCCTCATTAGACCAGTGTTCTGAAGTGGACTCACCAAACACCTTGATCCTCTTATGGACGCTTGTTCCAGTGACTGCAGTCCCTGTGGCTACTAATATTAGTTGTGTGTCCAGGTAGATTGGACTTGAAGTATTTATAGCCTCATAGGGGAGAATTATGAATCCATTGGGGTGGTGCATAAAATACTGCCATGTATGTCTTTTATATTTGATTTTAGTCCTAAATATCTCAATAGCATTAACACAGTTTGAGAAGTGTATGGCCCTGCTTTATATTGTATTCATATGAGATTTAAAACCATAAAACTTTTTTGCTGGTGCTTATAAACATGTGTTCTATCTTGTGTGTGGGCTTTTCTGTACCCCATCTCCTCTACAAAACCAGAGCTGACAGAAACCGTCTGTGCTCTTATGTAAAGGTGAAAGAAGTAAGACTGCATCTCAGGGAATAAACGTTTCTTTGATTTCCTTTTCTTTTTCAATTGGTCGCCATTAATTTTAAACTTTCTTGGCATTTTCCAGGCAATAAGAAGGGGAAGGGAGGGGCCTCTCAAGGTCCTTTCTGCAAAGTGTTCTCTACTGGATGTCCATTTTGAAATGCAGCCTGCCTGCATACAAAGAGATCACCACCATCTTTTGCATCAAAGACAATTGACAGTTGGTCTAAATGCAGGGAATAAGGGTCACAGCAATTTCCATGAGGGGCAGAGTTAATGGGATTCTGGCCACTCCTAATGCTGCATGAAAATACTAAGTTTTGTGGGAAAATCAGTTTAAAGTGCACACTTACATCACCAGGAAAAGAGAGCCCCAGTCTCGTTGGGGAGCCTAGACATCTAGGATGGCTAACTCATTTTCAGTGGATGGTGGCTTCAAGTTTCTCACTGCCATTCACTTAAAAAGTTTATTGGGAAGCTCACAGTATGTCTGCAGGGTAAGGAGTTGAGAGTGAAGAGAATGTTTGTTGGAAGAAAACTGTTTCTTAGGAAATACTATATCATAAATAAATTATTTTAGAAAGGCTATTCAATTAATTTAGTTTGATGAAAAGGAACTCTAGTTTCAGTGCTTGGAGATATTTGGGGATTCCTGCTTCATGTACAAATTAAAGGACCTCAAGGAACTCTTTTGCTTGTTGGTTTGTTATTTTTCTTTATATTCCTTTTTTGATTGAGTATACATGAGCCAGTATTTGCTGTGCATTCATCAAATGTTGATGAATAGTGTATTAATTAGGATTAGGTTTAGCTTCTAGTAACAGAAAAAAAAATGGCAGTCACTTAGAGGAAAAAAATACATGCTTATTTCTCTCTGACATGATATTCTAGCAGAATGAAGGCCAGAGCTGGAGCTCTGTTCCTGCGTGGTCCTTCCAGCTTCCCATCCCACCACCCCCAAACCAGACTCCTTAGCCTCAGGTTCTACTGGGGCACTGGCAATACAAGCTGCAAGACAGAGGGTGGGTGAAGAAGAGGATAAAGGAGACAGAGGATTCTTTAAGATGGCAGAGGGATATTTCCACTTTCATTCCAGTGCCAGGAACTTAATCAGTTGGTCGCCCATTATTGCTGAAAGACTGAAATGTAATTCTGTACAATCCTGGCTGAACATTCTACTACTATGGAAGAATGGGAGAACTGATATTGGGGTACAACTATCATTCTCTGTCACGAGCCATTTCCCTGATTCAGACACAAAAACACAGCTGAGGGGTGTAGGGAAGTTCCACCCCTTATTTCTTCAAGGGATTCTTTGGAAAGCATAGTAGAACTGTCAACCGTACATGAAATCACCCACATGAAATGAAAAATAAGTAACAATTCTATTTGTTCTATGACAGTGTAAAATTGCTTAGTGGCATTAAGAAGGAAAATACTAAGCCCCAAAAAGCTGCAAGGTCTTTGATGTAATTCAGCCAGTGATTTCTTCTGAACCAGATTGATGTTCTTTACCCTCCCCCCACACGTGTGTGTCTTTATATCAGGATTTGCCGTGATTATGTAGCTTTGGGAACAAATGCTGTACTCTCTTTCAGTAGGTCCAAATTTTAGCCATGGTAACTTGTGGTTTTGTTTATGGCATTTGTGATTATTTGAAAATAATATCAACATATTTTTGTTTGTTTCTCCCTGATAACCTTTCAGTGACTATGTATCTCTCTAAGGCTTTATCCACACCTTTAGATCAGTCTCTTCTGCAACTGATTTAGAAATCCTTATTTCATTTTGGGTGAGATGGAGAAAGATCATCAGTGATGTTCATGGTCAGAAGAAACAGCCGAAACAACAGTAAAATTATCAGAACCATGGACAGCAACACAGGCGCCTCCTTCCCCACCCTAATCCCACATTCCCACAAGGGTTTTGTTGTGTCTATAAATGTCTATAATTATGAGGCGGCAGAGAATTAAGTGAGAGAATCTGGAAGGGGCAAACGCTGCGGAAAAGTCAGGGGTGGCCTACATAGCTCTGTACCCACTCCCCTTCCTCACCAACCAAAGTAGTTTCTCTCCTGCGCTCTCTCAACCCTTAATTAATTTCTCATACCCCTCTTACCATGGAAAGTATGAATTTAAGATGGTGTCTCAGAATTTGTCCAGACTAATTTGTCAACATCTTAATGGTTTTAGCGTTGTTTTTAATTCAAGTGAATGAACAAGGCATAATTCAAAGTATTTAACATATTGCCAGGATTAAGAGGAAAGCCTTAACTCCTGAGTCACTGGGTCCTGTTGTTTCTCACCTAAAATGTGACTTGTTCTAATGATTCTGACTCATTCCTTCTTCATATTCATTCTTTATGTAGTGATGTTAGAGTTCGAGTCCTTTATTTTGTAGATAATTAATTTAAAGCCCAGAAAAATTATGTAACGAGTTCAAGGTCACATGGAAGATCTGTGGCAGATTTGAGCGTGAATTCCTTGTTTTCTAACCCTAGACCCACCACTCTGATCTATTTTAACACTCGCTTCCTTGGGACATAAATATTCATCAGATATAAGGTGACTATAAAACACATAGTTTATGGTCATCCTGAAAAATATCTAGCTTAATTACCTCTCAGACTTCTCAAATACATCAGCTTTAACTCTGTTATTTCTTACTCTTCCATTTTGTACATATTTGTAGAACTCTTGAGTCTCACAGGGTGTCTATTCTGAGGGAACAACCTTTTGCTTGGGCTTAGCATCTGGATACTGATAAACCATGAACCAAATGTAACCATGAAACTGAAAGCTCTCATTCAGGTATCCTGAGCCAGATCCCAGTTTGTAAGAGCCCCCACCCTGGGCTCTCTCACTGGGTGCGTGCCCTAGCCAATCTTGGTGCCCAGCAATGGGTGACTGCGTTTGCTCACCTCTACTTCAAAATTGACCTAATAAAGACTTCTTGTAAATTTTCCGAAGTGGAAAATTCCCAAATGGAGAACTGACAAGACTCTGAGGTAGGCATAATTTCAGAAATAAAATTCGAGAACATTTAAAGCGTAGCACAGCCACTTTATTCTATTTTTTAATTCAGCACAGTGCCCTGGGTATAAGGATTGTTTTCTTATTTGATCCTCATTTTTGTTGTTTTTCTCCTTTCTCACGGAGGGCCATATCTAACCACATCCACTAGACTTCATAAGAATGCTGAGTTGTCATGCAGGAGTTTTACCTCACACTGGGGAGATATTAGTTGATAAGATCCACCTTGTTCAGATTTATTGCTTTAGCATATTTCATGCTAAAAATATTTTTTCTACCATCTGCTAAGATTAGCACTCTAGTGGTATAATAAATTTACTTACCCTGTTTCTGTGATGTAGTTTGGAACCAACTTTATACTTTATTCAGCCTAATTGAAAATAAGATAAGATAAATGATGCACTTTGAATTTCTCTCTCAGACATACCATTGTTCATTACTTCAACAGAAGATGAGCACATCTGATTGTAATTTTAGGGTTCAGTAAAACAAAAGTTCCCATGGCAAAATTACAGCATTAGCCATTGTCATCATCCAGTGGAGTCTTATAAAAAATATTCAATGTTGTTTTGCCCTCAGGTGAAATACTGTTTTTCATTTAAATACAAAAGTGGTGGCCATCTTTCCAAAACATGTTATGAAAAGAAATATATTCCAGTGGAAATATGGGACTTGGTGTTCATTTACATCTGAGGCTCAAACTTAAGGCCAAATTTAGAATTTGATATATTCTTGGCTTAGTAGGACATTTGGATTTCCTTCTCTTATATAGTCTTCTGCTTGGTCTTGAGTTGTTTTGACCATTTTGAAACAAAAGAAGAGTATGTAGAGTGTTTATTATGTGTTTGATTGTTAGGGATCCATATCTTTGTGTAGTTTCACTTGATCATGAGATTTGCTTTGGCCAGGGGGATATGAGAAATGTGATTCAAGCAGAGGTTTTAAAAGTGCTTGCAGATTGGACTTGGAATGCAAATGCCATGATACAAAGCATTGGCTAGCCTTCTGGATGCAGGTGACCTATCTGACAGGCAACACCAACCTCTGTGCATGTGAATGAGGCCATCCTGGATCATCTAGCCCTTGCTGAGCCACCCGATGACTGTAGCTGCAGGCATGACCTCTGGTAAGACTAAAGGAGGAACTGTTGAGCTACAGAATCAGAAGGAAATAAAATTGTTTCAACTTTTTTGTTTCTGACTTAAGTTTTTTAATTTTGAAACCTGTGGCAAAAGACACATAAAAATTGATTTTAGCTACTATAATCCACAACTTTTCTGAGTTGGTTTGCTCTGCAGTAATAACAGATAAAATACAAAAAAAAAAAAAACCCTCCTCTACCACCAATAAACACAGAACTTTGTGATTAGGATTGAGAATGGTGGACTGACGAAAGCCTAGATTAAGTTGAAGTAATGGCTGGATGGAAATTGCTGAAAAGACTCTTGAGAAATGTACTGGAAGATCAGGATAAGAAAAAATGAGAACCATATTATTTATTACTGTTTATAAGCATTATGTGCCTCAGTTTCCTTATCTGTAAAATGGGCATAGTAAGGGGGACCTATCTGAGGAGGACTAAATGATCCCCATAAGCACTCAGAACAGGACTTGATACAGAGTAAGCATGCAATAAGTATAAATTGTTAACAACCTTATATAAGATATTAACATGTGATTGGCCAAATTGAAGAAAACTCTCTTTGCAGCCATGATTTTAATGACTCATGAAGTCAAAACACAATAAGCAGGGGTGATTAAACCATGATTCTAGATTAGTTCACAAGCAATGGGCATGTCATGGCCCAGCTATGAAGAGCTGTCTGTAGACTGGCCATTGAGCCCTTCCCAAATGTCTCTATAAGGAAGTTCGTTTAAATCAAGTTAATAATGAAGCTCCCGTGAGGCTGTCAAAAGAAACTGTTTATTCCAAAATTACCAACTTAACCTATCTCTATACCCTCAGACACTAGAAAAGAAAAATAACATAATGTAACAGAAATACCTCCATACAATTCTATTTCCTGTGCGTTACCATTCCTCCAGTGTAGAAATAACTATTAAATGATTAATGTGATGTTATGTAAAATCTTGAAAATATATAAAATCTTAACATTGACAGTCTACTGACAAGGAGATGGTAAGATTCTATATTTGAGCATGAGTCCCTTGGTATAGGCATACTCAATGTGTGAAGGAGACTTCCTCCACATTTCACCAGGTATCATTATTTATTTGCTAAAAGGTGTAATTTCTGTTTTGTGGTCTGAGTTTGAATCACGGATGTGCAGCCCATGTTTCAGAGAGGGAAAATGTTGCTATGATTCTCTGGCTAGAGCTTTGAGGCTCTATTGAAATGTCACAAAACTTGTTGAATCTTTCCCTCCCTCCCTCCCTCCCTCCCTCCCTCCCTTCCTTCCTTCCTTCCTTCCTCTTTCTTTTTCTTTCTCTCTTTTTCTTTCCCTTCCTTCCTTCCCTCCTTCCCTCCTTTCTTCCTTCTTTCCTTTTTTGGCAGGTATGCTTGACTGGGAAAGAAGAGGCATTCATGTTTATTAGAGTATTATCATCTTCTGCGCTGTTTCTGACTCTCTCAGTCATTAAAAAGTGAAAGCAATATTTTTGTCCTTTCTATGCATTTTCTTTATTATCTCTACAATTTGGGAAATCTTTTTGAAGGTAGAAGACCAAAAGCTGCTATTTGTTTGTAAATCAGTATATCATAGTAGTCAGGAGTCTTGTCTCAGAGTCTGGAAAAGTTGGGTTCAAATCCACACACCATACCTTCTAGGAGTCTGACATTGGACAGACTAATTAGTCTGTTTGAGGCCCAGTCACCCACCTACTGAATAAGGTTAATAATTCCTACCTCACAGGGTGGTTCAGGTGAAATTATTTAGTATATGCAATATGTATGGTACATAAATAGTACTCAGTAAACAAGGAGGATGCTATTTATCATTTCAGTTAATGTAATGTGCTGGGCTCTGTCATGAGAATATATGCAGCCGTGCCCTCTGTCCACCCACCTACACTGCTTATGACCAACAGGTGTAACACAGCTGACCAGGGAAAGGGTTAAAGGCCACGTCCACACATTAGCACAGACCCTAGTGATTGCTAAGCTCAAATTTGTGGCCCCAGTTGCAGTCACTCTAACATCCTGATCTTGCCAACCAAAAGGCCATATCTGCACTTTCAAATTATAGCTGATTTAAAACGAAGAGCAGAAGAAGCAGTATTTAGAATCATGAAATGTTTAGTCCAAACTGCTCATTCGTCAGACTTGTGCTGTCCAGGAGCCGCTGACCACATGTGGCTGTCAAGCACTTGGAATGTGGCTGATGTGAGCTGAGATGTGCGTGAATATAAGACATACACTAGATTTTGAAGACAGTACAAGAATAAGTGTAAAATACTACATTAATATTTTAATATTGATTATATATTGAAATTATTATGTTTTAGATTTAAGATATGAAAATTTGTCTTGAAAAATTTAATATGGCTACTAGACAATTTAAAATTGCATATGGGTTTACGTTTGTGGCTCACATCATGTTTTTCTTGGGCATCATTGCTTCAAACAAAGCAAACGGGGCATAGAGATGTGCAGTGAGATGCCCAGGACAGTTCACCTCTCTTCGGCAGATCACAGATTTGATCCCAGATCACCTAGATTGTAGTGATTTTTCTTTCAACTCGCAACCTTCTTTGGCTAAGATTTTTTTTTTTACACTGTAGAAGTGGGTCCCTGATGGTGTCTGATGTCTGGGTCCCTGAAAACTGAGATTTCTTTGAAAAACATTGCCAGTGCCTCCTCTGTGACTGGCTGTGCTTTTTCTTGTTATTGCACTGCCTGGGAGACTGCACTGCTGTTATCCATTTCTTGTGTCGGTTACAGAAATTGGTATTGTATCTAAAACAATTGCTGTTATTAACAGGTTAAGCTGATGGGATGTTAAAATAAAGGCTGCCCAGCTTTAGTGCATTTTGTTGTAATCATCTCCCAGATGCCTTGTCAGAAATCAATTCAAGTTCAAAACTGGCTGGAATTGGGAGGTCAAGGCTTTGGCAGACTAAATATTTTATCTTCTACTCATGTCTGGAGCTTTTAAAGATGTGGACTGGGGGCTCTTTTCTCATACCCCATCTGGACAAAGATGATTGGCTTTGCCATTTTGCCCAGGTTAGGACAAGGTTAAAATCAATTATAATCAATTATTAAGAGTCTTCTGTGGCTGCATTGCTTATAGGGGGATTTTAAAAGTTTCTCAGTTCTGAAACATGCATATTTTAGGTGCTGCCAGAGATGTTGTTATTCTGGAATGTCAAATATAGATGTTATCAGTATTATGAGTAAATACACAGAATCTACTTCCTATTTCCTTGATACTTATGCTTCAGGACAATGAGAAAAACCTAAAAAGGCTGAGATAATCATCATTGATGCACCAAGTTGAGAATCTTGTTACCTTCTTATGTGTGCTGGACAACTAGAGCTATTTATAATTTGGTCACATTGTCAAATTATTTCCTAGGAATTTATTGAGAGTCTCTCTGGAGTTCTTATGTGATCATTTGTGGGATAAACACACATGTAAATACTCAATCTAAGGGAGATTGGAAGAATTATAGATTTATAATTCCATAGTAATTTTGAGACAAGCTAGATCCAGCCCTACATGTTATGATAAGGAAACTGAGGCTCAGAGAATTTAAATGACTTTCCCAATTCTTATAGCTATCCAAAGGGAGAATTGTTATCTCCTAGTTCCTAAATGCATGTGTAGTCCTTAAACATCCAAATGAATCTTTTCCTTTTATATAGTATTTTTATACAGTAATAATTTTCTTCAAAATGACTTGAAAAGAAAACCTATTCATAAAAAATGAATATTATTCTCAACCTTGGACCAAGACATGAACTCAATAAACAGAATATAATTTTAAAGTGTTCTCAAAAGGTCACTTAGCTTTATCCTTCATCTCATTTTCCATGAATGGAAATCCCTTGTATTTGCAGGTTTCATCCGGACCCAGTAGTGGAGGGTTCAATATGCTGCCAGAAAATATTCCATTTTATTCAGAGTTTGTTTAGAAGAACTCTAGAAAATATACCAGAATTTCTCCAAAGACACATACAATACCAACTGTTGAGTGGAGAGTATGGACTACATGCTACATGCTAAGCTAGTTTAGGATGAGTCCATCATTAGCAAATACTACCACATATTTTCATCAAGATCCACATCCTTGTAATATGCTTTTTAAAAAGAAGAAACACCTCAATATTCCTAATTTGGGAAAGGAATCCCATGAAATTTGGAGGAGAGCACACCTTTGAATGTTTATATTTGCTTACCTTGCCATTACCAAGATGAAGACCCTATGGTGCATACTTACTGTCCCGAGCCCATGTTGGCAGTATGACCAGGTGTGGTAAATGTAAAACTTTTATAAAATTGAAACTATAGACCTCAGGCATAAAAATTGTATAGAAATCAATGAAACACAATGTAATGTTAAGATCACGGCTTCGGCCCAGACAGACCTGGTTTTGTGCCTCATTCCACCATTACTAGTTCATTGGCTATGGACATGTTACTTACCTTCTTTAACTTTCAAATTTTTCATGTGGAAAATGGGGTACTAATTATGCTAACCTCGGAGAATTGTTTGAAGATTAAATGAGAAAATGTCTGTAAAGCACTTTTCACAAAGCTTGGTGTATAGCAATAGATCTTAACTATAACAATGATAACAAATAATTATTATCATTCATGATGGTAGCAGCCACAGCAGCAGCCACAGTGATAATACATATGTTCTCTATTTCTAACATTATGTTATTTTCTTTTGTATCTGTATGTACACACGTGGGATAGAATTGCTTCAATGTCTGTACAGATCGAAAGTTCTGAATGAGTTTTTCACCTTGGTTTATTTCACAGCAACACAATTCATATGGCTGAACCCTTCAAACCTTTCCTGTGTTGAAAGACTACATTGTTCATTTGGATCTTTGGTTCAACTCTAAGAAGAGTTTAGGCACTGAATATTTAGGAACAACAGGATTCTGATATTCCAGGGGCTAATTAATTGGTAGAACTTTGTACTCTCTCTCTCTGGATTCAATCTAAGTTTGTAGCACATTGTATTAGAACAAACTTTCAAAACCTTTGAAATCCAGTGGACAGCATAGTACATTGCACAATATGTAAGGGTTATGGAGTAAGACAGACTAGAAAGTTTATCACTTACTGGTTGTCTTAGGCAGGTCACCTCACTTATTTGAGCATCTGGTTTCTTACATATGAAATGGAGAGAATAATACTTTCCATTGTCATTTTGAGTGTTAAAATTAATATAATGCAAGTAAAATTCTTAGCATAATGCTTGACACATAGTAAGTGATTCTTAAGTGGCAGCTAATATATTTATTTTGTGTATTCATACAACTCATAAACTGTGGTACTTATTTCAGAGCAATGAATAAACATTTAAATGATATCCACTCATAATGCAGTCCACAAATATTGATTGATTGAGAACTTATATGTGTGAGACACTGTGCTAGACCTAGGGGCAAATGGTAAGCAAGAGAGTCAAGCTTAATGAGTGATGGGGCATGGAGTTAGGGGTGAGGAGAGAGGGAGATAAACAAGCAATTTCGGTGTATTATATTCTAGTTTCACGACCCATCAATTCTCATTGGGCTTGGTAGCTGATTGGGCTTGTCTCACTGTAGCTATCAAAGCTTTGAAATTTGTGGATTCCGTGTGCACATGCTTTTCTTTGAAGTTGTGCAGGCCTTTGCCCTGTGTTTAAATACCTCCTCCATCCAAACATTCCAAGCACTTAAAACTGGCTCAGGAACCTAGTGTATACCTTCCTAGCTGAGAAGAGAAACTGAAAATGTACTCTACCGGCTAGAGTGTTGACGTAGCAACAAATAAAGAAACTCGAGAAAACTCCTCTCCATTTTCAAAGGTACCCTGTGATGTCCTGTCCTTTATTTTTCCTTGCCTGGGTATAGTTTCTTTCTAATTGGTTTAGCATCTGATAAGATGAACATTGAGCATTTGCAGTATGTTTGTCGTCTGTTGCCAATTACCATCTACCAATTCCCAGCAGGCCTGCCATCCTTGCATTCAGCACCAGCCTTCCCCCACTCTATTTAGATCTACTGGCTAAGCACCAGGCATGGAAGCATAGGAAGGAGTAATGGAGAATGAATAATCCTGTTTAGGTTTCTTGGAGCAGAAAGTGTTTTGAAGGAATAGGTACTCCACAAAACCCCTATTGCCTTTACCTTTGTGAAAGGAACATCCTATGTTTTAAATAATGATTCATATGGTATGCACCATATCCAAAGAGTAAATGCAGAGATGAAAGCTTCTATTTATTCTGTACAGTGAAAATAGAAATCTGGAAACAGCATCTGCTTCTCATTTAAATGTATTTTTTCTAATTATTTATATGTATAGAGGCATCAAGCCAGGTTTCAGTCAACAACAAAGGTCTTGTGTTATCGAAATAGATTAATTCCTAAAGCCATTGGTCATAACGCTTAAAATGGCTTAAAGATCTCGACATGGCTTTTAGTGAAAATTGGTTGTAAAGCCTGGAGTATAAGCAATACTATTTTTGTTTTTGTTTTTCCTTTTTAAACCAAGTCTGGAAGTATGGAGAAATAGTAATAGAACTATTAAATAGTTCCTCATACCCCCCAAATACCATGTAATTTCACCTTGGTTCTGAGTCATCTTACCTCTTAAAGAGTAAAGTTTGGAATTGTGATTTCTGTCTTTTGTTTATAATAGAAAAAAGTAAAGAGACTTTAGTGTCTTTAGATGATCTGATTATATGGATCAGTTATTAGAAGCCCATGCAAGAATGCTGTGCCTCTAATATAAACTGATATGATCACGGCTCCCTCAATTCTATGACTCACAAAGTACAAGAGTCTATGATAAAACGACTCTTCCTTTCAGGAACTCTGTAGCTGTTCACTGCTAGATGCAGGTGAATAGTTAAATACATCTTAGGAGAGAAGGGAATGAGAAATTCTGAGGAAAAGGGCCCGTAGAGCCAACAAGCTCTCTCAACGGTGGATGTGGATGTGGGAACACAGCCAGGGCATCAGATCGGCAGTTTCTGGGTGGGTCCGCACTGCGCAAGTGATCCCGCAGCCAAATGCAAGGTGGAAGCCAAGGAGAGCCTAGATGGAGAGAGAGAGAGAGGGCTGGCCCTGATTGCTTTAGAAATGCTGTTTGCAAGGCAGTGTTAGAAAATGAAGCAACCCCCAATTCTGTTAACCCCCTCCCTCTGTGAGGGCAAGGCTTCTGGGTGCTCCTCTGCATAGCTCTGACTGCAGATTGACTTTTAAGAGGAGTTAATCACCTGTCTCCTAATTATTCTCTGAATCAAATTCTGGTAGAGTAGGACTGCAGTCTGAAAACATGTTGATTTGGGGAAAATTGTATTTTTTTTAGTGTCTTTCAGATCATTTTTAGTGTGTTTCATCGATGTAAATTGAAAAAGGTTTTAAAAAAAAACCTCTCTCTCTGGCTTGCCCACAATCCCTATTTCAGTCTTGTTTTACTAGCTCTCCAACCTACTGCACTCATGACCCCTCTGATATATGATAATTGAATTTAGGGCAAGAGTTTACATTTTAATATTTCTATATGATTTATAACCTGACTAATTTCAAAAAGGATTTGAGATAGCAAGAGTAAATGGCACTGGGAGTTACACTGATATTTTTACTCTGCATTTGGCCCACATTCTTTTAGACTGCATACATTTCCATAACTCTGAGCGAAGATCATATTTGGATGACCTTTTGTCCAGGGTAGAATTTGCAGAATTGCAGGAGGTAGAAAATGAATTTCTCAGTATTTACAAAATCACTGAAGGCACATCACTGAATGAATTAAATAGTCTGCCCAGTCTTAGTAATGGCTCTACTAATTAAATTGTTTTATACTTCACATATGTTTCCTGTTTGGGGGAGGAGGGAGGGAAGGGGATGAAAAAATTTTTAATACCTCTTAGATTGCTGTGTGGTTTTGGACAAATCACTGATCACTCTGAGCTCTAGATTCTACATCTGTTAAATGGGGATAATAACCAACAACATCTTTATTATAGGGTCGTTGTGAGGATCAAATGAGATAATGCACTTGCAAGAGCTTAGTAAACAATAAGTTGCTATGTATTATGCAGTCAGTGTGGATGAATGCTTTATTTACTTCAATCTCAGCTTCATACAGTGAAAGAGACCAGGCCCTAGCTCTCCCGGATGCTCTGTGAAAAGTGCCTCATTGTGTTTGGGCTTTATTTATTGAATGCATTTGAATGAGCGATCATTCTAATAGCAGAGAGTCATTCAATTTGATTTCACAATGGGGTGATGGGTGAGGCTGGAAACTACATTCTCAAATGCATTATCCAGAACATAGGAAACAAAACCACTTTTTAAAAGTGACTCATCTTTAATATCTCATAGCAGTTTTGGAATACTTCATTCATTCATTTTTATAGCAAACTCTTAATTGAGAATGTCATAAACCGCTTTGCAGAGACAGGCAATCACGACCTGGGAAATTAAGTGGAGTAATTTACAAATAGGCTTTTGTCTGACTGGAGGTTTTAGCTTATTCACGATTTGCCTTTAGGTTATCTTAGCAACACATGTTCCCTTTTCCCCACCCCATTGGCTGTGTATTTTGGGTGCCCAATATATGCTGAAAATGAAAGACAGTTCCCCATATGTTGCTTTCTCCTGGTCAGCATTACAAAGTCTGTCTGATCCCTTTATTCTCAAAAACAAACACTAATCACTTTCATTTTTCTTCAAGAGACTTCATCTTCTCACCTCATCCATCTACTTTCCAGCTTCTTTCTACATGGGCTCTACACATATGCTGTGAATGAGTGAACTTTAGACACCTTTCCAGCCCTTCTTCATGAAACCAACCTTGACCCTTGTCCTCTTCCCTCTTCTCTTAATTTCCTTATAGCTTAATGGTTTCCATAATTTATCACTTAGAAAATTTATTGTTTTTTCCTTGTTTTAAAATTACCTTGTTCTCCTCCCTGCCTCCCATCCCCAACTATATTACAAGTTATGGGAAGAGTGTGCACTTCCAAGTCAGAAGGACTTGGGTAAAGCCCCTAGTTCCTGGGGCACCTGGGGATGATAATAATAATTACATTAAGGGCTGTTGAAAGATGTAAAAAAGATGGTTTATAGGACGTGTAAAGTACATAGTATGAACTCACTAAATTCTTGTTCAAAGATGAATTTGTTGATTCTTTTCCAGACAAAGTTTTTTCTTTAAGGATAGTAGGAAAAGAAGGAAGTTCTTTTTTTTATAACCGAGGATGAATTTCCCCAACTTTTACCTCCAAACTCTTGACCTCTTAAACTATTGAAGATCCTGTGAACTTTCACTTAATTTCAGTCACAGCTTTGTCAGATGTTCATTGCTTTTATTTCATTCCTTTTAACAAATACTAATTGAGGTCCTGTTATGTGCCAGATAGTTTGCTTGACATGATGAAGAAAATATCCATTAAATACAAAATCCCTGTCTGCAGATATGTGAAATACTTTCTAAGTCAAGGATTCACACAGTACTCTTCCCTTTCTCCCCATGTAGACATGCCATCTCAAAAAACAAGCTTGGGCAATAGGGAAGTAAGCATCTGTGGAGAGAACCCAGTGGATTAGAGCTTTCTAGGTCACCTCCAACAGGCTAAGCACCTAGGGTACTATTTGTGGAAGGTGTGAGCTGTAGCCCACACACCATCCTATGGCTGTCGTGCTTATCTTCATACACAGTCACTATTTTCCATCATTTGTTCTTAGTTTAATAGGTATGGATCCACCATTTTAACTCATAATTTTCAGCTTCCCTCATTTTTTTTCCACATGCAGTCCATTTGGTCATAAAACAACTGATTAAAAAACAGTATTTAGCTAGCTAACAGTATTAACAGTCCCTGGCAAAGATCCCTGACTAGTTTATCTTTATAAAGGACAGAGTATTCATATAGCTTTCTAGCTAGTTTAAAGGAGCTTATTTAGATTTAAAAGATAAGAAAGAAGACAAAAAAGGCTGCATTGATGATACCAAGAACCCAGCAACTGTTTGTTTCTGCCCACTTGCAGTAACAAGTAGCCAAAAGATTATTATTGACTTTGGTGGATTCACAGAATTTGCAAGTTGAGAAATGCTGTCTAGTCACTTGTTCTTCAAATTGCAGTCCCAGGGCCAGTAGCTTCAGATAGCTTGGGAGCTTTATAAGAATGCAAAAATCTCAACCCCACTCCAGACCCACAGAATCAGAATCTGTATTTTAACAGAATCCTCAGATGATTTGTAAGCCCCTTAAAGTTACTGAAGTTTCACTCTAATCCACCTTGGCCCTCCTTTTAAGAAATGAAAAAGTTCAAACTCAGAGCTCATGTAGAGTTAGGACTAGAATCTCAGCCCCCTGACTCCACATTCAATGCTCGCTTTTGTACTCAGGGCCACTTCAGTAGCTCCCTAACTCTTAGGGTGGAAGTAGGTAGCTGTTGCCCAGTTGCTCACTATAGATCTGGCCTTGTCTTGCCTTTCTTCCCTGGTTGATGTTTGGTGGTCTAGAAAAGCAGACGTCAAGATTAGAGAATAACTTCCTCTTTCCCTTTCATTCCTTTTGTGCAGGGAGCCATTTGGCTTATCATCCTATATTGCATAAAGCCTCCTAAATAAGAATGAACCCTTAATGAGGCCAGAACCCTTTTTATTGTCATTAGTGTTTGTCAGCGTCTATGATAGGAATTTCACCATCTGACATTCTTCCCCCAACTCAGAGCTCACCATTGTTTAGTACATCTCCACTCATATAAGGAGGATTAAAAAGGCTGAGCCAAACCCTGTTAACAAAACAGTCCCCTGAAGGGCTATAATATTGCTCAGTGGTAATATCATCCCTATGCATTTTATCTTGTACATGAAATCTGGGCTAATTATCATTTTCTCATACAGTACATTTTAGACCATTGTGTTTTTGTGTCCCTGCCTAGTTCATTAAGCAGGGTTTTACAGCTCCTCCAGTAACAGGATTGCTATTGACACTTTCATTAGACCCATAATTCAAATGCTTGTCTGTCTTCCAAATGGAAGCCTCTCAGTCCAGAACCACAATCTGGCCACCAACCGTATGTTGGCTTTTAGAACTGTCATAAACTCATCATCACATTCAAGTTCTTGAAGGGTCAAAATCTGCTTTCTTGGTGAACTGTCTCCATCCAACAAACAGTCAACATGTTCTCCAAGAATAGTCAGCCAAGCTTTCTCTGTCCCTGTCTGAAAACTCATCCAGGGAACTCTCAGTATACTGCGACTGTACCACAAATAATCAATATTTAAATCTGTATTTCAATATTAATTCCCTACTTCATTCATTCATCCATTCATTCTGTTTTTTCACCATTTAAGATCAATATACCCAGTATTGTGTCAGATGCTGCATTGATTTAAAGATGAATAAGATAGTCTCTGCCTTGGAGTATCTTATAGTCTAAGAGATGTGTATATAAATCATTATACAATTAAGTGGAATGTGGAAAATGTCACCACTGGGTTGCCAGCAATTGGAATGGCTGTAATTGCAGATAGCTGTGCTCTAACCAGAGTGTGCTACCAACTTTGTTTTCTCACCAATGGTTCAAATGGAAATAACCTCGACCGGCCTTAGTAAAACTATATATATGTACGAAATATATCACAGACTATTACTTGGGAACAGATGAAGTGGAGTCCCCAGAAGTGATTCCAATGGGCAATAGTGAGAAGGTGGGGCTGGATCAGTCTTTGCTTTTTTAGTAGGGGTTTTTTTTTCTCTCTGACAAGGTTCAATGCAAATATTTGATCTCATTTACAATAAAACTTTTTAGGAGTGCCTACCAGACAACAGAAATGTCTGCTTTTAATTTTGAGGAAGTAACTATCTCAGGCCTTCGTGAGGAAGCAGGAAATATGAGCAGACCTGTGTAGCTTCGGTGTGCAGTTGAGGCTTTCGACCTTTACAAATTGCTTTCAGCTATTTAATTGAACATACAGTTGTAGACCATGTATTTCAATGTACAGTTAACTGTGTTGGATTTAAAAGGCTGCTGATTGGCTGCACTGCCTTTGCTTTCTGGCCAATCAAATCACAGAGAAGAATTTTGTTTTGGGGGGTAATTTTACCTTCCTGGTACTTTGCCTTTAAGAAGAAAAGAAACAGGAGAAATGAAAAAGATAAAAGTATAATCTTGTACCATTCTTTACATCCCTTCTTGGTTCTTAGCCTTACCTGAGCTCACACATTAGATTACCTACCTCACTTGGTTTCTTCCAACCAAACCCACAGCTGGATTCCTGAAACAGAAAGGATTCAGACCATAAAGCAGACGAAGGGTACGAAGCTGGACTATTACTGATTGGGGTAATGTGGCTTCATTTTGCAATAATACTGCTGTTGTGTTGGAAAATGACTGAAGCATTTTTCCCAGTGCATTTTATTCTACTGCATCTGCCTTCGTAAACATGTCCAATTGCGTGATGGAGGTCAACAACAATGCAGGGTTTAGAAATTGTTGCTTGGAAATCACACTCACTTAAATACCTGCATCTGTCCATCAGCCACGCCATAGCTTATTCCAAGCCTGTTCAGGAGAGTGATTTGCAATCTCCTTGCTTTTCATTTCAAGTAGCATCACTCACTTTAAGCCAGATATTCAGGCCTCTTCAGAAGTCTCCAGGGTGAAGGACAAGTAAGAAGAAACTTATCGAATCTTTCACAACTAAGGGCAGCTACATCTACTCCATCAAACTTGTTACATTTCTTCTGGTATTTTATTTTTAAATCACACGTTCTTCCTTTCATGTGACAGATAATGGGGATTTTGCCACATAATTTCACAATCCCAATGGCTCTTTGGTGGTTGTATACATTTAATTAATCACTCTCCAGGTTGAAAGCTGGGCCAGAAGGACTGGGATTGGAGGAGAGGACATAATGTTTATTTTTGCAAGTCCTTCCCCTGTGAGGTATCTTCTCTCATCTTCTGTAAACTCTGGTTGCATAACTAAATTCTGGTTTGTTTGTTTTTTTTCTTTTTCACTCACAGGGGCTTACCAATCGGGCTTCCTCCAGAGCTGAAAACTGATTACAAATATGAAACAGATTTCACTACTGGACTTGAACTCCACATTAGAAAACAACAAGAACCTCAAAATAATTGAAAAGATCCTCAACAAAGAGTAAATGCAATATGAGTGGCAGGATATCAAGAAGGTAAGAGGTAAATTTCTAGTGACATGTTTGCTGTGTGGTCGGGTACATAGAAAACATGCTTCCAGGCTACAGGTAGTGTTCGTTCTCAGCCAAGGGTCAGGGCAGGGAGGATCATTTCTCATTAGAAAAATGTACTGGCTGATCTCTTTTCTTCTGGGTCTGTCCATCTAACTATTACTTAGAGAAATATTGCAGAATGCTAGATTCTGTGTAAAGACATCATTTGGGGGATGGGGATGCTTAGTAAAGGAAACATCCTCCACAAAAAACACTCCAGGGGACATTTGCCAATTTCATGTGCTTCAGAAATTGTGGAGCACCATCTTGAAAATCTTCAGGATGACGAGGGATCAAATCAGACGCAAAGGGCAAAAAAGCTGTCAAATCCTGTTTATCTTGACATTGGAAAAAAAAGAACAAGAGAGAGAGAGACAGACAGCCAGAAAGAAAGACTCCCTCAAATATACAAAGAACGTTAGGGTGAGCATCCACCATTTTAGCTTTTCCTGCTGTGAAAAAAGGAGGGAAGGAATATACATACATATATACATACATATGTATATATGAATGAAGTAGTATCAGTCTTTTCCCTTCTAGCCTATTACATACTTTAGAGGCTTCATCTATTCTGTCCAACCAGGAAGCAAATAGGAGTTGCCAGATTCCTTTCTTGAACTTTTTTGGAACAGAATCTGAAGAACAGGGAAAGAGTAGAAGGAAAAAAGCCACAATGACCTATTCTCATGAGGGAAACAGTGAGCGTGGAGCATAGCTATGGAAGGCATTCAACCCCCCAGAGAAAAAAGCAGAGGTGGGTGTTGGCAATATCGGAGGTGCAAATGTGAAAGACTATACTGATCCCAGATGTAACATGAGGATTGTAGGTGGTGGGAATCATTTTGGGAGGCATGATGGACATTGAACAGTGAGCCGGTGAGCAACCAGAGGGAGATACTGGAGGGAGGCAGGGGACTAGAAAATGAGAGAAGAAGGAGGTGTTAATAGTAATTGCCACGGGTATATTCTTGGATTCCCATTTTTTCAGTGAATGACTAAAGAGCAAAATCTCCTAATTTTAAATGAAATGTCACTTTGGGTCTAAATGCACAGGTGTAACATTTGGTAAGGTTGACCCATAAAGCAAACACTCCACTGGGCAGTGGGATTCCTTTTAAAATAAATCAGGGTCTTCTCAGTGCCCAAGCCTCAGGTCAACCATTGGATTTCCAGTTCTCTTCATATGGCTTAGTTTCTTTTAGAGGGCAGATCTGAGAAGCATGTCTTCTCTGAGTTAGTCCTGAGGGAACCGCAAACTAGTTGCATGCCCCACGTCATTCTTCTGAGGTAAGTGAGGTTATACAAGTAATGAACGCGGGACTTGAAGTCATACAGATTTTGCACAAGCTACCTAATTTTTGTTAGTCATTATTTCTCATATCTATAATGTTGGGACATTAGGAGAATCTCTCTCATGGGGCTTTTTAATGAGATGATATATGTGAAGCTTTACAGTGATGAGTTCAATACATATTAGCCACTGTTGTTATAGTCGCTATTACTATAATTGGTGATGGTGGCTCTCAGTTTCCTCATCTTTAACATGAGAGAATAAGGTAAAATTTTCGCAATATTCCCTTCCTGTTCTACAAATAATTTTTGTAATTCCTGAGTTTAGGAACACCAGCCATAAGAATTAGGCAGTGGTCACTGAGACAACTCTTTTGCCCTAAATCTCTTAGAAATATTTGGGTTCTTTTAAAATGTCACTCCTTTGAGAGGGGCCAATATTTCGTTTAACCTGTCCTTCACCAACTTCAGTGTCTTGTTTGGTATACTCACTGAAAAAGAAACAGTTGGAGTTCTCCTCTTTCCACCTATAAACTAAACTCTACTTGAACTACGTATGATTTACGGTCAATGTATGGAGACTTGAGTTGGTAGTTCTGCTTTTTCCTAAGAACATAGACTCTTCCTTTTCTCTCCCTCTTCCTCTTCTTCCTTCTTTTAAAGTTATTAAAACCCTATCTCTTCTGTAATATGAAACAGACCATTTCTTTCAAAATCTTTTGAGCTCCTTTTTTCTTCTTACTTGATATTCTTGGTAGCATCATTGCCAAAGAAATGTAATAGTGTTAGAGTTGTTTGGTCTAGAATATATCACAGTCCCTAAATACGTGAAATTAAAAAAAGAAAAAAGAAATCAACATTGTTCTGAAAGGAAGGTAGTTAAAATTCAGAAAGAGAGATTCTTTAATTAACTTAATAAAATTACTAATGGAAGCATTTTAACTGCTAAATTTAATTTACTTGTCAAGATATCAGGCTACAAAGAGGAGGGAAGTGTAGGAACTCTGCTTTCCATTATGATGTACTCTATTATAGAATAAATTTGCTTAAAATGAAATATATCACCAAAAGCCATCAATGACATCTTAATTTGGAACAGCCAGTTGAAAAGTAATTAGACTATGAAGCAATCAGTTCTAGTAAATCAGTGTTTCCCTTTACATAAACATACTTTTTTTTTTTTTTTTGCTATTTATATACAGGAAAGACTTTCAGGTAGTAGGCAGGCAAAGATGCTGATTCTTTTGGCTGTCGGTGTTTTTACTTTACATTACCAAGCTGTCAAAACAAAATGTTTTATGATGGGTTTAAAAAATGTATAAGCATCTGATTTGATTTAGTGTTTATATTTATATGTTGAACTGAGGAGAGTTTGCTTATCATAGGGGTTTAAAAGATTTACATTTGTCTGCTTCTTACTTTCAAAATGCTTTCCAGATTCACAGGCAGCCCTGACACCTTACTTCAGTGAATGAGGCTCAGTCAGAAATTAAACAAGAGCCTTGCTTCTCCCTGCAGGGTCCCTCCTAAGTTATAAAAATAAAGATGGAGAATGTGGGTGCTAATGAGACATGGATGGGGACAGAGGTGGGAGCGGTTAAAATTATCCTTTTGTTAGGGGTCTGACAACTCACTACTAGGAATGTCTCAAAACGTAACTGGCCTTCCTAGAAGTATGTTTGTTTATTAAATGGCAATCTAATAAGGGAAATAGGTGAAATAGAAAATAATTTCTATTTCATCCGATTTTGAAAACTTAACATCATAAAACTAAGAGGTATCATAAATCCAAATATCAGACTACTGCATATTAGGAAGCACTTTCCTGTATATGTGTATTTTCTGATCACCTTAGTGTGCCTTTGAAGAAGACATTTTCATCTTCAATTTACAGACATGGAAGTGGAGGCCCCAAGAGGTTAAGTGGCTTGTGGAGACGGCAGAGGTTCTAATGGGAGAGCTGGGGCTACATGGGGGGCTTCTGGGCTCCTGGTACTTTTTCCACAGCATCTGCTCTGATGATGGAAGCCCATCTGTTATATACGGAGGGGAAGAGGTGTGAGAAAAATAACTAGAGGAGATATCAATCACTCAGCAAGATATTTATGAAGTACTTCATTCAGATATTAGGGGAGTCACCATTGTCACCAGCCCTGAAAAATCAGAGGGGATGATGAATTATGCCAAAGAGAACATTAGCTCAGAAGATAGAAACTACCTTGCAATGTCATGCCTGTGTTAGTGTGTATTATTCTCTAGTGGGAGAGAATGATATGAGAGAGAAAAATACAGGACAGTTTTTTAGTGAGTAAAATAAACTGCACCTTCCTATTAAGGGAGAAATGTGGGAAAGCCTCTGAAAGACAGTCTGGATCTGCCAGCATGCAAATCACTTAATAGAATGCAAATGACCTCCCCCTAATAGAGTAAATCATTTCCATTCTCTCCACTGCCTATTTAGAAATGTGATCATTGATAACAACACTACAAGGTACTATTCCTAGTTGAAAAACACACTGGAAGGAAATCTAATATGTATGATGCAATGGGTATTAGATTGCATAATTGTAGATAGGTGTGAAGTAGCCTAAGACAACATAATCAAAATGCAAAAGCCTCCATTGCACTGTGGCAGGGAGAGAGCCGGGCAGAGTACGGGGCCCTGCAGAGCCCTCTGCCTCTAGAATTCTAGTAAAAATACAGTCTGTGATCCCCAGTGGCTGCTCAAGATCCGTGCATAACAGGACAATTACCCTGGGAGTGGAGAAGGCAGAAACTATACAAAAATAGGCAGAACAACTTAAAGTTAGCAAAGAAAAGATAAGGAGCACAAAAGTGGGAAATGAGATATTGCTAGTAAAAGAGGTTAGATGGAGTAAGAAGGGCTTTTATAAATGTATCAAGGAAAAAAGTGATCTTCAAGAGAAAAAAGACCAGTGAATAAATGAGAAGAGGAGGGTGTGAAATTAATGATGGTTAAGATATTGACCTGCTTTAAGTCAGTTGTTAAGAAAAAAATGAGAAAATTTGGATAGCTGGAAGGCAATAATGACTTTTCCAAAATAGGCATCTACAAAGAGGATGAGGTGAAATTTAGAAAAAAGTCAAACATGTGGCATATATAGATTGTAAGTTTCAGATACTATGCTTCCTAGGGAATTAGATTCCCTGCCTGCTAATGAGGTATAAAGCTGGAAGAAGAGCAATGCAAACTAGAAGATTGTCAGAAATTCCTCAAAACAAATGTGTTTCACATAACAATAGAAAAATGATTGGGGCAGGTTAGGGGAGCAAACACAGGACAGGTTCTCTTGGTGTTGTGTAAATTTTAGATGTATTTGGTTATGCCTGTGTAGCAACTGCAATTTTTAGAAAATCAGGAGAACTTTCCTCTTTTTTTGAGCAAGTAAATGCAATACCTATACTACTAATGTTTATTGTGGATACTTTAAATGTACAAGAGAGAGAGAGACACTATCATTGTCCCATGGGAGAAATTGGAAAAATGATGCAATCCCTAAAACATATATATGTACTAAACAATTGATTAAAGTATGTACATAAAATTGGAAAATTCTGAGTACAATGAAAAAAGCCCATCTGAAAGGAAGTTTGAGATCCTAATAAAATTTTAAGGCTAAATCCTCAAAATCCAACTAATTAATAAGCAGCTACTAGATACTAATGAATAATCATTTAGGGAAGGTTTTGTTGACATTCGGCAATGCATTTGTGTGGGAAAAAGGTACAATTGTAAAGTACTGGAATTTTATATAGAGAGTGATTTATTGGAGAGAAAATGTCTTGGAATATTTGCCCCTGAGTAGTTCCCTTGGCATTCCTACCTGTTGGGCTGTTTTACTTGACAGACTGTAGTCAGTAGCTTCTTCGTTTCTCTCGTTTCAGTGTCCTCTTTTCTCCTTACTTGCTGCTCTTAATAACTAAAATATTCTGGGATTTGTGGTATACCACTCCACTGGCCCACCATATCCATGCCCTGTAAGAACCCTGCAGCACCTGCCCTCAAGCCACTGACAGTCATAAATTGGGTGTGTGGTTCTTTGCCAAGTTGGCACCACGGTGAGGAAAGAGCAGAGGAGCCTGCAGTCATATGGAAGAACATGTGGTAGAAATGAGACTTGGCCTCTTCCCTGAAGAATGCGTGGAATTTAGACACATGGCACAAAGTGGGGGAGAGAACATTCCAGAGTCTGCAGCAGTTAGACCAAAGGTCTAGAGATAGAGAAGTGCATCTTCATGAGGGGCCAGAGTATAGATCTTTTCTGGTGGAACAGATTCTTAAAAGACAGCAGGTACAACTATGATGTGGTAGAGCTGTTTGTGATCTGAAGACTTGGACACAAATCATGGCTCTGAGTTTTGCCAACGTCATTTTATATCTCTCTAATGCTCTAGACTCCATTTATAAAATGAGATTCATTACTCTCCCCCAAGGCTGCCCTGCTAGGTGCTGACCAGTAGCAGAGTCCTGGGGCTGAAACAACTGTATGATCAGCTGTATGATCCCGCTTCTCACCCAAACCTCCGCTTTGCTTTCACTGGAGTTCTATTCCTCAACAATTACTTTTGGGTCTAAGAGGCATTTGGCTTCCTGGCATATTGCAATTAAGTAAGCCATTTCCTTATATGAACTTATTGTTTAATATTCCTTCCAAGATTTTAAAGCAATTTCAGATTTTTGTACTATCTTTTGATACTTTATTAGAGTCATCTCCAAGGGAGGTGGGAGGGAGATAACCTGCTTCCTACTTAAAGATTGGGACTGTGCTGTTAAGATGGGGACTTTATGCTGAGAAAGGAGAGATTCCCATTCCATCTAAGGAATGATGGAGACTCTATTTCTGATGACTAGAATAGTGGCAGATTGTGAGTGGGAGGTGGGTGGATACAGCTGATTCTTTTACATAAATCTGGCCAATAAAGGATGTCCGCCCTCCTTACTGAAAGTGGTTCCTGAGTGCTACTGGAAGGAGGGAGGAATGGAGGGAGCAAAAGGAAGGAAGAAAGAAAGTGAAAGAAATGAGGAAGGAAGGCAGAAAATACAAACACAAAGGAACTCACATTTTTTAAGAACCCCTTTTGAAGCTATGTTGTTTCACTTGGGCATAGTCACACACAAGGGAAAGAGACCTTTATTTCACTTTTTCTTTTCTCTGTTGCTCTTTACATTCCTCTATTTAAAGCAACCTCACCCTTCTTTATTGCAAGAATACATGAAAATTGTTGGCCCATTTTTTTTGTTAGTTTTATAAAATCATTATACATAGAAATATCTCTTTGAAGTCCTTAGTTTTTTTACTTCTATACTGTAGAACTTAGTCCCAAGCTCCCAGGAAATCAGAGTAGGATAACGTATCAGTGCACATATAGACAGAATTGAAGACTCTCTGACTGAAAACTGAGATGCTGATAAGCAGCAGATAGTGGTGAGCTGTATCGTCCTCTTAGTTATACTCAATTGTATTAAGAATAAATAGCTATTTTCTCTTCTGGCTATTATACAGTTTTAAAAATATTCTATTGTATTTTCAGACAGTTGAACCTAATATAGTTCCAAAGACACAAAATACAAAATTGTGTATGATTCAGTTGTCAATAAATATGAGAATGCTACATATCAAAATATATGTGAGTCAGTCAAAGCTTTACCCAGAGGTGAAATAATAGCCTTAAATATTTCACTTCTTTGGGGAAATAAAGAATAACTACAAATGAATTAAGAGTAAAATTCTGGAAATTAAACAAATAATAAAACCATGAGGAGTAAGTAATAAAGATAAAAACACTGAAAGAATCTGAAACCTAAAAATAGTCAAAGTAATCAATCATCTCTAGGCATCAGGAAAAACTTTATTTGTCATATAAATTATATTTATATATTATTATCTAATGTGTTTATATAACAATAAATGATTTATTAATTAATTTGGAGGTTATTTTATTAATTGATAAAATCTTGTAGGTTTTAATAAAGGCAGGTGCCATAAACAAAATTAGAAATGGGAGTTTGGATTTTAGAATAGATTCAGGTGCAATAAAAATCGTAAGAGTTGTGCAAAGTTACGTTCTAGTAAGTTTGAAAACATCGGTAAAATGAAAATATTTTGGAAATATGTAAATTACCAAAATTGGTTGAGAATAATTAGAAAGAAATAATTAAAGGAGTAGCCAAAGATGAAACTAAGCAACTACCTAAATAAAAATTTTGAAAGTGATTAATATATTACAATTATTAGTAAAACAAATTCAGGGCTTCAAAGTCCAATTAATTTTAAATTGTTCCTAGTCATAGAAAAATACTGAAAACTACTTAATTTTATGATTTGAGCATTACTCTGTCATCAAAAACAGAAGATAACAATTTAATAAAATAAAATCTCCACTTGTGAAAAGAGATACAAAAATATGAAGTATGATTCAACAGTTCATAATAAGTCGTGGTGGGTAGGCTTAGTGTGCATTTGAGAAGGAGGTGAGGAGGTCATTGCATTTTTTATTCTTTATCAGAAAAAATCTCACTCCTGGAAAAGTAGCAGGCAGGTGAAATAGCTTCATTAATTCTGTGATGGAATAGATATATTTGCTTGAATATAGGCACTGGGTTTAAAGTCATGAAATAGTCAAGCTTTATTTTTTTATTGCTAATACTATTTTTAAAGTTAACATTTATTTCATGAAGAAATTATAAATCAGTGTTTTGTATTAAATCTCTAGCATAAACAGTCCATGGGCTAGGCACTGCATGTAGCTCAAAGAGGTGAAATTAATTGTTAGCTGCCATAAACCTCATGCACAATGGGCACCTCCATTGTATTTGTTAGTGATCTGGCTCATTCTCCATACTCTTTTCAAAGAAAGCTCTCTCTCTCTCTCTCTCTCTCTCTCTCTCTCTCTCTCTCTCTGTCTCTCTCCCGCCCCTTCTCCCTCTCCCCATCTCTGTCTCATTTTCTCTCCCCCAGCCCATCACTGTCATTCTTTGTATTTTGGAGGGAGTTTGTAAAGCAGGGCCTTTATCAAGAGAAACCTGAATAGCACCCTCTTAGAGAGGAAAAAACTGCCTTTAAGTGCCATTCTTAATTTATGGGTAAAAGCTGCTACTGTACCTGTGTGAGATTCCCACGAGAGTTTCACTAAATGTGTCTCTGCCAATACCAATGACCGAAAGAGACCTTCCATTAACTTCTGAATTAGCCAAATGGGACAGAGCTTAATCTAATATGTGTTATTTCATTTTCTAGGTTACTTGTTTTAAAGGAAATAAAGTATACTCATAGGCTGTCTAAAACTGTCCTGGGAGATGTGCATGGAAGGACTCCATCTAAACAGCATTGGCTTCTGAGAAAGCTGGGTGCGTGCCTGAGGGTCCAATTTAGCTTGGTGGATTCCTTTCTCACAGTAGGCAAAGCAAACCCCTAATTCCAAGGATCTTTGAAATTGCACATTAGTGAAAATGATATGTGCTTGTGCTGGAGTTTTGAGATAAAGGGATAAAGGGGCTTTTTCCTCTGTTGATAACTGCCATTGCCTACTTGGATTCTAGTTGAGGTGGCATTCCTCATAGTGGTCATGAGCTCTTCTCTCTGGCTTTGTTTGACCAGTGCTCTGAGCAATCTAGCCATCATCAGAAGCAGATTGGAAACTGATAGACTAGAGCCAAGGCTTCCAAGGAGGCAGCATGGTGCAGGGTGAAGAGAACCAACCTGCTGTCTGGAGACTGAGTTTCTTTCTCAGTTGAGGCATCAATTAGCTAGATAACCTTGAATATAACTCCCTCTGTGCCTCAGTGCCTCAGTACCTCAGTACTTATCTATCAAATGGGATAATAATTTTGCTCTACATCTTTTGCAAATGTGATCAGATGAGATATTGATCAAGTTGAGATAATGAATATGAAAGTGTTTGCAAACTAAAGCACTGTAGAAATTTAAATGATTTTCAATGTGATGCGGCATATGGAATGGTCCAACAGGTTACTGCGATCTTGTAGGTATCTTGGCAATATCTTCTTCACTCTCTAGGATTTTCATGAAAGCAAAATTTGCTAAACAGAGCTAGATACATGCAGCTTTCTCTCTTTTTATAGCCGTCCTTCCCAACTGCCAACCCTATTCATGGGACTTAGGAATGTGCCAAGGTTAGACGACTCAGACATGGGGTGTGAGCCATAACTTCTAAATCAGTTCTGGAAGGATGCCAGACCGTCAGTTTAGAAAAGTGATTTGAGTGTCTTCCTGAGGACAAAGAATTACTTAGAGAGTATATCTTTCAAGAACATGTTATTGAAACTTGGAAAAAGAATTTTAAAACGTGAAAACACTAGTATTAAAGGCACTCTAAACCAATTACCACATATTTAACTGGATTTCAATGTGGGGGGATACCCTTTTCATTATTTGCAAGCTTCAAGAACATTAGAAACACTTCCCTGAAGACAATGTAATATCCAAATCTGAAGTAGGCTGTTGTTTGTCCATTTAATCCATTTTCTTGCTTGTACCTTCTTCATGAAGGCAGAGAGCACTTACATGTTTTTGAATGAACAATGTACCCTGAGCAGGCAATATACTTTTGGATAGTTAGCACCCTTTGTCCCTTGAGAAAGCATATTATATTGTATGTACCTACCCTGGGGTTCCATGGACATGATGTGTTGGAATAGGAGCCAAGATTGGGACAGGTTAAGATCCCCGAGCCTCAGCACAGGAAGACCTAGTCATTTCCAAATGCTTAAGGATCATTCTGTGTACTTCAAAGAGAGATTTTTCAAAGCTGTGGATGAAGGATGGGGATGAAAGGCATAGAGGCCTGAGGGAGACTTGTGTTCAGAGGTGCCCAGTGTTCTAAAGATCTGTTGTCCGTAACGCGTTGACTATTGTCAGCATTCTAGTGCGCTTTAGCCAGAGGATGGCCACTGAACTGTGGCCTCTTTCCTCCTGCCAACCATGGGGGCCCAGTCTGCACCTCTCTGTGGTGGACAGCTATCCCATTTAGGCAAGCCCTGACAGTCTGTCATGCCCATACAGTGGTGCATGGTGCCTCCCCATTTTGTGCCAGCTTCCTGAACCTTACATGTCACAGTGGTACCTGGTCCTGCTTTAGTGCAGATGTACCTTTCTTCCTTATCAGCCCTTGATTTTAAGTCTTTGACACTAAGTCTTCTGGATTCCACCTCCTGGAGTGGCTCCCCAGAGACCACTGTCAATCTGAGTCGGCCTCTGCCTGGACTTCACAGGCTGCCTTCACTCCTGGTTCTCCCCCTCTCACTGACCACTTGGTCTGTATTTGGTTTCTGCCTCTGCCATCACTTTCTCTGTGACCTTAAGCCAAATGCTCCCTGGAGATACCTCCCTGCCTTCAACAGAGAAGGCTGACTGCCATACACCCAGATTCCCTGACGGTGGTGACAAACACCACCAAGGGCCAAGCTGGTTTGCAGTAAGTAGCAGGATGCTGTTCCACAAAAGCTTTTAAAGACCTTGACTGACAGAAGCTCTGCCTTTGGCAACATGTGGTTTCCAAGGTCACAAGGCACAAAGGGTTCGAGTCCACAAAAGGAGTGAGGGCGCACGGGGAACCTATACCCTCTTCTTACAGCCCCTGGCCCAGAAGTGGCACACATCACTTATTCTCCATCTACTGACACATACTATTCATAAGGCCATGTGAAGGGTGGGGAAGCTGAGAATACCATTTCCTAGCAACATCTCTTAAGTTTGAAAGAACAGAGATTTTTGGTATACAGCTACCTCTGCCTCTGCCACACACAGCTTCTCTCACTAGATTACTCAGGTTACCAGAAATGTAGTTACGAGCATGGGCTAATTTTTTAACTCATCTCTGCCACTTACTAGTTTCATGGTGATGAATAAGTAACTTAAGTAATTTGGCCTTCAATTTCTTCTTCTTTAAATGGAGACCATTAGTACCTCTCTGATGGGGTTATTGTGAGGACTGAATGAGTTAACTCACAGAGGGTTTAGGATAGAGCGTGGCACCCATAATCACTCAATAATTGTTAGTGGTTTGGTTAACCCTCAGTTCCTGTTAAGATTCAAGACTGAAGCTTATGGTAGAATGGGATATTTGTTCCCTTTGTTATGGCTTTTAAAACAGGGTGCTTCTGCACTTCATGATGGCTTTAATAATAGTAGTGTCTTCTTCCTGAAGTCATAAACAATCTAAAATTCTCAACACAGATTCAAGATAAGAGGCAAAGAGAGGGAAAGGGAAGAAGAGAGAAAGGGAAGGGGCAGGCAGAGAGACTAACAGGCAGACAGACTTCCCACTGGCCTGGCTAAACCTTCTTTAGACCAGAGCTGCTGTGGAGAGACCCCAGTTTTCATTCTTCCCCTCTCTGCTTCACAAGGTCAAACCTGTACCAGGGGCTGAAAGCTTTTCCTGCCTTCTCCACTTCCCGACCTTTCACCCTCTGCAGGCATTTTGCCTACTAAATCTCTCTGCGTGGTTAATCCCATTTTGGCATCTGGTTCTTGGGAACCCAAACTAACACACTTAATGAGTACTTCACATGTTTGTACTCAATGTAAAATCAAGCTCTCCTTGGTTGTTCTTACTCAAGCCACAAGAAACCCTCTCTCCCATTTTATGCAACTTTACTTAATATAAAGCTCTTGCTGACATTTTATTTATGTGGGCAGTGGCTAGTTTTCTATAACACTTAGTGCTACCTTCAGAGTACAGCCCATAAAACTTGTGCAAAGAAGACAGAAAAACATGTCATAGTGCTGGAGTTGATGCTTTGGACCATAAAACATGTCCGCTTGAGTCATACAGTGCCTTGACAGAGCAACAGAGGGAGGCAGTGGAGGAGCATCTCCTGGCTCCTGTGTGGGGACGTGTTTTGAGCCATGGCAAGTGAGCATGTGCCTGGCACTGTGATATGCTGGCACTACATAGACCAAGGCCCTCTCCCTGCCTTCAGAATGCCTGTGGACAGGACAGAAAATCAACACTTAGTTGCAATTTCTCTTGAAGAGTCCTAGGTAAGAGTAAATTCTGGGTACTGAGGAAGCACAGGAGAGAGCCCTTTATGAAGGAGGGAGTCCAGGAGACAGGGTGACACAGGAAAGGAAAGATAAGCTGTGTTTCAGAGTTGATAGTCAAAGTTGCCCATAGGCTGAAGGCAGGGAAAAGGATCTTTAGGTGAAAAAGCAGCTGGTGTCTGGGTTTGAGGGCATGACAGAATGGGGAACACCTAGTCAGTCCCCCTGCGGGACTGGTGAAGCCAGGTAGGGGCCTGGGAAGGTGGGCAGGAGCCAGTGTTAGTGGCGGATGCATGAGAATTGTAAAAACTGCCATATTATAGTGGAACTGAGGCTATCATAGGGGTTTAGAGAGCATAAGGCTGCTATCATCAGAGGAATGGGGTGTGCTCCAAATATCCAGAAAGTCTCTTAAAACCAGTATGAGAATAGCTCAATGCAAATTATTAAAAATGGAAGAAAATTAAAATATAATTTTCAACTTCCACTTAGCTACCTCTTGATGACTCAGTTTGCTGATTTCTGTAAAAAGAAGTAGTTGCTTTTATTTACACTGAAAATACATTCAATAAGCTTTAAGGGATGAGCTCATGTGTAGTGCAGGGCATGTGGACAAACAATAATAACCTCCTGGACTTTGCTAATGAATTCATATTCAACCAATCCTTTAAAAAATCATGAATTTAGTCATATGTCCCTTAAGCCTTTACCTCTGTACACTGAAGAGCACTGCTTATTCATCTCCCCTCTCCTGTTTTCCCTTTCCTCATCGTATCTTCTCCTACTTAGTCAGCCTTACTCCCTGTCAGGCTCTGAGCAGATGGCTTCCAGGTTGGGTGCCCCCTCAGGGTTTATGGGGCTCTTTGCTTTGTCTGTGCTTCCCCAGTGCCAGCTGAGGTGACTAATATGACCATCACCTGCTGCGCCCTTGGCTTTCAGTGGGACGTGGGCTATATGGAAACATGACCCAGATAACATCCCTTCCAACTGTACATCACACCTCTCCCTCCCTCGCTGCTCCTGAGAACAGTCAGCCCACATCGCAGTTCGAGACAATGCCCTGAAATACGTGATTCCATGGAGCAGTTAAGAGTTCCTAGTTGCTAATACTAGCTGGTGCATTTCTACTTCTTCCCCTTATGGCCTTGCTGGGTAAGCTGACCCAGAACGTTTTTTAAAGCTCCTCTTTAAGAAGTTGTTGATGTGTGAGGGCCCCAAAGAATGGTCTCAGAGCCTTCCATTTTAATCAACCTCATTAGGCAAACCCATAGTATGAAAAACTCTGTCTACCTGTCAAAAAATAGTTTCACTGATATACTTTTAAAATTCCATGCATCTTATGTATAAAAAATACTGCTTTACTTCCCCTCAGCTGTCCCAGGAATGTGTGTATTATGTAAAACAAGACTCACCTGTAGTTCCCCAAGACTCTAGGTCTTGTTACTTCTGCTGTTTTTTTCCTTGGCTACTGAAAATAAATGTGTGAAAGGCTTGCCACACCTGGATGTATTTTATTTTAAGCTAATTAGTCACAAGTAATTTTAATTTGGGTTACAATCCAAGGGAAGCTGTAAGTGGACTTTATTTTAAGCCAAATCTCTAACTGGCCCCACCAAAATTTTTTCTGCCACTAAAGAGCATGCTCCTTCTCACCCTTTTAGATTCTGCTAGCACAGATATTCTTTAAAAAACAGGTAGGCTTCTCCTGGCTATGTGGTTCGTCTTTGTCTGCCTGGTGCTGTTGAAGGGCAAAGGGCATTTGAAAGCATTGGTCTTCACATAAAGCTACCACCTTGCTCTTAGCTTCTTCCATCACCACATGAAAGTTGCGGTTAAAAAACACACATCAAAGAGCGAGTCCCATTGAAAAGGAGAGTGCTGCCTGCTGAGCTGGCATTCAGAGCCAGCGCTTTTGTTTCAGTGGCAACTCTGACTCTCTACCGAGTTTCCTGTTAACTCTGGTGTGGGTTCTGACTCGCTCTTGATGATATTGGAGTGTGTGTTTGTGGCACTCGCTTTTAATCAGTGCATTTGAGTTTTTGAAGTAAGAACTTCTTTCTCCAGCAAGTCGAAACTTTCGAATGGAAACATCATGTTTGCCTAGATTTGAACTTAGTCCAGGGATTCACTGTTAAATCTGGGTCCCCAAATTTACCACAGATTTCAGGAAAGGAGCTTGTCCTTTTTTTTCCTTTTCTTCCCTTTAGGAGTAGTTTGATAAGTACACCTATTATTTGGAGAGAGAGATGTTTCCATGAAGGGGATTTGGGTTGGGGGAACTATGGTAAGAGGCAGGTCTCTGACACTTTGTATATTACTTGGTTGTCCCTGTCTTGCTCCCAACCCCACCCCCTGCCATTCTGTCTATGGAGCAGAGTGTGAGGGATGAACGCTCAGCTGGCTGAGCCACTGCTGTGCAGCCCAGGGCAACTGCTGCAAGGTCAAAAGGCTGGCTGAAGTGGGCATTGCATTACACACTTGCCTTCAAGCCTCTGAAAATGTCATCAATATCTGTTATCATATTGCCCAGTCAACCACAGGTGGTTAGCGGGAAGCTTGCCTGCTCTCTCCATGCTAACCGGCCATCATGTGTCCATGTTCAGCATCCAGCATTCCAAACCACCTTTTGCTTAAGTAGCAGCTAAAACCCATGTTTAGGTCCAGTTGTGAACTAGACAAAGCATGCCTTCCGCAAACTTGCTTCTGGTCCTCTTTACTCCATCCCCATCTGCCTTCAGGCCTTTCTCAATTTGCATATACAACAAGTTCATATAGTCAAAAATAATATTGTAATAGCTTTGGTGACAGAATGGTGACTACACTTATCATAGTGTGCATTTCATCATGTATATAAATGTTGAATCACTATATTTTACACCTGAAGCTAATATAATATTGTATGTCAACTGTACTTCAATTAAAAATAAAACAAGCTCTTAATTTCAGAGCATTGTTGAGTTCGGTGCTATTTCCAATAGCTTGTCCACTGCTATCCACAGGTGCTCTATCTTTCCCGGCTCCCAACCCCTACCCAGTGCTCCAAGCAGAGTGATAGGTCCATCCTTACACGTTTTTATCTACTGAACATTTATGAAGAATTAAATGTTGACTAAGGAAAGAAGCTTATTGCTAGAATGCCTTTGAAATTCACCCATTCTATTCTGTCACTCTCATTTTGCAGATGAGAAAAATGACTCCTGGTTTTGCTTATAATTCTTGACCAAGTTAGTTTGGTGGCAGAGCCAGAATCAAAGTGCAGATTTCTTGGAATCATCCTTCTGTACATTTTCTTTTCTATCTCCCTGCACAAAATATTTTCTACCCTTGGGGCTTTTACATTTTGAAGGGAATCAAAATATAAGTTAATGTTCAATGACAGAATTTATCAAGCCCTATAAATGAACTCGGATAGCTTGTATATGTGATGGCAGCTTCAATATTCTCCTGGAGACTGAAATTGCAGAGTATAGGCTGGCCTCTTGCTCTGTCCTCAAGTGGTGACATCCTTAATGCTTTCTCTATCTTTCTGCAGTGGGAATCACAAGGATTTGCCATGCTAGTTAAAGTCCCTGTTGTCTTCCATGAGAACTTTAAGTCAAAACTAGCTTCTGTCCACTGTGATTATTATGCCTCATGAAAAAATTTAGGGTCATACTCCTGAATGTATATGAGAGGACATGAAGTTCCCCAGAAAATCTGACACCAACTCTGCCAAGTATATGCAAAGCCTTTCTGAGATTTCCAAAACTATTTCTACCATCTAAATCTCATTTGGATTTCTTTGTTCATCAATCTGCACAAACCCTCATTTCCTTAGTGATACCTCCATGAGGTATCACTAAGAATGATTTCTGCCTGTGGAAAAAAAAATATCACTACAATAGAAACTGGATTTGCAGCCTACCTTGTGGAAAGACATGCTGCTTTCTTGAGAGTTGGAGGTATTCCTTTGAAATTTGTGTTGCTATTCCTAAGGTGAATTGTGCACATAATGATCTTTCTATACATTCATATAATGCTCTATTAATTTATAAGGCATTATAAAATACATTATTTTGTTGGATTCTCAAAACCAGTCTGCAAGGTAGTTGGAGCAAGGATTCTGAGAACTAGAGTGGTGGAATCACTTTTCATGATAGGAACGTGACTCTCCAATACGAAGCTTTCATTTTTGGGGAAGCAGTCACGTGCTTGAGAACTTGGGAAGGAGAAACACTTGCCAGAGTCAGTGTAAGCTGTAGTTATTACACTACTCTTATTGTCCAGCAAGAGGCAATGCAGTTAAAGCTGGCCTTCCATCTGCCACACTTTTAACCAGCACTGCCTCCCCTCAGTACCTTTCTCTCATTACTCCAGTGTCAGTTGCCCTCCACTTCAATCCTACTTTTCTTATATGCCTGACTTCCCACTTTATTAAATCTTGATTTTGAAGTGGAAGGATGGCACATCAAAAAAATATTTAATCAGCTTCTAAGAGGTACTAGACACTGTATAATAGGATTGAGATATAATGTTGAACCAAACAGATACAATTCTTGCCTTCATGAAGCTTACATTCCTGGTAGTGAATGAAGATACTCTATCACACAAGGGTTTTTCTTGGAATCAATAAATTCTAAAACTGGTTAACTAAAGCAGAAAATAAATCTATAATTGCTTGCAGAATCAATAGGAAGCTTAGTAACCAAGTTCAAGTTCAGAAATGGGCGTGTTCTAAGGAAAGCTTGGCAGCAGGGCAATCCAGCTGAAGTCCTGCTGCAGGAACAGTCTGGGTGACGCATGCCACTGCCACTGCTGTCCTGGACATTTGGTGCCATTGCAGCTCCATTCCGAAGGTCGTCCTGAATAATTTCTCTATCATCTCTGTGTCTTTTTTTACTTCCTTAAGATTTAAAATTTTGAGTAGGAATATTAGATTGTGTGAGCCTACACCTAGCTGCTAGCAGTGTAGAAAGGGGTATCTAAGCTCTTCACACCTGTAGTGGGAGGTAAAGCTTGTACTTTCAGCATACCCCTGTTATTCTACCTCAAGCAACCATATTCTTTTGCAATTGTGCAGAGCCATGTGAATCATGATAAGAATTTAAAAAATATTATACTAAGTGTGACAGGAAGCCACTGAAGTATTTTAAGGTAGTAAATGATATGAGTCAGTTTACATTAGAAAAAAAGTTTCAGTGGCATGATAGAAAGTCTAAAGTAGAAAGTTGACAGCAACATCTTCCCCTGAACATTTAAAAACTGTTAATTATTTATATTTGAATTATAATTGTTAAATTAAAATAATACATACATATTAATTTAATATAAGTAATGTTAGATGCTGTAATTCTCAGTGGCTTATTTTATTTCTTATTCATGTAAATTCCAATGCAAATGTTGCTGATTAACAAGTGGTCCTCAGTGTGATCCTTCAGGGACCAAGGCTCCTTCCATCTGGACCCACCATCCCTTTTGTCCTTGGTTCTTTTGCTGGAATGTTGGTATATGACCAGCAGTCAGGGAAAGAAAGAAGGTAAAGCAACATGTGATAAGTCTTTATGAATCAGGCTTAGAAATGCTTCTGTTACTCTCTCTCACATCCCATTGTCTAGGACTCAGTCACATGGTTATCCAACTGTAAAGAAGGTTGGGAAATGTCTATGTGTCCAAGACATAGAGGGAACAGGTTTTAACGAACACATAGCAGCCCATGGCATACACATAACTTAAAGTTATACGCATGGAAGGCTTATAACAACGACAAAAGGTCAACTCCTTTCCAGCCTCCTTCCCAGTCCCCTGAATCAACCATCTCCAGCTCTTTTTGAGATGTGACAGTAAGCATGACCCTATGCTTAGCTCTATACAACACACACATTGTGAAGCAGGAGGAATTCTGCATTTTAGATTGTTAAAGTAATTCTGGGTCAAGGATCCTGGATTCAGTGAGCTATGTCACCAGCCGCTTGGGTGGAAGCATCAAGGTGTCCCTGTCACTACAGAGCAGGGTTTTCCAGTCTCAGTACTATACACATTTTGAGCTGGATAATTCTTTGCTGTTGGGGGCTGTTTCCTGTACACTGTCAGGTGCCAGTGGCCCCTGTGCATTAGATGCCAGTAGTATTCCTCCCCCTAGTTATGGCAATCAAGTGTCTCCTGACACTGCATATATACCCTGGAGGGCAAAATTACCCCTGGCCTAGAGCCACTTCCACAGAGTCAAAACCTGGGAGAGGGAGGAGAGGAAGATGGGTCTCATTACAATGAGCCTCAGATGCTGGCACCACTGAGCTTTATGTAAAAATTCTGCTTAGCTTGAGTACTAGAGAAAGATGAGGATGTGGAGGAATAACATCACTGGGATGTTTTGGTGTGAAAGACTGTGTTAGGTGATTTATACCATCATCTCATTTTAAGGTCAGGGACTAGGTTTCTTCAAGATTACTTCTATCTTCCATGTCTCATTCCTGACATATCTATTGGCCAGAAACCTGACAACACTTGAATAAAAGTTGGGAGTTAGAGGAAGAGGGAGCTGGGTGTCAACTTGATCGATCTGCTGTCGCCCAAACCATCTTTGTTTTTGGTTTGGGATTTTGTTTTGTTGTTTTTTTTTCCCCTGAAATGCAGCCCCCTGGTGGATAAAGATTGACTCACATCTGTGGTTCAGCTGCCCTGTGGAGACAGAGACATTAAGGAAGAATTAAGAGTGAAGACAAGTATATTGATCTTCCTCACCAATCTTCTCCAACCGATCCCTCTTAATCACAGAACAAATTGGAGTCCTAGTAAACTACTTTAATGAGCATCCATTCTATTTCTCAGTTCACATGATTGGAAGGGAAGCTATCTTCCTGCTTCCCTACCTGGTTTCTCTTTGTGTTTATGATTCACTCTCATACTGCATCTATATTTCATTTTATGTATACATGAATATATATATTTTCACATTTTTATCTGTGTTTTGCCATAGCACTGGAGGTTTATTATTGTAGATCATTGTGAGGCACCTGAATATTTTGCAAGACAATGAGCCTCTAGAATCTCGGTATCCAAGGAACTAATTTTGTGCAGCAAGAGAAAAAAAAAATAAGGAAAGAAAAAGAAAACAGTAACTATACATCTGGTTTCTAGACAGTATTAGGATGGCATAACTTGTTCCTGTCTGAATGAATTCAGTGGATTTGTATTATACAGTGCCTGCTTAAAATGTGCAGCCAAATCAGAGCTGTTTTTTAAATTAAAAACAAACCCCATGGCTTTCACAGGACTGAGTGTGCCTCGTATTTGCAACTCTGTTTAGGTGAAACCAACTCTTATCCCAAGAGGGTGGGCAGACAGGAGAGCTCTTTAGTGCATAAGCATAAATTTCTTCCTCCTTCCAAATGATATTTTATAAAATTGTAAAGGAAATTGACACCCTAAAGTGCCTGGGTAATGCCATGTCATAAAGTTTGTACTGTAAATTGGAGAGCTGGAGTAGGCTGTGTTCTGAGCAGCAGGCTGCATACCCGGAAACTGGGTCCATGTTCTCAGGCCTGTTTCTGGCTTTGTGTCACCCAAGGGAAATCAGTACTTTTGTCAGGGCCTGGATTGCCCATCTCCAAAGTAGGGATATTCACTTTACCCCCTCCCTTTCTCCATCCCCAGCTCTACCTTGCATTATTGTTATTCAGAAAATAGATGAGCCAATGTTTATGAAACACTTTTAAACTCTAAGTAGAATAATCTTATGCAAGCCTAAGTTGGTTATCAACTGTTTTGTTATCATTACAATGTACATGCTGTTGCATGTTTGCAAATTACATATAGTAATTACCTGAGTACATACAGTAATTCAAGTACCATCACCAGTACTTGACATTAGTATTTCACAGCAACTTGCAGGGCAATAAGTAGTGAAGGGATTCTTTTCCTTGACACTTGATTATTCGTTCAGGGCTCAGGATTTGCTAGATACTCTAATTAAGAGAATTTTAAGCCATATTTTCCAGGAACTTCATAATCTTTGGCATCCTCTCTCAGGCAGTAGTCCTATGTGTGGCTACAAGAAGTCCCCAGAATACTAAAGCTTCCAGAAAAATTTGAGTTCATCTCCTTCGATGCTTCCGTTTTGCAGATGAGGAAGCAAGGCACAGAAGGATCAAGTGACTCTCCCAAAGCCATGAAGTTAATTAAGATGTCAGAACTGGAACTTAAGTCTCTGAATTTCCTCTTTAATCCTCTTTCCATTGTCCTGAACTCCTTGGGACAGGCAGAATATTAAAAAAAAAAGGGGGGGGGAGGGGTAGAAAGGCAGGTTGTTTGGCTTGGCTATGATATTCCTAAAGAATAATAGAGCCCCAAGAGTCATTGAGGTTGACAAGAAAGGTGGAGATCAAAATGTAGCCCATGGGATAGAGATATCGATGACATGATTGGAAGACCAGGGGATGGGTTTCCCAAGAGATCTATGTGTCATCTTCTAGCGTGAAGTCATACCCCTGGAAGTTGTTCTGTCCCTCTGGGAAAAAAGTGGGTGGGCTCCTTTCTACCACCTTTACAGCTGGGATGTAAATGAAAATTGTGAATTCCTGGCACTTGGTTGATGCTTCCTATAGAAGACACACCCAAGTTAGCAGTTGATGGCGATGAACGTGCTCATTTGGGTGGATCGTAGTTGAGGGGTATGGCAGCTGCATCAATTCCTGCTACTGTATGGAAACACTTACGGTTAACAAATATTCTCCAGGTGGCCTGTGGGCTAGTCTTTCATCATATTAATATTTTCTTCATAATACAGGACTGTACCTAGCATGAATTAGTAATGTGCTTATGATATTTAACGCAACACAGTCCCATTTTGATTTTTCATCAGCAACTGTGCATCTTCCCATTTTTTTCTGGTAGGAAATTCTTTTTTTGCAGTACGTCATCAGAGATAACTCTTACTTTAGTAGTCTAAGATTTAAAAAGAAAGATTGATTTTTTGGTAGAGAGATATTACTAGGAATATGGAAGAGTTAATTATATAGTATGACACTGAAGTTTGGTGTAGCATTAAGAATATGAGACTAGAAGGCAAAGGACAGCAAAACTCATACTGACTTACCTACCAAGTAGCTGGTTGTAATATAACAACTCACTTACCACTTCAGGGCCTCACCTTTCTCTTCTGTGAAATGACGGAATTTGATTAAATCACATCTAAAGCCCCCTCTAGTCATAAAATTATAGGAATCTAGGCGAATTGAAAATTGATGGTATAATTTAGGAGGAAACTTCCTGGGATATGGAACTTCTAGAAGATATGATTGCAGTTCTTCTGAAACACATAAATTACAGCAAACGATCCAAGAGTCAGAGCCCTGAACTATTGAAGCTTCCGAAGTGTGAGAGAATAGCTTTATTTTTATGCTGTACCCAAACCACCCTTTTCCCAAAAATGACAAGAATATTTTCAATCCTAGGTATTGAGTAATGACATAACAAAAACATTGGCCATCATAGGTTGTCAGTGTTTCTTGCACCATGCTATGGAATGGCATGCTATCTAAGTTCTTTTCTATGGGCCCGGGAAAAGGAAGAGAGAAAAGAGTCTGGAGAGAGGAGGCAAGGAGAAAAACTGAGGCACAGACTTATTGAGATGGGTGTTTGGTGGTAAAATAGCATTTTAAAAACAAATACGTGGTATAATTGAAAATTAATACTGCTGATTCTCATGTGGCTAATGGGATACACCGCCTTTTCTCTTACATTCCATATACATAAAAAAACCAAGGCACACAGAAACCCAATGGGGTAGCTCTTTGATCTGCCACAAGCTTGACAAACAGGGAATTTGCCCCTCATGATTTGGGGCTACACAGTGTAATTTTTCATTGCAACATAAAATTCCTGTGACAGAGGGGTTCCCTCTTGCCCAGTGCAACCACCACTAAGGCTCTACTGTGTGTGCCTCCAGCCCTGAGGTTTGAGGAATTAAGGCAGTTTAGGGAGGAGATGTCGAGAAACCGCTCTTATTTCTGCAAAGCCATCTTAATCATGCCTGCCTCTTTTCTTTGGGTTGATTTACATAGCAGTGTGACATTTCATCATTAAGAAGGCAGGTCCCAATCTTCTGTGTCTTTTTCTTGGCTTGTCTGGCGAGCAATTCTCTTTTGCAAGCTATGAAATCCTTAAGGAGGACTTCCTGGCAAGGGAAAAATCCTCAGTCATCCAACAGTCTCTCACTTTTCTATTTTAAATCTTGGCCGTGCACATATGGTTGGGCATGTGTGTCTAAAAATTTCTTCCACATTGACTAACTTGAGCTATTTAATAGATTGTGCTGGCCGTGGGCCTCTACAGCAAATCCCATGGCGCTCAGCTCCCTCCCTTGGGAGGCAGGAGACTGCTGCATGCCTTGCCTTTGTGCTTTCTTCGTCATCTCCCTCTCTGGCCCTGTTAGAGCATGAAAGTTAAAACTCTCTTCTTTGCTCATTTTCTTGCAATTAACATTGTCTCTGCTCTCCTACTTCCAGCAGAAAAGTGAGATCTCCAAATATCTTGGTTAATGTTCTAGCAAATGCACTTTCCCTAGGGCTTTGCTAGGGATGTTCTAACTCATTTCTAAGGATGGGAGAGCTTGAAGATATTTCTACCCTCTGCTCTTTAAGGCCTGTTGGTGTGTGAGAGTATGTGTGTGAACTTTACGTGTCTCAACCTTAACTTTCTCCCAAAACTTGGAGTCTCTTATCTGCAATAGTCCCAAGCACAGACCTGAGTCCTATTAGGTCCTCAGAAATAATGGTTGAAGAGAATTTTAAAACAAAGCTGGGTTCTGGCAACTTCGCTCCTTATTCCCATTGTAGCGGATGAGGCCAAAGGGACAGAGGGGAATGGAGGCAGCAGGCGCCCAGAGCCGGCCCCCAGCTGCACCTTGTTCAGGCATGGGGCCTGAACCCCCACGGTTTTCTCAGCAATCTAGCAACTCTGAGAAGCTGGCTAAATGATACCCTGTGATCCAAAAGAATGACTACACTGCCAGAAGGTGAACAGTTCTGTCTTCCCAGAGGAGACTATTCCTAAGACAAAGAGCAATAACAACAACAACAAAATAATAATAATACAGTAGTGTGAGGGATGAGCTATAGATTAACACCCAGTGGGTTAGAAGCTTGAGGAGTTCCCGTCCCCCGACCTCCACCCCAGGAATTATATGTTATATTGTCACATTCTGTGCCTGGCTGCTTGGCAGGGTCTTAAAGCTTGGTGCTACTGTAAGAGCAGTGGTATTATCCTCCTGCTGGCGTGGCCACAGAAATTTCATTTTTTTTTGAATGTTAAATATGTCCCCTGAAGTTTATCACAAACAGTGTGAAGGAATAAAACTCTATGTGGCTGATATTCGGTGGAACTTCCTTCCCACTGAAATGACAAGCCTGTAAGTAAAAAAAGTCCAAAGGGTATGTGATAGATGGAAATAGTGGTCTTACCTTCTTGGCGGGGTGCCTTGGCAGCACGCACGGTTTCAAACTTTATATTAAAATAATGCTGCAGCAGTAAATGGGAAGAACGTGTTGTCATTTCGGGACCCTAGACAAAGGCGAGAGTAAACATGCATTAAAATGGAATCTCTATTTTTAACTTACCTTTCTCTTTCTCGAAATCACATCAAAATCAGATGACACATAGTACCGCATATCTTTTAAGGATGTAGCAGCCTCCCAGAATAATTCACAAAATCATTACTTACCCTGCTGCTCATCAGATGTATAGTGTCTGAAGGCACCACCATTTCATTTTGATCCTAAGAGCTCAACTTTGTTAAAAGTTGTCTATTCGGATGTGATAATGCATTTAACAACTCTTGCTTGGTTGTGATCTCTGGAATGAAGATATTTAAGTGGTATGTCCCCCTTTTCTCCTATATCCTATGACGTTCCCTCACCCCCTGGGAAGCTTTTTCTTTATTTTGCATCTCACAGCATCCTTTTAGTTTGATGCTTTCTAAATCCAGATGTGCCACCTTAGGGCATCAGCACTGAGACCCTCAGAATGCCGGGCATCACGGAAGCAGAGCATATACATGTCTGCTGATAGGCTTTAAAAGCACAGCAGCAATTGTAGAAAAAATTCAGGGAACTTCTGCCCATGGTGTTTCTTCTGCTGCTCTTCCCTTACTCTGTGACCGAGAGGGAGGAATGCCCAGGCAGTAAGTTTCAGAATTCCTTGACGTGCCTTTTGTTCTTTGCTCCTTATGAAGAAGCAGATTGCTGAATAGAGGAAATGAACACTACTACAGAATCATGGAGAGGTATTTCAGATCCTGCCAGGTTAATCTTTGCATGGCTCTAACTCTGTACCAGGCCCTATTGTAAAGACTTTACCTGTGTTACCTCTTTATGCCTAGTGACAATGCTCTGAGGCAGGAACTGTTATTCTCCTCTCTGTTTTACCAGTTGGGAAACTGAGGCAGAGAGTGACTTGAGTAGGTCACAGAGCAGTCAGGCCATCTGGTACCAGAAGCCAAACTTATAACTGCTCTGCTGCCTTCATGTACCACACTCCATTTCATCAATGGAAGAAGCTTGTAAGTTAAATGTTAAATGGTAATATTTAACGTGTGACTACTGTCCTTTGACTACCAACACTACAAAGCCACCTTTCCATCAGTAGTGCATGTAACAATTTTATTTTTCCTTGTTTGCATTGATCCTCACTGCTTACTTCCCAAAGACCATCTCGGGGGCCAGTAGCATTCTTTTTTAAATTTTTTAACACTGCCTTGAAGTGCGAAGATACAGTCCTTAGGCATAAAAAAGTTCTCTCTATGAAGTAAACATACCCACTTTGGGATAAATGCATGATCTTACTTGATTAGTGTCACCTATTACTTTACGGAGCTATCAGCTCAGGTGATAGGACATAACCTGAAATCAGACTGTGTGATGCTACCTCCCCAGTGTATATAAATTCAGTCATATAGAAGGCACCAGGGTATGTAAAGACAGTATACAGTGTACAGTGTTGCTAATTTGGGGCTTTTATTTTATTTTATGGATATTATTTTTTTTCCAAATATTAGAAAAAGTGACTGATACTTATTCTTCTAATAAATATTTATTAGATACTAACTATACATATAGAACTATGAGGCAGGGAAAATGATGATACGTAAATGCATAAATAAGGGCCCCTTCCTTTGAAGATCATAGCCTAAGGGGGAGAGATGATGGAGAACAAAGTCCTACAAAACGAAAACAAATTGAAAATCACAAGAAAGTAAATATAACAAATTATTACACCTGAATTGCTTAGACATAAATTTTAGTGACTTCAAAAGGGAGGGAAAAAAAGAAAAACTAATGTTTGCTATGAACCATTACAGATACTTTTTTAATGTGTTTTTGACATAATTATCACAACAGCCTTAAATTGCAGGCATGATTATTTCCCTATTTTACAGATGAAGAAGCCAACTGATCCAAAATAATGCCTGCCCTCCCAGATGGTGAATAGTTCTGGCTTCCCCTGTAATTCTCACTGTGGTTCACCTAAGTATTTGGTGGTAGATTTTGACTTTTGAAGCCAGGTCTTAGGCTAGAATGGTCAGGGAAGGCTTCTTGGAGGAGGTGGACTTGAGGGGATTAAGAGAAAGAGTACATGGATAGGGAGAAGTCAGGTGACTGATGGCACAAATCAGCAGAAATAATGTACTGGAGAGAATTCTCTGCACACACATTGAGCTGGAAACAATTTAATAGTAACAGAACATTTATTTAGGGGCAGAGTTCGAGATCATGTTAGGTGATGTAAAGCTAGGTCTGCCTCAGTCACTATGTTCAGTCTAGAACATAACAGCAATAGTATTTCAACTCTGCATTAGAATTATTAAAATTTTTTTCATATCAAGATAAATAGATTACATAAGGAAGTCAGCTCTTCTCCTCTGTGTTTTCATTCATTAAGGTGTGTAAACCCCAATGTTTGCCTTCCTTTCTTACCATCCCCGGTCATCACTTGCTTCATCTGAATAAGTAAAGCAAAGGAATCCCTGTGGATCCAGGTGTGTGGGTTGCATTCTGCCAGGGTTTCCAAGGGGACTAGAAATGGAGAGTAGCAAGTACAGTCTTCTCTCTGGCATATGCATAATTTTCTAAAAATCCCCTTTGCCTGACTTTATAATGTCACATTCTAAAATATTCAGGTTGCTTTTGTTGTTCTGTCCATAAAAAATTAATGATCATGAAAGTATTATCATGTTTATTTTAAAGCCACTCTTTTCTACATTTTAATTAAAAGTTGTAATTCACCATCTTTTGACCAAGTTATCTTAAATCTTCATCTTATTGGTAATGGGTATTGGGTTAGATTCAGAGAGAAATACAAGCGTTACTTAATGCAAACAGTAAAATCTCGGCACTTCTAGAGATATGGTTCTGTTCATTTCATGTGCTGCGTTAACTCTGCCTTTTTAATTAGAAATACCCTCCTGCTTATGCAAGAATCCTGGGAAAGGGGCATTGTCTTATTCATTATGTATTCCATGAGAATCACAAGTGGACAAAACCAGGCATAATATGATGACTGTTGTGTCATTAAAGCACTTTAATAAGGCTACTCCCTCAGTAGAGTGAGCCTCTCAAATACCCATTTCTTTTCAGAGTGAGCTTCATGGAGCAAGATGCTCAGTGCTCCTCTGGGTACACATGAGGCCCCTTTCTGTATATATTTTGTGGATCTCTGTGAGTGTACTATCAGGACTAGTTCTTCCTTTCAGTCCTCTGTCCTACCTTAGGGAGCAATGTCCTTAGAAAGTTTTGGATTTTCTATTTTAGTTCTATAATATATAAGAGGAGATAGTTTAAAATAATGACATATGGGGGAAAGATTGTAAACAAAAATTCACTACATTTAGGGCATTTCTATTCAATGCTGTCCAGTGATATTTACCCCTTTGTTCTCCACTCCTACCAGCCAGAAGACATACTGACTAAGAATTCAACCTATAATGGTTTTCATTAAAAACAAAAATCTTTAGTTTTACTAAAAATGTCTTTTAAGAAAGAAAATGGAAGTAGTGAAAAGGGTGGGAGACAAGGAAGGAGAGAGAGAAAAAAGTGAGGGAGGATGAAAGGCAGAGAGAAAGAGACAGGGAGGAAAGAAGGAAAAAAGGAAGACTTTTTTGTTTAAAGTGCCCACCCAATTGCAGCACAGCAGACTTATCTATATGCATTACTTTGATTTCAAATTATTTTTAGCATGGCTTTTATTGTACTCACTGTTACATACATAAATCTTTAAAGTAATACGTTTTGTAAGAAATGGCCATAAAAATTTACAGCCAGTAACTTTTCCCCTGTCCCTTACAATGATATTCTACTAAAACCATTAAATGGTTCTCATTAATGCCCTTTAAATGATTGTGTAATGACCCACAATCGCTTGTAAGTGAACAACCATTAAAGAATTACCAGTTCTTAGCATGCTTTTAAGTACAGCTTAAATACATGGGAGGTAACATATAATATATTAGAAAAAGTATTAAATTTGAAATAGTAAAAACATGATCATCACAAAAGAATGAGTAGGTGTGCAGCTGTATCCTGCAATGACCACAGTTCCTACTGAACACATTATTACAGTAGGTTTTATGGCATTTGTCCTTTTTCCATATTGAATCTTTTTCTTTTTTTCTGGGATTAATAATAATAACACTACTAAAACCCTGTCACAACAGGAGTGAAAGTGCATGTAAAAGCAAATGGGGAAAATAATGAAACCTGTGTGTGACAGACAGCACCTATCTAAACAAAAATTGAATCCATCCCCCAGATATTTTCTACGTGTGGGCAAATACTCACTTTTCCCCCTAACCATACAGATATTTGGGAGAGTCGAAGCACTCTTACTGAAGGTGTGAGGTCAGATGAATCCCCTGTTATTCCAGGCATGTTTTGTAGCAAGCTTACCCACCCGTGAAGAGTTGGACAGTTGATTTAGCCTCAACTACAAATGTCAAATGAAGAGTTTGGTGGCATTTGTTTTTGAAGTTCTTTCACTCCTGACAGGTCTTGTTTGTACTCAGATGCCTTTTATGGTGATGTGGCAATAGAACCAGGACCACAGGAACATTATCACCAGATAGAGCAAGGCACAGGGTGTGCATGATGCCATATTACACAAAGGGCAGAGAAAACCCCATTTATTAATTGTCATTTGCATCCAATTACTTTGCAGGCATTTAATCGGAAGGAGGGGAAGGCAGAGGCAAGAGTAGTTCAGGGCCAGAAGGCACAGCTACATATTTTTCCTCTGTCACTTTAGAAACTCTGAAGGTCAAGGCATCTTCTTGGCCCCACGGTTTCTTAGTTGCCTCCTTCTGGTGCAAAGAGCAGTTCCAGGGAGGAGATTCCTAATTTTATGAATAGTGTGATTAAACTCACGAAGGTGATCAGACTTCTTTCTATCATGAAAGTCTCAGCTTAGCTCTCACTTCCTCTGAGGACCCTTAACTTCCCTTACACAGCTGTTCCCACAATGCTTATCAAATGCTAGTACAGCGGTGTAAGACCTGGGAGGGCAGGAACCACATCAGTGCTGCTGATGGCCAGATCCCTTGGACCTAACACAGTGCTCGACAATGCTGGACTCTTTAATAAATATCAGATTATTAAACTTACCCAGAAAGGTTGAAGAACAAATCAGTTGGTCAACTAAAGCTGGATAATTCTAAGCAGATGGCTATTCAAAAGTAAAACCCAGTAGAAAGTAGAAGTTTGAGCCTGTCAAGAATAAAATAAATAAAATGAAGCTGTGAAGAATAAAATGAAATGCATTCCCCAGTTTCTCCTTTTGGTATCCTTTATCTTTTTCCGTGCTGGTTCCTCCTGGTCTCCATCCTCACTCAAACAACTGTGCTTCTGTTATTCTATCTCTTCCATCCTTTCCCTTGCCACATCCCCTGTAAAAGCTGTTCTTCAAAAGTTGCTTCCACTTTACCCCAGTCCATAGATGTCTTTGCATTTTGAAAGTTTGTCATATGTAAAAAGGGACACTTTCTTTCCTATGACTGCAGTTCTGAGTATGGGTGGGTTTGTGAGCCACACCTCCTGGATACCCTGGAATCCTGACAGAGAGGTGATCAAGAGTGGGGTGGAGGAGGAAGACTTGAGTTAACTGGAAGACTGAGTAAAAAGCATTTTCCTTAACTGATTTGCAGGATAAATCAGGCATAGAAACAAAGATGAAAACAGAGCACAAAACAAACCCTTTATTCCTCCAATATTTTCTTAGCTCTGTGTCAGCTGCTGTTCTCTTTAAGTCAGGGACCTTTCCCATTTCTGATTGTAAGGACACATCCAAAGCCAAGCCTCTTCCTGGTGTTCTTGGCAGTAGCTGCCACACTGTGCGTTACTTAAGGAGCTCCGTTTGGCTCCACACTCTACAGAGGAGAGGAACATATGGCCTTGACTGTTAAAAATATTCATGAGTCATGATGCCCAGTACTGAAGTACAGCCACCTACAAGGGCAATTTTCCAACAGCTCATATTGGGTTTACAACATGGAATGAAGACCAGATGAAGCCCCAGGAGGTATTGAGGGGAGATAGAATGCAGTGACGCAAGTTAGAATTTGGTCAGTATGCTGGGTTTCATGTCCCTTCTGGAAAGAGGTGTGGAGTGTTGGTAGAATATCAAAGTGAGGGACCCTACTCTGGTTGCAGTTATAGATCTGGTGTTCTGCTAAAACCTGTGAAAAGAACTTGAGAAGACTCGGAAGTGAGGGCTACTCCATTCATTGACTCCCCAGTGACTTGCCTTTTCTCTTCATGACCACTAAGAATGCACCTTGCCTCATAGCATTTGAATACTACATGTTCTAACCCCCATGGTCCTAGAAGATTTTTCCAGTGTTCATGATTAAAAAATAATGATTATGGCATTTAGGGAACTTCTGAGAAAGTTCAGATTGTGTATGCTTGTTGTTTTTTTACTAAAGAAATGTTTTTACTTTAACATTTCTGAACATTTCTATGGAAGTGGTCCTGAGTATGTTTGGCTTCCTGGGGATACCTGATATGCTTTATCAAACGCCAGTATTAAAGAAGCATAGTAAGAACAACCCAGGCTGGGAGATAAAACAGTTTAGCTCTCACATGGTCTAAGAGTAGACAGGATGGCTGTAATAGTTTCATGGTTTAGAATACAGTGTACTATTCACCCTTTATCTTTCTTTCTATTGTAAATTAATCATTAGGGGGCTATGTCTGAAGCACTTCTTTTTCTCACTGTGTCTCCTGTCTCCGCCTGCCCCATGTGGGCTCCTGCACGGACTGTAATCCGGGGAACACAAATCGCAGTAGTTCAGCACTTTGTGACTTCTCTGATGAGTTCATGTCGCACCCATCTTCTGGCACAATTCAATTCAGAAGGGCTGCAAAGTATCATTAATGTATTAAAAAATGTTGTTTTTAGACTGAATACCTGGAATTAGTCAGGAGCCTGATGATCCAAAACACTTTTTACAGTGCTAGGGAGCCCCGAGGAAGCAATTCTTGTTTAAGCATCAGAGCAGCCCAAGTACTTCAAAGGTCTGTGCCAGATGCTCAGAATAGGCACCTTGCTGAACAGAAATTGAAACACATATATGTACTACACTATTTGCCTTACAGAAATTAATTTTCAGCCAGCAGCAGCTAGGATTATTTAATATTTATCTTCAGCTGCAGGAAGATGAATCTATTATTTTATGAGTTGATTTTGTTATTTTACCTGGATGTTTGAGTCAGTCTTGCCAGTAGGTGACACTTATGGTCTCCCCTCTGCCCTGCCTATTACCCTCTTTATTTTTATTATTATTTTTTTAAGTATTCAGAAGTAGTGGAGAGAATTTCTTATCACTTAGTTTTCTCAGTTGGTTCCCTGAGAAGAAATGATCAGGTCCTTTCAGTGAGGTCCTGGGCCATACCAGTTGAATGGACATGGTGGTGGTAATAGGTGTTGAAATAGGTTTGGATTGCTAGGAAACTGTATTCTAGAGCTTCTCTTCTGTTTGTGGCTGGGAGAGATCCCTTAACTTTTCCAGAGCCTCCCCCTCAATCATAGTCAACAGTCAGTAGTCCCTACAGAGGGCTTTCCCCTAGCGGTTTGTCATTCTCAAATGCCACCAAGGTCCTACAGCTCCTCCTTCTGTTGCTAAGATTCCAAAGGGTTGTGTGCTATGTTGATTGTTTGCGCCTGTGAAATCAAAGCGCCACGAAGGGAATTTGTCACGGAGTTGAATAACAAGATGACTGATAGAGTATCAGGGGGACTTGAGTGTATAAAAAGCCACAATATTGCAAAGTACCTTGTAGATGAGAACTGTTGAATATCAATGGAGCATTGCTGTGTCTGCACTGTCAGCTCTTCCCTGTGACCACAGTGAGAGAGATGCTAAAATGTCATTTCATGGACCACATTATGTGCTGCTTACGATGAATATTCTGGCCATGGTTTATTACATTTTTGATAAATTGTAACTTCTTGGACCCAAATTTGGTTAGCTTATCTCTAGTGCTATTTAAATATCTTAAAAGACTGAATTTACCCCAAAGATTTAATCATCATTCAGCAGCAGTCTGTAACCATGTGGTACTAATTTAAATTACTGTAGCAATGGACAAGTCTCTATCCAGAAATTAATAAATGCAATTTATAAGGAATGTTAAGTAACAACTAACAATTTAATGCTTTGTGAATTTCAGCCAAACTGATTAAATAATTAAAACAGATTTCTAGGGATAGGGGAAGAGATTTTACCATAAAAGAGATAAACAGTTTGGGAATTGTATGCATTCTTTTAGACATTTAAGATAATTAAATCCAAAACCTATGTTAAAATAACACTAAAGGTCTGGTTTAAATCAGCAGTGGGAATTGCTAAGTTAAGAGTTGAACACCATCCTCGGTGTCTGCCCCATTGTTTTAAATAAGGCATTTGGGGACTCTCAGAGCATTGGGTCAGTTTATAGAGCATACTGTTGGAGGAACAATATTGCTCTAAAGCACAAATAAATGCATTCAATGGAATTTCCTTCTTGCCATGATGTTTCTGGGCTTTTACAAAGCTAAACTGGATATTAAGAATCCTCTCAGAGCTATTGTACAAACCTAAAATTTCCTGGTTTTCAAATTCTTGTTTATTAAAAAAAAATGATAAAGGAATTTAGAGATCATAGTTTTTTTGAGTTAATGTGTAGTAAGTGTAATAGGTACATTTTTGGTTTTAAAGTAATTCATTTCTGTAACAAATGGTTGAGTGCTTATATATTTAAGTACAGGTATGTCTCTGTGATACAGAGGTTAATAAGGCATGGAAGCATTCTTTTTCTGATGAATAATAATTTTGTAGGCAGCAAAAGCAGATAGGTAGCTCCCTTCATAGAAATGACCATGAGAAACAATAGGACATGTGCCTTTTAAGGATAATTTTTAATGATTTGCACAAATGGCTGGAAAGGAGTCCATCAGTCATCCTTTACATTGTATCTGTAACCCACCAACCCCATGGAGAAAAACTTATCTAACCACTATGTCAAGGCCTCCTATCTTAACTGTGTAAAAGCCAGGTGGTGGTATCTACAAGATGGAGTGGAAATGTGGAAATTGTTTGAAAACCATATTTTGTTTGAGGGGGGAGGGTACGTAGTGAACACTAACTTGAATTTTCATTGAACTGGCCAGCTCTTTTGGGGTTAAGTAGATGCTAACTGAAACTTTCTGTTGCCTGATAGGTTTGAAATTCATTATTTTCCAAATTGAACTTACCATACTTTCCCCAAAATGTGTTTTCCTTATATGATAACCAGTTATTCTTATTTGCCCAGGACTGAGGGGTTTCGCAGGATGTAGAACTTGCCGTGCTCTACCTGGGAAAGATGGGTGCAAAGCTAGATGAGTTGATCATCCCACCTTTTAACTTCTCCTCCTGTCTTCTCTATTTTGATTAATTGTTTTTCCCCTACCAGTCATTCTGAACTCTTCCATTCTTTTTTTTCCACATCCAAATTTTCACTGAGTTCTAACAGCTCTTTTATTCCGCCTTTTTCCCAGACTCTCTGTTACTGCCTTGGCTTAAGCAATACCATGATTTTTCCTGAACTATTGAAGTAATTGCTGAACCAAGTACCCTGCCACTAGACTTGTTCCCACCCCAATCTCCCCAAGACTCAGCTTCCAGGGATATTTTTAAATGCCTGTCTACCTTGTTAAGGAAGCCTTCTGTGTTACTTATTACATAAAATCCTAGTTTATATAAATGGGGGGAAAAGGCTCTCCATCGTGTAGTTCCTGCCAAAATCTGCATGCTCACTTCCATTCACACTCCTTCTTGAACTCTGTTCTCTAGCCATTTGGATTCACTTGGAATTTCATGGGGGCAGAATACCAATTCACACTTCTATGCCATTGGCTATAACATTTCCTCTTCTTGGAATGCCCTTCTCAGCCCTTTTTTCATCTGGCAAGTAACTAATTTTTCAAGACCCAGTTCAAGCATCATATTCCTTTATGAAATCCTTCCTGCCCCCACATAAAATTGACTATTGCTAACTTTGTGCTAGATTGTGCCTTGAGTACTCATCATGCATCTAAAAACACGTTACAATTATTTACTTGTTAACCTTTTGTTGTAGATTATATATACTCTTTTAGTAAAGGAAATCCGATTTGTTAATATTTATTTCCAGATTTTCGTATTAGGTCTAACATAACAGACACTGAAATGTTGGTGAGGTGAATGAAGACTCTCCCGCATAGTGGAAACTATACCGAGACAGCAGGGCAATGAATGTGCTGAGTCTCCGAGTGCTTGATAATGCCCTTCTCATATCACCTGATTGAAACTTGAAGTATACTTACTTTTTCTTCGTTTCACTATTATATAATCTATTTGCTCATACAGTAACTTCCAGAAGCAAATATCATGTCCACATATTAGGAGAGGTACCATTTTATATCATTTTTTTCTTATGTCGTATCAGTTTTTATTCAAATCTAACAAACACTGTTAATTGCCTATCCTTCCAAACAGAACCCTGTTTATTCCAGGGTCACCTCTCCCCTGCAGGACTGTGTACCTCTGAAAAGGTTGCTTCTTTTCCCAAGAGTGTGGTTCCTGATCAATCTAATGCAATCATAGTAGCGCCATTCCCCAAATCTACCTAAAGATGGTTTGAGTTTCAGACTTGTGACTCAATTCTGGCCAATGAGATGATGTAAGACAAGTCTGTTGGGGGCCTTTTGGAAAGGTTCCCTCTTACAACAGAGGCACCCAGAAAGAAAGGGTCTCTTGTCCTCTGGGTGCTGTTTTATCTTTATGTGACAACTAACACTACTGGGGCCATCTTGTGACATTGAGGGAGGTCAGCCTTTGGATGAGGGCAACACTGAGACCAGCATAGCAGAAAAATAGAAGGAACACAGTTCTTGATGTCATTATGGAGCCTCTGATCCTGCCTCAGCTAGAGCCCTCAAGCAACATCTGTAATTATGTTACATGTAGCTGAAAGTCTCATAACTGACACAGACAAGTTTAGCATTGTAATCTGAGAAGGCCAGGGCCATTGGTTTAATACACACTACATGGTACTTCAAGTATAAGGATAAACATGCTTAAAGTATATTTGGAATAAAGGAGGAAGCCAAAATGACCACCTGAGAAGATTCATATTCTACCATTTGTTCAATATCTATGTTGAATGTATCCATCAATGAATGAGGATTCTGTTTGAGGAATTGCACTAAGTGTTTATAAGGAACACAAACCCTCAGCAGGCCCAACCTTTCTCTGTATGAGCTGATGGTCTCATTAGTGAGCTGGGGCAGTGACCTAATTACTATACAATAAAGAAAGAAATGGATATTATAGTAGTGATAACCATCTAACATTTATTGAGCAATGACTATGCACCAGGCACTGTTCAAAGTCATTCCCAAGGACTTTTATTTGCATCAACTGTATTTTCTCTCAAATATTTTCCTCACAGACCAATTCACACCCTAAAAATACTTACATGCAAGTAAACTTGGATTCATTTTTCTCATTCCAGAAGACAGAAAGAGAAAGAAACCCACTCTCTTTCCTAACTTAGCTTTCTTCTCAAGATACCACCTTATTTCCCTTTACGAACCACCAATTTCTTTTCATTAATAAACTTTAGGGCAGTTTTAGGTTCACAACAAAATTGAGCAGAAAGTACAGAGTTCCCATCTACCCCCTGTTCCCACACACACAAAACCTTTCCCATTATCAATATCCCTACCACAGTAGTTCATTTGTAAAAGTCAACAAACCTACATTTGCACCCATTAGCACCCAAGTCCATAGTTTACATTAGGGCTCATGCTTAGTATTGTACATTCTATGGGTTTGGACGAATGTAGAATGACATGTATCCCCCACTGCAGTAGCCTGCAGAAGAGTTTCACTGCTCTAAAAATCTCCTGTGATCTACCTATTCACCCCTCTCTTCCCTTCACCAACTTTTTTGAAAAAATAAATGACACTTTCTTCTATGAGCCTTTGATTTTTTTGCATCACTTATGTTCTTTGATCCCCTGCACTTGTTTTCATTCCCTTCATTTTTTGAAGATACCCTGGAAAAGGTCACTATTGACCATGCTATTGACAATTCAGGGCTGTACCCCTGCTAGTTAGTCCTTTTATCCTCCTCTCAATACAATATTTTCTATCTAGTCCGCCCAAGCCAGAAAACTCAGGCCCGGACTTGAATCTCACTTCTGTTTCTCTCTGCCTTGTTTATTTTCTTTCCAAAATTTCCAGTGCATACATTTCTCCTGAGAGGAATGTAACTTTTCTTGCCTTACCTTAGGCTTTCATCATCTCTCCTTGAGACTACTAAAAAAGCCTCCTAGCTTATTCTCATGCCAACCTATACCCTGTAGTGAGGCCAGAGTAGCCTTCTAAGACACCATTCTCTTCCTGGAACTCCCTGTTTGAATATTTTAATAGCATTTCTGTCCTACAGAGTAGCATCTCAACTCCTCAGTTCAGCCTTAAAGGTCTTCCAGAACCTGCCAAGGTGCTACCTTCCCAGGGTTGCCTCTAGCCATGTATCCTCCAAGCTCTCCTGTCCACCCAGACTGAAGTAGCCTGTGCCCTGAGCAGGTATGTGTACATTCACTGCTCTGTGACTTTGCCTAGTCTGTTCTCTCTGTGTGGAATGCCCTCTCTGGTCCAGGTAGTGAACTTCTACTACTGCTGAAGCATATTGCAAATGTTCCCTGCTTTCCTATCAGTCTTTTCATAGCACTTTTAATTTATCTCCTTCAATGAGACTATTGTGCTATGTTGTTATATTGTTTGTATGTGTGCCTGATACCTTCCTTAAATGTGAACTTTTGAGACAATGAAATCTGTCTCGTTCATCTCAATATCTCCAGGACCTGGTACAGAGTCTGGTAGTTAATACATGTTTGTTGAATTAAGGCTACCGTGATTGTGTGAGCAGAGTGTGATGGGAGCTCTGAGAGGGAGAAGTTGGCAGAAGAATTGGCAGCTAATTCTCCTTCCCTTTGCAGATGGATGGAAATGCCTGCCCTTGGGAGCCAATGGTTGCAGAGAAAGACTGAATTCATTCATTCATTCATTTACTCATTCATTCAACAAATATGTTCAGAATACTTACCATCAGCCAGGTACTCTTCTAGACCCTGGACATAACAGTGGACAAACAGAAGAATATCTTAGACCCCTAGGGCATAATATACTATTTGGTGGGAAAAGATAGATACAGTGAATTTGGCAAAGGACCAGTACCATGAATAAATGAAAGAGATAAGACAGAGGTATAAGACATAGGGAGTGGTAGGACCATTGATAAACTGAACAGTCCATGACCCACCCAAAGGCATTTATTTTAACTCACATTAAAAAGTCAACAATAGCAGCTACACAAGGCCTGGATCACTGAACATATTTGGGGCAAGATTTGGCCAGGGGACTACCTCTTTATGATCTTTATCACAGAGGTATCTTTGTTCTAGATCTTGGTCCTTGGAAAAGCAGGGAAAGGCAAGAGATCCTTGAACACTGGCAGAATTTTATTAGTCTCACTCCAGTCTACCTTTATATCATCCCTCTTTATCCTGTGCTCATAGCTCTATGTTTTTTCAGTAGCCACAAATTTGTCCTGAGAAAATGGCCCACTTACATTCCTTGGAAAGAATACCCTTGTGCTTGGGAATCAGGCTCAGCAGGGAGAATGTCTAAGAGGCAGAAAGAGTGTGGACTTTCTCAGACCGGATTCAGAAGTTTTGGTGTTTTAAAAATAGCTTTTGCATCATCCTTTTTAGGGAATAGGAGAACAAAGAAGTTTGCCTTTAATACGTATAGTATGACTAGATCACAGAAAAATAAAATCATAATATTTTAAAGTTGAAAAGGCACTTAAAGGAATTCCAGATTAACCATCTCATTTTACAGATAAGGAAGCTGAAGCTCAGGAATTAGTAACTTACCAAAGTTGCTGTGTACCCAAATATCTTAAAATAGAGTTAATAGTTGACCATCTACTTCTTCCCATATTAGTAGCCAAGGATTTCAAGCAATAAAAATGGATTGAGGGCTCCGATCAACAAATTTTAGGTGTTATTCCAAACTTCTATGACCTCAATAATCAGCTCTTAATGGGGAGTAAATCTTTGGTAAAAGTAGCTAGAGACAGATCATAGTTGATAGGTAGATGTGAGGATGATGGGTGAAATGCATTTAACTCCAGCCTGAAAATTAAAGCAAGAGGCTTGCAGAGTTTTAATTTCTATAGTATGCAGGACAATAATACTGTTTATCTGTTAAATTATTTATTCATCCAATTTATCTCTTAAATCATTCATTCATTCACAAATACTGAACCCTTACTACTACTCATTTTGGAGCTAAGTGTTGTGGAGGACATAAGGTGGCAGAATGCTCCTTCCTCGCTGGGCTCAGGGTTCACAGTCCCACAGAGGAGCCAGATGTGACATCAGGTCATCACAATGCTCTGTGCCATGTGAACATGTATGTTATTCCTGTATAAAGGCAAAGCCCGCCCACCTGGACACCAAAGGCAGTTTGCTCCAAGTCAAGTACTGTATTAAAAATATCATTTCACCCTTTCTAGTCATCCTAACAGTACTGCCTGTGCACTAATAATCCTCGGAAGAACCTTTCTCCCTCAAGCAAAAATAACCTGCTTAGAAGATATTATGAAGAGGTTTTGTGCTTCCTTTGAAGTTATAATACCTGCCCAGTGATGTACCCTGTGTTTCTGTTGCCCTTAACCTGGAAGGACCAAGGATCCTGAGTCATAGAATGGCAGCCGTTCTCTGCAGCCATTGGCTCCTGGGGAGCAGGCATTTCCATCCATCTGCAAAGGGAAGAAGAATCAGCTGCCTGCTTGAATAAACCGTATGTGTGTTGGTTAGGAGTTGTTAGGCGACATACCCCTGACAAGAGCTGAGTCGCCTAGCCAGCTTCCCTCTATCAGATGGGCCAGTGCCAGTCATTGTTGTTCTCTCAAGGTGATAGCAGGAGTTGGTCCCCGTCGGAAGATGGTGGCATTCTGGCAGGGTCACTGTGGTGTTAAGATGCATAGCATTTGTCAGGTTTGCCCAGGACTTCTGGAGGGTTAGTTATGGAACTTGTTAATTGAGCTATAAATATAGCTGCAGCCTTTGCCTTCCAGTCAGGCAGTGTGTTAATTTGGCTTTGGCAGGGGGATGGTGCAAGCTGCCAATGTTATGTTAGGATTAGTAACGTGCAGTACATTTTAACTCCACTTCCCTGTGTGCCACGCTTTTCTCCTCTGTTTGTTATCTTTGTGAGGGAAGAGAGAAGAAGAGAAAGCAAGCTTATCGTCCAGGGCATCTTACGTTGGGGGTATTTATCTGTGGGCCCGCTTTCCACCACAAGTCTCCAAGTGGAGAGCATCAGAAAGATAAATGAAGCAAACCACGTGCACCACACTCACAGGCTCAGCCCCAGCCTTCTAGAAGCCCTGAGATGAGTGTGACCACAGTTGCCGGCTGCAGGATATTTGCTCTTGTCTCCTCCCGGGTCATCTCTCTGTACGTTAGGGTGAAAGTGATAATAAATATATGCTCTCCATAACAAAAACATGTTCTCCCTTTTTCTACTCACATGGAATTACATGTGGGATGGAGTGGGTCTGTTTGCTTGTTTCTTCCGCAAATACTTATTAAGGGTAAGTGTATCACTTGCTCATCTCACTGAGAAAAAAAAGTGAGGATTTTAAACTGTACGTAAGAACAGTTCTGGCTGTGTACTCAGTGAGCACAGAGAGCAAGAAAGGGCGCTGCTGAGGCAGTTATACCGTGCCTGCTTAGGTTGCATTGGTGTTAGTCAGATGAAGGAGTGAATGACTGGGTGGGTCTCATTAAGCCGAGCTTTGAAAGAGTGGCCCTTGTAGATTACCCAGTTGGCTGTGTCTGCTTTCTTTGCTTGAAATGCATCAGTGACCTGGAAATAGGTGGCAATATGTGAAGTTCTGTTGGTTGGCAGTTGGTAGAGGAAAGAATTCACTTCCAGCTAACTAGTATCAAATATTCCTTTTTTTCCCCTACAGCGCCTGGCTAGAGTAGCAATATGAAAGGATGTAGAAGCCTACCAACCTGTGTGGGTCTCCCTAGAGACAGCATTGATTGCACTTGTCTGGTTATGAAATGTTACAGGGATCAGCTTCAACTAAATATTCTTTGTTTTTTAGTCTAATTTCCCCTTAATGGGCATGTCTCTTGCCTCTGATAAGTAGAAATTTCTACTCCTTTTTGTTTTGTTTTGTTCAGTTAGAGTCTTGTGTCTTTCTTCCCTCTCGGGTTGAACTCTTAGAATGAAGATGTTACATAATGGACACAGAAATGTACTCAAGTCTAATGAAGATTGTATGATTTTTCTTTTTTTACAATGAAACTGTAGCCTGCCTCAACTACACCAACTGTTAATTGTATTTTACTTAAGTCCTTTTGATATTCATTTGAAATGCATTTCATGACCCATCTGGTAACCTTGCTGCTAACCAACAATTATAGTCTGACATCTGAGTACAAAGAATTTGGGACAAGCCACCGTTGTACGTGGAAACTTTTAAAACAATGTCTTCCTTAATATATTCTTTATGAAAAAACATTGTGAAGAAATTATTATAGCCTCACTAAATTCTGACATGCTGAAAAAAAAATGGCTGTTCATTCTTTGAAAATTTGTACCAACTTAGTGATTGGGAAATTGAGAGAACAATAATAATTTTAAGAAGGCACAGGCTGAGCCAGGCAGTCAGCCTTTCTTCCGCTCCACCCCATTCACAGACTTGACACAGCCTGGACCAGTATTAACCCAACTGTGTGAGGCGGACAGAGAGTGGGTGCTGTTCACAATGTGGTTTCTCTGGAGACTGAAGAATATGGAATCAAACTGAGAGGAATATTAGAGTGTGAAGCAGGGCTGCTCTGGGCAGTTGTGGGTTTTTTGTACTTAGGCAGCTGGCCGAGTAGGCAAGCGTGGGCTGGAATCTAGCCCCAGTGCTATTTGCCAAGCTGTGTGCCCCAGCCTGGGGCTGCCTCAGCCGGGAGGAAAGAACCTTTCTGCAGTTCATCTGCCAGGGTGGAGTGCCTTTTTGTAACTCGCACAAAGATGCACTGTGTGCTAGGGGTGGCCCTGGCTGGAAATCATTGTTGATAGGGATCCTGTCTTCTCTGCCTCTATTGTGTATCTGAAACTCCCCTGGATTCTACCAGTCCCTTCGTTCACCCACCCACACCCATCTGTCTTGGTGGGAGGAGGAGTGAATTATCAGATGGAGGCATCTGGAAGGGGAAACCAAGCCTGGGTAGCTCTGCCCCTTCTGCTGTCTTTTTAGGGAACCAGCTGCCTGTAGGGAACACATGTCCTACAGGTGAGTGTGGGAAATGGGGAGCAAAGGCAGACACCTGATCTGATCCAAGGTCTCTCATTTTAGGGAGCTCACTTGTCCATTTTTCCCAACCTTGCTTTATTCAGTAGGAAAGGTTATATTTTGCCCCCCATCAGCTCACTCTGTTGTCTGTTTTCAGCTGATCCAGAATGAAGGAAGAGGGGTGCTATTTACTGGGCTCCCAGCAGGATCTTAGAGACCATACAATTCCCATTTCCTACCCTCACCCAAACTTAAAACAGAATTGTTCTTTCCAGCAGCAGTCATGAACTGGTGGTCCACTGGCCAGATCCAACCTACATTGTGTTTTGTTTGGCCCAGAGTGTCTTTTGAAAATAATTGCACCAACATTTAAAAATGATAGATTGCGCATACACATCAAAATTTCTGGCCCTTCTTAAAAAAATAAAATTGGAAAGTCTGGCCTCACTGGGCTGGCCTCTCCAAATGGCAACAATCAGCTAGAGTTGTACTCCCTTTTCATGAGGCATACACTCTCCAGCTTTCCTCTGGCCCCTTCACTCTCTCTCTAGTGGCTCTTGGGCTGAGGCTGGGTGTCAGCCACCATCTATCATTCCTCTCACACACTTTTTGTTTTGTTTTGAAGTAAATTAACATCCCTTTATTCTTATGGCCCCTTCAAAAGTCTATTGGGAAGGCTCCATTCATAAAGACACATGGAAGAGAGCAGTATCTTTATGGAATCATAGATTATTTCCATATGTTTAATGTATTTTTTTTTCCTGGATTGTTCATACATTTGCTACTTACCTGACTCCTATAGTCACCTGGGATTTCTTTAACACTGTTTAGAGAAGTCTTTATGTTTCTTTCAAAATAAAACTGATAAAAAGGAGTTTGCTGTGTCCCTAGCTAGCCCATCCTACTACAGTGGAAGCTCTTCTTTATCTTAACTTGGTACCTGCCCCCTGCACTTTGCACACAATGATACTGGCTTAGACGGATGGTGTCAAATGAACCAATATCCTGCTTATAGTCATTAGGATTGTTCACTAATATTTCTTGTTCTCATTCTTCTGGATCTGGTAGAATCTCACTTTCTCCATACCCTTAATGTTAACCATGGCATAGTTGTTGATGAATAGACCCTGACTTACACTTGACACTTCTGACATTTGGAGATCATTTCTTTCTCTTTATTTTTTATTTCACTGGGATAAAATTCCACATAACACGTGCTTATATGTTTTTCTAAATATGCAACAAGTTCCCATCCCACTCAGCTGTACAAAATCTTTCTTAAGATGATTATTCCTATGGTCAGCCCTGCCAACAGCTACAGAATACTCCAGAACAGACAGTGAAAACTGCCTTGAGGCCTAAAAGGACAATGTGACCCATTCCTTATTTCAGATTGTCACATTGGGCCTGTTTTCGATTTTATCTAGCCCTGAGTTGTTTCTGATAGAATACCAAGAAGCATGTCATGGAGTTGCCATCCATGGCTGGGAGAAAGGATGGGTATTCTTCAATCTTCCCACTGAGTTCCTGCCACACCTAAATGTATCCGAACTCTCCTTGGGCTTGCTGGAGTAGTTAGCTTTTCTCCCTATGCCTAGACTACATTCATCTACTTGTCTATGTTAGTGTCTCCTTTTCTGCTTCTACCTAAATATGTGTGTGGATGGTGTGAAGAGTGGCAAAGAGGAACTAAAAGGGAACTACAAAGAGAACGCACAATTCCTGTTAATTCTCCTACAGACCTTGTAGTCTCTCTTCTCTCCCCAGCCCCTTTTCAGGCTAGTGAAGTGATGAAGAAGCCTGTATGTTCTAAAGGTCCAAGTGAAGCACTGGACTCATCATAGGTATTTCAGTGGGAAAACCATTTTGAATTCCTACCTACTGATTATAACTTTGGGCAAGGTACAATAGAAAGAACTTGAAATACTGTAGTAAGAAGGTTCTAGCTCCAGTTTTAGAGGTGATTAGGCCACTTGGCTTTGCTGTAAGGGTAAGGCATTTTACTCTACCTGCCTCGCTGGTGGGTGTCTGAGAGTCAAATACAACGAGGAAGCATTCCTCTAAAGTAGACTGCTCTGAATGTGCTAAATTATTTTTATTACCTTTCATCCAGACTGCATGGCAAGTGGATGCATATTTTTTAGGAAGGGATGATTCTCCCCCCAAGTTTTTGGGTGGCCTAGTTGGCTTTCTGGCCCTCCACCTCTCCCTCCATCACTTTTTACCAGACACAGAGGCTTGTGTCCTGCACAAGGTAACCTTCCCCTCTCTCCCTGCTTCAAATTGAAATCCCTGTGGAACTCAGGATCCCTTTGTTCCTCCCTGGGCTTTTTGCTGAGTTCATGTGTGAAGCCCCTGAGGTCACAGGACCTAGATAAGCTAATACCTGAGACCGCAGGGACTGGAGCTTCTGGTTGTGCTCACACATTGGGCTTTTCCAGCTTGGGGTGCCTTGGTGGGAGGACCATGACATTCTGAGGACACCAGGGCACCAGAGTTGTTGCTGAAGTGGTCCACAGTTGCTGTGGGAAAGGAAGGCTCCTAAGAGCTGTCTGCAGGCCACTTCTAGACCAGAATCACTTTTCTCACTTCTCCATGGAAAGACCTGTCACTTCATTCCATCTCCCACTTCTCTCCTCAGGACTAAGGTTTTTCCTCAGACAAGCATGATTTAAGGGTCCCAAGTGCAATCCTGGTAACTGGGCATTTGGTCAATGGTATTTTCTTTGGGCAGGCATGAACCATTTTCCAATTTATTGTCTGGAGACCTGGAATTTCTGGTGCCTTGCTTTTAGTGGCTCTGGAAACCTACTCTTAGGTCCATGTAGGAATCCACTTTTCTGTCAAGCTTTGGTTTCTGAGGTGGGAATGCCTGTAAATCATTGGTGCCATTTTATTTCTCATTGCTTTTAATGAGAACTATTTTGAAGCCAGACCAGCTCTGTTGTGAGCTGAACTGGTTAAAGGAAATAGAAAGAGGATTCCAGGTAATCCAGTCAGTCCTTTCTAGGAAAGCAGACTGTGGGTGTAAAGAGGGGTATAAATGAATCAACAGGTACTACCTTTTTATGTGTCCTCCCACCCTAAGAATATTTGGTGTAATAAGAGTATATAAGCTGGAGAAGAGGTTGTGATCTATGCCTCAAATTTATTTCTACACCCTGGAGTCACTGCTTCACTGACCTTGTTCTGCCCTGCACCATCCTTCATTCCTCCAAAGTAAACACATGGAGTTCTTTTCAGCTTTTTTCCTTAATTAGCTATCAAAATTTTTGAGGTGTCACCCAGACTTTGAAGGTCACTCTGACACTATTTTAAGAATGCAAGGGTTGCCCTCTGTCCTTGGCCAGCTTGCCCCTCTCTGTCAGTGGCCTCGAGATGCATGCAGCCACTTCCGTGTTTTCTGCCTGGCTCCCACTGCCGGTTCCAGAGATGGCGGTGCTCCTGGCCTCTGTTTGTATATAGAGCTGTCTGAAATGCATTCGGGATCTCTTGAGGTGAAAAGAGTTATATAAACAGAGAATGTTATTATGGATTCTTACTACAGATGGAAATGACTGGGTATTCTCAAAATAAATAACATTTCACATTTTTATAGATATGTAACATAATATGCATGTGTGTGTGTGTATTTATATTCTTTCCATCTTGAATACACAGCCCTCTCCTTCCTCAGCACTTGGATGAGCCATTCATTTTGCCTCCTGCTTTTTTGATTCTCTTCTTAAGAATTCATTTAATTGTTGCCAGCATTTGGAGAGTTAGGATGAAGCGGTTATAGGTTTCCTGCTAGCTCCCACCAGATAAGCCTGCCGTGGCTCCAGCAGTTAAGGAGAGCTGAATGCTGCAAACACTTAAGTTCTGTTTTTCCACTTCCCCTCTAAAGAGAGATCAATCAGCTTGTGGCTCTGCGTAATTACAAATGGAAACTTCCTAGAAGAGGTGCCCAGAGTTAGAGCATTCAGTATTAAGGCACCAAGATTCAGAAGTTGCTTGTTTAAATATTTTGGGTATCCCCTCCTCTTTTTATTGAATCTCTATGTTTATTGTCTTTGAATTCTGGAGGGCAAAGCATGCCATGTCTCATTTACATTGATCTGCTTTCAGTAAAACAAACAAGTGAATGTAGGTAAATGAACAATAGGATTATCACTTTCATAATGGTGCCATTTCCACAAAGAAAATCTTGAGAATTGGGACCCTATGCCTGGAGTGTGCAGAAAAGAGCAAAGATGCCAAAGATTTCTCCTGAGCTGGGGGGAGGAAGATTGGCACTTGCAGTCCAGGCAGCACAAGGCGGACAGCAGCTGGCTTTGCCAGTTCCGCCTGGCTCCAGTCAAGGACTGGCTAGCATCCTTGGCAGTGGCTGGTGGGAGAGGCAGGCAGAAGCCAAGCGCCCTGAGGCTGGCCAATTCTAGTGGAAGGAGGTAGAAGAAGGAGAGGTAGCTGGGTGAGGGGGCTCCAGGCCCTCACTATGGTGCTGAGGAAATGGCTGACTTGGGGGAATTCAGGCCAGTTAGAGAGTGATCCTTTCACACTCAGCCATCTGGAGAAGCCTGTAAGGGGACTGAATATCCTAAATGGTGACTTCCAAATTTTAAGAGGATTTGATAAGATTTAAACTAAGATGAACTGAATTCCTAATACACAAACAGCGCTTTGATAGGTGCTCAAAACAGTAATCATAATAATGATAACAAGATGATGATGACAATGTTATTGCTAACCTTTAATGAACACTTATTAGGTGCCAGATTCTGTTACATGTAGCAGACCATTTACTCCTTGTAATCTTCTATAACAGAGGCATTAGTAATAGTAGCAGTAGTAGTAGTATCAGCGTTGTCATCATCCTCATTTTAGAATGAGGAAACCAAGACTTAGGGAATGTAAGTAATATGCTCAGAGTCACAAAATTAGATGATAGCTGGGATTCAAACGCAAGCAGTCCAAACTTAATCTATATTCTAGAGACCGCTGAAAAATATATGGTCTGTACTTAAGGAACTAATAGTCTAGTAAATAAGGTAGACATGAAAGAAAATACATTGTATTGATGAAAATAACCTCACTGTAATGTACTCTGCAACAAAGCAAATTCAGATAAAACATGATTGAATATTGGATTTCATTCCTGGCTCCAAACTCACCTATACTCAAAAATTAACTGCATAATAACTCAACTGGTATTTTTCACATGAAATTTCTTGGACTCCATTCATAGTGATATGGGGGGGGAGGTGTCACAGTATAGCCGTAGTAACAGTAGCTGATGTGTATAGTATAGATGATTTTTATTGACCATGTGTCATGAAGTCATTAATTCTAGTTCTTAAAACCATCAAGGAAAGTAAATAATGTTATCCTTGATGTACAGGCCATGAAGCTTAAATGCTCAAAGTTCAGAATTGGTCAAGTGGCAGAGCTGGGAACAGAGTAGACAGAATGACTCCCAATTCAATGCTTTCTTCACTATGTCATCCATATCACCTCCCACCACAAACTGGGATGTATGAAAAGACTGTAAATGGTGCAGTTACAAAGAGGAGAAAGCACATTTAATTTTGTGGGAGGGGTGTGCATAGGGAACAGGGAGCTAAGTACCGACTTCTTCCTATGTACCGATCACTGTACTTAACACTTAGCATGTGTTCTTTCATTTAATCTTTGTAAAAACTGAGTCAAGACTTATGGGCAAATAGGAATTTTCCAAAAGGCTGTGGGAAATGCGGCTATTCCAAGCAGAGGGAATAGCATGGAAAAAGGTGTAGAGGCATGAAGTATTATGGTGTGTTTGGGGGAACTTAAATCCTTTTGGTATTATGGAAGCATCAAGGACAATGTGTGGTTGTGGGGGTGGGAGATGGTGGTGACTGGATCTGAGGTTTAAAAACAGAACTGCAAAGACATCCGGGATGGCCTGGACCAAGGAACGTGGATCTTTCGCTATAGACATCAGGTGGGTGGCAAAGTGAAGGGAGAAACAAATCCAGGTAGAAATTTAATTTTCCTACAAAAATCTTGAAAAACAGCTATTATCCCATTTCTTTTAAACCTGTAAGGGAAGTTCAGTTAGGAAGATAAAGATTAGCCAAAGTCATGCAGTTTGCAAATAGCAGACCTAGGTTTAGAACCATTTCTTTCTGGCTCAAAAACTTTCTTTGTTTTATAATCCCAATATGTTATTTCTTGAATTAACTGTTCCAGAGATTGGAAAGGAAATGAATAGGAAGAAGTGGACAGAAAGTGCTCAGCAGCTTCAGACCTGCTCATCCACGACTGTCCCATTACCAAAATAAACAGCTTTATTCTTACAGATTTTTATTAAAATCCCTGGTCACTATGAATTGTTTAAAATGTCAATCAAGAAAGATGATGTTATAAGATAAATTCACACCAGAACATGAAGAAAATGACAACTTCAAATAAAGGTGGAGCTTCTCTAACTTCTTTCACTAGCCTGGCACCCACTGTTTAAATTTAGAAGGTAGGGCTGCCAAAAATCGCTGGTGCACAATGACACCCGGTATGGACAAAAAAAGTCTTGCCAGCAGTTTACTCACTTAGTCCCGACACTGAGCTGTCTCCATCTGGAGGAAAGGACACATATTCTACCCATACAGAAGTGCCAGATGAGTTAGCAGAAGCCACCCTCAGGAAAGGAGGAAGCATTAATAATTTGGCAGGTCCCATCAAAACTTTGATCTAGCTTCCACCGTATATATCAAGGAGCATCATTCTCACCACGGTTTGCATAATTTGCATGAAATGGTAACATTTAATTTCAAAGTTAATGGTGTTTTCAGCCTCTACCCCAAACTGTTGTTAACCCTCCCCTGCTTTTGATATTCTTGACTGACACTACAGATTATTTTGCTTCATTTTGTTTTTGCTTCTATTTTGTACTAACAAGTATGGAAAGAGCTATGGTACAGGAGTCAGAAAATTCACTTCTCTATTCAGTAGCTGATTGGACTTTTCTGTATTGGTTACTTTCTCAGAACTCCACTTTACTCAGTGTTGAATTGGGCATAATAATGACCTACTTCGGGAGGTTGAGTGGGCAGTGCCTGGCTGGTAGTATGTGTTAAAAGGTGGTTGTGATTATCTGATTGTCCGTGCGTTCCATAGTAGCAGAGGCAAGATAACACAGGTACGTCTTCACCCAACCTGGCTTGGACCTGCTATCACTCCAGATCCTCCAAGTGACAGGTTTACTCCAGGGACAAATAATGAATTATGAATGCAAAACGAAAGTTGTGAGGGAACTATAAGGACCAGTCTTCCTGCTGGCCTGACTCCACACCATCTACAGCCTAATATTTTTTCTAGCTGCTCTTTGAAAGTCTCTTTGGTTGAAATCCAGTTCAATATGGCGCTTTTTTATTACTGTAACATGTGTTATGTATGAAGCTACACATTAGTATTGCATATAATATATACTTAGGTCATACACTAATATAAAGCACCCAAATCGCCTTCAAGTCTTTGCCTGAATGTACCTTCCCAGTGCAGTCTACCATGACCACCCCAGTAAAATCCGACGTACCTCACAATGCTCCTTCCTTTCCTTTCCTGCTTTATTTTTATTTCTTCTTGGCAATTATTGCCTTCTGACATACTTCTTATTTTGTTCATGCTTTCTCCCCCACCACACCAGAATATATGCCCTGTGAGAACAAAGTTTTTTATATTTTATCTTAATAGTCTTTTTTCCCAGTGCACAGAATTTAGTAGAAGATCAATACTGAAAAAGAAAATTATATCATTGTTGCTTTTTCCCCCTAATTTCCAGAACCTGAGCTTATTTTACATAGACTTGTCAATAAAATGATTTCTCTTTTGATAGTTAAGATACTTAAAAGCTCTAATGAGCATACTCAAAATTTTTACTGAGTCCATCATTTATAAAAATCAAAGTAATTTCCCAGTTGTCCAGAGTGATAAATTTTCTGCTGGGATAAGGGGCCTGAAGGTTGCCTTTGTCTGTTTCAGTGAAAGAAATAAAATTTAAAAGTACTTCTTCCATCTCTGATTTCCTTCCCACAGTATTATTAGAGAGTTCTAGGATTGTTAATATCAATCTGAGGTATTGACTAATAGATAGTAATTAAAGACTTTAATCTTGACACAGCAATGCAGTGATATTGCTCTGAAAGGGTAAAGAAAAAATAAAGTCCATCTGCTCCAAATCTCTCACTGTGAAAATACTTGTTTATAAGTTGTCAACTCCATGTATGTGTGTATGCATGTGTGTGTGTACGTTGCTTTCTAAATAATGGTTATTTCAAGCAAGTAAAGAGCTTTATTTTTGTGATCTATGTGTAATGTTAGTATGAAAATAATGAGACTTTTTTTGGTGGCTTAATTGATCCACTGAATTTTCAGATGCTAGTTAAATGGCTAAGGCAGATGAGGTGACAAAGATTTTTTTAAATCTTTTTTTTCAGTAACATAATAGAAACACAAATAAATTACAGCATATTTGTGTAAAGGCATCATGTAACAAGACAACATATAAATATGTGTGGGTTGAGAGGCAGGATGGTTAGCTTTCTTATAGGAAAATATAAAATGATACATAATTCAAGATCACAGACATCTTAATCATAAATGTAAATAGAGACAACCCTTTTTATTTTTTGACTTCTTGCTTTTATATTTTATCCTGGAACTTCATTTTGCTTAACTGACAGTGATTTTTCTTTCCCTTTCCTTGAGTAACTATTTTAGTATCATTCCCGCATTGGGGGTGTGGGAAGAGGTTTAAAATATCATTACGAAAATATGAGGAAGGACTAAGCTCTTTTATCTGCAGGTTCTAACCTGTCTATTATTTTTTAAGGGAACAAGATACAGCTACCATGCTATCCAGAAAGAGGGAGTCATATTGGCTGTTTGTTGTGTGTAAGAAGCATTTCAGCCTAAAGCATAGTAAACTTCCTGGAATGCTACCCTCAGCTGATGGAAGCTGAGCTTGTGTTGTAAGCAGTGCATATTATTGTGTAAAATTTACTGCAAAGGGGAGTGATATGAATAGGGAATGTATACAGTAGCTTACTGCGTGCTAGCAGGTCTTTTCTGGACTCCTAAATGTTAACTGGGTAGTAATGTAAGTTATTACACTCATTAAATTAGGCCACAAACAAGTCAACAGTGATTCAGCAAAATGGCTTTGTTTGTATAGTGCAAAGAAGTCTGATAGATATCCAGTCACACATTTATGGCTAAATGGATGAAGATTTTAACATTACAGCCTAATAAAAACCCCATACTGTGTGATTAAATAAGAGGGAAAGCAGTAAAAAAGAGAACGCATAATGACGGTAACATGTAGGTCAGTTACAATTTAATTGTCATTGCACTTCATTGCTAACATATCAATTCTCTGCTGCTTAGCTGAGCAGAAAACAACAACTTAACATGTACACTGGTCCCACTGACGAGTCGTCAAGCCCCCACTTCCATCACCTGCTTTTGACTACTTCCTTAACAACCACATGAAGTCTTCCTGCTTTAATAGGATAATGTCGCTGAAAGCCCCTGCTGACTATTTCTTCCCATGCTCAATGCATCAATGATCAGTAAATTTACTTCACACTCTACGTAGATGCTAAAATTAGATTGTTTGCATTACAACTTTCAATACTTCTGCAACAAGAAACACCTGCCTGCAGATTTATATTGTTTTGTTTAATGGTTTAAAATAAAGATAGCCTCACAGTGGCGATACCTTGATGTAGTATATCGGAGGCACACAATGGCTGATCATTTTTCTTACTTATCCAATTTGTACTGTATTTCTTGCCATATAAGGTATAGCTTCATTATCATTAATTGCAGCTTTAGAAAAACCGAGGAAGTATTTATTCTTGCCAACTTTGCTGCAATTTTACTTATTCAGTGCAACGAAGAAAGGGAGGGGGGCAAGAAAGCACTGTATATCTAACTTTTTTTTCCCTGAATCTGGATAATTCACGCAGATCTCAAAGGGGCTTTGGCACCTTTTTTAAATGTTAGCTCTAAAGAATTGTCTGTCTAGCACACTTATGCTGATCTATAGTAAAGACTTAACCGAGTACATAACCAAACTATTAATTCAGGTGCCTAAGCTGACATTTTTTATCCAGCTTAACGTAGTCTATTCCATACAGAATAGAGCACAGCTCCTGGTATAAAACATGATCCAGCAGAAGCTAGATAACTTTATTAGAATGATTAGAAACATCGACAATTTTTTTTTTCTCATTCCAAATCTCATTTTAACTCAGATTTCTGGGAATCAGGCCCATAGATTCCAAATGTCACTAGTATATTCTGCTGGTAAATTTTCTTCCTCTTGTGCCTCATGGGACCTATCTCCATAGAGTTATGTGTCATCTAAGGGCAAGAATAAGGGCCTGGAGATCAAGACCATGGCCAAGCAAAGCAAAAAGCCCGGCAGTAAGCTCTACCCCTAAACTGATGTTGAGAGGCAGCCTCTAGGCAGGCAGAGTTATTAGGTGTGCCTCAGAGATTTGGGAAGGGCCTCGTGGTTAATTCTAAGACTGGCAGCTCATGAAACCCCAATTCTGATTTAAGGATCAAAGGATGGATCCAAGGCCATAATCATTAAGAAAACATTTGTAAGAGCCACCTTCCTTGTATTCATTCCTTTCTCCTTTATTCACTATGAAATGGGAGTCCTTTCTTTGAGTTCAAACAGGGAGAAGACCAAAGTAGTACAGTACTTTTGGTTTCCATGGTGCTACTTACAAAGATTATGCAAAGCACTTAATGAATAAGTAACTCTTCTCAACACTTTGCAGATGAGATACTTAAGAGATTTGGACAGAAATAACAATATGAATAAAAAGTTAGCTCTGGTGCTCCAAATGTCTGGTTTTCTGCATGTACCGCAGTCTACTCAACTGCAGCAAGAGTGGCTGTGTTCTGTTGATACTGTTCTTTGACCTCCATTCTGATAATCAGTGTGGGTCAAACTGGTTCCTCTGGAATGATCAGCTTCCTTCTGTCTTGGATAATCATGTGTAGTGGAATTGATGATGCTCATTCCCGTCTAGGAAATGAATGTTGGTGATATGCACATGCTGCTTGGCAGTAGGACATATTACAGATATTCCAACAACTGAAGATGTCCTGTCATCTCAGACCTATGCAAGCATGTTTCTGTTGATAAGGGTTCCCTTCATCCTTTTATTTGAACTCATTTAAGTGTTCATATACATTTCTCTCTATCCCTGTGAGAAATAAATTGTAAATAAAAGACTCATTTTCACAAGTAACATATATTATCCAAGGGGAATAAATGCATTGACTTTTCCATAAAAATGAGCTCCGTAGATTTACAAGTTCCTGCCTAGCTAAATATAGAAATGTGATAAATTCAAGTTCACAACAATGGATTTAACTATTTTATCATCCAAATAATCCATTTAACCATATTTTAACCTATCTGAAAAGAGCTAGGAGAAGGATTAGAGGAAACAGAATAGAGTTTTCAGGCGTTTTTAGAAATAATTTTGGCTATCTCCCACTTACTCTAATTTTTAAATCTTGACCCAAATGCCATGTTCATTTTATCTCTGAACCAAAGAGTACTTGTCAAATTTCCTAAAGACGAACCTCATTCAGTGACTTGAAGCATTGATTCATCACTCAGAATATTAACCATTTCAATTCTTGTTACTTAGCTGCTTCCAAGTGCTAAGGCCAATCTGTGTTCTCTGGGGCCATTTTAGATTTGTCTTTCTCAAAGCAGTAGGAGACCAGTGCCAAGGTGTGGAATGAAGGAACTAGAGCTCCTCTACACATCACATGCATGCAAGTACAAGTTGTGTGTGTGCACGTATATGTATATGCATAAGGCAGACGTAATGCTTGATTTGTCAGGGTAGACTACCACTTTCTTTAGCAGCTGCCTTTTTTTTTTCGGGCAGTGAGAAGGCTTTATTTAAAAAGTACACACTTGAAGAAAGGGCAGTGTGGGCTACCTCAGAGAGGAGGTGCACTTAGGGGCTTAGGATTCTGTCTTTGAGGGCTTTCAAGAATGGGGCAAAGTGTGAGTATGGGGGTTGTTTGGTGTAGGCTTGGCTTGTGGTCTCATGATGTCTCTCTCTGGTGAGAGACATTATCCATAGTCAGTCTTTCAGGTAATTCTGTAAGGTAAACTTAACACAAGGAGTTTATTTATCCAGTTCATCCCCAAAATAGTGGTTTTCCTCAAGTACTCAGAACATATCAGTTAAGACTGCCTGCCATGCCTTAAGATATGGTGGGTTATTTTCTGATTACCAAAGAATATGTTAGGAACCTTACTTCCTAACTCCCTAATTTTTTTTAAATGGGATCTTAGCCTCGAGATGGAGTCCCTCCTGTTCTTACTATACTGTTTATATATTGGGACTTTTCATCCTAGACAGGACAAGTTAATCATGGTAGCAGCTGCCTTTTGTAATCTTATCTGAAACCTTGACACAATTTTTGGAAGCTCATTAGACTTAAGAGTGATTGCAAATGAAAGAGGATGCACAGTTACTCACTGACATTCATGCCTGCCTTTTAAATCCCCATGCTGTGTTTTTGTGGATCTTGATTTCACACTCAGATGCTTAACCCCACATTAATATGTGTCTTCTTCCCCAAGATGAACACAGTTGCCTTCCCTGTTTGGCATTATCATTCTCCACCAACAAAGTGGATTGCAGGAAATTTGGAGGAAGTGGGAACAACAACAATGTCTCAAAACTTTGACTATGATTTTCCCAGTTATTCTTTAATGTAGTGCACATTTTGGAGTGCCTACCACGTATGACCCTTTACCAGGCATCACGTAGATTCTTTTTGTGGCTTATGTTCTCAAATAAAATGGCAGGTATTTTCATTTCCCTAGGGTCATGCCTGAAGTCTATTTCTTTTTATCTTTCCTTATTAAATTATGTTTACCTGAATATATCAGGTTCATTTCACCTAGGCAGGATGTCCTATTAAGCATGACAAGTAGAAAGTTGTAAGATTAATGCCTTTCTTGAGCTTGAATTAGTGTGTCAGCATCTTTCCAGACCTGGGACCAGAGTGTATAGGAAGTATTTCATAATGGACCTTAGCCTCTAACTGAACCGCTCTAATATTATTCCTATAACAAGACTACTTTTAAAGAGCCTCATTATTGGCTTCATTAGATATGTTACTTGCATCAGTGGCTGTAGTTATGCGTATAATATAGGGGGGTTAACATAGCATATTTTTTATGTATTATATGGCATACAGCTTGAAGTAGCCAAAAGGTTTATGGCGATATAATTGGTAGTTAGTGTGAAATTTGTAAGACAAATAGACAATATCTACGGTAACCCCTCTAATCCTCTTCTTTCAGTTTTTTACAGCCACCAAAGGGCCTCATTAAAACAGCAGTCAGCACCTTAGTGAAAAGATACAGTGCTTAGAGTGCCCAAATGTGACAGAAAATCTGCATTTTGTAAATCTGACACCTTTGATAGATTATACAGTGTGAAGCCATTTCTTCTAAGCGTTATGATAATGCTTAAGGTTCTCTTCTGAATCCAACTTTGCTATATTCACTAGCTCTAACAATGTGAAAAAGAGCCGACTGAATAAAATGAAGTTTAGAAGGTAGAGAGGAACCTTCTTCTTTGGCACAGAGCTCTTTGCACGCAAAAGGGCTGGAAAGCAACCATTGGCATTTGCAAGGACCACTTACTCTTGAAGACAACATTCCTTTATATATGAGGATTCTGCTTGTGAATACACCAGCATTTGTGTGAGTGAAGGTGCAACAACCTATGGGATTCCAGGGTGGAGGAATAGTAGTTTTACATGCTACATGGAAAGATTATTGGCTTTTAATCTATTTTCACAGAAAAATGTTTTGTGACGGTACCCAAGCTAATGCATTAATGAAAACCTTGCTCTTCATTTCACAAAAAAAAGGCCTTTTGAATCTGAGACTTCAGAATGAGGAAGTTCAATGCAAATGGTGCAAAACTAGGTAAATCTTCTAGGTTTTTCTAGGTGGCTGACATAGCAGAGCAGGCAACATGAATTTCAGAGCACCATGAGTTTTAGAAGCACGATTGCAGATGATCCTAAGCAAAGACTGCCTCCCTCCAAGTCCCCACCGTACCTTCTCTTAGGCCAACAGAAGTGTTTGGCCTGGTCCCTTCCACTCAGTCTAGTTCCCAGTGCCCCATTCAGAAAGATATTTACAGACAGCTAACAGACAAGGTGGAAACTAAATTGAATGATCTGTAGATGAAATAGTTTTTAAAAATCCTATTATATGTAAATTTACATTTTCACTGTCATTAGCAGAGGAAGATGTAGAACAAAACTTTAAAAGGATTATTCTCCATTTTTGCCCAATATTTGAGAATATTTACAAATTATAACAGGATCAAAATGGAAGGACGACCTCTCTCGAGTCCTTTGTCACTGCCTGTGATTGAGCACTGTCCTTGTATACACACTTCCAGCAATTCCAACAAAGGGAGAATAAAGCCTATTCCCCACTCCCACACTTTCTTTCTGGTCAAATGATATTGACATCAAGTTTTTGTTTATAGAAACTTCTAAAAAGATAGCCAGATCATTTTGACCAATATGCTTTATGCATTTTATGTGAGCACACACTGCTTAATATAGTAGTAGAGTATCTTTAGTAAAAGTTAAAGGCAGAAGAGATGATTAAAAAGGATCTTGTATTAATTATGTTTTTAATCCAGAGCATGACAATAGACTGTTATGTGTAAGCAGCTATCATTCAAATGAAGGAAACATATTTGACCATTGTTCATGTTTTAGAATTGAAAGTCTTCGAGGACAGATTGATAATCAGATTTAAAGATGCCAAGGTAATCGACTCCCTTTTCCCCTTAAATATACATGGCCATATATGCCCACTGAAATTTCCTTTTCAGTATTTTATGTACACTCATTTTGAATCTATTTATTAAAAGAGATAGTTTTTCCCCATTGTGATAAAAGAAACCAGTTTCATTTAAATGATTCCATGCAGGTATTTGCAATTATTAATAATACAGCTTACAAAGGGAAACATTTCAATGACAGGAACCTTGAAAGGAGTCCTTGAGAATTTGGAATGGATATTGCTTTCTCTTACAATAATCCTAGGGCCAGGCTTTACTTTTGTTGAATGCAGTGATTTTTTTTTTTTTGAGGGTCAGAGCTATTAAATTTTAGTCAGTTGCTAGAGGGAGTGGCAGGCCTCTTGGCTGAGAAATCTACTTGAAATTACTCTTTGGGAGGAAAAAAAATGGAGAAAATTGCCTCATCAGACCCATCTTTCAACCAACAAATCCTGCGACTCTCACTGTTCTTAATTGTTGACCCCTACCATCTGTGTCATGCAATGTGGCAGGAACTCTCCCTTCAAATAAAGATCCATGTTACCTCATCAGAATGTTCTTGTTAAAAGTGATAATGGTTTAAAATCGGTACTTAGCCATGTGAAATACAATATCCTCTTTTAAAATGTGGAGGTTTGGGGCCTAAGTTAATACCTTGGTATATAAGTCATTACATTACCTGAAAATCACTTGATTCAAGGAGAAAATACCTGTAAAATGCTTTTGTTACCCAAGGAATTTGAAATGCAGAATTTATTTAATTTAGGAAAGGGAATTATTGTGTGGATGTTTCTTGCTAACTGTTGAGTGTCATTTAGCCTTTAAAAAGCTATTCTTACACATGTAGTGCTAACACTCAAAAATATATTTAAGGGAATCATATATTTTCCATCAAATACATTTTAAAAATATCAGATATATATGAGCATTAGATTAGTAGGACTGGACTTTAAAAACATCACAAGCTTTTACAGTGAATTCTCTTAGTGTGTATGGCTTGCCTTGCCCTCAGAAATGAACTTAAAGGCCATTGTGAATAGAATGTGTGGGTTTAAAATTCAGTGGATTATTCACATCTGTTAGGTGAGAATTAAGGAGCCCTGAAATAATGTATTCTTATGTTTTAGAGCTATCACTGCCAAAGGCTACTGACTAGTACGTATCAACATCTGTGTTCCTTCTTTAGATTTACTGATTCGATGTGTCTAAACATTTCATTTACTACTGGAATTTTTTTAAGTTGTTTTAAGCCTATGTTTGATGTACTATTTCATTGAAAGATATTATTAGCAAATATTAGTTAAGAGATTATATGTACAATTAGCCCTACATAACATTAACCAAATGTTGAGATTCGTTATTATTGAAAGAACGTCAGACTCTTGAATCGGTAAATAATGGAATAAAAATAAATAAAGGTACCTCTATTTTGACAGTGATATTCCACCTCTGGTTTTCCCATGCGCAAGCGTAAACACGCACACACGCGCTCTCTCTCTCTCACACACACAATCATTCAAATGCCTTTTCTTTCTCTGACAAAAATATTCATTAAAAACATTTCACTGTGCTGCCTTTTAATATAGCACGGGCATTCAACCTGCGCAGGAAGCTTCCTGGAACCGCACAAATACTGTGTAATTATCTGGTGGCTCCCTGCTGGCTGCTGCATATTCCAAGCACAAAGTGAGCAGCGCATTTCTAGAGCCTGACTCCTGTCTTCATTGTCCCTGCTTGGAATATGAAGCCTCACTTCATTATAGTAGACCTGATCAAACTTGATAGATTTAGCCATTATTCTTGACTGTGTCAACTTTCCACAGGTTTTTTTTTTCCTCCTTGGGCTCTTTTGTTTTGCCACCCAGGGAATGCAGAATATTCCCAGTCTCTGTTTCTCTCTTCCTTGAGTCCTCTTCTCTTTCTTCCCTCCCTCCCGCCCTCCCTCCCACCTCCCTCTGGGCTCACTCACCCCCCTCCTTCTCCTTCAACCCCATTCCTTTTACCACCTCGCCCCTCTTTCTCTCCCTTCTCCCACCCAAACAAACCAAGGATTCAACAAATAATATTCTTCCCCCATCATGTGATTCAAGGAAAATAAGGCTTGCAATTTTTCTCTCAATTGTCCTCTTTGGCTTTGATTGTTCAGTTACTATAAAAGAATTCTGCAGCAGTGTTGACACACAAGGCAGAAATGCTTGGAAAATCCATTTCTGTTTCCTGTTAGTAGAACACTAACTTTCACTCTATGATGTTGTTGTGGTGACGGTTGGGTTTTCTTTTCTTTTTCTTTTTTTTTTTTTGTCTGTTTTATGACAACTTTCAAGGAGCACTTCAGAGTTCATAGTTTCAAGGATCATCCACATCAGTGTTTCTTATCAAATTTTATAAATGTCTCAGTGCATTTTCTTTACAGCAGCATTAGATCATTCTCTAGAAAAATACAGATGTTGATACAACTGTTTTAGCATAACAGATTGCTTTGTAGTTTTGGAGAGTTGCTATGCAACAATAGAGAATTATATCATAGCTCTAACAAAATTTTTGAAGTATCCAAAAAATAATACAAGCTGTATAATTAGAGTCACACTGATCCCTCACACAGTCATGGAATGAGTTAATCAATATGTCAGATATTTGTTACTGACCTTAAAACACTTACAAGGTCAGTTTATCATTACCCTAGTTAATGAGTACTTTGTAGTGAGATTTTATGCCCTGAGTTTTAATTTTTTCTGTAGCATATATATCCCTTCGGTGGACCCCAAGCACTGTTTAAAAGCAGAAAATATGGTTAATGTTAAGGGCTGCTTATTAGGTGCAAATTATTAATACCATGAAAGCTTAAGGGTCTTAGAAAGTCTTTTCACTCTCCAGGGTCTCTCCACATTCCACACCACTCCCACCCCCTTTATTATGTTTATTTTTGAAAGCAAAAGTCAGTCTCCCAATATGATGCCTTACAAGTTTGCTCGCCAGATTCTTACTGTAGCATCTGGTTTTATGCCACAGAAGTAAGGGAAGATGCTAGTATGGCTTGAGTTTAGTATTATCCTCCTTAAATGAAAAATAAAATAATTATTTTTTAGAGTGGCATTTTCAGTCACACCAAAAGCTTCGCGGCATCTTAAAATGTAAATTGCCGTGAAGCAACACAAAGAAGAAAGGGAAGATTTTGAAGGCAATCGCACTGATCACTTAATTCAGTCGCTGCATATCCACTTGGCATAAGGTAATTAGAGTGCCACATTGCTGTAAAGACAGAAAGCTTAGGGTCCCATTCTGACTCACCCAGACGATAATACATGATTAGAAGTCAGTGACAGATCACAACTGCTGAATGACCCACCAAGGTCTTATCAAGGGCAAATCGCATAATTAGCATGCACTTCGCTGGCAGAGGCGCGCTGTGCTATTGTTCCTGCACAATCAAATTAGCCCTGCCAATGAGGTCAGTGTTCTGTGACCTTAGAGACATTTCATGTTTCATTCCCCCTCCTTGTCACAGACATGCACACACACACACACACGTGCGATGTGCACATATGCATACACCCCTAAACTGAACCCAAGTTGTATGGGCACTAAAAGCATGTTTTATAGAGACATTTTTGAAGTACACTACATTGACTCTTTGGTTCATCATGTATGGAATGACGAATGAGGAAACCAGCTAATGTAGTCTGACCCTGGAGGACATATGTGTAATGGAGCTACTTTGACATAAATTCAAGCATCTAGTGAGGCCTGGATCTCACATTATTTGCTCCTAATAAATCTGCAGTATCCCATGTGTACTAATGAAGTTTTAATTCAACTTTCAAGTCTCTCCTACCTTCTAGTAGTCAAAATGGCCCAGTTGGTGTGTCCACTATGCCTCCACCCCATCTACATTTTCCTCCAGCATTTTCCATTTCTAGGACCCAAAACTACTCTCAGAAAGGACAATGTTCTGGATATGGCTGAGGTTCCTCATAGCTCACGGTAATTCTTGCAGCCCAAGCACTGCCCCACCCTGCTGCCAATGTCAGGTTGCAGGGCCCTAGGCTGTCCTTGCTGGTGACACGTTGGTCTGCAAAGTTGGCACCTTCTTTCCATTTTCAGCAACTGGGGATCTGGGCAGAGACCTTCACTGAAACAACTTGAATTGGAGGCTAATGTTTTCTAGCCCGAAGGTCCCTTTCACATTTGCTCTACACTCTTTACCACGTGTTCCCTGCACAGGCGAGGCCGTTTGGCACTCTGCACAGAGCAGGAGCACCCGTTACCTCCACCCTGTGATTCCCATCATTTGGCCATGCTGTCTCTGAACCAGGTTTCCCTGTCACCCACACTCCTCGATCCCATTCTGCTGACATTACCTGCACCAAACTTTCTATTGATTCTTTGAAAGAAACTGTCTACATCCTATCAAATTGAAGATGAATTTTGAATCCTTTAATGAGGATAATGACGTTATTTCCTTCTATTAAGAGCAATAAATTCAAGTTTTTAATTCTCTGAATCTTGCCAAACGTGGCTCACAATTTACTACTATTAAGATAAGGCTCACATGAGCTGAGATTTCATGACATTTTCAGAAACATTTAGTCCAAATTTTAGTGTTAATGAGAAGTCAAGGGAATATTGATTTGTGTAAGAGGGAGGGACTCTGGCTTGAGGCTTTTTTGTTGGGGGCAGGGACTGCATGAGGTGTAGGAAGCTTTGGCTGCATGGCACAATCAGGAAGCAGTGGACTGATTATCAGATGACTTGGGTCTATTCTTGTTTTGAAATTGGCCAAGGCTTTTATCATTCTTGGCCTCAATGTCTTCATCTGCAAAATGACTAGATTTGGCAAGAGGCTCCCTGATTGTTCCTAGCAATGCATTCTCTATTTCTAAAATCTGCGTGAAAGCTTTGCCCCAGTCCATTTGGTTATATGTACTAATCAACTGCAGTCCTTAATGTATGTATGTCACAGCTCTGACCACTGTAACTTACAGTATTGTTGCATAGAGGGGACCAAGACCTTGGCATCTTAATACACACAGGAAGAGAGGAATGAAAGTATATCTGTTGTTTACAAGATTTCCTCCCCTCCCACCTTCAGTTCATACACCTTCTGTAATGACACTAAGGAAGGGGAGAAGCCAATGAAAGCACAACTGATTTATGTTTAAATAATATGTTCCCAAAGTGTCACCGAGCAGGCAAGTTCATCTTTGAGCCAATTAAATAATTCTAGCTCCAACTTGGCCTCTTCTGTAATTGTTCTGTTTTGTGATGCTTGCATTTTAATGGGCAATGCATTTTTACAACTGTACCATGGTAGTCCTGGGCTTCCAAAGATATTTTGGGGGGTAAATAAAGGATTTCAATAGACTTCTGTTATCTGAAGCTGAACTATATGGATATTTTAAGAGAAGGAGATTTAAATTAGACTTTGGTAGTACCAGGTCTTCCGTAAGAGTTTATTTCTAAAGTGTATTTCATTTATTATAAATGCTGTGGCCATTTGTTCTAAATGCATGGGCGAAACTTTTTTCTTGTATGGCATAAAGATAATAATTTCTAAAGGTGTTGTTGGTTGTGAAACACAGGGATACTTCCCTTCAATGAGAATTTAATATTATCAGTCTCAAGAATGGTTGTACTGTTCAGTGTGCCCCAAAAGTTCCTGAAAGCATTGTGTTTATAATGACTGTGATAAGCTTTTCCATCCTCCTGGTATTAGGCTTCATGGTAACTTCTTTTAATCAAAAGTATATATGGAATTATGCACAAAGGTGCAGTTTTTATACTTGTAATGGAAATATTAAAAAGGGACCCATTTTTACAAATTGTCTATCTAATAGAGATTTTACATCTGTAGAGACACTGCATCTTGCAGCACTCTATCTGCTGAAAGGGTGTGTGCCAGTTTGCATAAAGTGTGTATTTTCACATGTGTGCTCCGTGTACGTTATATGTATCACATATGAATATAAATCAATGTACCCAAAGTCTCAGGGGACCTCTCCCCACCTTAGTCATCCGGTGCAAACCATGAAAGTACCCTAACAAACAGGATTAAAATTCACTCCTTTCAACCATCCCAGGCATTTATTCCTTCCTTTTCATTGAGCTACATTTGTCTGATTTAACGAGATAAGATTTGAGAGCTGATGCAGCCCGTTGTTCCTGTAGCAGCCGCATCCACCATCCCATCGACACTCGGCATCAGAGGAATGCATAAATCAGGTGTTCAAAAAAAATTAGATATGCAGCACACCAGTTTTATAGTCCCAGCCTCAGAAATTGAAATGGCCCAGATTAATGTATTATATCTTACACACTGTCCGAGTGAATCAACTTTAATATATTGAACAGATTCTCAGAACAAGACTTTGTTATCTAAGGAGCACTCGGAAGAAGGAATTGACCTGAGGATTTGATTTGGTTCAGGTAGTTCATGTTGTACAGCCGCATTTGAATAGTTTCACATAAAAATAAAATTTGTATTAGAAATATTTCACATTATTTCTGGGCTCATCTGCACAGCAGCTTTGCAGAGGGCCAATATTATAGAAACAATGTCCAGCCAAGATATGATTTTAACCTTTGCTTCTGACATGGCAAAACAATATAATTGTAATTTTAATGCAAGCTGCTGTTTCTCAGCAAAGCAGGTTGTACAGGCTGACTTTAACTAGTTTGGATTTTGATTGGAAATGAAATGCCCATTGAATTGCTCATACAATAGAAGCACCACAATTTGTAGCATTCATTCCCAAAGGCTCAGTCAGGGCTGAAGCTGCTCTGTGAAGAAGCTGCTTTTTATACTGTTGGATGCCATTCCAGGGAAGCACTGGCTTGGAAGCAGTGAGAGGTTGTGAGGACAGTAGCTAATTTCCTTGCCAGGCCACAATGGCCATGATGAGGAAATAGTTTAGGAACTTGAAACCAAAGATGATGTGGTCCTTCCCCCAACTACCTGGAAGAGAGGAATAATGAGAAGAAGAACAAAAATTGAAGTCTGGAAGAAAGAGTGTGCATTTAGGGGGTACATGTCAGAGTGTTGCATTCTTCTGTGACTTTCTTTTCTGTCTCACACTCTTGAGGGTCCTCTGTGTGTAACCTCAAGACCTGCAAGGCTGTGCTCTCTTCACAATGACAGAGCCTGAATCCTATCTTGTGCTTCTCAACATCAGCTGTGTGATCCATGGCAGACTGTAAACTCCCCTCTATCCAGAGATGTATTCTACCTATTTAATGCATTTGATAGACCCAGTGCTATCAGTAGCAATGATGATTTCCTCACTGAACTCAGAAAAGCTCTGTATTTCTAAAGGGTTTGGAATGAGAGAAATGGGTAGAGAAGAGTCATTAAATGGAAAGACAGTAAACAGAAGCACAACAGGTCAAACACTAGTTCCTATCGCATGTAGGTACAGGTAAGCAAGAAGTCAGAAGAAAAAGCACACCTCTTCCTAGGATGGCAGTCCTGCCCCTGTTGGCATTAATAACAATTATTTTGCCTAATTGCCCAGTAGGTCTTGCCTGTTTTCCATGCTTTTGGTTTATTCTGGTGTTACAGATATTGAAGGTCCAAATAATCCACCCAGATAACAACTCTAAGGCTTGCTCTGGTACATGCAGTCAACTTCATGGGTATATGGCTAATGCCCATTTTTCTGTGATTGGTGACACTATATGTGAACCTGTTTGACATCAGAAATCTGGCTATGTTTATGCAACTTTTACTAATTATCTTTTCATCTGCCTAATTGTCATTTGCCCTTCAGATGTCAATATAGGTGTCATTTTGACTGGGAACCGCAACCTTAGCCCTCTCTCACCTCCTCGCCTACTGACCAAATCCAGTCTGACTACCCACCTACATGCTCTGCTTGCATTCTGTATTCCCGTTCATCACATATTTACCTGCTATTTGGTAACTACTGGTTTAAACTTCTTTCTTCTAACAGAACTCAAAGCTCTCTAAGATTGTCTTTTTTATAATTATATCCTTTATTCTTAGCACAGTGCTGGGCACATAATAGATTTTCATTAAGTATCAGTGGAATTCACTTAGTCATTCATTCAGTAAATGTTTTTGAATTCCTACTAAGTGCCGACACTGTTCAAAGCTCTAGGGCCTCAGCAGTGAACACAACTGAGTCTCTGTTCTCACAGAGCTTACATTCTAAGGTAGGAGATAGACATCAGCAAACCAGCAAATATTAAGTGAGTCATATGAAATATGACCATATGAAATCTATAGAAATGGCAATTTCATATGGTCCAACCTAATGCATAGAATGCCTTGTGAAGATACTGTGCAGGAATGGTGTTTGACAACATCGTCTGAGCCATGTTACCATGTGAAAGGGCCCTTTCACACTGAAAGCTTGAGCTTATTATATTTTAACATAAAAATTTTCCAAAATCCTCAGACAAAATTGGGCACAATTGGTCAGACGGAATATAATTGTTCTAATGATAACAGAGCAATCCTCCTGTGCCATCACGCATGTATCACTCTGCAGCATTTACATGGCAGGCCCAGGCCTTGCCTCTGTACCTGGGAGTCGCAGCGTACCTATAGAGCGCCAGAGAACCAGCCTGCCGAGTTCCTCTGAGGCCCAGGCTGGATCTGTGGCCAAAAAGGCTCTTACTGTGCCCCAGTGACTCTTTTTCCTCAGACCTCTGGGCCTTCACCCTATTTGAGTAAATCACTGTGGCTACACTGGGAACAGTGGTTTTAGCTCTGGTGAGGCAACCGATAGGAGACCAGACATCATTCTCCCTCCTCCCTGCCCAGGCTGAGGTGTGCTGAGGCCTGAGACTGAACTGCAAGAGGCAAGTGCCACCCTTTTCCCACTGGACCTTGCCCTGCTCAAGACTGTCGGGGACCCCTGCTCTGTGTCATGGAGTGGCCCCGAGATGATTCCCGAGTCTGGGATACTGAGAGGACATGCTGTCCTCCAGCAGGCATATTTGGCGCATTATTTCTCACAGCATGTTCCCGTTGTAACATCCAGCTTTGACGGCACACATTCTCTGAGCATGTATGGGAAAGTGTCAAAAAAAAGTGCTAACATTTCTACTAGTTAGGATCATTAATTTTCTCAAGGAATTACTAAATAAAATGACGTTTTAAAAAAAGCCCTCCTACGCTGCCATTTCTAAAGTTTTATTTTAAAATGTTGTGTGCCCTTAACTGCTTTCTTCTTTGCACTTAGTTTATTTTTCCAGATTAAAGTTCTTTTATATGATAAATATGATAAATATTTTCGTGAGTTTAAAAAAAATTATATAGCAAACAGAGCTGTTTGGTCCTTTTAATGGAATTATAAAGGGTTTTTTTTTAATGGAAATCCCAAACAAAGCAGAGCAAAGAGGAGCTGCTGCACAGGGAAGGATGGTGAATTTCTAGTCCCCTAAGATCCTGGACTTGGTAGATGGGTTTTGGTTGCTAGCTCACTCAAGCTGACTGAAGGCCAAGGGCGTATGTCTTAATTGGACCATCTCTACAGCAGCTAGTACATTCTCTGTGCACTGGGCAGGCTAGAATGGCATTTGTGGAAAAATCATCCCAGCTATGACTTATTAAGCACAAGTTGTGCCAAATCTCACTGGACCCTGTATTACTGAACTGTGAGAAATATTCTTCCCATTTTACACATAGACAAACTGAGGCCCACAGGGTTCACTCTGTGTTCAGGTTTATACAGCCAGCAAGTGACGGAGCCAGGATCCAAATCCTGGTCTCCACCTCTAAAAGCCCATGTCCTCTCCACTCTATTGCTCAGCTTCTGACATGGCAGGGTTTTTAAGATACAGTAGCGGATCCACACTGTTTAGCAAAGAAATGCATTTACCATGAGGAAATGGTTAAAATGCTGATCCATATTAAGGTTAGCGTCTATTGTTTAGAAAATTCTCAGAATTATTTTCTTTTTCCTCCCCACCCCTTTAGTTTTGCCTTCTTTCCTAAGGACTTGAAGCTTGTGAGACCTCTTATCTTTGATGCCTCACATACCCTGGCATCAGGCCACCTTATTCGGTAAAATGCGAGGGATGAGAGGTGTTCTCCCGCAATACCTCTCCTAACCTTGTCCTAATGGACACCTTGGAGGTCCACAAATATCTTCCAGTGTTCCTGTATCATTCTTTTCTTTAAGAGAAAAACAAAGTGGCTCAAATCCCCATTATACAGATTTTCCCAAAGTTTCTGGGGACTTGAGAAAGAACTGGAAATGTTGTGTTCTCCCAGGCACCTCTAATTCTGAATTCATGCTTTCTCTGAACTCTCTCCACAACACTTAAGCATACTTATCAGCACCATCTTCATTCCCTCAAGCACCACAGAAAATGAGTTATTACACAATAATATGCATTTATTGATGGTTTCCAATAGCAGAGAGAGATTACAACATGGAACAGAAAACAACTTTAAATTGACTATGTGACGTCTCTGCTCTGATAGGTCCTTGAACATCCTTATTGCCGAGCATGTCCTCCTGACTGGTCTTCCCTAGGACTGACCTTGGGCCGTTAAACTGGAACTTGTTTTTCCCACTATAGTCCTTTTACTGCCTCTATTCTCCCCTCATATTCCAACCTTCCCCCAATTCATGTCCTCTCAGCCCACCAGAGGAAAAAAAAATTCCTGTAAAGTTGTTTTGCAGAGCAACTGAACACTACTTTTCCCCATTCCATACTTTGCACAGCTATCTACTTTTGCACAACTAAAAAGATCCAGTCAGTCATGGGCTATCTTCAATAAAGCCATTTACTACTGAGAGAATTTCAGAGGCTTTCCCTGAAAGGGGAAGGGGTTCCAGTCATCTTATTTTTGTAAATCACATTTTGCTCCTCATAATGACTTATCTTGCCCACTGGTCTCATCCAAGTTTGACCATATGCCAGAGTTCACCTATTAGCAAATCCTAATCTCTCTTCTTCCCCCACACACTGATGTTTTTTCTCCCCCTGTTGATGTTTTCCTGACTTAAGAAACCAGGTTTGGGGATCCTTGAAATCACTGTTCTCTCTAGGGAATGAAGTTCATCTTTGAATCAAAGTGTTAGGCCTCTGTTTTGCTTTTCTTTATTCTCAGCTACCATATGATATAAATGCCACATGTACATGAGTCTAAGTCATTTTTTCCTTTGAGAATTAAATCCACCATATTTACAGGTTGACATATTTACAGATTGATTTCTTTTCCATCTGCCTCTAAATACACCATCCTCAGTACCTTACCTAATTTAAAAGGCAACTATAAGATGAAGGTTATGTATGGCAATAATAAATTAAATGGCTACCACATATTAAGCTCTTTCTACTAACAAGGTACCGTGTCTAACAAAGCTTCTATTATTTAAGCTTTATCAGTCATTGTGCGATGGAATTTGTTAACCCATCTTACAGGTGAAAAACCGAAGTGCTGACAATGTCATGACTTGTACAGAGTTATAGAAACAGGAGGCAAGATTTGAACTGGAGTCATTTTATTTCAAGAGTACAAGTTCTTAACCACCTACTGTATCACCTCTCTACACTGTTTATCACCTCTCTTCAGGGCTGTCTTCACATATAATCTGAGCCAATGGTCTCCATGATTTTAGGTCAATACTGGGCAAGGTCTAGGAATCTATTAAAGCTAATTAATGGGAAAGGGAAGTGCTGTAGGTTCAAGCATTTTTTTTTGGCCAGAGCTAAATTTATCTTTAATTATTTATATCCTGAACAGCATCTTCTATTCACTTAATAATTTGCTTTCATCAGGACATCTTGTAACAACCCACTGCTTATTTCTCCATTTTGTTTCTCTGAAAACTTCTCAGAGCATATCCAAGCCTCAAGATCACCAAATGAGCCCAGCTTTCTAAGGCATACCAAATCACACAACCGGACAATGTCTAACACGATGGGTGATGGGAGCTTAGAGTCCATTTTATGGTGCTTCTAAAGGATAACGTTTGGGCTATTGCTCAGAACTCTCTTTGTTGCTTGTCTTATATATTCAGAGCATTTGAGGTGTGCTTACCTGAACAGCATGGTTCTCTTTTGTGCCTCCTTTAAAGTGGGTCTCTGCTGGGCATGAAGCCTGGTGAGTCATCTGTGCATGGTGTTGGAGAACCACACTTCAAGGAGAGCAAGCTGCTCATAAGCTCCCGAAGGGCCTCCTGCTTCTGGGTTTGCAGTCACTGTGAGATTGCACACAGCCTCTCAGAGTCCTTTTTTCCTGAACATCTCTCGAGAGGAGGTGCAAGGATCCGAAAGAGACTAATAAACTTGTGGCAACATCGTCAGAGCCAGTTAAACACCAACAGTCCAAAAAAGAAAAAGTTTACATGGAAAACACAGCCAGTCATATAACCGTTTTAACATTCACCATCTAAATGTTTTCATTGTTGCCATTCTGGGAGCAAAGCCAGAGTATTTTCTCAGCCAGTGGTCCAAATGGGATGGAGTGACCTGGACATTCTGGAGGTGCTTTCTTCTTTCAGATGATGAAAAGATTATCTTTAGTGAGGAATTTAGTGATGAAAGGGACCTTGGAAATTATCTAATCTAAGTACTTCTTTATTGAGTAAGTGTCCGTGAGGTTCTAACTTGGCCACTCTTGCTCACATTGTTAATTCCAGAAGCATCAGTGAAATAAAGTTCTTCTGCTTCTCATTAAGTCTTCTTATAGTGATGTCATGCTGAATTTTCTTTTTTGAGTGGAAAGGAGGGTGGGTGGCTAGAATATTCCACTTCTGACATTGGTTAGACAATTCTGTTTCCAAATACAGACATTATTATGCCTACATAGGTAGGATTAATCACAGGCTGTTACATCATCATCATCAAATATGCCAGATATGCAAACCTTGACTGGGTCTATGAGAGGATATGAAGAGTTTTAAGATACCAGCCTACACTTTATTTTCTGCTCATGCCATCGAAAATAATCATTTATGCAAACCTAGTAGAACATAATGCAGCCTAAAGAAAATTTGGTCAAATAGACCATGAATATATTTAACCTAACCTGAAAACCAGCTTTTTCATGAGACTATATGTATAAAGCAATTTTGGAAATATTTAAGAAATGCAAATAACTATGTTTTCTTAGCATAGCTAAGGGAAGTAAGTAGTATGAATGGGAGGAAGGGGTAGACATATAGTGGCTACACCTGTAAGTATGGGTCACGACAATGTAACTTTAACAGGATAAAGACAGATTTTTGAAGCTATTGGCAGAGTTATGATTAAAGTATATGTGGTATGAGGAATATAGGAAAGATCAACAAATGAGGGAATGTGAACAAGCTCACAAAAAGAAGACAAGACTACTTTTATTAATGTGGTCATTTTTTCCTTTTAATAAAACCCTAAAGGGTCTATATTTTAGAAACTTTGCTCCCAAGGATGCCCTCAAACTAAAAACAAGCATGAATTTTCCTCTCTAATGAGAATGAAATTAATCAGATATTTTTTGCTGTTTCAAAGATCTAGCTTCTGTTATATGTCATTCATTTTGAGAAAATGCAAAGCAGTTAAGACCTTGCCCCTTGCTATGTCAGGAATTAGAGTTCTTGGTGACTTGGTGAATCCCCAAGACCACCAATCTTCAGACTTTCCACCCGCTGGCTCTCCTCTCAGCAGTATCGCCACCACCACACACCAGCATAAAGCACAGATTGCTGCCCAGCTCCTTGGAGAGGGGCCAGTGCATTTGTCAGGAATTGAAAAGTTTTGGAGCGAGTTCGAGGACTTTCTGGTACACAAAGCGTTGGCTGGAAATGTGGTAAGTATTAAATGGGATGTTAATTTTCATGAATATTTTCCCCATGGTTGTAGCTTGTGGTCATTGAGCAATTTAGCAATCACCATGTGGTCTGTTGGACACACAGCCTGGGTGAAGTTCAAGAAATTAGCAGACAGTCAGTGGGGAGAAGGCCAGAACTCATTTTCATGTGTTTTCACTTTTTCTTTCTTTCCTGTTTTTTTCTCCTGCCCACTTCAGGGGATGGCTGCTGCTTTATTACATCTTTAGGTGCAACCACATGCCTGAGATCTGTATGTACCTCCCATATTGATGTTCCTTCACATTTCCAGACATTTCATTTAGCCTGTGTTTGTCAGACTTGTGTTCTGGCTATAATATTTGTGATTTAATGATTCTTGGCCAGTTCATTCTTTGCCTCATCATGTAGGATATATCGCATCATTAATTCCAAGGACACTCATGTACAGGTGCAAGGCATTACCAATTGCATTCTTTTCTTCATAGTGAGAGGGTTTGTTGGAGTTCTGTGAGTCACAGGCCATAAGGAAAGACCTTTGATATGAGGACTATGGGAAATCATGGTCTGCTATTTGACATGAATACCACTTTACTTTCATATGGCACCCTTCTCACATCATATGAACTTAATTAACTCTCAAAACACTTTGTGAGTCGTCTAAGCCTGGAACTTCGTCACAGTCCCTTCTTTATAGGATCCTACAGCTCCTAGAGGTGTGAAAATGGGTTGCTCAGGATCACACAGCTGCAATTGAAAGACAGGTCTCCAGCCTATCAGGAAAGAGGGTCTCCTTCCTCCCTCTCAGCTCATCACCTCTGACCTCTCACTACCTTGATGCCTACGCTATGTCACAAGGAATTTGCTATTAAAAGCAAAAATAACCAAGTCTGTCCATAACTTATCTTTTTAAATTTTTACCAGTTTTAGCAAGTCATGGCTCCATTCTCATCCATTTATATTCCAGTATGCTTTCTTGAACAGAGGTAAGGGGTAGAAACATCGCATGTGTGCTAGGAGTCATGAATGACACACAAGCCTCAGAGTGTCTCATGGGCACAACCAGGGGATGGGGTATAGCATGCAAATGACACCTGAGATTTTGTTGCTGAGTTGGAGAACCCTCTGCCGTGTTACCCACTGCTGTCTACTGTATTAGGAGGAGCTATTCAACAGGGTCACTTTAATGATCTTCATTATTTAAATGCCATCCATGAAAGAAATCAAGACATGTCAATATTCTCCATCTCTGATTCAAGGAACAGAAGCTCTGATACCTAATGTTTCCTTCTGAGAATTAACAACTAACTCTATCTGAAGTAAATCTCTAAAAGTTCACTAACAAAATTGTGGTATGTGTTTATCTGGCATAGGGACTATTATTACACATGTAATTAGTAATATATAGGAAAGTAAATATAGTAAAAAATATACACCTGTTTTTATAAAGACATTGTACATTATATATTCTCCAGTATACACATTCACATATGTGAAATATATAAGCTACACATTTTTTAATTCAATATTGTCAAAAATAAATTCTTCTACCTATGTGAAGTTTTGGCTTCCTTAAACACTTACCTTTTTAGTGCTTTAAATATTTTGATGTAATTTCCAATGAAATGTTTTACATACATCCCTTTCAGGAAGTAAAGAGAAAGATGAAACTCATCTGGTCATCTTTGGATGGCTAGTATCAGTAGTGTCAACAGAATTTATTTGTTCTGTTCTCCCACAAAGATCCTCTCAGGTATGGTGGTCTTAGAGGTGGAGACATTCTGTCTACTATTTCTGTGTCTCTCATCTGGATAACTACTGTGGTTTTAGAAGTTTCAGCCTGATATCCTCTAGCATTCTTGTAATCTGCTGCTGCTTATCTGCTCTGAGCTGCAACATGCAATATGAAAGCATAAATATTATGTCTAAAATAAGAGTTAACAGGCTCCGAGTGATTAAAGTACATATAAATTATCAGAGCTTTATTATGTGGAATAATTTCACTGAATTGCTGATTCCAGAAGCCCCTTTTCTCTGCTTTCTCTTTGGTTTCCAGGTGACGTATAAAAAGTGGAGGTTGCCTAGTAAGTGAAGTGGTACTCTCCATTAAAAAACAATAAGGTGCATATGAATGCTTTAAATCTTACCGGGATTAGCAGTGTTTAGTTTTGGATGACCAAAGGATAAGCATGGAGTGTTTCTGGCTGTGCGTATGAGAGGAGTGTTTTTATTTGTGCCTTGTCAAGGATGTACCAATGAGCACACTACAAAAGGACAGTGCCTCTTTAACAGAGACTCTGGCTTCTGTTCGTGGGAGCTTCACAGTGTTCGTTCGTAAAGCAGCATGAAAGAGTTGATTTTCATTTTATGTTGTGCTTGTGAGGCATTAGCATGATGTTCTAACACTTGTAAATGAATACAGCTCTTGCCTAATCTGTCATTTTAATGCCTTATAGATTTTATTTCACTCGATGTTGTACCAGATTCTCAATAATAATAATCAACTGCTTTTTTGTTCTCTTGCAGAAATTAAATTTCTGCAGTGGGTGTGCAACTAATAAAAGATGTTGCTTGAGGAAACAAAAAATAAATATGATGAATCATAAAAGTTGGGTGGGGGGAGAGGGGAAGTTGCTCCTATATGAAAGACAATTATGGAGCCAGTGGTGAATGTGTCAGGTTCTTACATTGTCAACAGCTTCATAATGCTCACGAATTCTTTAGCCACACTGCTTAGGTCTTTGAGCATTAACCTCATGGACTTGGTGTTTTCCCCGACTTCATTTAGAAGCATTAAAATAAAAAGTGAGGTAGTAAAATAACTGTTCTCTTTACTTTGCACCCTAGATACGTTTGCTCAGGGTTGCCATTTTGCCACTCACACATACCTTTTATCTTTTCCCCTGTCACAAGCTATCTAGAAGAGCAGCATTAAAGGCAGCTGTGTGGGACTCAGAGTATTGGCAAAGACTGTAAAGTGGAAAATAAACAGTGTGTCTATCACCAAGCTACAAGAACATAGCATTCATAGTGGTAAAATGACAGTCAGTGGCAAGCAACTAATTGGTCACCAGCTTTGGAGGAAATATATTCTTTCAGACCTCTGTCATTTACTGTGTTCTTTAGTGAAAAAACCTCCCGGTTGAAGTGTTGGCTCTAACACCCAAAAGAAAGAAAATGAAGAGTTAAGGCAGCAAGGCTGGGCAGGCACTTTGGGGACTGAGTAATTGGAGGCATCCACTGCTACAAAAAATAGTCGGCTCCCTGCAAAATAATTAATTCACCCCCTCACACACAGGTATGGTGTGGGTCCCACACCAGTTATGTGATGAAGGTTGTATTTCACACAGCTTCTTCCTGAGAATCTAGGCTCAGGTGAATTCAGAGTGGTGACTGAATTTTCATTAGAGCCTTTCTTTTTTCCCCCATTTTGTTCATCTAATTTATAATTTCTCCTGGAAAGGTTGACGGCATTGATGAACCACAGGAAAGCAAGAGGGAACATGTTTGTCTAGTGAGAGGAGGAATGAGGTCTAAACCATAAACATTTAACTAAGGAAAAGAAAGCCAAATGTGAGGTAACAAACATTTACAGTGCTACCCCTAGAATTGTAGTATAATACCAAATTAAAATATATTAAAATGAAGGACCTTAAAACATAATTGAATTTATTGAACAACAGGGCACTTTGTGTGGGGAAATGAAGGAATAAGAAAGAACTCCTCACCCAAACCAGCACTTTGTTTGTGTATTTAAATATATATTCACGTAGGGTGTCCCCATTCACTATATCTTTGTTGAACAATCCCTTGGTGTATACTGAGATTTTGGACTCAAAAAGCAAGCCAACTTCACGTGAATAACTGTTTGCCTTAATCCATAGAAATACGTGGTTCAAGAATGGTAAGGTCATTTACAATCATGTAAGCTAATAGCTTAATAAATTTAAGCATTGTTTAAGTGCTATTAAGTCTCATATCTGCTAGGCATTGATGGTTGCTAGAGGGTCCACAATCCCTCTGAAATTGTACCCTTATTTTACATGGATGTATATGCATTTTGGAAGCATTGGAGGAGATCACTAGCTTTTCTTAGATTCTCAGATGTGCAAGACCAGGAGGAAGCTAAGAGCCACATCATTATGTAGACTGAAGGGGGAAATAAAGAAAAAAGGAAAGAATAAAAATAATAAATTTAAGGAAATCTAGGACCTAGTTGTTCATGAAAGTCAGCTCAAAGTAGGAAAGGATTGATTGCAAGCAGTGTTTAAAAGTCTTCATAACTTGCTTATAATCAGCACAGATCATCTTAGAATTTGAGATGGCATCCCTTTGCACCCCTGTGACTTCATTTCCATTTTTAAAACAAATATCTAACCTAAAAGATGCCCCGATTTATTACTACCTTATATGTTATTTTTTTTTTTGCCCCTTTTTGCCTTTTCTAAAGCAGTGACACGTGGTTTGCCCAAGGATCTGCATCAAGTAATATTTGTGGTGAGCATGGGAGCATGCCTCTCTGACTGCAAGGAGCATAGCTAACCCAGGGCCCCACTGGCTGCACTGGTGATCCTTCACTGTGTGTCTCTTCTTCCCATGGGGAGCTTCTAGCTTATGAGTAAGCCTGGCATTGCTTCTAAAGAAGGTCCATTCCTAGGAGATTCAGGATCCTCTGATGGGCAAATCTGACACAAGGGCTGCATAATTGTCTTGCCAGACTTTCCTTAGAAATAAATGCATGGCAATTTAACATGATTCCATTCAGTCTTCCTTTCTTCCCTCTCTCCCTTAATCGGTGTCACTCTCCTCATAGCCTGAAGGCTGTCCCATTCCCTCCCTCCTGTCTCCCCATTTTCTTTCATAGGTGTTTCCTCTAATAAATTTCTTACACATTGAATCCCATCTTGGCATCTGTTTCTTGAAGGATCTGAACTAATGCAATAACAAAATTCACATTCATTTCATCATCCACTATATGCCAAGTAATGTGCTGCCTTGTTGTCTCATTTAATCCTCTCAAATCCCAAGAGATAAGCATTACATTTATTTTACAAGAGGAAAAGCAGTTTCTCAACATGGTAAAGTTACTCAGTATTCACAGCCAGTAGATTGTAGTTACCATGTGAAGAAAGTTCTCTTCTACCCTAGAGCCCACGTCTCTATAGTTCCTTTGAAGCAGCTACAGTTCCCTCTGAATCTTATTAATACTAGTCACTGTGTTTGTTTTTTTCTTGATTGTGGCTATGATCGAAAAATGATAGGACTGGCATTTAGTCATGCATTCTGTTTGGTTTTATGTGAAGAGACTGTGGCGTGAAATTCCTGCCTTCACCATGGGAGGAGTTTGGAATTGACTGATGTGAAGAGGAGATGGGTTACTCATCTGAACCCACCACCCAAAGGTGCTGGTGTTGTCCAGGCCTCCGCTCAGCTTTCCTAGTTAACACCCACTGCTGAGGGCAGGAGAGAGCCACCTGTCCAAGGAACAGAAGCCCTCCCTACCAGGTGTGACTCTGACCATTGTCAGGGAAGTCATGGGGTCAGAGCTGGGGTTTTGTTGTTGTTTTGTTTTGGGGGGGTTTTATTTTAGAAAATGAGATAAATAAATGTTCCTCTTTCAAGATTCCTGTTTGATAGTGTTCGCTAGACAAAGTTGAATTTTCACAGCGCAAGTCCTTTGCTTAAGAGCTCCACTCAGTCAGCAGTTATTTCATGTGCCTTTTATCCAGCCTTTCTCATTTAAAAAAAGGAAAAAGAAATTAATCCACTCAAAGTGAGCTTTTTGCTAAACTTGTGTCTTTTTCTTGTTTGTCATGTTAATTACATCCCAAACAACCCCCTTTCAGAGAATTCTGCAATCAAACTCTGAATCCCCATCAGACGTACATTGACTTAAAATGGACCAGTTTTTGTAAGAATGAATGTAGTATTATATTTACCTCCGAGTAAGTGCAGGTTCTGCTCCGTACTATACCTGCTCATTCATACACCTTGTGACCTACTGTGGCAAGTTTATTTGATCTCTCATTCCTCAATTTCCTTACCATTAAGATGGAGATAATAGTATCGTCTCCTGGAGGGTTATTATACAGCGTGTATTATATGCCAGGAATTCAATCCATATTAACATTTGTTAAATAAGTAAGCAGATCTTGCAGAGCTAATTTTTGGTGATTTCACAATTCTGTCATCAATAGTCATATTCAACATGCTATAAAAAGGAAGAGTCCTTGGTTGGACAATACCTGTGGGTTCAGACACCCTTAGGAAGCAGTTTTCTCCAGGAATGGCAGAATCTATAGAGTCTCAACTTACTGAATGTTGTAGGTGCTTGGTGAATGTCCCAAAAGTGTAAAGGAAATGAAGGAATGAGGGAATGTGACATGTAATGGGCTTGGTCCTTAAAGGTAAGAGAGAAAGCTAAAGCCTCCATTAGTAGAAGGTTATTCCTTCCAATTATTTTTAGTTAATAGAAGTCTAATTATTCAAGAGCTAGTCAGGTTTCCCTCAGTATTAAATAATATTGAGTATTGAGGTTCCATATTACAAGAACACTTGAGAGTTAAACCAATGAATAAGTCAGTAAAATTATTTTATTGTAGAAGTAGAATGGTGATGACTATTTTACTACTGTGCAGAAATTTCCTGCCTATCTGAAGTGGGAACATACTCACTTTTCAGCCTGGTCTACTTGTTTATAAACCCCAACAAACAAATAATACCAAAGGACAGACAGAACTTCCCCCAAAGAACTTAAAATTAAAATGCTAAGATGATGGCCAAAATTTTGGCAGGATAAATATATCTTGTGATATGTCAAACATGGTTACAGATTGACTGGAAAATTTATTAATTTAAGAAGGAAGAAGACAAAGAATCCTGCCTGACTTAAATAAAGAATTAAAGTCACTTTGGAAGGAGAGGGGTTTATGTGCTTCCTAATTGGATAGTTTCGTCTTGATACTGGAGGAATCTAAAAATCCACTGGGGTCCAACATTAGATTTATATATAATGTGGAATCAGCTTAATTGGACCTTATAAAGCTTCATTGAGCACTCTTATACAGGGAAGATATGGTCATAACCCAAGGACTGCCTAAGAGAGAGAAATATTAAAAAAGGAAAATTGGTAGGCTAGATTCAGAGTAGATCTGGGAAAAGTCTATGACAGATGAACCTGCTTGCTTCTTGGTCACTACTACATGTATAATTCTGCCTTGTAGTATAGTTATGTGACCACCTATTGTATTCCATCCTATCAGGCCAGCTCCTTATAGGCCAACTTTATTTATTTCATAAATAAAACAGGTATCGAGTCCCTGTTTTGTTGTGAGCACCAGGGACACAAAGAAAAAGAAAAAAGTTATAATTGCTGACCTCAAGAAGACCCTCATCTAGTGGGGCACTGTAAAGAATTAACCTTGTGTCTCCAAGTACACCAGCCTCCAAAGAGAGGCGTGCACACTGAAGGTGTGGAAAGATCATATTCAGTAATATTAGAACATTAGATGCTATTAGAACATCTCTTTATATTTTTAAATGAAAAATTATGTTTTATTAATACTGAATATGTGGATTTACATATATTACATATATATCATTATACATAATTATGTGCTAAAAATACTTCTGGGCCAGAGATAAAGGTTTGAGTACAACTGTTATAGTACATGGTGCTTTATACCCACTGGATGTCAGTAAACAATTGTCGAATGGAAACATTCAAATCTCAGGTTAGTAAATCTTCAAGTTTCTCCAGGTGCACTAAAATCCACCTCATGTCCTTTTTATCCACCTGTGCTTCCTCTCCTGGTTGTTGTCTCAGTTACCAGCTCATCTCTGTGATCTATATAACTCATAGCTTCCCATTTCTCCCACTGACTAACTCAGAGCTCCTAATTCAACTGTTTGATTTGTATAGAATTGAACTGAATATTTCCCTTGAATGCATTTCTGATAATGTTGTCATGACACACAACGAGCCTCATGGAAGATTCATTTAAGTTCCCAAGTGTGCACATTTGAAATCCAGTGTTGTCTGAGCACCTCAATTCAGCCTCCATATCAGTGAGCACATGAGGCAACCTCTATGTGCCTCCCAAAACGAGGAAGTGCAGTCATGTTTCGGTTTATAACCTTTCTTCCCTCAAACTCTGGCTCTACCTATTAAGGCCCCTTCATGTAAGAAAGGGTTTATTTTGAGGGGTTGGAGTCCAGTTTCTGAGCCTCACTGAATAGACGTTAGGGACCAGTGATTCTTTGTTGTTGGCACTGCCCTGGGCACTGTAAGATGTTTAGCATCGTCTCTACCCACTAGATGCCCTGAGCAGTCCCTTCCCCTCCCTCATCTGTCACAACCATAACTGTCTCCAGGCATTGCCAAATTTTCACTGGGGAATAAAATCGCCCCCAGTTGAGAGCCATTGGATTAGGGTAAAATAGTATGAAGCATTTAAAATAAATTACAATGTAGTTCAGCAAACAATGGATTAACCATGTAATTGGGCTCAAAAGTGATGTGAATAATCAAGAGTGATTTATTTGAGTGGTTAGTGTCAACTCCAATCCATTGCTAACCAAGGTAATTTCAAATTGTAACTAATAACTTAAATCTTACTTTTCTCAGATCTTTTTTGACGGTAGGGGAGAGGGATTTTGAGCAATAAGATGGTAAAATGGTAGGAAGGATAACATGGAGGATATACAGACAAAATAATAAATTGGTGAGGGATGATTAATAGCATATTTTCTGCATAATCAAATGAATCAAGGCTATCAGGAAATTCTATCACTCATGACACCCATTGGGAGGTGTGCCCAGAAACAGCTCACAAAAGGTAGCATGGTATATAGGAGATGATTCTTGAAATCTCATTATTAAAAAGTGGCTCAAGGTCAGTTTCACAGCACATTAGCAGAGTACATGTTTTCTGAATGAACTAGCTAATTTTACTCTAAAGGCTTACTTTGCATTCTAATTGGGGAGTCTTTAAATCTTCTAACATGAATATGTTGGAGAAGGGATTCCATTATGTGTAAGTTGAAAATAGGAACAGATTTTCTTGACCAATATATTTCTCCTTTCCCATGAGAACTAATGGGAAAACAACTTACCTACCCCAATGGGCTAACTGTCCATTTGCTGGATTTATGTTAGATGGGGGAATTATTAGGAATCCAAGATACTGCAAATGTGACTTGGGTCAAACTTGTCAATTAAATGGAGAAATTATATACAAAATTAGGATTTCAGAGACCCAGATCTTTTGACAGATAGCTAGGTTCTAAAGTCCTTTGAAATCAGAATATAGTCCAGTGACCCTCTTGGGTAATCCTTTCCATTAAATTTTCAGTTCTTCAAAGTTTGATACTGTCCAGGGAGCAAACGAATTAAGACTTTCTTCTGTAAAATGTTTTTTTTTTTTTACTACCTGGCCTAAATCCTAAATTCTGACTCCAGCTCCTCTGTGGGCTGCAAATGGAAAGGTGCATTCTATGGCAAATGCCATCCATAATTCATGGTTCTGAAAATTTTAAATGGTGATAGTTTATTGTTTTGTCACAATGTATTACATCTATAGATTGTTTAAATGAGAAAAGTAAAGAGGACAGGGCTCTGTATGTATTCAAAAGCATGTGTACTAGAATGCATATATGCAATAAGATGAAGAGAAGAGACATTGGACATTGCATGTGTAAAGTGATAGAGATTTCAAGTTATACACACATCATATTTGTTTATCTTATAGCAACTGTGTGCATAGACTTAAAACCAATTGAATATTAGCTTCTGCATAATTGGGAGGCTGCCATCACCAGTCTGTAGCACAGACTCAAAAAGCATTTTAAGAATTCCTAACAATGAATCATGGGTCATTTGAAATAAATTTGTAGGAAGCCCATTAAGTCTTTTACTTTCGCAACTACAAAACACCCCAAAGATCATTTCTCTAATGCATTGGTCTGTCAGATCTGTATAAACAAGTATAAATGTTAAAAAAGTAAAGAATACTAATCAAGAGACACAAGACGTACACTGCTTAATAAATCTTGCCTTCAATTTATTTGTCTAGTATTACAAAGGCAGAGGAGATATCAATTAATATAGGCAAAGAGGACCCATAATTTATAATTAACTGGCAAGTGGTTTGTAACAAACAGCAGCACTGAGTCTAATAGCCGGTAGAAAAATAACTAGTGTTGATTTGTCCCTCGGCAAATTAATAGAGTGCTTATCAATGACAGGGTTACATAAAACTGCTAAATAAATAATCATCAGTGAGTTCGAGTGAAGCAGATCTTTAACAAGCTTAATCTGAACCTCTTGACATCTGTAGACTATGAAGAGATTAAATGGTAAGAAAGGGAAGATACAGTGTGCATATTGTAAGCCTGCTCAGTAACTGTACAAGATCATGTTCTTATGTAATGAGAAATAAAGAAACATTTTTATTACAAAATTACAATGAAAAATGATTTTCATTATAATTAGAGTGAAAATTATAAAAGATACATCAAGGAAATGCTGAATTGGAATTCACCAGATGAGAATTTCACTACATTTCTTAACAATGAAAACACATAATTTCAGTCATTTTTGATATATTTTCTCTCATTTGTATCACTTTTATTACTCACCTTTGCACATGCCACACGTTCCAACTCATATGTCACCGCAGCCACATCAGGGAGCTTATTTTTGGTTATTATGGTTCCACTATAGGAGAAAATTAATCAAGGTTCTATATTTAAATGGACATTTCCTCCCTGCCTTTCCAGCCACTCCCCCCAGCCATTTATATGGAATTACAAGTTTTTGTTACAGGATGCTTTATTACTCATGATTTGTACTATGCACCATTTACCCTGCTACAGAATTAACAGATCTGTAAAATACCTTAGGTCTTCTGTATAAGAGAAGATTTTTTAAATCACCTTTTCTTGTTGGTATATTAACATGATCATACTACCTGTATTTTCTTAATTATTAAAATGGGTTGTTTATTTTTAAAATCACTGGGCTTTCGGAGCAATATATTATGCCTCAGATATTAACTTTTTTAAAAGAAATTGTTTTAGAGCAGTGTTAGGTTCACAGAAAAATTGAAAGTAAGAAATGGAGATTTCCCGTATACAGTGCCTTTCTGAGATACATACAGTTGAAGCCTCTCACAAAGTAGTGAGACGCCCCAAATCTTAAATAGAAACCTGGTTTCCAGTGGAGTAAATATTTATTCTCATAAATGTTCATGTGAAAAACAAAGCATGAGAATCTGGGGCTGGAAAGTTAGGGGTTGCGTCCCATGTTGCAATTCTTTGCTTCTTAGGCTAGAACAGATCTTTGCCACCATTTCGACATTCTTTGGCATAGGAATGCCACCTCTTTAGGGATTCACTGTTAGATTTGTAAGTCTCTGCTCTTTTTGTGAGCTACCCATCAAGATTCAGCTGCAAATATGGTAGATCATTTACATTATACTTTTACGATATATCTTACTTTGTCATGTTAAATATCAGTACCAATGAAAGCTGCTAAATATTGAGTGTGAGTATGTGTGTGTATGTCTTTAGGGTGCTTGGTAACGAGAATGAGCTAGACTGGGACTTCCAATATGACATGACATTGCTAGATTTTAGTCATCAGCATTACTGCTTTCTTCAACTTCAGATTCAATTTCCAGCAACCTTTGGGACATCTCACCTTTAATATTCCATGCAAACTTTATATTCACATATTGCAAACTGAATTCATAATAGTTGAGGACATTGTCTTTTGCCAAGTTTTTCAAACTTAATCAACTAGGAGACATCCTGAATTTCCTACTCTCCCTCATGTCCTCTGCACCCTCCAAGCCCACCCAAATGAATCTATGTATTCTTTTAATTATGCATCTAAAAGCACTCTTTAATATATTCCCACCTGACATTTATACTACCATCACCTTTGCTCAGGCCCTTGTCATGTTGATGTGAGATTTCATAATAGCTTCTACAGAAGGAAGAATACTGGCCCCCCAAAGGTGTTCATGTCCTAACTCGCAGACCCTGTGATTATGCTACATTACATGGCAAAGGGGAATTAAGGTAGCCAATAGAATTAAGGTTCCTACTCAGCTGACCTTAAAAAAGGGAGAGTATCCTGAATTACAGGGGTGAGTCCATTTTAACCACAGGGGTCTTTAAATGTGGAAGAGGAAGGCATAAAAGGAAGTCAAACTGGTTTGATATGAGAGGGACTCAACCACTGTTGCTGGCTTTGAACATGGAAGAAGGAGCTACAAACCAAGGAAGGCAGGTGACCACTAGAAACTAGGAAAAATAAGGAAATTTTTTCATCTATGGGCCTCCAGAAGGCAATCCTGCCAACACCTTGATTTCAGCTGAGTGAGACCTGTGCCCGACTTCTAACCCAAGCACTAAAAGATAATAAATTTGTGTCATCTTAAGCAAGTAAATTTGTAGCAATTTGTTACAATAGCAAAAAGTAATACAGCTTCTTAGCAAGTTTTCTTGATTTCAGCTTCCTTCTCTTGGATCTGTTTTATATACTTTTCCCAAAATTATCTTTAAAAATAAATATCTGGCTATGGCACTCTATGGTGTTAAATTCTTCAACAGTTTTCTGTCTTGACCAGCATCAAACTCTACTGCTTTCACGTAGCACACAAGGCCTCCTCATTATCTGGTCTCAGTGTCCAGCTTTCACTCCTATATTGTTTATCTCTTCCTCTTTTCCCCTTCCCTATATTGCACAAAAATATATTGTACACCCAACATACAGGGTCTTCATCAGTTTCTGGAAAATACCAAATAACATTTACAGCTGCTAAGTGCTTGTTTACATTGATCACTTTTTGGTGTATTCGTCCTCACTTTTTTCCTGATGTAGCACCAAGCATAAAATTCTTCAGAAGTTCTGAAAATGTCAGTTCAACCCTTGTCCTCATGGCTTTCCACATGATAGAACCATTCCTACTTCCATTACTGCTCCTTGCTAGACTTAGTGAGAACTTACTATGTCCTCCATAGAGCACACACTGTTCTCTACACTTTTCAAGGATTAAATTTTATTCCTCATAACATCCCTTTGAGAAAAAGGGAACATTATTCTCCATTTTATGGCATATGAAATTGATGCACCAGGAGGTCAAGTAATGTTCCCAAGATATAAAAGCAGTAAGTTGTGAGGCTGAAATTCAGTTCCAGGCAGTTGATTCTGGAATCTGTGTTCTGAACACTACTTTATACCTCCTCTGTATCCAAACCATGGTCACTTTAGTGAATAAAGAGAATAACTACTTTTATGGCTTTGTGGAAATAAGAAATTTAGTTATATAAAGTGCTATTTTACTGGAGAAGTTGACATGACACCGTCATAACCCTACTTTCTGTGGTCTCAGTAGCTTTGATGTATTTGGTTCATCGAGCAAAACCTTTCCCGCAAATTCTATTTGCTTTTTTAAAAATTTTGCATCATGCTCATGAGGAATATTGATTAGCAGTTTTCTTACAATGTTTACATTTTATTTTTCTATTCGGATGATGCTGACTTCATAAAATGAGATGGGAAGTAGTTCTTCCTCTCCAATTTTATGAAAGAATTTGTGTGAAACTGGTATTGTTTTCTTACATGTTTATAAGAATTCAACAGTGAAGCCATCTTGAAGTTTTCTTTGTGGGAAAATATTAAACTTCAAATATTTTAAAAAATATCACATTATGTTTTTCTTCCTGAGTAAGCTCTAATAATTTTTTTCTTCAAGGAATTTTTCCATGTTGTCTAAGTTGTTGAATTTATTGACATAAAATTGATATACTATTCCCTTATTCTTTCAATACACTGAAAATCTTAATGACATCAACTCTTCCTTCCCTAAAATTTGTAATTTCTGTCTTCTCTCTCTCTTTTTTGCTAATTAGTATGGCTGGAAGTTTACCAATTTTATTGATTTTTTTTTCAAAGAAATTGCTTTTAGTTTAACTGATTTCTCGTTTCCTGTGTACTATTTCATTGATTTCTGCTCTGATATTTATTATTTCCTTTCTTTTTCTTGTTTATTTATTCTAGTGTATGTATATGTTGTTGTTTCTTGCGGTGGAAGCTGAGTTTATTCATACCTTTCTTCTTTTCTAATACAAATACTTCATATTATAGATACCTTTTTCTCACCCCCAGCACTGCTTTACTGTACTCCACAAATTATATACTGTGTTTTCATTTTCATTCTGCTCAAGTTACTTTCCAATTTTTCTTTTGATTTCTTCTTTGACCTATGGTTTATTTAGAAATGTGTTAAAATTTCCAAATATTTGGGAACTTTTCAGAAATCTTCTTGTTTTGATTTCCATTTTAATTTCATTTGATTAGAAAACATATTTTGCAGGACTTGAACACTTTTACATTTATGAGCTATTTTTATGGCCTAGAATATGGTTTATCTTGGTTATATTTGTTGTATATTTGAAGAATGTGTATTCTAATGTTTATAGAGTAGAGTATTACATATATATATAAATTATGTCATTTTGGTTGACACTACTCTAAGGGCTCTTATGTCCTTACTGATTTTCTGTTTGTTCTATCAACTATTGAGAAAGGGACACTGAAACCCTAGACTATATATGTATTTGTCTCTCGCCAAGGAATCCTCAGTTTTTGCTTCATGTATTTTGAAGTTTTGTTATTAGTTGCATAAACATTTGGGACTTTTATGCCCTATTCATGAACTGACTCTTATCATTAAAATACGACATTGTTTACTCTTGCTAATATTATTTTCCCTTACATCTGCTTTGTCTGATATTTATACAGTCACTCCAGATTTCCTTTAATTAGCATTAGAGTGCTGTATCTTTTTCCCTCCTCTTACTTTTAGAGGTATTTGTTTCTTTATGTTTAAATTGGATTTCTCGTAAAGTGTAAAATGACATATAGGTCGCGCTTTTTAAAAAATTAAATTGGACAATCTCTGCCTTTTAATTGGAGTGTTTAAACCATTTGCATTTAATGTTACTGTTGATATGGTTAGGGTTAAGCCTATCATCTTTCTGTTTTCTACTTACCCCATCTGTTCTTTATTCACTCTGGTCTCCTTTTTTGCTTTCTTCTAGGTTAATTATTATCTATGACTTCATTTGTATTTCTTTTGCTGGCTTAATAGCTATAACTCTTTCTTTTGTTTTGTTTTTTCAGTGATTGCTTTAGGGTTTATAGCATATATCTTTAACTTGTCATATTCTATAGAGTAAGTCAATACCACATCCCATAGAGTATAAGAACCTTACAGTAGTATACTTCCAGGGTCCACCTCCCCAGTCTTTAAGCTATTTTTGTCATACATATTTCTTATACATCTGTTATAAAACCCATACCACATTGTTATTATTTTTGTTGAAATAATCATCTTTTAAAGAGATTTGAATAATAAGAAAAACACTCTTAAATATTTGCTCATTTGTTTCCACTTCAATGCTCTCCTTCCTTTGTGGACAACCATATTTTTATCTGGTATCATTTTCCTTTCACCTAACGGGCTTTCTTTAACATTTCTTGTAATAAAGAACTTCTGGTCCTAAATTTTTCAGCTTTTTTACATCTGAAAAAAATTTCTATCTCACATTCATTTTTTAAAAGTGTTTTCCCTGGGTATAGAATTCTGGTTTTACAAGTTTTTATTACTTTCAGTACTTTAAAGATGTTGCTCCACTGGCTTCTCCATTATATTGTTTCTGAAGAGAAGTCTGCTATGATTCTAATTTTTGCTCTTTCACATGGAATGTTGATTTTCTTCTGGTTGCTTTTAATGTCTTTTTATCATTGATTTTGAGCAATTTGATTTTATATTCTTTGGAGTAGTTTTTATTCATGTTACTTGTACTCAGGTCCTTTGAGATTCTTGGACTTGTGTCCTGTGGTTTTTATTAAATTTAGATATTTTTTAGCCATTACTTTTTCATTTTTTTGCCCCATCACCCTTTTCCCAAGTTATAGAATCTCAAATATATATCTTATTAGGCAACCTGAAGTTGTCCCTCAGCTTGCTGATGCTTTAAAAAAAAATTCTCATTTTATTTTGAATTGTTTCTGTTGCTCTGTCTTCAAATTCACTAATTTCTCTGCTACAAAGAAATATATTTAATACATTATTAAACCCATCTGGATTAGTTTTATCTCTATGACTTTTTGGTCTTTTTATGCTCCATGTCTCTTCATAACTCTGAACATGCAGAATATAGTCATAACAACTGTTTTAGTGTCCTTGTCTTCTAATACTAACTTCCGTGCCTATTTGGGTTAGTTTTTAATTTATTGATTTCACTGCTCATTAAGGTTGTATTTCCCTGATTCTTTGCATATCTAGTAATCTTTTGCCTTGTTGGATGCTAGATGTTTTTGTAGTTTCATAAATAGTTTTTCCTTTTGTTCTGGGACACAACTAGAATACCTGGAAACTTGAATTTTAAGAGGTCTTACTATTAAGATGTTTAAGTAAGTTCAGAGCCGTGTTAGCCTAGGACTAGTTATTTTCTGCTAGGGAGGTAAGAAATATCTATGCACTCTTCACAATGCTCTGTGAATTACCAGGCTTTCGGTCTTGGTGGGAGCAAGCACTCTCCTAGCCCTGTGTGGGCACCAGGCAGCATTTCTCTAATCCTCTTGGTCGCTTCTTTCCCTGGCCTTAGGTAGCTCCGTCGCAGGCCTGTGATGATTAGCACTCTGCTAAATACTAGGGGCCCCTCCGCAGATCTCCACCGTTGTGCTCTGCACACCCCTCTTAACTTTGGTACTATCTCTTGTGAGCTCTAGCTGCCTGCATCTAGCGTTGCATACTCAGTGCTGTTTCCTCAACTGAGGAATTGGCTGGGCTCTGCCTGGGCATCTGTCTCCCTCTACCACAGTCTGGAAACTCTCAAAACCTGTGAATGGCGATTGTAGGGCTCACCTCATTTATTCTCATCACTGTCCACTGTCTGATCTCTAATATCTCAAATAACATTATTATTATCTGGTGTTCCTAGTTATTTCAGGAGGAGGTTAAATGTGGTCACTTTTACTCCATCTTGGTCAGAGGCAATGACAGGTTAACATTCTTGTTTCTCATTTAGGGGCTTCTTGTTTGGGACAAAGGTTTAGGACCCAAAGTCTGAATATTCTGTTTTGAACTATGCACACTGATGGGCCAGAAGCTTTCTCAACCTCAGTGACTAACATGCATTCGCTAAGAATAAGCAATTGATGGTCCCTGACAGAATTGGGTGTGCAAGATACACTTCTAGAGAGCCTGTCCCGATAATACTCACTAGCTACATTTGGTAGCACTCAGGGCTAAAGCTGTATATAGACCAACTCTATACTATGCTGCTGTTAAAAAAAAAGGCATCGGTTTTTCTTAACAGACCAATGGCTTTGATCTGAAAGATAAATAATTAAATCTAAGGCTCCAAAAATCATGTATAAAGTTTTGAGGACTTCATGAGAAATTTTATTGCTTCTATGTAGTACTTATATATGTCAGGTTTAACAACTGCAGCTCCAAAATTGTTACTGGGCCTGACATTTCACAGGATTATTTGTCTTCTAAATGTGTCACTCACTTTTGTATGACTGATCTTCAGAGCCTAGGACCAAACATTTTCAACAGAAGTTTCAACAATTACGAAAGACAGCATTAAGTCCTCATACCATGTTTTGAAGGCTTTAGGTTGTTAACATTGAAATGGATGCCAGGTTTGAAAAAGGAAAAAAAAGCTCTCTCTCTCTCTTTTTTTTTTGCTCAATATTAGTGTTTTCACTTCAGGGTCAGAGAGCTACATTTCCACAAATTTCCAAGTATGCTGCTTTTTCAGGCATTTGTAACTCAAGGCTCACAGTCCTTAAATATCTGGAGGAAGATAAGAACCACAACAACAATCACCAGACTCTTGTCTTGGATTCCTTCCCTGTGTGCTGTGTGACAGTTTCAGGCTTCCTGCAAGTCTGGTGCTAGGAAGTTCCAGGGAGCACCTCACTTTATCTGCTTGAACTAGTCCTTTTAGAATATCATCATTTTCCTCTCCTCCATGTCTGTTTCCCATGATTATGTCTCCTGCCACTGTTAAAAGGGTGACGTGACTGTTTCTTAGTGTCTGTGAAGATGAGAGCCATCATGCCCAGTGGTGAAAGCATCAGTCTTCTCCATGTCTGATGTCTGTGGTACCACTTTCTGCACCGAGAGCACCAGTGCAGGCAACAAGCCCTGTCCGTGCCAGATTCCCCACACCCTTTGCCAAGGGCAGCATTGTCCAGGATAAGGTTCACCTCTACTGCTGACTTCCTGACCCCTGAATGACTCAGAGAGATTCTGTGCGGCCATTATTTGATCTTGCCTCCCCCCCATTATAGTCATCCCACCCCAGGATTCAAAAGAAGTAACACATGAGCTGATCCATGGGGGACAAACAGGGGAAAGTGAGATTTATTCAGAGAACTACAAAAAAAAGCCCATGTGCCTGGAGCCCTTGTGGAATAAAGCAGCCACATCATCCTGGGGTTCAGTTGTTCTCCTTGGCAGGGGAGCCCCTCCTTTGACTTAGTTCACTGCTCCAGGACAAACAGCTCCACTTCCCCAGGAGGACCTGACTGTTCAGCTAGGTGTGCCACTAGTCCTTAAAGATACCTAAATACGTCTAAATTCTTCTTGTTAATTGCTCTTTTATTGAAATAGACTTGATATGCAGTATTATAGTGATTTCAGGTGACCAACATAGTGATTTGACAATTATTTGATTATACATTACTGAATGCTCACCACTGTAAGTGTAGTTCCCATCTGTCATCACACAAAGATATCACAAGTTATTGGCTATATTCCTTATGTTGTGCTTTTATCCCATGACTAATTTATTTTATAGCTGGAAGTTTGTACCTCTTTATCCCTTTTTCCTATTTTTCCCATCCCCCCAACACCCTCCCCTATGGCAACCACCAGTCTGTTCTCTGTGTTTATAAGTCTATTTATGTTTTATTTATTTGTTTTGTTTTTCAGATTCTACATATAAATGAAATCATACGGTATTTGTATTCCTGTTTGACTTATTTCTCTTAGTATAATACCTATACCTTTGAGGTCCATCCTTGTTGTCACAAATAGCAAGATATCATTCTTTCTTATGGCTGAGTAATATTCCACTGTGTATATATACCATATCTTTATCCATTCATCTATCAATGGACACTTAAGTTGCTTCCATATCTTGGCTGTTGTAAAAAATGCTGCAGTGAACATAGGTGTGCATATATCTTTTCTAATTTGTGACTTTGTTTCCTTCAGTAAGAATTATTGGGTCATATGGTATTTCTATTTTTAGTTTTTGGTAAAACTCCATACTGTTTTCCATAGTGTCTACTAAATGAGCCTGGATTCTCAAATGAACACACTTTTGGTTCAAATGGAACAACTACTACTCCTCAAAGAAAATTTACTGACATCTTCTTGAAAATGATTAACTGAATTTCCAGTGAGAATGAAATGGTGCAGCTTACAAATACGAGGACCAGCTGAGTAAGTCCTTTGAGCTGTCTGTGCATTATCAGAGATTAGGTCTTCTGGGATGGCATTGGAGTGTTCTCTCAGTACCTGGTGGTTTTGAAAATCTAGGAAAGGATTGTGATTGTTTTACCTGCTCACATAATATTCTAGAATGACCCTGGATAAGAAAATTGAATGGAAGGTTGGTTGTTAGGTAATCCCTTAGCATCACATATGTTCTGACCCCTTTCCTTTGGCCAATAGAATGATGAGTTTATACTTGACCACATAAAGTCTGGGTAAGGTAAGGCTATAGGTAGAGCTGATGAGTGAGGGATGGCAAGTTATCCTAGTGAAAAATTAGGAAACCTTTAGCAGAGTGGGAAATAGATATTGCATAGCAAAAGCCATATGTATCTACTCATCAGGCAATGGAAAATATCAGCACAGAACACATGTGGTAGGCAAGGAACAGAGCTTGGTATTGAGGAGCAACTGATAGTAACTAACAATAGCAGTGATGATAGCTTTTCCTGAACTCTATGTTCAAAGCATTATGCCACATGAATTTTCTTATTCAATTCTCATAGCAATGTGAGAGGCATATCCTCTTGTTATTCCCAATTACAGATGAGAAAACTGAGGCTGGGACATTACTCAGGGCACACAGCAGTGGAGTCAGTGGGTCACTTTCTCCTAACAGCTACAATACATAGCATGACCCTGCCCTTTAGGAGATTACAATCTAATTGCTCAGAAAATATATCTATGTTTGAAAACATAATGATTGATACAAGGCAATAAATAGTGTGCCATATGCGATATGTATACATTGTACAGACCATTGTACTTCTACGGAAAGGAGGTCCCTTTTCATTTGTGGATGACCAACATGTCTCACTGAGAAGGCAGGACTTGGACTTGCCCTGAAGAAGACAAGAAGGACATAAGGAGTCAGAGATTGAGTGGGAAGGAAATAATAGTTCAGAAAAAGAGAACAAGAAAACAGTGAGGAAGGTCTCAGTTGTGATTCTTTTATCTGTAAATGGACAGGCATTTACCCCAGAAAAAGAATTGTTCAGTTATTTCAAGCAAATTAACATGCATTTAGTGTATGTGTGAGGATAGGTACGTGTACGCATTTGTAATATTTTATCAAAGCTGGGAATGATGCACCAATGAAGTAGATCCAAGCCTGAATTGAACACGTATTTACTTGGGATTACATAGAGGGCTTTCATATTGTTTTGTGAAAAAAAAATTCTCCTTTAATGATAGCAAGAGAAGGGGAAGTTCAGTTCATTGACTATGCTTTCTGATCTTCCTTATAAGCTTTTATGTAATGGGTAGAATCTTCTGCATTGGGTTCAGGCCCAACAGCTGTCGGGAGAACTTGTCACTGACTACCTTTGTTGGCGGCAGCATGATGCTGCTCTGAGAGGGTGTTGTTAACCTTCTGTATGGTTTTCATCTCATGCTCGCCCTACTTTTAGATGGATCCTTTTAGAAATGCATTTTTAAATGTAGTATTTGTTTATATCTCGCTTGCTTTCTGGATGAGTTAGAGTCTTTGGGATTCCAATACAATGGATAAAGCTGAGGTGATTAGGGAAAAGAGAATCATTAAATATTTAGAATTCTGATTCTTTTGCTCAAAGGGCACTTTTCATTTAAATTAATTTTTGTTCCAGTTTTCTCCTGTTTCTATCTATATGCCCTTTTGCATTGATGGCACACTTTTGAATGCTAGAATATTTGGTGGCACTCTGGAAGGAATTATACTGCATCCATGACTATCATACAGTTCATGTGGTTGCCCTTTATCACTGTGCTGCTATTTAAATAGAACTGTTTATTGTTCTGGGCTACTGCATTATGCTCTCAGGAGACAAAGTTCTTCCACGTTCTAGAAACCACTCTGTTTCTGTTTTACTTTGGCTTAGAGTTCACATTACATTTTCTTTGTCTTTCTTTCTTTTTCTCTTGTGTCTTCTTCCTCCCCTCCCTCCCTCTCTTCTTCCTTCCTCTCCTTTTTCTTACTCTCTCTCTCTCTTTCTTTCTGCCTTGGAGCAGTTGTATTTCTCTTCTTTTCCGGAGACTACTTTATTGAAACTGCTCCATTAGACAGATATCACTATGATTCAACTGTAACAAAAAAACTATTGTATATTAATAAAAATTTGGTGTCTTATGTGGCAATGCTTCAAGGTATATAGTTTCACAAAAACTGAACAATACCATCCTAATATTATTTTGATAAAAATTTCTAATAACTAATCCTGATCCAGTTTCTCTTGAAAATATCCTTCATATTTCCAGACAGACATTCACTTATGTTTTTCTTGATGTTTAATTTTTATTTCCCTCTGATATAGAGCATCTGGAAAAAATATATTTATTTAAATATCTAAATTATAATTTGGAAGTTTTTCAAGAATACCCTGTTTCTCTAGGAACTCATACTGCACTTGTGAACAAATCATACCCAAATCTTAAATAAATAAATGTCAAAAAATCTTTTAAAATAGAATAAATGTCAGTGCCATCCTATATCCTTTCTGGATGTGACATAACACATGGACCACCTTTATAGACAACTATCACATTGTAATTAACAATATTTATTAGCGATCCATTGTAATTTTTTCACTGTAGGATCAGAAGTGATTTGTGAATAAACTTTAAAATATAGACCAATATAGTATGTCAGCCTTGTTTTTTGGAGTTTCGGCAATGACATCATCCATAATAAATAACATCAACAATCACTTGCCGCATCATGACCACAAAAATACTAAGCTACAGTACTGCTTCTCGGCTATGCCCTTTACTTGAAAGATGTTCTGTCAGTAGTTCCTTGACAGGTGTAACCCCTTGTAGGTCATTTACTAGCATTATCATTGTCTGCTTCTCTGCAGGCAGTAGGAACACCCAGTGTTGGATGCCCAGGTGTGGTGCTCGGGACAGCCTGACAGAGCTGGTGCTGTCACCAAACTGTTGGCATGTGCTGTAGACAATCACTTGTAGACTCTAGCTCCCTCAGTTGGAAGGAAATAAAAGGATTTTTTTTTTTGCAGTTCTAAAGACACTTTTGAGAGCATGTGTCCTAGTCGGTGTGGGCTGCTATAATAAATTACCATAGATTGTGTAGCTCATAAACAATTTCTCACAGTTCCAGAGGCTGGCAACCCAAGATAAGGGTGCCAGCATGGTTGGTTTTGGTGAGAACACAGGTCACAGACTTCCTTCTTCATGTGTCCTCACAGGACAGAAAGAGAGCTAAGGCACTCTCTAGAGCCCCTTTTATAAAGGCACTAATCCTGTTCATGAGGGCTCCATCCTCATGACTTCCTGAAGCCCTACCTCCTAACACCATCATGTTGGGAGTTAGGATTACAACACATGAATCTGAGGGGACCCAAATATTCAGTCCGTAATGGCATGCAAAGTGAAAAACAGCAGGTTCTTTTGGAGGTAGAAAGCAATGAAGTGATAAGAGAATTCTGAGACAGAAAAAGTTGTCACCTGGGCTAAACCTAGAATGTCTGGACTGAAAGGGACTTACAGTGATCATCGGGAGACTAGTGGGAGTCAAATGTGAGCATTTTCTCTTTCCCCTCTTTTGCCCACTCACTGCCAAGATCCCAAATCAGAACTCAAAAAAAAAAATCTCACTGTGCATTGGATACATAAGAGTGTCTTTCTACCTATACTCTTTTCTGTCCTCTCGACTGACTGTTCACATCATACAAATCACACAGTGAGAGAAACGGTACTCCATTAAGGAGTCCTGGAAATGACTTGCCTCTGCAGAGCTAGCAAAGCAGATGGACTCCTGGTAAAGATCAAAAGCTTGTCAGACTCGCCAACACTTCAGTTGGAAGGCTGATCTTTCTTCTAACTCTCTCAACCTACAATGGTTTACATAAATCCTGCCTACCTGGTATTATCTTGTGGCTCTTTTCATAACCCCAAAACACATTGTTACGGACTTCACTATGATGTCTCCATTCTAATCTCTCTCCCCACGCACAGAGATTCCTGTAAACTCAGCAGTAAAACCCAACCCCAGAAGTTGGCAAAGTCGCCAAGTAGGCTCCTCTTGCTCATGTCTGTCCCCCTCTGGATGCTGATGCATTCTTGCAGTGAGGGAGCTTTAAAAGCCTTTGTGGACATCAGTCTAAGATCTCTCTGTCTGAGGTACTATCAGGGAATTCACAGGGCATTCATCAAAATCAAGCTGATGCAAGCATGAATTCTCACAAGAAAGAGCCCTTTTATGCTAAAAACTGCTGAAGGCTGGAAAAAGGGCTAATTTATTTAAATTATCGCTCTCAGTGTCAAGCCCCACCCTATCTGGAAGGGTGTGACAACTGTGGGTTAAAGAAACTTTTCTTAAATTGATAAATAAATTAGTGATGGTAGAAAGTTAACCTAGGAAATCAGAGTAACAGAAAAGTAATCGCCATCGATGTTGATGCAGATTTAGGAAAATACAGTTTTCTGCTATTAAGCTTTTAAATGTCAGCAAATGGCAGTTTAGTAGATTATTTGCTAATAATGATTAAATTTCTCATTAAAATGTTTCCTTCATTATTCTTCAGGTAAAATGTGTAATTCAATGATTGTTATATCAATTACCTTAAAAAGCTCATTAAAATACTGAAATATTATCTCTACTAGTCAGAGTGCTTTAAGAGTACTGTACTAATTATAAAAGAAATAAACTCTTATAATACCACTATTTGAATTGATGCCTTATAAATTCTTAATGTAAACCTAACATGTAAAGTTTAAATCAAATATATAGATCCAATAAAACAAAACCTTTTTAATCTTGTTTTACCTTCAAAAGGACTCTGATTATTGTAATTAAATAATGCATGATATAATAAAGATCTAGAGTGTGTGATTATTACATTGGCAATTGAATATTGGTGCTTTTTATTTATGCAAGCAATGTATCACAGACAATATGCATCAAGCATTAAAATATTGATACAATTACACCTAGCCTGCTGAACCAATAAAAAAAATCTGTGACATGACTCTGCTGATGATAGGAGGACAGTTTGAAATCCTTTTAAAATTTTAATACTCTGATGTGCTGGGTTATGCTAATTCTGCTAAGAAATAATGCCTCCACGATTCGCTATTGTGCTTTTTATTCCTGTGAGTGAACAAACCCAGCTTTGCTCAGCATGACTAACAAGTAGAGTTTGCTTCTGTATACGTTTGACCATTCGTTTTTTGAGAAAGAATAAAAGAACAGTAAGGTTTGGGGTTAGTTTGTTTTTAAGGCTATTTATTCATATTATAATGACCTTTCTCTAGTTTTCTCATATACTAAGTTTTTCAGTTCCTTTTAAAACATTCAAATGCTTTTTATTCTTAAGTCTTTTCACAGTAGAGAGAAAGGGTAGGGAAGTTTCCCTTATAGCTTTTTTTTATTAAAGCAAGTGACTACGTAGGGCTCTAAGCCTGTCCCAGAAGTCCTCCATTGAAGCAATAGATGACAGAATTTTTCTGCCATGTGCACACCTGGGGTTCAGTGTTACATAGCTGACCCATTTTCTCACCTGTACAAATGGACCAAAATGCCTTTGTTGTTCTGTGTACACAGGAGTAATTTAATACATAATTGTTGACTTAAAAACACAGCAACAGAAACAGACTTTCTGCTCACTTGCCTGCTGAAATGTTTGTATTCTGAGGACCTTCCTTTTTCCTTTTAAAATATTTTTAGACCCCTGCCCAGACTAGAGGGGAAGATGTATTCTATTATCCCACCTGACAGCAGTGTTAATATGGAAGGATGCAGAGATTCATAATACAATAGTTGTGCAAAGAACCAAAAAAATTTAACATAGTTCAACTTGTGTATTTTACAGTGGAGGCACCTGAGACCTTGAGAGGTGAAGGATTTTACAGGTATTCCTTCTGTTCTCCAGTCTTGGATCAGAGTGGGATCTGATGGGATTTCTATCATTTCATTGTTGCTCAGACTTTCTTCTCAGTGATGGTTATCTGGGAGACTTGATAAACACCCTGGTTCCTAAGCAAAAGCTGCTTGATATCTTTGCTTTCTAAAGTGCCAGGTATAATATATGGAGCTCTGAAAGAAATGGGAACTGTTGAACTTGTAAACAGAGAGTATATATTGTAGAAATTTAATTGCATTTTAAGACCCCCGAGTTGTATTCTAGAGCCAATAACTGTGTTGAGTTGCATGTTTCCTTCCAGAGAAACTATAGTTCCCCTTTTAGCAATGTCAAGTATATTTCTTCCCTCTTTTCCTATATGAATAAGTAGCAGTGGCTGGCGATGATACAGCACAGTTGATCATCATGAATGTCTATAGGATGTCATATTTATGCTCTTCTGTTTAGCTTAAATCTTACTCAAGTTCTAATAGCAAACAGTCCAGTTACGATGGGCTGGCATTGCAAAGCATCTGCTCAATTCAGATAAATAAGACCAATGTGTTTGAAGGGCAAAGTTTCAATATGAGTGGCTTCCCATTTCATTTGAAGATGCAATTCTTATGCAGCATAAATAACAAAGGGGAAAGGGATCATTTGCTAATTGATTAATTATCTTGCAAATGAATTACAAACCTGTGGAGTGCTAGCTAGGTGTGTACAGAAGAACTCAGCTGCTTTCTTTTCCCCTTTGAGTTTATAAGTACAAGTGATGCTGAGGCTCTGTACTCACTTACAAAGCTAGCATCTGTCACACCAGGCTGGAGGCTGCATGCCAGAGTGTACTTTCTTTGTTGTACTTGAAAACCTTCATTGTCAGATGCAGGTACGTGTGTGTGCACGTTGGTGTGCGTAAGCGTACCGGCCGAAAAGGAAAGTCAATTTTGAGTCAAAGCGATCCAGTGACTTTACAGTTTAGTTGGGGATGGCGGGCTATTCTTTTACACCCTTTTTTTTTTAATGCTATAAATGGCAGAGTTGTTCTGAATAACAATCTTTCGTGAACTGAAAGCACCAAGGATTAAAGATCAGGGAGAAGCGTGTTCGTGAAGTGCAAGAGCTGGTGAGGTTACAGTGCCTTGATAACCGCAGAGAGCTGATAATTAACATGCCTGCATCCTAGGCAAAGGGGCGATTGGTCTTCCAAAGGCATAGCCTACTACTTCATCCCTCTCCCTATAGGAAAGTAGCTGATTTAGTCAGAAAGGTGACAGTTAAGGCTCTTTGCTGGCAGGATTTTGCATCTTCCCAGTGCCTCGTTTCCCGACTTTACCACAGCGGCTGTCCATCACCGTTGTTATGTATGCAGGCTGAGTGAGCCCGCAGGGGATCCTAGTTATTTACACTCTTTTTCAAGCTTCGAAGCTGTTATAATCATTCGCTGTCAACTTTGTGCTGACACTGAATTTTACTTTGTGTTTTTTATGCTCAGTTTGGGTCTAACGTACTGGCATCCATACCCTACACTGTAATTCCATGGGTGACTGAGCTGACCAGCCTTAGCCTGTATTACTAACCAGAGGCCTGAAATCCTGCTACATATGGAAATTTCAGAATTTGTTGATTATGGACAATAAACAGAGTTCTCAGCTTTGTGCTTTTATCCTGGTGGTGGCCCTCAAGAATAAGCCTTGTACCCTGTTTCATCTCATTGCATTTTCCTCTTTAAGAACATGTAAGTATCAGCTTCGTTTGCCCCTGAGTTGTAAAGTTGGAACAGGCAAACTTTCCCTCTGCAGACCCAGTGTGATTTCAGACATCACTCTTTCCTTCAGACCACTGTTGAAAGGACAAGGTTTGGGGTTTCCCCTGTGGCTCTCCCCTCCCCATTTCTTCCTGCCTTAAGTGAGTAAAAATACAAGCCCCAAATGTATTCATGATTCAGATCAACATAAAAGTGTTGTCCTGGGTGGTATAAATGATAAAGGGCAGGTGTTAAAGACCCTGGGTAAGGCCACCAGAGGGGTATGATAGCTTTTAGACTTCATGTATGGACATTTGTGTGATCAGACTTCAATGCCCTGCATCCGTCCTAATCGTGCAGGGAATAAACACCTTCCTTTTCTTGTGAACAACATTCTTTCCATTAAGCCAAGAGCCTGAAACCTTTAATGATAGGGCAGGGAATGATTTCTCCATGTTTTGAATTTACTGTGTTTCTATGCACTGTCCCCATCTCCAATATGGAAATTTCATGTACATTGGGACCCAAAGGGAGTGATTCACAAAATGATGTGACCCTATTCTTAACTGGACTTGAAATAAAGCTAGTCAAGAAGCTTGTGTGCTTGGCCAATGTAATAAAGTAGACAAATAATTACCGAGCAAATCAAACACACTTACACCTCAGATGATTTTGAAATATTATCTATAATCGGGCACTTCTGTGCTAGGAGGAAAGGTTAATAAAGTAATTTTAAAAAGATTGTGTGGAGTATTATAGAATCAGAAGAGGACTGGCGATCATAATTGTTAATCTTCTAAAACACCAGTTCTGCATTACACAAAGCAGGTATTTTAGTACATATTCTTATTGTGTATTCCACTTCTTACTCTATTAGCTTGCTTAATTATCCTTTATAAAAATCTTACTTTAGTTTTTTGATACTAAAAAAAGTTGATATGATTATTCTAGCACACCATCAATGTGTATGTCAGTCTTGATATGTAGAGAAGGCTAATGTCTTTGAAAATTAATTGTCTTTATGTATGTCACATAGAAGAGCAATACTGGAGTAGACATTGGGTATTTATACATTAGTGACCTTTTCCTTCCTGCTGTCATTTGCAATGGATAGATAGGGGAATGGCACAACTTTCAGAAATGGGACCGTTGAAATAGAGAAGGGTAATTGTAAGCTAGCTGGTGGTAGGTTAACACCTTAGAGATAAAGCTAAGGTGTGTAGTTGTGGGATGTATCTGTAGAAAGACCTGTTTACATTAAAAAACTTTTTTTATTAAAAGTCTTGCAAAAAGTCAATTTCAGTCATTCCTTCTTCTATTGAAGAATTGATTTGGTATAGAAGGAAAAAAAAAGGAGGAGACACGAGTCCAATCTCCAGCTGTACCATAAAGCAGATTGGTTTAATCTGTAAAAGAGGAATAACAAAAAGATCTGTCTCAAAGTGCTTATGAAGGACATGTGAAAGAATGATGTAATCTTCAAAAGTAACGGCTAAAAATGTCTATTATAATTCTTTGTTTCACCAAATTTTCCATCATATATCAAAACATCCTTTTTTCATTATAAGTATTAAAAATACATAATGTTTACTTATACAACTATTTTTCTCTTTAAATTAAGCCCATAGTGCCTAGGAATATATTTTTAATGTTTTCCTGTACAAATAGTTTGCACTTTATTGCCTTCTCATGGCCCTGCAGCCTCTTCTGGTAACCCCATACTTTCCCCCTTTCGCTTGCCAACATCTCAAACAGGAGATGTGACACTCTCATGCTTTCACATTAACTTTATCCTTGACCTTCTGGTACTCACACTTCCGCGCCGACTGTGCCACATTTCTGGCTGCAGCAGTGCAGAGCTCCTCAACTAGCAGGAGTTACTGTACTTGTCAGAGTGACCAGATTTGAGGAAGCTTTATTTCAGAGTCAAGTGAATTAGGGTCTTAATTCCTGCAGAATGTAACAATTGTGAAGTTGCTCACTTTGTATGACTTTGGTGTAGAACCACACCAAAGACTTCCTGAAAGGTTGGAGCCCTGTGGTAGAATCAGCTTCCACACAGTGTTTCTCCTGATGTTGGAGAAAGAGTCGCACCTCCCATCTACCACTTACCAACATGGTTTGGGACTCTGCAGGTATGACAAGGTAAGGGATATCCTGAAAGCACTGAGGACTTTTAGAATGACTGCGCTAACACATCTATTGTCCCTTTGTGGACTAAGATTTTCCTTTTCTCTGGCAGCAAATACAACACTGAGAACTCTTGGCAATAATCTTTGATAAGATTCAAATAAGCCAGCCCTTTTTGAGGAGTTTGACCTATACCAACATGGTCTATAATTTCAATTTAAAAAATAATTAAAAAATGAAGACAGAAAATCACAACACACTGTGACTTTTGGGTGGGATCACACCCACACAACTTTGTGTCAAGATTCCATCTGTCTCCTTAGAGATGAGACCCTTGTCTCAGTCTGTCTTTCATCATGGCAGGAAAGTTCAAGTCGGGACCACAGGTGTCTAATGTGTGTCATTGAAACCATGGCTTTCCTCTGAACTTGGCAGCTGAAATGAGTTGACTCCTGCCTTCTTCTGGGATCAATACCAAAGCCCTATGGAGAGCTGAATGGTTTTATCAAGGGAAGCTCATGGACCCTGGTAGGACTGTGGGGTGGCAGGTATGGGGGGAGGATGGGGAATTTATAGGTTGTGGAGGAAAATTTGAGAGCAAGATCTCTCTCTTCTCAAATTTGGAACTCAACTGCCATTGGGTCACATGCCCTGTTGCTATAATCAGTGCTTCTGGGTCTAGTGCTGCTATTCTTTCTGGCTTCTATGTTAGGACGTGAAGCTTCCAGTAGAATTTGCCAAATGATTAACTAGTTGGTCAGAACAGAAAGCTAACAGACATTATTTTTTTCAGTATTTTCCCTTGACCATGTTTCCAAATAAAAGTTCTTAAATGCAGTACAGCTCTGTCTGCATGACTGATTTCTAGCGTAAAGGAGATAGGTAGCACATGATTTCAAATGTGTAAGTATTAGCTGCATGTAATGCTGGCCAACAATTTATTGGTGGAATTGAATTTGTTGATATCAGCTCTACTTCGTTGATTCCTCCCTCCCTCTCTCCCACCTTCTTCCTTCTTTTCTAATTTCCTTTCTTCTATCTTTCCTTCCTTCCTTTCATCCTTCCTCCATTTTTGGATATGATATGGATTACTTTTATTTATTATCAGTGACCTCAAATGATTTGTTGCCTTTCCCTGCTTATCTTATAGTACTGATGTTAGCTATTGCATTGTTCAATTTTTCTTATCTTTATATTTCTACATAAGGTTAGAGTTTTCCTGCAACCTCTGGAGATGTAAAGATCCAGACAGTAAGAAAAAAGAGAATAACCATTGTATGTCTTTATGTAAGTGAGGTCAGACCGCAGCACCGTATGACTTTTTTTTGTTTTTGAAACAGGGTAACAGAATTTCATACTATGAATACCTGAGATCCAATACACAGAACAGGTTAGAAAAGTAATATAGTCATAGTAATTACTTTCATCTGGCAAAGTATTTCAGTCAGCAATGACTAGCAATAAAATAAAATGATCACCTTTAGTGTATCTATTACAAAAACAATTGCCTAACATAAGAGTGGTTTAAAATACCTGGTGGAATATAAAGCATCCATACAGGAGACTGTCTGTCTCTCTTCTCCTCTCTCTCTGGATCACACACATGCACACACGCACGCTCATGCACGTGCACACACACATTCCTCACAGTCCAGCAATTTACGTGAAATGTAGGGCTAGTTTTGTAAAGAAAAAAATACTCCAATTAAGAATTTATAAATAAATATACTATTATAATTACTATCCTTCTAAAATGAGTTTTCTTTTAGTTTTTAAGGTTTATAGAAAATTCATTTATCTACTCCTTAAAGATTTCTATTCTTTTTTACCCTTCTTTTAATAAATATAGTGAATGTGAAACATCATTAATCCAGTCATAATATCATCTGATAGTAGCTAATCCCTTCTTATGCAGAGCTTTTCTTGGGCCGATGGAATACAGAAATGTGCTTTTACTGTTAGACATTTTATTTAAGCATCAATCTATTCTTAATGTTTAATTGTCTTTTGTAAAAGACCACCCAGCAAAATGAATGCTATCCTCAAAGTTCTTTCCTTGAGAGTCTTGTAACATTCTCTAGCCGTTTTTTTTCTTTTTCTTTTTTTTTTTTTTGTATGCTAAGGTCATGGATCAAGGGCAGCTGCATGCCTGTGGTTTGGACTTGGCTATCAGCTGTGACAGGGTGATGCACCCGGCACTGAGATCCTAATCGGTCAGAAGTCTATTAAGTTTGAGCCCTTAAGCTGTCTCAGCCAAATCAGGGATACCAAAGTTACATTTGTTTTTGTGATGACCATTCATTTTGGTCAAATGAAGAAATTGCTCGTGTGGATTTTGTGGCTTCAGGGGCAAAATCTGTGAATGTCACATATCTTTAGCCTCTCTGCTTTCTTGGAGACATTATTGAGAAGATGCTTATGAAAAGAAAATCATTTTTATTGCAGGTGTTTATAAGTCACCTTGATCATAAAAGAAAAGAGGCAGAAGAGAGGTAATCAGAAGCTCAGTTTCTTCTCTTGGTGAAAGGTAAAGCTGGGAAGGCCTGTACTCTCAGTCCTGGAGATAAAGGATATGCTGCAGGGGGAGGGGGCTGTCCATGGCACTTGGTTAACAGCCAGGTATAGGCTCAAGACTTTTATCTCTGAAATTTCATGCCTTTCCAAAACTAGTGGTCTGGCTAATCAGAAAAGATCTCAATCTTCCCCCTTAAATCCCAAATGATAGCCATGTACTCAGTTTTTTTCATCGATATAGTGTCTTGGGTTTGAGAACAATGCTGCCTGGGGATAGCATCCTAAACCATAGCAGACAAAAAGGAAGAACTAATTTTCCTTCCTATTTTCTTCTTTAAAATTGTTGCATATTTAGGTAAACAGTGGAAGAGGTTCCTTCTGATACAAATGTTCATCTGATCTTACTTTCTAGTAAAATAAGTGGAAGGAAAAGGGGGGTGCATTTGGTACATGAAGTGTCTCATCATAGCAGGACAGTAGAACTTGAACATACTTGGCAGAGAAGAAATTAGGTATTACATTTCACAGATGGGAAAGCTAAGGCCTGACAGAGTAAATGTCTTGTCTGGGCAACTAACAGCAGAGAAATTGCTAGAGTCTATTTTAACTCTCATAAAAATGCTCTTTTTACCAACAGTATCCAACAAAAAACTTTGCCATCTTCCGTAAGAAGAAAAATTTTTTTAATGTCCATTATTTCAATAATAAAAGGATATATGCAATAGTAGTTACTCTGTGGCTCTAAAGACAGACTGGCTTGGATTGGAGCATAACTTGGACACTAGTAAAAGTTCTTCAACTTCTCTGAGCCTCCATTTGCCAGCTCATAAAGTGGTCAAGGTGATTTTCATACCTCAGAAGTCTTTAGTAAAAATGCATACAAGGTACTTCACACCAGACGCAGCACATTATAATTGCCCTGTACCTGATGATTATCTGACTCTGAAGCTTTCTGCCAGAGGAATGGAAATTCCAAAGATCTGCTAAGGAAAAGAAAGCATGAGTATGATATAGAAAATAATACATTTTCTAAGATTACATTGTAAGAACTGAAAAAGTATAAAAATTATGGTATTTCAAATCGGCATACTATTATGTTGCAGTACTGCTAGCGGACAAATGTAAAAATAAAGTGCAGATGTGTCTTTTTTTAGTCAAATCTGATATTTGGAAATCTAGACTTAGAGAAAGATTGGTTATAGGGTCATTAGTTGCTTTACAAAGCTATTTGGCATAAAGTCCCTTTAAAAAGGAATTTCCCTTCTATCTTTAATGTAAAATTTCATTTACTGAAAAAAAACCACACAACTTTGCAAGAACTCATTTCATGCATAAATTGAAGCACATCTGTTGAATGTATAGGGAAAAAAATTGAAGTAGAAAGAACATGAAAGTTAGGAATAAGTCAGATAATAACATATATGAAAAATAAAGTAGCAAGAGAACATGATGCACTGAAACTTTGTATTTTGTAATTAAGAATTGTTAATGATACAAATTCATAAAATTTCTGTTCTGTGTGTGTTTGTATAAGAGAGAGAGACAGAGACAGAGAGAGAGAATGTGAGCCTGCCATCACCTCTCTGCCTTTCCATTTTGCTGTGACCTGACTTCCCAAGTCCTGCAGACACTGGCACCCACACCTAAAAATGCAGCCATATGCACCCTTATCCTCTCAAGCTTCATTGATTTTGCACGTTATTCTCTCACCCAAAATTTCTTCCTCAAAACTCTGACAATCTCTGTGGTTCACGTCTGTATCTCTCTTAGGCTAGGCTTCCCTTCCTCCTCTGAGTGTTCCTGGGTGGCGCTTGATCGCCAGAACATGCAGGGAACCTGGCCTTTGCTGAATGTTGGCCTGTCTTCTTGACTTTTGTCATGGGCTAGAACAGAGCATAGGCTTTGCGATCCAGTAGACTAGGCTTTGAATTCTGGCTCCATATCTGACTTGAGTTTTGATCTGGGACATGTTAACTGATCTCTCTGGGCTTTGGTCCTGTTCATCAATGCCCCTGGGATAATCAAAGCTACCTCATATCATTTCTGAGGGAATTTGATGAAATATGTGAAGCTGTTAGCATAGTGCCTTGAAAAAAGGTTGGGACACACAAATGTTCAAAGCCTACTTTCTGTATTACACTGCATTCTAACTGCTGACTGACTCTGCTGTTTCCCCATTGAACTATAAGCTACTTAAAGGAAAGTATTGGATCTTACCAATTCATATTACCAGAGCCCATCTGATTCATACAGAGTGGGCACCAAATGCATACTTGTGGATTCTAATTGAGAAAAGCACAAGAGCATATATGTTCATGGAATGTGGCAAGTCCTAGAGTAAAGCTATATACAAGGAGAAGAGGAAGAAAAAGGGGTAGAATGAAGTCCAAAGGGCACATTATCACCAGAGAGCTCTGCAGGTTGCCCCCAGTTAATTAGCAAGCATTCTTTGCTCAAACAGTTTTGAGTCGCCCTAATTACACTTGCTTCTTTTTGGCCTACTGATATGTTATGCAGTATTGTGTTAAATATCTTGATGAACCTGAGAGCCATTCCCCCAAATTATTTGGTTAGTTGTTCTAAAAAACAAAAGGAATTTTTTTTTTAGTGAGGGAAAGGAAGAAAGGAAGTGAGGTTGGTAGGGAAGAAAGGGGCACGGTAGAAAGGAGGCAAGAATAGGAGGGAGGGAGAGACTAGTGTGATCTGGAGTGAAGCCCTGCTAATGTAAGATTATTGTTACTTCTTTCTCTAAGCCCAAACCACCCATGTGTGTGATCATTTGTTGTAAAATTTTTCTGGAGATAGGTTCTGGATATTTTTCCAGTTTTGCAAATTGAAAGTTTTTCCTTCTGTAGCCCACATTAATCCCTGCTCACCCATGATTAGACCAGGATTCCAAAAAAAGCATTGGTAAGGTTACACAGTCACATCTGAATCCTTCCTTAGACTCTTTCAGTAACCTGAGAGATAATTTGTCTTGCCTGGAACCTTGAACTCCTCTGAAGCAACTAGGTTATATTTTAGTATGTCTTGACTTATCCTGGACCCCAGTTCACTATTAACTATGTTTACAGTTTTTGCTCTGCCCTCTCCAGTGTGAAGATCATTCTTCAAGACAGAGACCATAGAATCCAAATAGCAGTTGAACAGTGCTGCTTTTCCTGTGACATCTGTTAACATTTTGCTGTGTGCTCCAATCAATGTACCTATCCCTTTGTTCTTCTTTACAAACTGAGCTTAAAATAGCTTTCTGTTGTCCTTGGCAGTTTTTCAACCTCTAGCCAAGCTTTAGCCCTCTTGACAACGTTCTTATAGCATTTTTATATTGGATCTTCATCATGTTTTCAGCCTTCCATTTGGGGTATGTGTCCCTTTCTATTCTGTATTCAATAGCCTTAAAAAGGGAAAAAGAATGCTCCTTTCATATTATGTTGTTTTTTAAGTATCTTTGGTATAATCTGTGATTATTTTGTCAGAATTTTTAAAATAGGCTCATTTTCCCTTTAAAATTATTTAGCTATAGGATCATATGTACATTTTCTCTATTTTGATGTCTGCTTTCCTGAATTCTAATATACATACCTACGTCCAGAATTATTTTTCTGTGAAGATAATAGACTCTAAGATGACATGTTATTTCCTTCTAAGTTTCTCATCACTTTTTAGCTCACCAACCAAACCTCCCTCCTTGGTTGAAGTAAATTCAAGTAAAAATTCTCCAAACTGAACTCTCATCTTTCTTAGGGATACAACTGGCAGAAGGCAAGCCAAAAACTTAGCAGATTTTCATTTAGAAGAATCTTCTGGCAACTGCTTGGGGAAAAAGTTCCCCATCACTAATTTAACTTATCTCAGTATTAGTTTTGTCATTTGCATGAGCAAGGCATGAGATGGGTGGTCAGTCCTCTTCTGAAATAATAAAACTTTGAGTTCCTTTTTTTAACCACCAAAATGTATTCTATCATATGTCCTCATGAGGGCTATCCATGTCCATTCCTTTTTAATATAAAGTGCTAAAGCCACATCCATGTTACAAACTCTTTTTGGTCCAATTATACCCATTCAAAATGTGGCTCATAGAGCAGTGACAGTCTGTGAGCTGTTTATTATTGGTTTGCAAAAAAGTTAAGTACAAAAATGGAGCGCAAGCATGTCAAAAATTTTAAGCAATTTAGCAAAGATTATTTTATGCATGTTGAATCTAGTAATAAAAATTGAAGCTTGAAATTTTTGTATATATCTTTAAAATTTTTTCTTTCTCCAGTATCATATTTTATTGCATTGTGCAAAATTATCAGTTTAGAGCAGAATAGAAAGAAAGAAACTGGGGAAGGACCACAAATGATTCACAGAGTTTGCAGAGCCCTACTTGGTAAGAGCCCCATATTTCACAAAGCCTTGATATAAGTCTAGGATCATATTTAGGTTTTTGTATTGTATTCAAGGTTCACATTCTTAATCTGTTAATTGTTATATGTGAACATATAGGGCAAATAAATTGTTTCAGCCCACCTTTGCTGTTGTTTTCTTATGAAAAAAATCCCAGTCAACTAATTTACAATTTAATACTCTCTAAATCACATCTCTTGATACAGCCTTCTACCAGGTTTTAAAACTTTATTTAGTTTTTGCCTTTTTAAATTCAAATTTAAGCACAATTTGCTTGCCTATGGCATCACATTGCCCCAATCTTCAAAGGATCACTTCTCCCTGGGCAGAAGACCCTCTTTCTACCATCAGGCAGTGTAGAAAAAAAATAAATCCCCTTTTGCACCACCCAGTAATTTCCCAAAGCCCTTTTGGGTTCTCAACTAAAATTGGAGATAGATGCTTTTACAAACTGTATGACCATGCCCTTCAGCTTCTTGCTTACATCTTCATGGTCATAGATGAGCCGTGCCTATATCTCCTAGACACAGCATTGATCATCACATATAATCAGAGGAGAGTGGGCTCTTCCCACACATTCTGCATTTCCATCCCAGGAAAACGGCTCATTCCTTTTAGTCACATGAGGTCTAAACCTGAACCCATGAACTCCTTCCTTGGTAGAGAGTCAACCACAACCTCCCACCTCTGCCTCTTGCAGAAGCTGGTAAAACTTTTCCAGTGTGACTTCCCTGAGAATCCTTCTTATTCTCTGTGAACTGGGAGGGAAGTCTGCACTCATCATCCTTGGAAGTAGCTCTATAAATAGTACATAATTCCATCAGCCCCAAATTTTTTGTTTACCCTCTTGACACCAGATTCAGATATCCTCTGGTTCCTCAGAAACATTTTTTCTTCTGTCTTTCTTGTTGGATTTTATCTTATTTACATGTCATTTCTAGGACTTTTATCTTTAATAAGCTGGGCCCACAGCATGGCACTCATCAAGTAAAGTGCCTTTACTTTCTGCTCAAGACAGAAGTACATGCTGCCTTTACAATGCACTTTCCTGAGGGCTTCAGGCAGGGGGAAAAACTGTAGAAATATTCCCCAGGGTCCTTGAGTGTCCTGACTCCCAGGCACTGCTGCCTGTTGCAGCTCCCCTAATAAACTGTTTGCTGTTCCTCATTATCCCTGGGCCTCTACTACAGTACTGTGTGTGGTGGTGGGAGTGGGGGTAGAGTGGGGTGCCTAATAATGCGGCCACCACCCAGTGTTCTACATGGGTTAGATAGGCATGTTTTATAGAAAGTCAGTGACCAAGCTTCCTTGTTCAGGCCCAGAGCAGAAGAGTTTACCTGGAAATGCAAGCTCTTCACTGCATTTTACTTGTCTTTGCTCCCACCCCTCCCAACATCTAGTTAGAAGTATCTAAAGTATGATTAGAGGGTTAGGAGGGTGGAGAGGAGGTAGTTGATTTTGGAGCCATGAAAACTTTGTGGAATTGTGCAGCCATGGTTCAGGAGCTACAGTTTGGGGGGAGTGTGAGGCCCTAGATATCCGGGGCTAGGCCTGGGACTAGGCTCCTTTGCTCATAGAGGTGGGAGAACTCAAACTCTGAACAAGAAAAAGGAAATCAGGCTCCTCTCCACACCATCCTACTGCTGGTCCCTTATAAGTTCATCTCATTCTTTCCTTATTTTTTATCTCATGCGCTTCTGTTTCCTGGAATCAAAGAACAGGACAGGGCAGTTTGGATTTTAGCTCAGCTATGTGATGACAAATGTGTTTTTTATGGGCTAGGCTTAGAACCAAACTGTTATTAAAGTATTGTTTCTGTGGAAAAATTAATTACAAATTCTAAAGTAATTTACCAATTAACTTTTGGGATTAAACGCATTTGTCACTTGGAAGCAGACTGTCTGGATTCCATTCAAGTAAATACATACAGAAGTATATGTGAGTACTATATATAATGCTGTATTTCAAGCCAGTTGTTAAATCTAGCATATAATATAGTATATTACATTGTCAAAGCAAAAAAATAAGAAAAGTTTGCTTGATCAAAATAGAGTCTATCCTATTCTAAAAGATTTTAAAAGATAAATTTTATGTAACCTTGAACCTTGACTTAGACCTCTATATTCAAGGATGAAATTTTAAGATAAGTGTGGATTTAGTAGATGTGTGCTTTCAAATAATCACTACATCACTTTTTCTCCCCCCAAATTTTATTTCAGCCTTAGTATTTCATTAAAAAAAAAATTAACTGTAATAGAAAACTAAAAATGCCCTATCTACAATTTCCAAAATAGGGATGGGGCAAAAACAAGTTATAATATTGTCAAAGTATTATTTGAAAATATTTAGTATATCCCTTTAAAATGCCATAATGTTTTAGCTTTCATTTGATTTTTAAAAATAAAATTCTACACCATATATGTAGTTCTAAATAATATATATATATTGTGTGAGTCTGTGTGTGGATATGTATTTTCCAACCAAATTAATAAAATCAGAGTGACAAGGCAAGGCCAATGCTTAATCCATAGAATTACGGTGCTAGAACAAAGCAAATAAATAATTATACTTTACTATAACTAGTACAACTTAACTCAGTTATCTGAAGACTAATTACATTAACTTCTGAGACCTAAAGTGAAGTTTTTTTCCTGACTCCAGTAGAGGGATAATAGTATCAGTTATATTTTAATACTTGAGAGTCAGAATTGTTAATGTGCCATTACTCTGCCCATAATTTAGCATAATCCAAAATAATGATAAAAGAGACCTTATAGCATACAGTTGTCAAAATGTACCTGGATGCTCTCAGAGGAATATTAGAACAATGGACAACAGGTGAAATAAAAGAAGCCTCAGACTTCTGAGTTCAGGAGGACTCAGCAGAATTTCCAACAGTGTCACTTGGGTGTTTAAAAGCCTAACATATGACATGAATGCTCCCTGCAATTAGAATAGCAACTACAGATGGAACAGATTCAAAACTGCTTACCAAGTTGTTTGTATCTATTTCCCATGGGTCTCCTCAGACAAGGAATTGGCTTGAGTTTTCTCTTCAAAACTAATGCACATTAGCAGTGGCACCTTATTAGATGCTCCTGTGTCATTCCCTTAAAATCATAGTCATGCCGCCCGGTTAGAGTGATACTTTGTGGAGACCGAAGGAGCCCAGTCCAGGTGCTCCAGGAACCTCTGGAGGCTATCAGGAGATAAGGATATGTTTCCTGACCACAAGATGCCTGCTTCGAACCCCTGAAAATAAGCACATCTTTTGCATATATGCTCTGTAGCTACCAGTGCTCCCTTCAGAACTGCATTTTAAAAGGAGACTCTTTCTATATCATCAGGAAGAATTTATATCCAGTCAGTGAGGAGGTGAAGAGCAGCTCTTGTCTATCACATTTTAGTGCAGGGAAGTGCTTTGCCCTAAAGGTGCCAGGTTAAGAGAATTGCCAAGTAAAGAAAATGTACTGAATGCATTTCCAAAAGGAAAGTCTAATCTGACATTTGTTGTTAGGATCTCAGAAAAATAACTTTCCTCATTCTTATATAAAGAAACACAAAGGCAGAAATACCCACACTGTCTTAAAATACTTTTATGCAATTTTTTTCTATTTGATCATATTTTCACTTATAATTATTGTATATGTTTCTCTATTCTGATGTCTGCCTGTGCCACATCTCCAGATTCTGAATTTATTAGTTTTTTCCTTCTCTGGTGCCCTCCTTCTCCAGGCAACATGATACAGAGGGTCCACACAATGCCCTTAGGACTATCCATTTTCAGGGAACAACCCCCACATTCTAGCCTTTAGGAGCTGGGAGTAGAGTTAAGGGGTCAAACTTTCTTTTGAAAGCCAGTAGCAGTAGGACATCTACTTCAGGTTTTAGGTGTACTCCAGCTTTGGAGAGCAGATAAGATCCTGTGGACTCTTCCCACATACCATGCCTCCTTACCATAAGCCCTGCCCATGTTTTATACTAGTATTGATTTTACTTTAGTTTTTCTCAGAGTTTCTTAGTTTGTACAGACTGCTTTTGGGAGTAATATTAGGGTATTAACATTTTGCCTACTCCAGAACTTTAGAAAACTCAGGCTAGACTGAGAATACTAACAGACTAATTCAAATAAAATCAAAGCACCCAATTTCAGATTCTGTCCCCTCTTGCTATTTCTAATGATGCTCGGCTGTCTCTTTGCAAAGCAACTCCAACACTCTCTTCCAGCTTGGTCAGTGATAAAGTGAAAGGTTCCACCTCGGAGCAGGTAAAATATGTTTGTTAGGGAGGGACTGCTCCGCAGTAAGGGTGACAACAATTAGCACATGCTACTCATTAACAAACAGAGATTAGAACGCAGCCGAAATGGCAAGCTGCCATCAGTGTGATAGTTACAGGGCAGTTTTATTTCTAACGAATGTGAGCACTGGATCAGTAACAATATTCGACAAAATGCCGCCTGCATTCTCTTATGGCTTTCATTACCAAATTGAAAATCTGTGTAGATTTCTGAAAATTACTTTTAAATGTAGCCAATCTCCTAGACTGCAAGGCTTGATTTGCTGGTGAGGGAGCCCTGCTGGGAGATTTTAATGAAAGATCATCGTGGCCCTCCAAGGCCAGCAAAGAGCTATGGGCCCTGGAAGACCCGAAATAATCTGTTTCACTTTTAATGGCAGCCATTTTATATTCATTAAGATCAAAATGCAGTTTTGCAGGCAAATTGCAAAGCTGTTCCACTCACAGCTTGAGAACCTGGAGGCCCTACAGCTTTTTATCTTGTTCATAAGCAAATATGCAGTTAATATCTTTTAATATGCTTTGATGCTTGGTACCTTATGGGTACATTGTACCGGAGGTTAGAGGACTGCATGTTTCCTTGGCACAGTCAGCCCCCAGCTAAAGCGGTCGTCCTTTTATTTCCATAATGGCAGGAGAAGTTAGTCTCTCTCCCTTTCTCTCTTTTTATCCCCCACCCAGTATTTTTTTTTTTAATATGAGCTCTGCTCAAATAAATTGTAAAGCACTGTATAGTATACATTCAGGGTCTCAGAGAAGGCACAGTTTTTCACTGGGATCCATCTGTTGGTGGTTCATATTATTTAAATTTATACGGTCATATTATTTAAATGTAAACAGCCAAATAAGATAGGATCAAATCATTGGCATCTGGAAACTGTGCTCTCATCCTCTTTGATTGTAAGGTTGTCTGCATTAATAATGGAGTTCTAAAGACTGTGATTCCACCTGATATACTGTATGACCTTAACAGTTGTGATTTTATCAGGGTTTCACTGTAGTAGAAAATGAAGGTATTTTGCAGCTCATTTCCAGCAAAGCTAGTTTGCATTATCCTCTGTCCAGAGCAGTCCTGTTTTGTGTGTTATAAAATATCAGCCCCACCTCTGCCCCTTTCTGCTGTGCAGCTGAACTTCCGGTCTAGAATGATTTTGTAGATTAAATTCCATCAGGCTCCTGTAGCAGGTAAATGGTGCTGTGATTAATGAATAGGAGGGAAGGAAGGAAGGAAGGGAGGAAGGAAGGAAGAAGGGGAGGAAGGGGGGGAAAATGAGAAGGAGGAGAAGGCATTTAGTTTTGTCAGGTAAAATCTTGGCCTCTCCCCAGTGTTGCATCTATCTCCTCCAACTCAACAATTTCTATCTATCTCATCTGTAACACAAGAAATAAGTTTGATACAAATGGATCTTATTATTCAACCCATTACTCCATCTTAATTCTGTCTTAAGCAATAGGAAAAGGTTAGAAATAATTGTCCAAAATCACAGTACTATCCCATTGCTACGAAAGCACAAATTAAGTGGTAATTTTTGGTAGAAAGAGAGACCAGCAGGGTTTATTTCAAGTTGCCCAAAGATTGGGAGGCTAAACCAAGAACTTTTGCTCCTTATGCAAACTATTTTGGCTTTTGAATACACTCAGAGTATCAGGGTCTTAGAAGTAGGGTGGGGGTGGGAGCACACAAGCCCTCCATTTTGATGCAGAAAGAGTTGAGGGTGCCAGGCATCCCTTTCTGACTTTCTAGCCACTGGAAGCACCAGCCATCTCAAAGAACACTATGGAGCCAGCTGGTTTGAAGGTGTGAGTCGGCCCTTTTATGGAAGTTAACACAATATTGTGCTGTCTCCAAAAACTTACATGCATTAAGCAGCTCCACGGAAAAGCCAGTCCTTGTTTCCACAGGCCCGCCCAACTTTTGTACTTGACCGTGCCCCCAGGCATATTATAATATTGTATGACATGTTTACAAGTTCTAACATCTTACTCTGTGCAACTGCATAGCTTCTTTGCAGAGCTCAAGAATGCAGGCTTTGACTGTCTGGTGAGGGAATTTGATAACCCACTCTCTTTGGGTCTCAGGGCAAGGTGAAGGTGTCTGGCCTGCCAAGACACAATTTAATGGGCTTCTGAAAACACTCAAAGGCAGACGTAAATGTGTGGATGGGCAGCCAGCCAGGGTGACCTGGGGCTGGGGCCAGTTGATTTTAAGCAGGGTGAGGTCGGGAAGGAATGTTTCAGGCCAGAGCTGGCTAGAGAAGCAGGAGGGGCTCTCTGGAAATCTGAGGGCTGACTGTAAAGGATTTACAGAGCTGGAACCCAGCTCTGTAACTTAAGAGCTAAAGCATTCCCACCTGTCCAACTTTAAAAGGGAAATGGAAAATGTAAAGAACATATAATTAATTTAAATTACAAGCCTCGCATATCTCAGGCCAGATAGGCACTATCTTCATTTCCTGTCAGTTCAATGGGCTCCAATACAAAAGTCACATGAATTAAATTAAATTAAAATGTAAAATTCCCTCGCACATCTCTGTTTTCTATTCCTAATGCCTCTGGACATCTAGTCTTTGATGACTACATCTTTTTTTTCCTATGTAACACATATACTTCAGATGTTGATTTCCAATCAGTCTTATCCCCTTCATGTTGCATCATCCACCATCATGGGACAATTGATGCATCAAGAATCTTTAGGAAGATGATCAGGGAGGGAATGGGAATGCACTTAAACATGAAAAGTTTCACCCAATGTTTATTTATAGCTTGATTTCAAAATTTCCCTGTTCAATGTTATAGTTATTTTGATTGCCTGTTTTTGGGTGTTTAAAAAAATAATACAGATTTTTTTTTCCAGGATCAATAACCTAGTTTTCTTTTGGTCCACTATTGTGTTCTTTTTTTCCTTCCAAAGACATTCCAACGTGTGTTGCATGGTGTCACTGGCCACAAAGAGGTCACTCTGTCACAGAAGCTGGGTTTCCATTTTGATCCAGTGCCAGGGAGAAAGTAATATTGCACACTATTTTCACATAGTCGCCATATCAGCAGTGGTGTTACATCACTGCAAGTTGAGTTCCATGTAGATTCCTAAAAAGGTGATGTGTCTGTGGAGTGGAGGCTGTGAGGAATAATAACATCACCCTCAGTGAGATTCTGTCAGGGAAACTGGGAGAGAAAACAATCTTCATTGAAGCTTCCTATTTGAATTTCCTTCAGCTGCCTATTATCCATCCAAATATTAGAATCCATACATAATGGAGTTCCTTGGCTTCTACACAGTAATATCTTTAAGCACGCAAAAGGAGGTTGTAGCTTGCAAATTCCTCCAAAAAGGTTATCAAAATTGCCCTGAAGGGTTGACATAGTCCTGACAGGGATTGTTTTGAAGGATGATGTTATTATTTTTCATTGGTCATTCCACAAAAGTATTAGGAGGGAAGAAAAATTCGACACCTGTCCCTCGGATCTTATTTAGCAAAAAAAATACAAGATTCCACTTTAACAGGGTCTTTCAGGCAGAAAAATACAGCAGTAACATGTGTAAAGAAAATTTCAATATGTTTTGACAATAGTGTAATCTAGAGGAAGTGTTATCCCCCTTGTGGAGGTCATCATTCTTAATACAGTGTGTGTCATCAATTCTCAGGACAACAGAGAAAATGATCTAGTCAATACATATGAAACAGAAATCATGCATAAACATGCTGCCTTACTATAAAGTGGGTGACACCACTGAAAATTGGATAGCAGGCCTGGATGCAATTTTCCATAACTTTTTATTATTCATAAGATCGTGTGATCTAATAAGCCACACCTCAAATTACTGTCCATTGAAGGTGTTCTTGAGTGATAGATTTTGACAAACCAGACAGAGGATATATTATGATTAAGATCAGATGCTGGTAGTGCTGGACTTTCTGCTGCTGACTGTTTTCAGCTGTCTTCCATCAATTCTGTATCCTGCCCCCCCAACCCCGCCACCCTTAGACAAATGAAGAAGCATTAATCCATGGGCTATGAGTGCGTAAGAGAAGGAATCTACCAACTGATTACTCAGTAGGTCTGATCTCAGGTGTCTCACCATTTAACTTTGTAGGTGGTGGGAAAGAGGGTTGGTGTGAGAAAGAACAATGAGTAGGAGGGTCAGTATCTGAGCAAAAGAGACAAATATCTCAATCTGCATTTAGTATTTTAAAAAATACATAGAACTTTAATGTGGCAGGGACATCCTTAAATATTTAAAAGAAAAAAAAGAAGAAAAAGGCACCACTACTACCTGTGGCAGAAAACCAGCAAACTCAAGACAGACTAAGCCTTCCCCTAATTCCTTTTGGTTAAAATTAATGGAGGGTTCTAATTAAGCAGAGTGTCTCTGCAAAAGACTTTTAAAAGATTTTTCTCCCTCCCTCCCTCCCTTCTTTCCGACCCCCCTTCCTTTCTCCCTCCCTTCCTCCCTTTCTCTTTTTCCTTTTCTGTCCTGTTACACTCCTCTCGTCTAGGTCTGTGAAAAGGACTCTGCCCCTTTAATTCATCAAATGCAGAAAAACTGGCGTAGCCAGTATCTACAAGCCACATTCCAAAGGGAGATGTTTTCAATTCACTCATTATAGAAAGGTCAGTCAGGTTCAAGTTCAATGTCATGGAAAAGAAGTACTCTCTACAAGGAGTACCACCCACACATGAAAAAGTGGAGGGAGAATTAGATGAACTATGTAACCTAATTTTTTGGGCAAATACAAGAAAATTAGCCCTGTGTGCTATTTGAATTTAAAACCACATATTAACAATTCAGCTCTGGAAGGTGACAGCAACCACAACAAAGTAAACACACTCCCGAGCCACTCGGCCGTAATGATGCTATTAGTATGCATGTTGCTGAGCCCAGATGTAGCCTTTAACAGCCCAAAGCCCTTCCAGGGCTTTTTGTTCTAATGGCTGCAGACTCTTTTTCAAAACGGGCCACTCAGAGCCCAGCACAACTAGAGGACAATATTGGGGGATAATTCACATTGGCAAACGGAACATGACCACCGTGTCCATCTTCACCACATCCCATTGTCCACCATGATAATAAGTGATACCTGCTGGAAGACGACACAGAACCTGTGAGGAATTGTGGGGTAAGTGGAATGGAGCCTCTTTGGGGCTGAGTTCTGAGAAGCTGTTCCTTTAGGTTGATGGCAAAGCAGGTGCCTGTAGATGGGAGAAGGAGGCCCCACTAGTGACCTCTCCTCTTAGAAGTCCTCCCCAGAGTGTATTTCCCCTTTGTGAAAAGGACAGACTGGCCTTCACTTACATGTCCTTGAACAGCAGAATCGTACACACTGCCTCGGCAGCCTACCTGCCTTCAAACAGCCTGCCCAGTTCATCTGTGGGAGCCCTGATCTTTAGGTTCACTTTTGCATGGCTGCAAAGCACAAAATAGGCGCAGCAACTCTGATGTTCGGGAGGCAGAACCTTCTGACACCACACCAAATAATAAAGGGTCTTAGCTTCATCTGTTATTCGTTGTTTCATTTGAAGTCAACCCTCTTGTGCCATTGTTTTGAATCCCTGACATATATAGTCATTCTCTTTTTTCATTTTTATTACAGTAGGTCTCTAGAAATAGGAGTTAGTACTGTTTTCCTTTTTGAATCAGAAGTAGGTAAACATCAGTAAAGCTGAGGGTGTAGTGTGATTTAGTGTAGGTTAACATAGTGCAGAGGGTATTTTGCAATAAAATTTTAAATTAAGGGGAATATATTTACTGCCTGTCGTGTGTGTGGCTTATGAACTATAGGTTTGATATTTGGCAGAATGTGTAAGAACTGATAATTAGGTATGTGTGTGTAGGTAGTGACATTTGTTTAAAACAAAGTACTGTAAAACTGAATTCATTTATGCCTCTTACTTTATTCAGCCTCTCATAGACAAGTAATAAAATATACCAATAATATCTCACTTTACAATAAGCTTTAATTATAGAGACACCTGATAAAATGCAGATGAACTATCTGTTCGAGAGCTGTGTGGGTTCTAATAAATAGAATCGGTAGTGTGTGCGCATGTGTGTGTGTGGGCATAAGAGTGACAGAGATAGAGGGACAGGCTTATACAAATGGTGCTGAGATTTTTGAAGGTGGGTTTTTTTTTACATTTGTTCAATTTTATTGGCTCAAATTTTTATTTCTAGCAAATTAGAAAAGGCTCACACACAATATGTGTTTATTTGGTGTGTGAAAATAACTTAAGAAGTCGTGCACAGAAACAAAGTAAGACCCTTTGATAAATGCCTGTTACTTTTTATGTTGCCATTTGAAAACATTAAGTTCTTCCTTTTGTTTTGCAAAATACTAATTCAAATGTCAGAAGCCTAAATGAGTAACCATGTTTCAAAGTCCCAAATGATGTAGAGTGTTTAAGAAACTTTGTCACTTTTCTTCCTATGGGCAAAATCTGACCACTTACCATTTATGCCAGCAGTTTCAAGTGAAATCAAATGGATGTCCTTTCCAGGTTAAAAGCAACCCAAGAAGCCCTGAACCGAGCCCCTTTAGGGTGCCGTGGGACTGTTAGAGGAGCTCTGATAATTTCTGGTTGGTTTTTTGTCTCTTTATTTCTGCTGTATCCCTCAGCAGAGGTTTATTGCAATAAACTTGGATACTAAATGAGGCTTTATTAATTAGGGATGGGCAGAAAACCAGCTGTGACATAGTGACCCCGGGTGGGAAGCCAAACCAGAGTAATTAAGACATAACATGGTAATGGGAACAAATAATGAATACATGCGGTGACCTGATGCCAAGTGGTGCCCCCTCTCCAGGCCTGGTTTTTTTTTTTTTAGTTTTTTTTTCCCTTTTAAACTGATAGTCCCCTTGCATTGCCTTCTTATTATACTGGGACACAGATGGTGTCCAAAGTAGGGAAGATTGAGGAGAATATGGACTAGTACTGGAGAAACTGTGAGGTGTATGTGTTACTATTCCTACTGTAAGGGACCAGAGTGATGGTCCTTTATGATTTATCACACAGCATTTCTCTTATATGGAGAAAAGCCAGCTGAGTAATACCCTGGGCCAACCATGCATCTCTTCCCATCTCGTCATCATTTGCCGTATCTGCTGGGTTTCTTCCTTTGATGCTTGGTCCCCTCTGATGTTGAGAAAAAAAAAAGAATTTGGAAGAAACCATCGAGGTCCCCCAAGGTCTCAGAAGATAAGGAAGTCTCCTGTGGCCCCTGTGCCAGGTTCTGGCCACCTAATCAGGAGACTGGTGGAGGTCTAGGAGTCCATGTGAAATATCTGTAGACACAGAGCCACAAATCAGCTGTCAGGGAGCACGCTCACAGTTTTAAAATGGTTTCAACATTTTGAGGTAGATGAAAATCTGACCTGATTGCCCATTCTCTTCAATGCAATTGGGGTTTGGATCAAGGGTACTTTGCTATTAGAGTTTTATTTTTAACTTAAAGAACTCAGTAAGTGATATGACTATCAAATCTTTTTAGGAAACTTTCTCTCTTCCTGTTACAATGTCATTGTTTTCACCTTTTGAAGATAAATAAGATCCTCACTCCTGTAATTCTTACCCTGACCAGAGTAGTTGCTTAGCATAGCTTAGTACTAATTATCTGTCTCGACATGTAAAGTGGTGAATCAAGGCAATTATCTAAATAAATATAAGACGAATACCAACAAAATCAAAGAATCCATCAACATTCCTGTAATGGATGTTAAGACATTTTGCTTTTTATTTTCTTGACCTTTAAGGCTAATTACTTCAAATTTCCATTTGTTAATATGTATAAACATAACCAAAGATTCATGATACATGATACAACCTCAGATTTTCTTGTCTCAACTTAAAATCATTTGTAACTCAGTTCATTCTTTGGTTGGAACAAAATCTTCATCCAGTTTCTCAAATAGTAAAGGGTTACTGAGTAAGATCTAGCCTAACATTAACAGGAAAAAGAGTTATGAATATGTCAATTACAGCTATCTTAAGTTATCCACTAGCTCCACTTCGTGTGTAAAGGCTTTTCTTTTTCTGTAACAAGTGCCTAGCAGTTGTGAGAGAACCGTAGACAGTATTCCAGCTAATGTGTCCTCGCGTTATGAAAGGACCGGCCTTTCTTTTGCGCTCTGTGAATCATATTGTAGCCGGCATACTGAATTAATCAACAGAAATACTCTGTATCTATTAACGATTTACTCTAGGGAAATAAAAGTCCTGGTAAAAGTAAAACAAAGAATTGTCCCCATTTGATTTTAAAGTAGCTCTATTTGGTATTTATCACCTTAAGCAAAGACAATATATATCATAGGATCACTACTTTAAATGCTTTAATTTTTAAAAATGAGATGAGTTTGAATAAATAGATAAATAAAATAGTTGTAATGGAACCTAATGTTTTCTTCCTCTAGACCTACAATATTTTGTTTTAGCATGATATCCAAATGAGTGGTGATTTCAGGAAAGTTGTAAGAGTGTTCTTTATATTTGTAGCCCTGACCTGTGTATATTACTGATATAATATGTAAAGAAGGACCATCATCTTATAGAAAAAGAATTTGCATCTCTCTTCTTTAATAGGGCAAACATTCATTATTCCAGAAGGAAATGGGTGTGGGTAGTGGGGCAGGCTTTCAGAAGTTTACTTCTGTTTAACCAAAGAGAATTTCTTAGCCAAACTGAAAACAAAAACTTTGCGATTTTTTTCCCCTAATCCTTTCAATTCCTCCTGTTTGGGTGGGTTTTATATTAAAAAACTCAGAGGCTTGAAGAAATAGTTTCCACACTCTGTGAATAACTTTAGAAAGTTTCCCTTTCTCTGCTTTTAGAGTGAAGGCAAAAAAAAAAAATCTCCACAAACAGGAAAGAGGTCCTTGGGCTAAGTTTATCTCCATCCATTGCTTAGCTGAAAACGTAATGAAATATAGAGATTTATAAAGAGAAAAGTACAATTTCCCCATCAGCCCACTGTTAACATTCCAAAGGACCTGTGCACTAAACACGTAGGGATTGTACCCTAGAGCAGGTCACAGGTAACTTAGAATAAAGGCAGTTGCTTCTGTGGTCTCAGAAGGCAGGCAAGTGGTATTTTCTTTGGAAGATATTAATGCTGATGCAGTAAACATTTCCAGAGACACTGTGGAGTGGAGTCCTTTGCTTTTCCCCCATTCATTCTCCTGCCCGTTCTTTGTGCTTGAAAAGAAGAAAACTGACAGCATAAAATAAAAAACAAAAAATAGTGAATGGAAGATAGACAGAAAAGAAGGGAAGTGATGAGAGGTGGACCCAGAAAACATTCTCTTGCCTGATAACTGCCTTGTGGAGGCCAAGAAAAAACATAATTACTGGAAGCATCATTTATGAACTTGTGTGCTTTTCATTTACCCTTTTCTGTATTTGCCAGCTTCTCTAAAATATGTTTTACATTTTAAATTAAATAGAAGTTGGAGGTTTTTAAAGCTAAATGGTCTCTCAAGGCATTCACATTAGTCCACATCAAAAACTAATATAGTTGGAAAGAAACTTAAGGATTATTTGGCACAACATCTTCAAGAACTTTGGGAAGAAATCAACTATCCTGAGTCTGGGTTTTGAGCATTTTCATCTATCTATCTATCTATCTATCTATCTATCTATCTATCTATCTAGTTATCTATCTATTTATCTATCTATCTATCTACCTATCATCTATCTACCTAGTTATCTACATATATGTAACTTGTGTTTGTGCGTATATATATATATGCACACACACACACATATATATGTACCTTTCATATGTGTATGTGTAAACATTATAGGAACTATAATGTATGCAAGCTCTTTATCCCCGGTGATTTTGTAGAGGACAGCAGTGTGCAGAAAGTGGATATTTGCCTCACTCTAGATCCTCTGCCTTCTCTTCTCCAACCAGCTGTGTTCTCAACAGGTTTCCTTGACTTCTGGCTTCTAGTTGGGTTTAGGCAATAGAACACGGGCAACATGTGCTACATTCGTAGGACAGCTGGGGAGTGAGTTGAAGTGTTCATTGCCTCACTCCCTTCTTACCAAGCCAGAGGGTGTCAACAGCTACAAAAATGGCATGCTGTAATCCATCAAATCATTCATTTAATAAGTATTTATTGTGGCCCAAACTGTATTAGGTGCTGGGGTGCAATGGAGACCAAAGGCATTAAATCTCTGCTTACACAGAATTCATTTTTATAGTGTCTTTTGGGGTGTTTTCTTTTTTTTTGTGACGAAGGGCATATTTATCACAGGCAGGTACAGCTATCCTCACAGCTATCATCCACCTTGTAGGGCCTGGCATTGCGCTTAGCGCCCACCATGTGTGACCCGTGTTCTGAGGTGGCAGGGACTATGGTTATCCCTGTCATATGGATGGGGAAGCTGAGATCTGGCCGTGACGGGTCACTCACCCAAGGTCAAGAAGTGATGGAGGCAGAATTTGAACTGCTCCAGAGACCATACCCCTAAGTCTGTGTTGTATCTGCTGCCTTACTGTTTTAGTGCTAGAGCTTGAGTTTTGAAAAATAAAAACCACAGGATGGACTCACCATGCAAAATGGATTCCTAGAGTTTTGGGTGTTTTCATTTTTAATCATGAAATATTTGAACTATTCTGCAATCTACCTTTCAGTGAAAGGGTTTTTTTAAAAAATAAAACTTGGAAAAAAATGTCAAAAGCTATCACTGTAAATTCTGATAGTAATTTGATATATTCATGACAAATATGCCAGGGAACTTACTGAGTAAAAAGGAAAAGAAAGTAAAATGAATGTTAGTTACTTTTCAGTGGATATTTGAGTGGCGGTGATACTGTAGGAATTAATGAAACATTAAAGATAAGCATGTAAGTGGGGACGCTCCATTTCTTACCAGGCATACTCTAAACTGTGCCAAGCCCATGAATTAAACTAGGCTCTGAGATGAATTAAAAACTACAGATGATCTTTGTTTAACACTTTCAGGTTGTTTTGATGTAGGAAAGAAATTCATCATTCATAAAGAAATTTGAGTTATAGATTTGACAATCAAGAGTGAACATACATAGTGATAAAACATCTGCTCAAGTCTAGTCAAAAGCTCAGTCAATTTTGTGAAGAAATCAGTCAAGCCTGTTGCTTGGTGGCACATAGACAAAACCACCAACTGATCGACCGAGTTTTTCACTTTTGAATGGGTTGTTTGGCATCTTATAGACCCAGCCTATGATTATACTGCCATCTGCATTCTTTCTTACATCAGGCTTATTTCAGCCACAACTTATACATGCTGTTTGGAGAAGAACTAGTCAATATTTTGGTTTGTCTTTAGCTCTAAGAGCGCCGTAGACAGGCTTGCGTGAACTTGGCTCTGCATCACTAATTCTCTGTCAGTTCTGGCAGCTATAGGAATTTAAGTTCATGGCGTAGATATTTGGATTCCCCTCAAAATAAAAATAAAATATGTAAAATAAAATCTGAAAATAGGCTGCTTTTCTTTAACAGAAATACCCAAATTCCTAGAAATGGCCAGCCATAGTCATTATGTATGTTAAGTGAGTATAATTTTAATATAAAAATAATATAAACAGACTAGAATATTTTTACATTAACAATTGCTCATGTTATTATGGGTTTCAAACTACAGGAAGCACTTGAATAAATCTTCCCTTTCCAAATTCAATTGTACATAACTGCTTTTGAAACTGAAGATACTATGTGAAGGTAGTTGGATTGTTCACTCAGAACTGGGAAAATAATTAAAATACTATGCATGCATTATCTTCAATAGCACCATAACATTTTGTAATGTTATAGTCCCTATAGTGACCAGTTCTTTCTTCTAAGGATATAGGCTTAAAAAAAAGAAAGTTTGAGCTTTGGGGGACAGTGACTCATCAGAGAGTTTTGGCATAATGATGAAATTGTCCCTTGCCTTCAACAGGTTAGAGCTATATTGGAATGCGTACCTCTATCCATACACCTGAATCAAAGTCCCTGTTTTTAATTGTTTCATTCCTTAATGAAAGTTAGGGTAAGAGATAGGTCAAAGAAAATGGGGAGGAAATATATATTCTTTATTCAACAAGGGGATAAAAGGGGCAGATTCAGTTTTTGTGGGCCCTGAAATGTGTGCAATTCGGATAACCTACTCTTGAAAAATATGTAAAGTTACAAATAAAATATTAAGTACAAAAGTTAATGTTATTTGATTTAGAGGGGTGTTATTTAATTTAATTTAATTTAATTACGGTTCTTTAAAATTAGAGGAAAAGACCTTTGGAAGAGGCCTGTACAAATCAGGGATCCTAAAACCTGAGCTTCATTAGATTCACAATGTAGCCAGTGATGGACTAACAGAATATACTAGACCAACAACAGCAACAATATAAACATTACATGGAATTTGAGCATAGAAAGCCATTTGTCATAAAGAATATGATTTATGATATATCTTACATTTAAATCTTTTGACTACTATTCATAAATAACACTTGAATGGGATAATTGGGTTTCTTTTTTCCTTTATTGCAGTAAAATCTCAGTCGTTTGACTCATAATTTCATTATCTAATGAAACATTTTAGAATACTAAGTGAAGACCCTTCAAACATTAGGAAAAGTGGACACATAACCAGAAGAAATATGGTGGCCTAAAAGGAGACGTAAAGTGATAATTGAGAGTTAAGATTTTTGTCTCATATGTTATTAGCATCCTTTCTTTATAGATAAATAAAATAAAGCCCATTGAGGAGAGGCAACTTGCCCAGCTTCATACAAACTATCAGTGGCAGAGTTAAGTTTACAAGACACTCTTGTGCACAGCTAATCCAGAGCTATATCCATTGTGTTTGACTTCACATAAACTTCAAATCTCCTGTTTCCTTCACTGAGTCAAACAACTTCATTGTAGTCACCACTGTTCCCATCTGGATTAGATGGGAAGAAATAGCATGATTATCTTAATATAGTAAAATCCTTCAATAAATTAAACAACCATTCATAGTCTTTAAAAAAAAATAAAAGGATGAAAGAAAGAGAAGAAAGGGAACGAACTTAGCATAGAAGAAATAGAAGGGAATTACCTTACTCCCATAAACAAATCTGTAATCTAAAACAGTATTTATCAGTAGAATGGTAAAAGCGTTTTCTTTAAGATCATAAAAACAAAAGGTTGTCTCTTATTTCTAATTATGTTTGACAGTATATTATAGATCTAAGCTAGTGCAGTAAAGGAAGAAGAAGAAAGAAGAGGTATCAGACCACATGATGTAATGTTGAAGAGCATAGACTCCGGAGGAGACTGCCTAGGTTTAAATTATTTTCAACTGCTTATGAACTAAGTAATGAACAAGCTTAATAACAAATTTATTAGCTGTTTAGTTTATCCTCTATTTGCTTCAGTTTCTAATTGGGAAAATAGGGATAATAACACCTACCTCATTAGAGGTTATGCAAGTTAAATTAGTTATTATTTAAAACAGTGCTAGGGCGTAGTAAGTACCATATAAGGATTTGTTAAGTAAACTAGATTGGAAAAAGGAACTATCATTAGTCAGAGACGACAAGATTGGCTATGTCAGAAATTCAATACAGTACAGACGTAATTTATTATAATTAGATAGTAAAGCAGGTTTGTTAAACACAAAATCAGCATATACAAATGAGTAAAATTACTACATAGCAATAACAAATGTTAGAAAACATATTTTATAATGACATAAAAAGTATAAGGTGCCTAGTAACACTTCTAACACAATATGCATATCCTATTTGTGGAGAAATAAAACTTTATTGAAATCAAGAAAATCTAAACAGAATTTTACCATAGATAGGAAGATTCAGTAGTTCAAAGATGTCCACTTTTCCTGAATTAATCTACAGAATTGTGGCAGATAGTTTTTGTCCAAGATGGCCACAGCAAGATTTCCTTTCTCACATATTCTTCTTCCAATGTATTGTTGACATTTCTATCACAGAGAGCTGATAGCGAGGGTTGTCTATGTTCATCACCTTGAATTAGATGAACTGTTATAGAAATGATGGTATGTGATAGTGAGGCCATGTCATAAATATTGTGACTTCTGCCTTTTCCTCTTAGATGTTTTACTTGTTCTAGAAATCCAGTCACCATGGCATGAGGAAGTAGAGAAACAACATGGAGAGGACATGTAGTGTAGTTCCAGCCGACATCCCTAGGTGAGGTCCCAGATGACATGCAGCTTCAACTTCCAGAAATGTGAACAAGTGGCCTTAAAATAGGGCCAGCCTCCACCACCATCAGACAGGAACCATACCAAGTAAGCTTCAGAAGCATGATATATAAAAATCAAAATGATTATACGTCAATGGCATTAAGTTTAGGATGATTTATAACAAAACAGTGGATAACTAGAACAAGAATCAGTATTTTTCTATTTAAAATTTCTACAATATATTTTGAACCTGTAAGCTAATTCTAAAATGACAGATGCTCCTGCAGAAAAAAAGCAAAGTGAGGAGGCTTTGCCTTTCAGATATCAAAAATTATCATAAAGCTATAGAAATTTAAGTAGGTATTATTGCCATAGGGAGAGACAAGCAGATTAATGGAACAGAAGAAAAAACTTATATATATAAGGAACTCACAGAAGTAAGGTCCACATTTGTAAGCAAACTTCATTTCTAATAGCGAGGCATTGAAATTAGCACGGAAAAGACAGACATTAATAACTGATTTTGGTGGTAAAAGCAGTTATCCAATAAAGGTGCTTTATAAACTTTAGATTACATAAAAGAAAAATGTTGACCCAAAGTTGTCAAATAAATGTTTGTTGAATGATTAACATTAGTCTGTAATTCTCTTGTGAAGTTATCTTTAAATGTGGTGTATTTTACCTGCTCATTTTCCCTGGTGGCATCATTTCTTTTTATTACTTTTGGAAGTATATAATTAATGAATTATTTTAAACTTGGAAATAGGAACTTCCTGACACTGAAAAAACAGTGAGCATAATCTATTGTCCTTATGGTTTGAATAGAGTGTGCCTTAGTTTTATTATAATCAAAAGTAACATTATCTAATAAATTAGCATGCTCAAGGTAACAATAACTAGTTTATGAATCCAGACTATCATCCGCAGAAAGTTAAGTGGCCAAAGGACACTGATCTTTTAGACATACATTCTATTAGGTGAAAGCAGTTTATCACCATCCTACCTAGATGTGCTATGTCCTTTAAGTGATGACTTATCAAAGAATTTCCTGTCCCTTTAGTTTGACAGTTCCCTAAGTGATGCTCCATGAGGGCATTCCTCGTTCTACAGAAACAAAAACATTCCAGCCGTAAAAAATGGGAAGACAGAGTGTAGTACTTATCCACTGAACTCCATTACCATCTATAACTACTCAAATAATTGACCTCACTTTTGTTTCTCTTTACCAGATTAAGTTGGATAAATGCTTTAGTTCGCCATTTTACTTAATCTGTGTAGACAGAGCCAAAGAATCCCTCCTCCCCTCAACACGAGCTTGCCCACTGCACAGACGATGCTAATGCTCTCGACTGGCATGCCACAGCACTCTAAACCATTTGACTCCAGTGAATTAGTCAAGCAAGAATGTCTGCAAGCAGAGTGACTCCTCTGTTTAAGTACTTAATGCACAGCAAACAATTGCTCGCCTTTTTTTCTTCACTAGTGCTGTCTCGTGAAGCAGTGTATTATTACAGATAATCTACAGTGAATAAGAGACAAAGCATTCCGTATTCAAAGTGTACATACAGTTGCCAAGTTTACTGAACCTGTGGTTTTTCAAAATAACAGATACAAATATTTATTTGAAAAATGATATAATTAAGAGGAGCTTTCTACAGAGCAGCAACTACACATACTATGTAACCAAACCATAACACCAGTAAACAGGTTTTGCTGACAGACATCTATTGTTAGTGAGATTAATTGAACTCAAAATAGTGCCAGGAAACCTCTCTCATGCTTCAACAGAACATAATTTGTTTGAAGTAATGATGACTAGTTATATATAATTATCTGATTATCAAAAAAAAAAACTTGCCTAAACAACTTCGGTGTGCTTCATTATAAGGTTTCATTTAATCTCTAAATTATTTAGTATTTATGTAGTTCTGAGACAAACTGCACAATTCAAAACCAATTAGAAGATTTGCCCAGATGACCTATAACTTGTAAATCGGCACAACTTGATAGGATACTTATCAAGTAGGAAGGTTTTTTTGGAGAGTTGTAGAGGCTTCAAAAAATAATGAGGTTTTCTAGAAGGGGAATAGTTTATAAATCATCAGTCAATGAAAATGATTCATGAAATTATATCAATTTTAATATAAAACAACATAATTCTTATCTCTTGTGTAGGTGAACTTTTAAGATGTATGAGAGTGAATTGCTTATACTATGTATATGCAAATGAAAATAATCATTCAGTGTCTAGCATAGTCTTGCAAATCAGGAAAAATGTTGAGATTCATACACAAAAAATTTTAGTCATTCTTCTGGTTTACTTGGAAACACAATGAATTAAACTGATATTATTTTCTATTCAACTGACATAAATTAACTTAGCTTCTTGGGACAGTTTATTTTGAATTCTTGCCCAATGAGTTAAAATGCTAAAATTTTTCTTCCCAGATGAGGTTCCAGTTCCTTATGGGAAGTAAGTTAATCTTGTTAACTACCAGGAAAAAGAAAAAGACGGTTATAATATTTCAACTATTTCTTTATTATTTAAATTTAAGATACATTTATACATAATATTGAACTTAAATCATCCTTGCATTTACATTATTATCAGTTGATTGGGAATGCTTTGGTCACAAGTAATATATATTACTAATATGGAATGAACGAATGGAATCTTATTTTTCACACATGGCAAGGAGTGTACAGATAGGCAAGCTGCTAATGACATTGGTTGCATGACTCAACCATGTTGGGACTAATATCAACTACATTGCTCCTGGCCTTTTTTTCACGAGTCCACAATGACTGCCCCACTCTTAGCACTGTGTTTATGTTAGGGTAAGAAGGCATGAAGGGAGATAGCCTCAACTGCCCATTGCTTTATCAGAAAAGCAAAGCTTTCCCCAAATCTACCCCTGCAGCTGACTTTCTTTCATCTTATCATTCAGAATTATGTCACAAGGCTACCCCTAAGTGCAATGATGGCTGGGAAAATAAGTTTGTTTGTTTGTTTATAGTGGAAATGGGCAAGGTAGAAAAAATTGAGTCAGTTAAACAACAATGTTTTTTAAATACAATATTCTAATTATAGGACAGTGATTCAACCAATTACTTACATACATCTAAAAAGTGGTAATAATATTTCCCTGCCCAGCTCTTAAAATTATGTGAAAGTTAAATGAAATGATATACCTGAAATTACTCTCTATAAGCTATAAACAACTAAACATAATTTAGATTGTCAATGTTGATGTACGAACACAACTTCAAAGGTAATATGCCATAACTCCTTTATTTAAGTCACCTCAATTTAGCCTTCCCATTTCCAGAAACCCATCCTGTGGACCTGTAAACATAGAGAAGTCTTAAGATATTTACAGTAAGTGCAGAAGGAAAAGACAAATAAAAGCTATTAGTAATAAGATGTAATAAAGAAATAAAGATGACTTAATATAATTTATAATGAGCATCCTGGAATAGAAAATCTATAGAAGAAACAGAATTCCACAGTGTAAAAGTAGAAAATTTCTCTGAAATTAAGGGAAAAACTCATGAAGTGCATTTAAAGATACTATGTTCCACGAAAGAGAATTGATAAAATTTAGCCTGGTTAATATTAAACTTCAAGTAATTTTTAAAGGTAGTTTTAGTCATCCAGGTAGAAAAGCAAATGAACTATCATATAGAAAAGTTATCCTGGCCTGAAACTTCTCCAAACAACATTCAGTTCCAGAAGACTACAGAAAAATATCTACAAAGTCCTGTTAAGAAAGTGTGACTGAGGAGGCTCATCCTCTGGGTATAAAAACCAAAACCATAGATTCTTAAGCACACAAGGACTAGGGATGTACGTCTGTGAGCCTGTCTTAACATGTAGAAATATATGAAGGTGAACATCAGGCAACAAAGAGAAGAATTGAATAACTCAAAAATGGAGCAATGATATCTGTGACTGCTGCCTCCACTAAAATATAAATGCCTCAGATAACCAGTTGTGGAAATTCAGTTTTGAGGACTGAGTTTAAATGTTACATACCTAATGATGCAAAAATTATATGATAAGAAGAAAACACCAGGAGACAGACAAAGTGGGAAGATTTTTTTTACATTTCTAAAAAAACAGCATCAAACCCTTTCTACGCATGAAGTTCATTGTTCTAAAAACAAAACTTCACACATCTAGTGTTTTTATAATATTTCATTTTTAAGTTTAGCAGTATGTCTTTTGAAGTAATACAACATAAAAATATCTATTTAGTTTGGTATTTCTATTATTACATATATATGTATTTGTAGTCAGAATAATGGACCCTCAACATGTCCATGTTCTTATCGTCAGAACCAGTAAATATGTTACTATACATGGCAAAGGGAATTAAGTTTGCAGATAGAATTAAGGTTTCTGCTAATCAGTGACCTTAGATTAGAGACTATCCTGAACTATCTGGTTGAGTCCAATGTAATCCTAAAGGTCCTTGAAGGTGGAAGAGAGAGAAAAAGGTCACAGTGATGCAATCTGAGGTCTCAACTAGTCCTTGCTGGCTTTAAAGGTGGAGAAAGGGGGGCCACAAGCTAAAGGTGAGCAGCATCTAGAAGCTAGAAAAAGCAAAAAAACAGACTTTTCTCTATAGCCTCCAGGAAGAGGGCTGACACTTTGATTTTAGACTTCTGCAGATAGGAGACATCTGTAGAACTAGAAGCTAATAAATTTGTGTTGCTTTAAGCCACTAAATTTGTGGTAATTTGTTACAGCAGCAATAGGAAACTACTATGTATTTAAATTTTTTTATATGCAAATAGGCATATAAAAATGTTTTTCAATTAAAGTTAAGGATGCATTTAAAAGGGAAGATAAGTAGTTTTTATTTAGGGGTGGTGTTGGGGGTTAGCTCCACCATCTTTTACTATCCAGAAAGAGTTACGTATTTGCATTCTTATTTAAGAAATGAAATCAACAGGGAGTAAATGTAAAAGTTGGCACTAATTCCCCAATACAACTTACTTAACACTTTGGAAATCCATTTAAAAACCATAGATTAATGGAGGAAAATAATAGATCTGACCAACAATTTGTCCTACTCTTGGTTGGGCGTGGGAGAGGAGGATAGTAAAACTTATCTAAAGCCAGTGTTTCTCCTATAGCACTTGCACCTACAAAAGGAAGACACTGAATTGGTTGAATTCTGAGAATTTTGTGAACTGTCAAACAAGTACTTATTGAAAATTTCAAAGTCAGATTCCCCTTTTCCCTTGATGCCAGAAAAATTATTTACATGCTCTTCTTACCCAACTTCCACTCTCTTTCCTTTCCTCTCTTTTAAACATTTTAACTTTAAGTCATTGTAATGCTGGTGCTGTTGAGGCTTATGTGGAAACTGAACATGGGATATTAATTTTTGTGAAGCTATTTATTTTTGTGATGTTATTTTTGGAAAGCATAAAAATAATAATAAGTGCTTACAGAAGTAGTCTCTTGCTGAGCTTGTCTCTTTTTTCTTTGCTTCGGTTCTTTTGATTTGATTTCTGTATGGAATGTGATTTCCCAACCCAGTCTGTATAACAGGCTTGACCCTTACAATTGAATGTAATGTGTTCCTTTGGTAAAATAAGCATTTGAAGGAGGATATTCCCACCTTTCCTGGGTGCTTTAATGGGTAGTTTGACTCGACATCACAGTCTCAACATCTAAGAAGACTTACTAACTTATGTACAGGTTTAGGAAAAAATATAAAGCGTAGGAGCTAAAGGGTTTGATTGTTTTGGCTGGCAAAATATATTTTATTTTATACAATTCCAGAGCTTAAGTTAAGACAAATGAATGTCCCCATGGTGTAATCACCAGGTTGAAAAAATCAAGTGACTTCAGTCTTCAAATTCCCCTTTAGCACCGTAAGTTTTTACATTTTTTATATCTTGGGTGGTGGATGAGTCAATGTTTAAATGGTCATTTATCATTTACCATATAAAAGAAAAGCTATTACCTGAAACTCATTTTTACAGTTGGAGGCAAACAGAAATAATCATTTTCAAGGACCTAAAGCTGTTTCTTGAACAATGTCATCATTTTATCCTATTTTACTTACTATTTACTTATATATGAGCCAGTTTCTGAGAGCTGTACCCTGCAAATTCTGGCTGTAAACAGTTCCTACCAAGTCCCTTCTGCAGCAAGTGAGGAGAGGAAATTTAACTTTCCAGAAATCCAAGTTATCCTTCAGACAGACTCAAAGAACTAGACCAAGGCAGAAAGCCAACTACAAGCAGTCAGGGCACCACCCATCATGGGCCCAGCTGTATTAACTAGGTAGTTAGGAGACTATTAAAGTGTCTCTCCGTGGAGCCATTGCACTTATTCTCACGGTGGTCTTGGTTTTTTCAGGCATTTCAAGAATGATCATTACATATATAAAGATTGAGTTTTGTAAATGTTTGCTGCCTTTTCTGTTAATAAAATGAAATTTGTTGGGACATAGAAAGGGATAATGAAAATGGTCTTCATGAAAATTGATAAGAATGACTTTATGAAGAGTCTTTAGGAGAAATAGCTTGGTAGATAGAAATGCTCTAGACTCACCTAGAGCTGGTTGCAAGCCCTCCCTCTGTTGTTTAATAACTGTATGGACACAGGCACTTCACTGAACTTCTTCTGGTCATACTTTTCTTAAGGTCATAACCACGTGAAATATGCTGTCTGTATCAGAGAGTAGCTCTGAATGTGAAATAAAACATACCTAAAAGGCCTGCTAAACTGGCTAATGTGCCATAGGAACTCAGTAAATGTTAATTCACTCGTGGTTAATCATCCTCTGGTCCAAGAATTCTCTTTGACTGGGTCAGAGCAACTTGCCCTACTACGGATATCCTTGAAATATAATTCCATCCCAGGCTAAACATAATTCAAACCTAAATGAGGTGGAATATGTATAGTGGGCCTGTTTGAGTCCCAAATCCTCATCTCTCCTTCCCTCTTCTAGGAATACCTGTTGGGTGCTGACCTTGTAGCAGGTGCCATACTGGAGCCTTACATACTTCCTCTCCCTTAGTCATTATAACTGAAATGAGGTAACGGTTATTATTTCAGATTTTCACAGAGGAGACTAAATTTCTGAAGAATTAACTAGCTCAGAGTTACACAGCTAATAGATGATAATTCTACCTGCAAATCTTGTCCCCACTTTACCAGTCTACCTCCCACTAAGTTCTGTGATGTCAGAGAGGTTTCTGAGGTGTGGTTTTCATAAGTCAGCCAGAGTGTTTATCGTGACAAATTAATCAACATATGAACAAAAGAAGAGCTTTAGGATTACTGCAGCCAGTGGATGTTGGCAACACAATTTTGTACTTCTCTCAGCTTGCTGGTTGACAGTACTGCCGTGGGTGCCAGAGATGCAATGACACAAATGCCAGGCAGGGAGGAGAACGACCATCACTTATCAGACAGTTCACAGGGAGATGGTGGGAGACAGACCTGGAACCTGACACAGGAAGCTGAAAGTTACCAATATTTAAGGCTAATATGGACTTTGTTCTTAATGGTTTCCTGCCCCTGCCTTGCATCTGTACTCATGTCCACTTTTCCACCACCATTTTTAGACTTGCAAAAAATAAGACTAAAAGGACAGACACCAAATGCAAATTATTTATTAAAGCTTCTGTCTAGAATCCTGATCTGTCGACCCTCTGTGATCAGCAGAGCCAGACAATGTAGAAACATGCAGGAACTTTTAATTTCTTTCCCTTGAAGTCTAGAACTGAGTTAGGCCTGAAAAGTCTTCTCTTTTCCCAAGGACTTTCTGAGCCCCACAGAGTCCTCCAAATCCATACTTTTCATGGATTGAAAGAAGAGGGTGAGGAGAGAGGTGCATTTAGACATTTTTACCCCTTTCACCTTTTCCTCCAAAAGTTGAGGTCCTAGGTTCCCATAGTTCCCTGGTAAACCCAAGACCCTCCCTGAGGAGGGAGTGGGCATTTAATGGCCAGTAAGGACGCTTTTATTATAAAATACAGAAAAGAAGTAGATGTACCTTTAGAATCAATTGCTTGGGAAAATAGAGAATGAGAAAAAGTTAAGATGAAATTGGTAACTTTAATAAGCAAATCTGTATTTTAGTTATCAGAAGAACTATGTATATTTAAAAAATAGAAATAGTGATCCATCTACTTGGAACAGTCAGCCTCAGACAATTCTTTGTTCAATGGGATTTGTGGCCCGCTTGGATTTGCAGCATCCCCACGAGGGTCGGTCTCTATTAAGCCTCTAAGTTACAAGGTTGAGAGCCCTTATTATTGGTACTGGGGAGCTACTGGAGATTCTGATGACAAATATAAAGTGATATATCTTTAAAATTGGCCAATAGATCACTGGAGACATAGGAGACTGACTAGAGGGAGATTGTTTGATGGTGACACTTTTCTAACTGTGAGCTTTTGGGTTCCAGGCCTCAGTATGGCAGTAGAAACAAAAATAGTTGATAGATATAAAAAATACATACATTTGTTTTTTCTTATTTTTTGCCGCTTGATTGTTGAAAGACAATGAGAAACTCCAGTTTTCAAGTCCTAGTGATTGGCAGGATGATGGTAATAAACAGTTGTCTTTGGGGAAAAGCTGAAGTCAGTTTCAGCTATCCTGAAATAATGGTGATTTATTTGCTGGGTGGGTGGGTGGAGATGGTAACTAAGCAGGCAGTTATAAACATGTGATTGAAGTTCAAGAAAGAGGTCCTGACTGTAGATAGAGATTATGGAGTATTTTTGTAGAATAATTGAAGCCATAAGAAACCAAAAATGCACTCTCTATGAGAAAGAATGAAGAGCTGGAACTCTTGATATTGGATCTAGAGTCTACTAGGGTCAGCTGGCTTTTTCTGACCAGAGAGTAAATATTTTAAGCTCTGTAGGCCAAAGGTCTCTTGCAACTACTTACTTAACTATGCAGTGGTAGAACAACAGCAGCCATAAATAGTATAAAAATGAACTGACACGGCTTTGTTCCAATAAAAATCTATTATAAAAAACAGGTGACTGGTTGGATTTGGTCCAAAGCAGCTTGCTGGCCTTTGGTCTGGAAGCTAAACTCCGTGAGGACAAGGACCATGTCCACTTGGCTCACTACAGTTTCCCCAGCACCTAGCTCAGCACCTGACTTTCAGTAGGTTCTTAATAGATATTTGTTGAATTGATGATTTCTGTAGTAGAATGATTATGTCTATGTTTAGCTTTGCTGGAGCAAGAAAGAAAACCAAGAGCATTCTTAGTGTTTTGAAAACCAAGAACAATCAAGATTTTTTTTTGAAGGTTGCATCTTTGCACTAACTTTTTTTTGCCATTATTAATGTGCAATTACATGAGCAATGTTATGGTTACTAGACTCCCCTATTATCAAGTGCCCAACACATACCCCATTACAGTCAGTGTCCATCAGCATAGTAAGATGTTATAGCATCACTACTTGTCTTCTCTGTGTTGTACTGCCTTCCCCATATCCTCCCCCTGCCCACGCTACGTTATGTCTGCTAATCGTAATACCCCTTTTTCCACCTTATCCCTCCCTTCCCGCCCATCTTCCCCAGTCCCTTTCCCTTTGGTAACTATTAGTCCGTTCTTGGGTTCTGTGAGTCTGCTGCTGTTTGTTCCTTCAGTTTTTTCTTTGTTCTTATACTCCACAGATGAGTGAAATCATTCCATACTTGTCTTTCTCGCCTGGCTTATTTCACTGAGCATAATACCCTCTAGCTCGATCCATATTGTTGCAAATAGTAGGATTTGTTTTCTTCTTATGGCTGAATAATATTCCATTGTGTATATGTACCACATCTTCTTTATCCATTCATCTACTGATGGACACTTAGGTTGCTTCCATTTCTTGGCTATTATAAATAGTGCTGCGAAAAACATAGGGCTGCATATGTCTTTTTCAAACTGGCCTGCTGCATTCTTAGGGTAAATTCCTAGGAGTGGGATTCCTGGGTCAAAAGGTATTTCTATTTTGAGTTTTTTGAGAAACCTCCATACTGCTTTTCACAATGGTTGAACTAATTTGCATTCCCACCAGCAGTGTAGGAGGGTTCCCCTTTCTCCACATCCTTGCCAACATTTGTTGTTGTTTGTGTTTTGGATGGTGGCCATCCTTACTGGTGTGAGGTGATATCTCACTGGGCTTTTAATTTGCATTTCTCTGATGATTAGTGATGTGGAGCATCTCTTCATGTGCCTGTTGGCCATCTGAATTTCTTCTTTGGAGAAGTATCTGTTCAGCTCCTCTGCCCGTTTTTTAATTGGATTATTTGCTTTTTGTTAGTTGAGGTGTGTGAGCCTATTTATATAATTTGGATATCAACCCCTATCGAATATGTCATTTATGAATATATTCTCCCATACTGTAGGATGTCTTTTTGTTCTACTGATGGTGTCCTTTGCTGTACAGAAGCTTTTCACTTCATATAGTCTCACTTGTTCATTTTTGCTTTTGTTTTCCTTGCCCGGGGAGGTATGTTCATGAAGAAGTCGCTCATGTTTATGTCCAAGAGCTTTTTGCCTATGTTTTTTTCTAAGACTTCTATGGTTTCATGACTTACATTCAGGTCTTTGATCCACCTTGAGTTTACCTTTGTGTATGGGGCTACACAGTAGTCCAGTTTCATTCTCTTACATGTAGCTGTCCAGTTTTTCCAAACACCAGCTGCTGAAGAGGCTGTCATCTCCCCAATGTATATCCAAGGCTCCCTTATCAAATATTAATTGACTGTATGTGTTTGGGTTGATGTTTGGATTTTCTATTCTATTCCACTGATCTGTGGGTCTGTTTTTGTGCCAGTACCAAATTGTCTTGATTACTATGGCTTTGTAGTAGAGCTTGAAGTCAGGGAGTGTAATTCCCCCACTGTATTCTTCATTCTCAGGATTGCTTTGGCTATTCAGGGTCTTTTGGGGTTCCATATAAATTTTAGAACTATTTGCTCTAGTTCATTGAAGAATGATGTTGGTATTTTAATAGGGAGTGCATTGAATCTGTAGATTACTTTAGGCAGGATGGCCATGTTGACAATATCAATTCTTCCTCTCCATGAGCATGGGATGTGTTCCCATTTATTGGTATCTTTGTTAATTTCTCTCATGAAAGTCTTGTAGTTTTCAGAGTATAAGTCTTTCACTTCCTTGGTTAGATTTATTCCTAGGTATTTTATTCTTTTTGATGCAATTGTGAATAGAATTGTTTTTCTGATTTCTCTTTTTGGGAGTTCACCATTAGTGTACAGAAATGCAACAGATTTCTGTGAATTAATTTTGTGTCCTGCAACTTTACTGATTTCAGATATTAGATCTAGTAGTTTTGAATTGGATTCTTTAGGGTTTTTTTATGTACAATGTCATGTCATCTGCAAACAGGGACAGTTTGCCTTCTTCCTTACCAATCTGGATGCCTTTTATTTCCTTGTGTTGTCTGATTGCTGTGGCTAGGACCACTAGAACTATGTTGAATAAAAGTGGGAGAGTAGGCATCCTTGTCTTCTGCCAGTCTTAAAGGAAAAGCTTTAAGCTTCTCATGATTAAGTATAATGTTGGCTGTGGGCTTGTCATAAATGGCCTTTATTATGTTGAGGTACTTGCCCTTTATACACATTTTGTTGAGAGTTTCTATCATGAATGCATGTTGAATTTTGTTGAATGCTTTTTCAATACCTATGGAGATGACCATGTGGTTTTTGTCCTTCTTTTTGTTGATCTAGTGGATTATGTTGATGGATTTTCAAATGCTGTACCATTCTTCCATCCCTGGGGTGAATCCCACTTAATCATGATGGATGATCTTTTCAATGTATTTTTGAATTTGGTTTGCTAATATTTTGTTGAGTATTTTTGCATCTATGTTCATCAGAGATGGGATATAGGTCTGTAATTTTCTTTTTTGGTGGTGTCTTTGCCTGGTTTTGGTATTAGAGTGATGTTCGCCTTATAGAATGAGTTTGTGAGTATTCCATCCTCTTCTAATTTTTGGAAAACTTTAAGTAGGATGGGTATTAGGTCTTCACTGAATGTTTGATAAAATTCAGCAGTGAAACCATCTCATCCAGGAGATTTGTTCTTAGGTAGTTTTTTGATTACCAATTCAATCTCCTTGCTGGTAATTGGTCTATTCAGATTTTCTGTTTCTTCCTGGGTCAGCATTGGTAGGTTGTATTTTTCTAGAAAGTTCTCCATTTCCTCTAGGTTATCCAGTTTGTTAGCATATAATTTTTCATAGTATACTTTCATAATTCTTTGTATTTCTCTGGTGTCTGTAGTGATTTTTCCTTTCTCATTTCTGATTCTGTTTATGTGTGTAGACTCTTCTTCTTGATAAGTCTGGCTAGGGGTTCATCTATATTTTTTATTTTCTTTAAGAACCAGCTCCTGTGCCGGCATATGTGAAACAAATACTAACAGAGTAAACGGAGGAAATAGAAAGCAATGCACTCATTTAAGGAGACTTCAACACACCACTCACTCCAAAGGAATGATCAACCAGACAGAAAATAAGTAAAGACATAGAGGCACTGAACACACTAGAACAGATGGACCTAACAGACATCTACAGAACTCTACACCCAAAAGCAACAGGATACACATTCTTCTCAAGTGCACATGGAACATTTTCCAGAATAGACCACATACTAGACCACAAAAAGAACCTCAGTAAATTGAAAAATATTGAAATTCTACCAACCAATTTCTCAGATCACAGACATATAAAACTAAAATAAATTTTAGAAAGAAAATAAAAAGGCTCACAAATACATGGAGACTTAACAACATTCTCCTAATTAATCAATGGGTTAAGGACCAAATCAAAACAGAAATCAAAGAATATATGGAGACTAATGACAACAACAACACAAAGCCACAACATCTGTGGGACGCAGCAAAGGCAGTTCTAAGAGGAAAGAATATTGCAATCCAGGCCTATTTAGAGAAGGAAAAACATTCCCATATGAATAGTCTAAAGACACAATTGCTGAAATTGGAAAAAGAAAAACAAATGAGGTCCAAAATCACCAGAAGGAGGGACATAATAAAGATCAGAGAAGAAATAAATAAAATTGAGAAGAATAAAACAATTGAAAAAAATCAATGAAACCAAGAGCTGGTTCTTTGAAAAGATAAACAAAATAGATAAACCCCTAGCCAGACTTATTAAGAGAAAAAGAGAATCTACACACATACACAGAATCAGAAATGAGAAAGGAAAAATAACGACGGACCACATAGAAATACAAAGAATTATAAGACAATATTATGAGAATCTATATACTAACAAGCTGGAAAACCTAGAAAATGGACAACTTCTAAGAAAATACAACCTTCCAAGACTGACCAAGCAAGAAACAGAAAAACTAAACAGACCAATCACCAGCAACGAAATTGAATCGGTAATCAAAAAACTACCAAGAACAAAACCCTTGGACAAGATGGATTCACCACTGAATTCTACCAGGCATACAGAGAAGAAATAACACCCATTCTCCTTAAGGTTTTCCAAAAAATAAAAGAGGAGGGAATACTTCAAACTCATTCTATGAGGCCAGCATCACTCTAATACCAAAACCGGGCAAAGACCTCACCAATAAAGAAAATTAAAGACCAATATCCCTGATAAATGTAGATGCAAAAATACTCAACAAAATATTAGCAAACCGAATTCAAAAATACATCAAGAGGATCATACACCATGATCAAGTGGGATTCATCCCAGGGATGCAAGGATGGTACAACATTCGAAAATCCATCAACATCATCCACCACATCAACAAAAAGAAGAACAAAAACCATATGATCATCTCCACAGATGCTGAAAAAACATTTGACAAAATTCAGCATCCATTCATGATTAAAACTCTCAACAAAATGGGTATAGGTGGCAAGTAGCTCAACATCATAAAGGCCATATATGACAGACCCACAGCGAACATCATACTTAACAGCAAGAAGCTGAAAGCTTTTCATCTAAGATCGGGAACAAGACAGGGATGCCCACTCTCTCCACTGTTATTCAACATAGTACTGGAGGTCCTAGCCCCGGCAATCAGATAAAACAAAGAAATACAAGGCATCCAGATTGGTAAAGAAGAAGTCAAATTGTCACTATTTGCAGATGACATGATATGGTACATAAAAAAACCCTAAAGACTCCACTCCAAAACTACTAGAACTACTATCTGAATTCAACAAAGTTACAGGATACAAAATTAACACACAGAAATCTGTTGCTTTCCTATACACTAATGATGAACTAAAAGAAAGAGATATCAGAAAAACAATTCCATTCACAATTGCACCAAAAAGAATAAAACACCTAGGAATAAACCTAATGAAGGAAGTGAAAGACCTATACCCTGAAAGCTACAAGACACACCTAAGAGAAATTAAAGGGGACACTAACAAATGGAAATGCATCCCATGCTCTTGGCTGGAAGAATAAATATTGTCAAAATGGCTATACTACCTAAAGCGATCTACAGATTCAACACAATCCCCATCAAAATACCAACAGCTTTCTTCAATGAACTGGAGCAAATAATTCTAAAATTCATATGGAACCACAAAAGACCCGAATACCAAAGCAATCCTGAGAAGGAGGAATAAAACAGGGGGAATTACACTCCCTGACTTCAAGCTCTACTACAAAGCCACAGTAATCAAGACAATTTGTTTTTGGCACACAAACAGACCCACAGACCAGTGGAACAGAATAAAAAATCCAAACATTAACCCAAACATATACAGTCCATTTATATATGCTAAAGAAGCCTTAGAAATGGGGAGATGACAGCCTCTTCAGCAGCTGGTGTTGGCAAAACTGGACAGCTACATGTAAGAGAATGAAACTGTACTAGTGTCTAACCCCATACACAAAAGTAAACTCAAAATGGATCAAAAACCTGACTGTAAGTTATGAAACCAAAAAACTCTTAGAAAAAAACATACCAAAAATCTCTTGGACATAAATATGAGCAACTTCTTCATGAACATATCTCCCTGGGCAAGGGAAACAAAGGCATAAATGAACAAATGGGACTATATCAAGCTGAAAAGCTTCTGTACTGCAAAGGACACCATCAGTAGTACAAAAAGACATCCTACAGTATGGGAGAATATATTCATAAATGACACATCCGATAAGGGGTTGACATCCAAAATATATAAAGAATTCATGCACCTCAACAAACGAAAAGCAAATAATCCAATTAAGAAATGAGCAGAGGACATGAATAGACACTTCTCAAAAGAAGAAATTCACATGGCCAACAGGCACATGAAAAGATGCTCCACATAGCTAATCATCAGAGAAATGCAAATTAAAACCACAATGAGATATCACCTCACACCAGTGAGGATGGCCAACATCCAAAACACAAACAACAACAAATGTTGGCAAGGATGTGGAGAAAAGGGAACCCTCTTACACTGCTAGTGGGACTGCAAATTAGTTCAACCATTGTGGAAAGCAGTATGGAGGTTCCTCAAAAAACTCAAAATAGAAATACCATTTGACCCAGGAATTCCACTCCTAGGAATTTACCCTAAGACTGCAGCAGCCCAGTTTGAAAAAGACATATGCAGCCCTATGTTTATCGCAGCACTATTCACAATAGCCAAGAAATGGAAGCAACCTAAGTGTCCATCAGTAGATGAATGGATAAAGAAGATGTGGTACATATACACAATGGAATATTATTCAGCCATAAGAAGAAAACAAATCCTACCATTTGCAACAACATGGATGGAGCTAGAGGGTATTATGCTCAGTGAAATAAGCCAAGCCGAAAAAGACAAGTATCAAATGATTTCACTCATATGTGGAGTATAAGAACAAAGAAAAAAACTGAAGGAACAAAACAGCAGCAGACTCACAGAACCCAAGAACGGACTAATATTTACCAAAGGGGAAGGCACTGGGGAAGATGGGTGGGAAGGGACGGATAAGAGGGAAAAAGGGGCATTACAATTAGCAGATGTAATGTTGGGGCAGCGTGGGGAGGGCTGTACAACTCAGAGAAGACAAGTAATGATTCTATAGTATCTCACTAAGGTGTTGGACAGTGACTGTAATGGGGTTGGTGGGGGGCACCTGATGAAGGTGGTAGTTTAATATTCATAATACTGCACATGTAATTGTAAATTAATGATACCAAAGTAAATTATAAATTTTAAAAAAAGAACCAGCTCCTGCTTTCATTGATTTTTCTATTGTTGTATTCTTCTTCATTTTATTTATTTCTGCTTTAATCTTTATTATGTCCCTCCTTCTACTGACTTTGGGCCTCATTTGTTCTTCCTTTTCTAGTTTCATTAATTGTGAGTTTAGACTGTTCATTTGGGATTGTTCTTTCCTGAGGTAGGCCTGTATTGCAGCATATTTCCCTCTTAGCATGGCCTTCACTGCATCCCACAGAGTTTGTGGTGTTGAATTATTGTTTTCTTTAGTCTCCATATATTGCTTGATCTCTGTTTTTATTTGGTCATTGATCCATTGATTATTTAGGAGCATGTTATTAAGCCTCCATGTGTTTGTGAGCTTTTTTGTTTTCTTTGCAAATTTATTTCTAGTTTCATACCTTTGTGGTCTGAGAAGCTGGTTGGTACAATTTAAATCTTTTTGAATTTACCGAGTCTCTTTTTGTGGCCTAGTATATGATCTATTCTTGAAAATGTTCCATGTGCACTTGAGAAGAATGTGTATCCTGTTGCTTTTGGATGGAGTGTTCTGTAGATGTCCGTTAGGTCCATCTGTTCTAATACATTGTTCAGTGCCTCTGTCTCTTTATTTATTTCTGTCTGGTCTATCTGTCCTTTGGATTGAGTGGTATGTTAACGTCGCCCAAAATGAATGCATTGCATTCTATTTCCCCCTTTAATTCTGTTAGTATTTGTTTCACATATGTAGGTGATCCTGTGTTGGGTGCATAGATATTTAAAATAGTTATATCCTCTTGTTGGACTGACCTTTTATCATTATTTAATGTCCTTCTTTGTCTCTTACTTTCTTTGTTTTGAAGTCTATTTTGTCTGATACAAGTACTGTAACACCTGTTTTTTTCTCCCTATTATTTGCATGAAATATCTTTTTCCATCTACTTTCAGGCTGTGTATGTCTTTGGGTTTGAAGTGAGTCTGTTGTAGGCAACATATAGAATGGTCTTGTTTTTTTATTCATTCACTGACTCTATGTCTTTTGATTGGTGCATTCAGGCCATTTACATTTATGGTGATTATCAGTAGGTATGTACTTATTGCCATTACAGGCTTTAGATTTGTGGCTACCAAACGTTCAAGGGTAATTCCCTTACTATCTAACAGTCTAAGTTAATTTACTTTGTATGCTATTACAAGCACAACCTAAAGGTTCTTTTTTTTTCCTCCTTTTTCTTCCTCCTCCATTCTTTGTATGTTATGAATGATATTCTGTACTCTTTGTCTATCCCTTGGGTGACATCTATTTAATCTTAGGAATACTTCCATCTATAGGAGTCCCTCCAAAATACACTGTAGAGGTGGTTTGTGGGAGGTAAATTGTCTCAGTTTTGCTTATCTGAATTGTTTAATCCCTCCTTCAAATTTAAATGATAACCTTGCCAAATAAAGTGTTCTTGGTTTGAGGCCCTCCTGCTTCATTGCAGTAAATATATCATGCCCCTTCCTTTTGGCCTGTAAGGTTTCTATTGGGAAATCTGATGACAGCCTAATGAGTTTTCCTTTGTATGTGCTCTTTTTTCTCTCTCTAGCTGCTTTTAAAAGTCTGTCTTTATCCTTGATCTTTGCCATTTTAATTACTACATGTCTTGATGTTTTCTTACCTGAATCCCTTGTGTAGGGAGATCTTTCCATCTCAATGGCTTGAGAGACTATCTCCTTCCCAAGATTGGGGAAGTTTTCAACAATTACCTCCTCAGTGACACTTTCTATCCCTTTTTCTCTCTCTTCTTCTTTTGGTACCCCGATTATGCCAATATTGTTCTGTTTGGATTGGTCACACAGTTCTCTCAATATTCTTTCATTCTTAGAGATTCTTTTTTCTCTCTGTGCCTCCCCTTCTTTGTATTCCTCATCTGTAATTTCTATTCCATTTACCCTCTCTTCTACTATATCTAATCTGCTTTTAAATCCCTCCATTGTATGTTTTATTTCAGATATGGAATTTCTGAATGATTGACTCTCCATCTTAAGTTTGTTCCTGAGTTCTTGAATATTTTTCTATACCTCCATAAGAATGTTTATGATTTTTATTTTGAACTCTCGTTCAGGAAGATTGGTGAGTTCAGTTTCATTTGGCTCTTTTTCTGGTATTTGTGAGATTTTGGTCTGAACCATGTTCTTTTGACATTTCATATTTCTGTGTGGTGCCCTCTATTGCCCAGAAGCTCCAGTCTCTGGAGCTGCTCAGCCCCTAGAGTGAGGTTGGGGTCATAGGGGAGCAGAGCTGGTGCCTGGGGGGAGGAAAGATGTTTTCTCATTCCCATCTGCCCTGCTTGTCTCCTGTATGAGAGCCAGTGGGCCAAGTACAGAGCTGTAAGCCTCTGTGCTTGGCATCTCTAGCTGTTGTAGGTGGGTCCTCCCTCTGCCTGGCCTGATGCCATAGCAGTGACTGCCGGTTTGCGAGCAGGTGCCATCAGGCCAGGACGAAGGCTCAGCTTTCTGCTCCTCAAAGTTCCCAATCTGCTGGGCAGAGCACGCTCAGACAACCTTGTCCAGCTCTCCCTTCTCCCACACAGCAAGCTCCATGAAGTCCCCGCCCTTTCAGCAGCCCTCTCGCTGCTAGGGAGCCTGTCAGATCACCTGCCTTTCCTCTGTCACTGAGTGGCTGGATGTGGATCCCGTCCTCCACAAAAGGCTGGAATCTGTCTCTCAAGCACTCTGCCTGTCCCAGCTCTCCATCCTCCAGAGCACCACACAATGTAGGTTTCTGCTTGCAAAGCGGACCTCCAGGGCTAGGTGTTCAGCAGTCCCAGGATTCCACCCCTTCCGCACTCTGTTTCTCTTCCTCCCATGTGTGAGGTGGGGTGGGGGAAGGGCTTGGGTCCTGCTGGATCAAGGCTTTCGTATGTTACCCTGTTTTGTGAGGTCTGCCCTTTTCATGAGGTCTGCATGCAGTCTGGTGCAGGCTTCTTTCCTGTTGCTGTTTTAGGATTAGTTGTATTAAGTATATTTTCACACTATCTGTGGTTTTGGGACGAGTTCTGTGACTCACCTCTCACACCGCCATCTTGAATCTCGAACATCAAGATTTTATGACGTAGACAAAATCAAGAAAGGACACTGCTTTCTAACAAAGAAAAGTCAGGCAAGAGTGATAACACTGATCAATTATAAATGATGAGGAATTACAATTTTTTTTGACAAGTACTAGCAAGTTAGACATTGAGGTATAAAAGATAAGAATAAAAGATCACAGGATTGTTATCATAAAAAGTATAATATATCCACAAAAATAACCTGGGTGTTAAGATATAAAAATAGCTTTATGAAGGAGTTTGCATAGTCTAACTTCAGTTACTGCCCTTAACATTTTAAAATTTTTAGTCAAAAATATGTTATTTTAATTATAATCCAAAATCTGTGGCTATATTTTTATAAATCTAACATCAGTGATTTTGTGAACTGTTTGAGGGAGAATCAGTCAAAGTTGGTTTTTGACATTATGGAGATAAAATAACCAGCTTGACAAATAGTTTAAGTAGTTGTGTTGCCGTTTGTCAAGAATTTTCTTTTAGCTATTTTTCCTTAAATTTAGGAGCTTAATTTTAGTGAATTTCCAACTTCATTTTATGAAGTCAATATTAAACACATGATTTAAATATTTTCTTTTTATTATTAGTTTCCAATATTTACTTATTCCTTCCAGATTATCCCACAGAGCTGTTGGAATTACTCCATAATGATTTCAAAGAAAATTTTCTTCTCCAAACACTCTAATCCCAAGGCAAATTGATAGATTTCTAATGAATAAATTCCAGGAGGAAAACATCAGCATTTTTGTACTTCAATTCAGAGTATTTAATTCCCTCATTCTACACTGTAGCCACCTGTCATTCTAAGTTTATGCATTTTTAACAATAGAAAATTATTATTTTTTTGTACAATGTCCATCACCTTTGTGTCATTTGATACCTAGTGTGTTAGTTTGTTATGTCTGTGCAAGAGGGAGAAAAACAACACCATAAACATGTCTAATCATGTCATTGAAGCTTTTCTTGGAATAATTGAAGTGTGATGATGGAGCAGGAAGAAAAGAGGGAATAGAAATTGAGGAAAAGGGTCTCAGCCTGAATTTTCCAAATTGGCTATTTTTCTGGTTAATTCTTCATCTTTCCTCATCACCATGTCTGAATTGAGAAAATCTTCCTAATGATAATAAACTATGTCAAGAACAGATGGCTGATTTGATGTGATGAAAATAGCTGTGTCAATTGAGAGTATTTTTTTCCTTAGCCATTTGCTTTTCATCACTCTGGGGTTGGTGGTTCATGTGTTTTTGTTTTTTGTTTTTTGTTTTTTTTTCTTTTACAGAATTTACCCTTAGCCCAACATAATGTGGTATATCTCTCCCCAAAAGCAGTTTGGACCCTTTTCCCTGAAAGAAAGAATGAAAAAGTAGCTTTTTTTAAAAAACCAATTATCACCTTTCCTGCCTTTTCAGCTTTAGTTAAGTTACTTTTGGAAGGATCAGTTTACAACAAATGTTTTATGTCAGGAATTTTGCAGTTTCATAGGCCCTGACAGCTTGGCATGAAAAGAGGTGGCATTATGTCAATTATAAATGAGTATGCTATTTACATACTAATTAAACTTTGCACTAGTGGGGTCAAAGAATGTCATTTGGAGCACCCCAGTTATTCTGTTTATATCATTGTTGTCTATTTAGACAGTCTATTGTTTGGCATGTCACAGCCTCATCCCTTAAATGCCACCTTGTAACCTTGCACTACTTTAAAAATACTACCCCCCTGCTTGACAAATCAAACAGAATCAGCATATATCAAGCAAAGGGAATTCCCAGATTCACCTTGCTTCATCCAGCATCGTGTTTGGTGGTGATGATGGCGATGATGATTGTCATGGCGTTTACCAATTGCTTCCTCTATGCCATACCTGTGGGTTTTGCTAAACAATTTTTATATTTTAACTTAATCTTCAAAGTAAGGTGGGAATGGCTTATTAGACCTTTTTACACATGAGGCAGTCGTGGTTGCACAGCCTGTAAGTGAGGACATTAGGACCCAGGGTGTGTGCTGTGGTCCACCGTACCATCCTGCTTTCTGCTCTGCTGTGTCACTCATCCACGGTGTCCCACTGCTGTCAGATGTGGCTGGGGTTACTGAAAGTATGCCCAGAGCAGGAATATTGCTGTCATCTCGATCCATTTCCTTAAGGAAGAAAGGGATGAACAATAAAAAGCATAGGCATATTACCCAGTCTGTTATTCCTTATTTATGTCAGAAATATGTCACAAATACAGCCTCACATTACATACCTATCTCCCCTGCCTTTCAGTTACAACTTATCCTTTTTTGTTCCAAAGCAGGATGCCCCCGTCTGTTGGCAATGCCCTTTTACGTGGAATTCCACATATGCTCTATGAACCAAACTCAGGAATATCCATTGTGTCCATTAATTTAAAAAATGAAAAGTGATTAATTGCCAATTGAGCTATTTTATTCTCCTGATTTGTGTCTGCAGATGATAGTTTATTGCATTTAGCTAAAGACATTTTTCCTCACTGGATAAGGAGTAGAATCAATGTTCTATCATACCTGAGTGGGAGTTGGCTTAACAAGATTTGCCACGACAAAGAGCAAGATCAGAGTCTTTCCTGGCAGGGTCGGGTAGGAACGAGCTCACCATCCGTGAGGGGATTTTTTTGCACTCCAGGCTTGAGAGTACAGAGCTGGCATCCTTGGCATTGTCAACAGAGCGCAGGTCTGTATTTCCTCCTTCTTTAAAAATGACAGGAACAGAAAGCTTAGATAGTTGACATTGAAATAACTTGCCAAGAGAGGGTTGAATGTATGATCCTTTACAGCTTTTTCCTCACTATTTTCAACAATCTTCAAGGTTGAAATAATTCCATAATAGAGTCAAAAATCCAGGGGAAGAAAAGTAAGGAAATATATACTTTAGCTCTCCATCTTCCCAGCTGCCACACCACATTTCAGGAAATGTGACATAGTTTTGCTCCACGACCTTGCCAAAGGAAAAAAAAACAACAACTAAATTTTAAACTGATAAGTCGAATGGTTCCAGAGATATCAACTTGTGAAAAGTCACAATTTTGTATTGTACTGAAAAGCCACCTTCCAATGCAGGGACTACCGTCACTCTTTAGTATCCAGCAGAGCCCCCCACTGCGCTTTGTCAGTCACTAGCAACATCCAAATCTTCCCGTAAAAGTAATTCACACTTTTTTCACAACACTGTTGCTTTAATTACCATTGAACTCTGCTGATGCTCAGGCAGGCCTGGCAGGACCAAGGGAGGGTCAGAACCACAAAAGAAGCAAATAGCTTTTTTCCCTCCTTACTTTATTATTAACAAACCATCTCTGATGGAAATGTTCCTAGTTCTGAGGCCTGGACTTAACTCTGGGTCCCTTGGCATATTCATTACCAAAAGAGACCTACAGATGCCATTCTGAGAGAGACAGAAAGAAAGAGAGAGAGAGAGAGAAAAGGAGGGGGAGAGGGAGAGGGAGAGAGAGAAAGAGATACTACCTATAATCCTAATTAGAAATTAGAAATTTTGGCAAAGAGCAAACTTAGCTACTCAAAACTGGCAAACAATGAATGCATTTCTCATATAACTTCCATTTTATGCAAATGAACATAGATTTCATACCATACCATCTTGTCAGATAAATGTCAATTTATCTACTTATTTACTGTGTATTATTTTTTCAGGATTAGTTGACACGATAAATCATGCACCAAAGAAAACCATAGACCTGCCAAAATCCACCAGTGCAGAACCGTGTACAAAGAGCCTATGCTTTGTAAATAATATGACAGCAATATGTTGGGCATAGCATCTTATGTGTATAAGGCAGCTTTCATCTCATATCACAAAAGATTTTCCAATAAAATTTTTCCTGTGAAACTGGCTTTCACAGCCTCCTCCACATAGAACATGAAGGTGCCTCTCAGTAGCTTCACAAAGACTTTTAGGGAAGAAATAAATAGGTCTGTGACCATTCCTAAATGACTTAAAGGACTACTAAGCTTTCTCCTGACTTTAAAATTCCATATTTAAAGCATCATTATTTAAAGTTATACTGTAGGCTTGTCTATGTATCATCAAGTAATTATTGCTACTATTGTTTATCATTTATCATTTACTGATTCATGATCTGATTTGTCAGCACTGTGCAGAGTTTAGGGGGAAAGTGTGGTGTTGTGATAAATTAATTAACACAGGTAGAATAATCGGGTCCTGTTGTAGAGCAACTGACTCCTATTCCAACTCCCCTATCATTTGGTTCCAGCCTTTTAAAATAGGTATCTTTACTCCCATCTGTGTAAGCCCTATATTCAGTAGTTCCACAATCGAATTGATCATCAGGATTTTCTGGAGAGAGGGCATTTAATAAACTGGAACATCTTGGAAGGGAGGTATAATATTTGTCACTTTAAAAGAGTGCCTTGAATTAAGATAATGTGCTAGGTTTGGAAATTTTCTTGAATCAAACTTTTCTGTTTATTTCCTTACTTTCAACATCTGTCTCCAACCATTTTCTATAGAAATCTTACTGATCTTTCAAGGTCTAGTTTTAGTAGCATACATCCCATGCAGCATTTACCAATTCTTTAGCTGGTAGTAGTCCCTAAACCTTGTCAAAACTGTGATAGTATTAAATACCTTCCCCAAGACTTCAACCTCCTATAAGTTGCCATTACCCATATTTTAATCTTTGTTTTTTCTCATATATTTATCTTATTAAAATATAACTTTTTTCATATGATATATAGGTGATAACATTCTTCTTTGAATCCATATTACATAAAAATATGTATTCTGCCTGTGAAATAAGTGCCTGAATTTAGTTTCATGCAGCATGTAAGACTATAAAGTTGAAGTGACTAACTCCTGTTCATATATTCATTTATAGGGCACAAACATTACACAGCAGACGGAATTTTTCAAGGGTGGCTGAACCAATATATATTCCATCCTACATCGTCTCCTTAAGATGTTGAGAAATCCTGCTACTGAGAGGTGGCATCTATGTTCATTCATCTTAAACCTGGGCCCATCTTTATAACTCCTTCAACTAAAAATAATATAGTGGAAGTGACCAGTGGTGACTTCTGGAGCCAAGTCACAAAAAAGTGACACAGCTTCTTCCTGGGTTGCTCTCTTGGGTGCCAGACCATGAAGGCCCAGAACTGACAGGTCAGGAGTCTGGCTGCCCTGGAGCCTCCATGCTGGAGAGTCCATAGGACGGGGAAGCCTGGTGATGAAAAAGATCCCAATGCTTTCAGCCCCCGGCAGTTTGGGTGGGACCCCAAACATCAAGGGTCAGAGAGAAACTACTCCCATTCTGTCCTAATTCCTGAGCACAGAATCCATGAACATGACATGTGGCCATTTTATGCTACTACATTTTCAATAATTTGTTATTGAGAAGTAGTCATTGGAACACCTAATTTTAGGCACTAGAGATCCAAAATGAGCAAAATAAACTCTATCCCTGCTCCTAAGAAGCTTGTAAATTCTGTGGTACAAAACCAAAATAAATACACAAACGAGATAGAAACCTTTCATCCTGTGAATTTAAACTGTTGTTATTTTAACAGCTTTGTTGAGGCATACTTGATATATAATAAAATGCACATATTTAAAGTGTAAAATTTGATATGTTTTGACCTAGAAAACCATCACCATAGTCAAGATGATGAAAGGCCCACTGCCACCAAAGTTTTCTCATGTCCCTTTGTAATCCTTTCCTGCACTCAAGCAGCCACTGGTCTGCATTCTGTCACTTTAGATTCATTTGCATTTGTATAATTTTATATAAATTGAAATCATACAGTATATTCTCTTTATTGTCTAGTCTATTTTACTCAGTATAATTATTTTGAGATTTATCTATTTGTTGCATATATCAATAACTATTCCCTTTTATTACTATTCTATTGTGTAGATACACCATCTTTGATTTAACCATTTGCGTTGTTTCCAGTTTGTAGCTATTACAAATACAGCTGTTGCTATAAACATCATGTGCAAGTCTTTGTGTGGACATACACTTCTATTTTTCTTGAGTGGAATGGTTTCCTTCCTGCATATGGCCCAAGAACTCTCTCAAGGGAGTAAGATGGGGCAATTTTAAAACTCATCTTATTTGCTTTCCATCTCTCAGATTTCACTTGCTTTAGTTGCTTAATGTCCAATGTCTTGAAAACTGTATATGTATTCATAAATTTTTCCTTATTATTAGTTATTTCAGGTGGGAGGGTAAATATGGTTCTTGTTACTCAGCCTTGGTACTTTCTCCTTCTTTGTATTCCCTCTGAGTTAAGGATTTGAGGCAGAATAATATTTGCTCCCTCTTTGTGTCTCCTAGAAATGTGCTTTACAAATGCAACTGGGCGTTTGTGTCATAGAGTCTTCTGGAGTCTTTCCTAATGTCTGATTTTGACTCAGGTTTCTGCAACTTATTAGTTATGTGACTGGACAAGTTACTTAGCTTCTCCAAGCCTCAGTTTTATCATCTTCATAATATTAATAATATCAATAATAACAATAACAGAAGCAATCATAAAAAAATAATAAACATAACCATTTCATAAGGTTGGTGAAAGGTTAGAAGAGAGTTCATGGAAAATAACAGCCACAATGTCTGGAACATCATGTGCTCTCAACAAATGCTACTGATAATCACTGATATAATTTTAAGAGTGGCTGTCAGAACAATGAGAAATTGTGTCAAAACCTTGAATAAAAGAAACATGGCAAATAGCTATAATATCATTGCATGAAATACTTAGAAATAAAGGTGGTTCCTCATACACTCTGAAGAAAGGCTCTAGGTTTCATTCCTTTTCCAAATCCCATCACTAGAGAATTGACATTCTGCAACCTTTACACACAAAAGCTTCCAGAAATTCAGTCAACTCATGTTAGGGATCTGGGAAAGGAACTTAAAGTTTAGTCAACAGAAATGATCCTCTCAGAGAAACTTGTTCTATCCACTAGGGCTGAAGGAGGGGAGATGTGCTGTAGAGCCTAATGCAGTTTGTAGAGTGAGTTTGCAGAGGGAAGCTCTCCATGTTGAACTGACTGAGAATTCTCTGATTGAGCAAGCTCTAGAGCCAGATGAGTCCGCTGAGGCAGAGAACTAGCTTCTTAGATTCAACATTCTGGTGAGTTCAACTTTCAGCTACAACAGTATTGAATAGCTAGTTAAATTGTGTGTGTGCGTGCGTGTGTGTGTGTGTGTGTGTGTGTGTGTGTGTGTGTGTGTGTGTGTGTGTTGTCCATGGAGAAATTAAATGGAGTCTCAAAATTTTCCTTTGTTTTATGGCAATTTGAATCTTCACATAAAAGCTGGTAGGTATGGACAATGTGAGCTGCATGAGAGTTTGAAAGATCTTTAGCTGCTAGAAAATTTAAAAGATTAGCATTAAAAATCACAACCCTTTTTAAGCACTCTTCCTGAAAACCCAACTATGCCAAGTGAGAGTTGCCCTAGCTCCAATGTGACTGGGGCCTGAAGCTATATAATGCTGTGAACCTGGTGAAGCACCAAGGAGGAACTTTGGTGCCAAACCAGGGTATATGGGCTGGAGGAAGGCATATTTAAATAATTCTATGCAATACTGCTTTTAGATCCAGACAAAAGCTGCCCCCACCTTGAGCCCTGTGCTGTGCTGGGCTTACTTTGTTCCTTCTCTGGTCCTTTTTAGTTCTTCTTAAGGGGTCAAGTATGTCTGGTCCTTTTTAGTTCTTCTTAAGGGGTCAAGTATTCAAAGTACCAAAAGGCTTTCCCAACTGGGCCCTTCTAGACCATGCTCTAGATATACTAGACCCCCAAATTCCTGCCCAAATGGCCCCAAGCCACTTGTAGGGCTTATGCAGTCCTTTTTTCCTTTGGTCATTTTCTTAGGGGTAGACTTTACTAATGGCCTCTACACCCTGAGAGCTAGCTGTGGACTGCATAGAAATGAAGGAAGATGTGTGCAGCAGACACAGGAAAGGACCCTCACAGTGTAGGGGTGGGAAGAAGTGTAGGTGGGTCAGGGCTGAGTTAAGGTTTTCCTCTTCTGCCAGTTCCAGCAAAGGACTCCAAGAATCCCAAAGATTCTAATTGACACCTGGACTTCCAGATTTTTTATTGCAGTATATTAATCAAGATAAGAAGATAAAGTCTATTTTAGTCAATAGTTTCCTAGCTTGATTTGTAATGATAAATAGTATATAGGCTTCTCTTTGTCTTCTTCCTTCAGGCACTTTGAATGTTAGGGGTAATCCTTACTTTGTGACTTTATCCCCAATAGGTTTGTCTTTCTTTCCATTGTTTTTCTCCTCCATGTACGATGGAAAGATAAAACTGAGGTCAGAGGAACAAAACACAGATGAATCAGCCAAATCCTTTGTCCTAAGGTGTCTACTTTATGATCTTCAGCATAATCACCACCTCTGCAGTCTTCACAGTGTAATGAAATGCTTTCTTCTTTGGCATCTTTGGAGGATACAGTCAGCAGCATGATCTCTAAGTCCTACAGTCCCTGGAACCCTAGTCAGTCTTTGTGTGTCCCTGATCTGCTCCACACCCTGTTTGAAATTCTCCCGGTGGCGCATGGGTGCCAGCATTTGACCTGCCTCTCAGAGACACTGTGTGGTCTTAACAACTTCTGCCATTCTTTTCCCTCTTCATCTGCCCTTCCCAGTGCTATCGTTAAGCCTTTGATATACCCACCACCCACATCTGCTGAGACAGGGAAGATTCGTCCCCAGAAATGTTGATTTCCTTATTTCCTACCTTGTGAGCATGTCTTCAAGTTGCAGCTAAGGATTTGTCTCTTCTTAGGGAACACCTCTCTGAGGTAGTAGGAGAGAAGTAGGTTTGGAGTCACATAAACTGTATTTCAGTTCAGTGCTTTGTTACTGTGAAACCTCACATAGGTCAGTCAACCTTTTAGAGCCTCAGTCTATCAATAAACAGGTATAAGAGGACCATTCCCACATGATTAGATGGTATAATTGATGTAAACTACCTGGCATGTTTTAGACCATTTCCTATGTTGACTCTTTAGGTCAACATAAGCTTTTCTTCTTCTATGTGTCCATAATTCCTATAACAAACCCTAGGTAGCCAGAACAGTAACATGAAGACACCAAACATTAAAAATGTATAATTTGAGGAAGGATTCTAGGGTACATTCAGAACCCTAGATTTAGTTTCTTTAGTGACTGGATTCTAGGGTACTTTCAGAAAATGTGCCGGAAAGGTAGACTGAGACCACATTGGGATCTGCATTTTAATTAATTAATTAACTTAAAAAAATTTTTTTAGTGCACAGCTTAATGAATTTTGACATGCGTATACACTCATGTAACTATCGCCCACATCAACATGCCGAACATTCTCACTGACTTTTCCCCCTTCACCTATTTCACCCATCCTCCCACCCCACCCCCCTGGCAACCACCAGTCTGTTCTCTGTGTTTATGAGTCTGTCTCTGTTTCATTTGTTTGTTCATGTTTTGTTTTTTAGATTCCATGTAGAAGTGAAGTCATATGGTATTTGTGTTTCTCTGTCTGACTCGTCTCACTTAGCATAATACCTTTAGGTCCATCCTTGCTGAGACAGGTACTTCACATTAAATGAAAAAATTTGACCTACTGCCATTTCTTAGAATTGCTGGAGTGAATACAGAAACTTCCCATCTACTTTAGATAAAATATAATTAACCATCTTAAAACACATGGGATGACATGTTGCCAAGGAAAGCTCTGAGACTTCATTGCCCACGACCATACAACAGCTTAGTTACCAAAAGCAGGCTCACCATCACATCAGGGATAGGTTCTAAATAAACTGGCTATGGCATTATGCTTTGAACCTAATGAGACTATCATATTTTTAATACTCATTTGTTCCCAAACTAGACACACCGTTTTGTAAGGATTTTTCTTAGTGATTTTTTTTAAATGAAATCCCTACCAAGTGGGGATACTAATGATTTAGCCTCATACCAAGTTGGAGTTTCTCCAGTGTGAAAAGGAATATGGCAAGCTACCAACCAAAAGACTAGTTGCAGGTTGCAGGCAGAAACCAGATTGGTGATAATTGCTGGCGTAGTGCCCAGCACAGTGTCTTTTTTTTTTTTTGTGTGTGTGTGTGTTTTATTTTTTATTTATTTATTTATTTTTTTAATATAATTTATTTTATCATTAATTTACAATTACATGTGCAATATCACGATTATTAAACTACCCCTTCATCAGGTCTCCCCCACCAACCCCATTACAGTCACTGTCCATCAGCGTAGTGAGATGCTATAGAATCACTACTTGTCTTCTCTGAGTTGTACTGCCCTCCCCGTGACCCCCCAACATTACATTTGCTAATCGTAATGCCCCTTTTTCCCTCTTATCCCTCCCTTCCCGCCCATTTTCCCCAGTCCTTTCCCTTTGGTAACTATTAGTCCGTTCTTGGGTTCTGTGAGTCTGCTGCTGTTTTGTTCCTTCAGTTTTTTTCTTTGTTCTTATACTCCACATATGAGTGAAATAATTTGATACTTGTCTTTTTCGGCTTGGCTTATTTCACTGAGCATAATACCCTCTAGCTCCATCCATGTTGTTGCAAATGGTAGGATTTGTTTTCTTCTTATGGTGAATAATATTCCATTGTGTATATGTACCACATCTTCTTTATCCATTCATCTACTGATGGACACTTAGGTTGCTTCCATTTCTTGGCTATTGTAAATAGTGCCCAGCACAGTGTCTTATACACAGACATGCTCAGAAAGTGCTATTGGGTCTGGCCAAGGCTTCCATATTCCAACAAAGGACCCTCCCTTGAAGACGTCACATTTATTCAACCTAGAACTGGAAGGAAGGCAGCAGTATGAGCAGCCTCCAATTAGCCAGAAGATTTTAATCTACTTTGCAGAACTAATCGAATGGTTGTGCTTCCCCCGTGTTCACATGAATTGCACCCTAGCTGGAGGTTAACGGACTAAACAATAGCAGTAGCAATTAAATGGATGTAAATGAATGTGATAGGCTAATTCTCACAAGGAGAACATCAATGTGTCAGTGTCAATGCACTGGTGTCTGGAATAAAAGAGGATTGACTGGGATGAAGACAGTAATATGTAGCAATTTTGAAAGGACATATATGCTTCAACTTGACTGGTTGGGAAATTCTTTGGATGTAAGCAGGAGGAATAAAAATAAGTAACAGCAGCAGTTCTCTTCTATATATCCTCTTGTGGGAGGGATGAAAGAAAAACAGCACACTTTCCCATAAATACATTCAAGGTATTATACCTCATGGTGTACCTTAACTATGAAATAGATTGTTGGATATGGAATTGGGTAAAACACAAATCTACTTACAATAAGGAGAAAGACAGTTTCATGACCTGGGAAGCCAAGAATTCAAAAGAGGACAAACATCCCTGGCCTTTTTCATATTTGGAAATGGAGAGTGATTGACTGAATAATCAGGCTATAGAAGTGTACTGCTGCAGGGTTTCAGCAGAGTCTAGCAAGCCAGAAGTCATGGAGCAATAGGGAAACTTGAAATTTTGCTTAAATTTCATTCTTCAGCACATGGATACTTTTGGGAAATTCCACATCTGTAGAATGGGGTGTGGGACTTGGAGAGAATGTAAGATCTGCTAAGGTTTCTGTAAATTCTTTCTGATTCAAGCATCTGCAAGCATTATGTGAGCTGTCTGAAAGAAAAGGTTGGATGAGTGTGGTGAATATAGCCTGACTCCTTGCTTCCTGCTCTTTGGGGGCTTCCAAAAGCACCTGTGGAATGTACTGGGTGAGGGAAAGTTCTGTGTCCAGTCTTCTGGCAGAGGGTGAGCCACAGTCTTCCTTGCCTCATAAATCTTCAGAGGACATCCCTAGGTGTAGTAGCTCCCTGGTCCTTGATGGACGTATCATAGATGGGCCTGATAATTATCAGAAGGTATAGCCTGCCAAAAAAAATCAAAGGGTGGAGAAGAGTAAGCCAGATGTATAAAGAAAGAAAGACCATCACAGTACAGTGTATGGGATATAGTTTCTTAAAGGACAACTGAGGCATTACAGTAAACCAAGGGAAATTGATTGAGATTAATAGACTGGTAGACTGAGAGAATAAAAAAATAACATCTGTCACCTCCAAAAGAAAGGGTGGATACATAAATTTATAAAGCCTTTTAGAGTATGTTCAAAAGATTTTGTAAAATATAGTCAGATAAATCAAGGTTTTAAGAGTAGATGAAGCCCTGTGAGGACCCAAATCATTTGTTCACTATAGAACCATGTTATATAAACAATGAGACTGAAATAAATCTATACATGAATGAAGTGACTGTATAGTAACTTGAAAATTGTTTAGTAGACATCTACAAGTCCTCATTTCTGCCAAGATCAAATTGATGACTTTGTCTACTAATATAGATAAATTTTATTGGGTAGAGTTTGAACTTGAATAATTGAGTTATAAGAGTAAATTCAAGTCTAAGTTCAGTTAAATTAGTTGCATAGCTGATTTAGATCAGTCAGTCTCCTCTTTTTGTAGACAAAGCCTCAAAGAAAGGTGAAAGCAATATTAATGACACCTTTAGTAGATTTAGGTACAAATATTACAAATTAGCAATTTCTTTCCAATACAGCAATAGATGAAATGATGATGATGAGTAACATAAGTTTAACTGTCATGCCTAATTTAAATGGAGTCAGGCATTTTTTTGAGACACAAAATCTTTGAGGTTGTAATGCATCTGACCTGTATGTTTTGTGGAAAACTAATGTTATACCAATGTATGGACTGACAGGAGGAAAGAAAAGAGCATGTATAATAAAAAGTTCAAGCAGTTTAAAAAATTATTTGCCAGTAAGTTTAATACATTGGTGTACTATAAAACACTAGAACCATTCTTATGGGCAGAAAATATGAAAACAATGAAGCATGGGTAATAGGCCTATAAGACAAACAGCCTGCCTTTAAAAGGAAGGAAAAGATAGTGGCATAAGTTTGATCCCATTGAGATAGATTACTGATTTCCTCTATAGATAGAAGGCAGTGTCTTAGACATACCTGGGGTTATGTGACAAATGTGGAGTTTGAGGAAATACGATCCATTTTGTTATTATTCACACAGGCATACAATAATGGAGAGAATACATTCTTTCTCTGCATAAGTTAGGTAAAAATGTATTTGTATTATTTTAAAGGTGAGGTAGGAGGGGAATTAGAACTGTAGAACTTTATGCCTTACTTTTTTTTAAGTCACAATAATACCAGTTCTAAGGATCATGTTCCTGGTGAAATTATGAAAAATAAAAAGGATGTTATAGAAGATTTTAAAATAAATTTTATTTAATGATTCCTGATAAGCAATAAAGAATATAGTACCTAATGTAGAGCTTGATGACTATAATTAAAATAAGATAATTTATTTGAATACTGGAAATATGATAAGAAAATAGATTTCAGGTGTCCCCATCACACACAAAAAAATGGTAACTAGGTGAGGACAAGATATGTTAATTAGCTTGATTGTATTCATCGTTTTACTATGTATATGCATATCAAATCATCATGTACAACTTAAATATATGCATTTTCATTATACAAAGTGGAATAATAAAAAAAGAGACATAGTCTTTCTTTGATCTAAAATAGTTTCTGTATTGTAACAACATCTTCAGGGAGTCAGTAGGGATTGGAAGGAAAGCTAAAGATATTTATCCTAATTTTGTTGGAGAAAAGGTGGTTCACTTACCTGAGTTTATACAGTCATCATGGATGGAAATCCATGGGTGGAAATCAGGTTTCATAGCATCTAAATTTGATTCTTTAAAAAGGTGTGGACACTCTCAGCTTTTGGAAAAACAAATAAAACATCTTATGTGGTCAATTATATGTGTATGAACTGTTTCCATTATGCCAGAAACTACTGTGGCGTCCTATTTCATAGTCATGAGAAGCCAAAGAAGTAAATATTATTAGTCTTACTTTGAAGTGATCAAGCTTTTCCTCAAAGAGGGGAAGAGGCCTGTTACTCAGCAATACTCTCCCAGCCAGTGAGCAGCTAAGGCCAGGATTCCCCCAGCTGGGCTACCCACTGCAAGGACATCATGAGGGCTGCAGTGGCAGTGTGCACACATTTGGGACAGAAATCATTGCATTGGGTAGTATTATTATCAGAAAATATTTACTAATCTTAAGATCCATCAATACATAAATGGCTTCTCTGTAGGGTTCTTTTCATTTGATGCATTCTAGGTATTAAAGAGAACAATTTTATCATGGCTAAAAATGGACCAGATACCAGAATATATCTCCTTTTTTTTTTGTCCAAATTCCAATTCCTATGTTGATACAAAGAATAGGAAGAGAGGAAGGAAGGAAGGGACGAAGGAAGGGAGGGAGGGAGGAAGGGAGGGAGTAGAAGAGGAAGAGGGAAAGAGAGAAAGAAAGAAAAGAAATGGACCTAGGGTAAAATCTGTGGCCATTATAAGTGTTTTTAAAAACTGTTTCTAGATATGGAAGAGCACTGGTGTATTTTCCTAACAGTGGTATAAGATATATATAATGTATAAACATTTAAGGGAGATGAGCCAGAAAGGACAGCAATATGTGGCCATTGATGCCAAACATGAGACTATGCAGTCTTTGATCTTTATCAAAAATAAAGTAATTAAACAACTTATTAATGATAAGATGGTTAAAATGGATAGACTGGCCATTCTGAAAGCCAGTCACTCCCCAGGCATGGGCCTGTGCCATGTGTAAACATAAAATGTTTTTTTTCTAGGAGCAAATGTGTTTACAAGGTTTATTGTGAATTCAAACCTTTTCACTCCAAGTTCCATCCATGTATTTCTGTTGGGTAAATGGTAGCATACTCTGTGCAGACTGTCAAATGATAACAGAGCTATGTCATCCACAGAGTGCTAGCCAGTGGACAGACAGTATGTACCATTCCCAGTCTATTGTATTAGCTTAGCAGGTGACACCTTGGCCTCCTCTAGTATGCAAAACAACTTTCTCAGATTCCCAGGATTCTGCATCAGCTGCTGTGTACCAATCATTGACTTCTTTGTGTGTGATGTGAGGTTAATGAGAAAAGACAAGTTTCTTTTTTGCCTCAGAGTGCAGAAGCCACCAAGCACACTTTCCCAGTTGCAGTTACTTTGAGACTAACTTCTGACATATGAATCATATTTCTACATACAGGTAGACATGCACAGGTTTGATATGAAGCAAGCATTTCCTATGTATCCCACGTAAGTAACAATGCATACATACTCATTCAGTGTGGACTGTGTAGAAATAGACTCATAAATAACATTCTGTCTAGGTCCATTAACTCTATTGAAACAAACTAAACTGAAGATAGAAGCTTTCTAAAGGAGCAACAAAATACCTCGAAGAAGCATGAGTGACTTTTTAGTACTCTGGTATGGAATGAAAAATGTAGTCACAGTATTTCATAATGTACTAGGGTGAGAGGCAGTGAATACAATTTTCCTCTCTCCTGCCCCGAACCCCTGCCCCCGCCCCTGCCATGATCTTTATTAGCTTTGTCCTGACATTCTGACCTTACTGAACTCTTCCCTTTCTGACAGCCACATAAAGCCCACAAACAAATAGGGAACTGGTGCAGCCTTTTCAGATTTAGGATTATGTTCAAGCTTATGAATCAGATTTTTCTATGTGTGGACATGACAACTATGGAAAAACTGTAATTTAGGACATATTCTCTTTATCCTTTTATGTAGAATTTCACTTTAATGTGATGCAAATGACAGTAAGAAATAAATTCAGTGAATGTTAAAGCCTTCCCATTAAAAATTCTGTATGCATTTTACATTCTAATTCATGTACAGTCAAAAACCCTGATAAAATCACAGTGCTGATTTGACTGCTGCACTTATCGTATTAATGAGGATACTTTATGCCTTTTGAAAATTGGGATATGGTCCATTATGTGATTGTAAATGATGTGATTGTATCACATAAATTTGTTATTCAATCCCACCCCTCCCTCCAGTCGGCTTTGTATATAAGATTCATTGGTGAGCCAGAACTGAGGCCCGAAAGCTGAACTGCAAATTAGACTTTCTTTTGTCTTTATTTCCATTTATAGAAAAAGATATAATAAACATGCATACATGTGTGTATATGAGTATATGTATATATTATTATTATTATTATTATTAGAATTTGAATTTCCCTAAAAACACAGGGGAATATTCACCAAAGGAGTCAAAATGACAGCAAGAAGCAGCCAGGCCTGAGGCTCTCTGAGGTATGTAGGGCTTTCCCCCACAGCAACAGGGGACTCGCCTTTGCTTCTTGGCCCATTCCCGACTGTTGCTTGGAAATTTTCTCTTCTTCCCTCTTGCAACAAGTGAAAGGTTTGAGAACTGTGTTGGCCGAGGTCTCCTGATTTTTAGTTGTATTTGCATTCCTAACAATACCCACTCCTCATTCTATTTATTTATTTCTCTGTCTTGCCTGTCTAATAAGTCCTCATTTCCTCCATGCTGAATCTGTGGCATAGAATCCTACCTTGGTAAAGGTCAAAGAACTATTTTTTCCCCCGTTCATCGCTAGAGACACAAACACCTCCCCTGACATCAAGATTTCCAAAGTCCCCATAGAACAAATTAGATCACTTCAGAACTCAGACTAAAACAAAGGGGGAACCACCAGCCTTTGCGGAGCAGCTCTTACAGCTTCAAAGGGCTACACACTTAATTGCCTCTTTAATGACAGTCCCTAGTCTCGGGATGGGAGAGAGGCCCACCGACCGAGGTGCTTTCTGCCTGCCCCAGCCAGGGCCACTGGCAATCATTGCCTGTACATCTGTGTTTCTTAAACATTACCTTTGTTTTGGGATGCCTGAGCACTTCTAGGATAGGTGTTTTTTTCCCTTTATTCCTTCAAGAAATTATTTGCTGTTGCAGAAAGTGACAATGCCCTTCACTGTGGAACAAGCTCTGGTGTGGAGTTCTCAGAGTTTGGAAATACAAATGCCCAAGTCCTTGACACCCACCTGGCAATCTCACGTTTCTAACTCTTGTTCTTGCTCACCTTGGAAGCTGACCTTTAGGCTTTATCAAGTTCTTTGTTTTCCCAGAACTCAGCCGTTGTGGATGAAATTGCTTTTTTTTTTTAAGGTGTGTCTCTGTCCTGTTGTAACATCAAAAATACAGTATCATGTGTTCCCTCCCCAACCCTCCTCAGAAAGGAGAGATGCCATAGGGAATGGTTTGCATAGGAGAATACAAATATTATTGTTAGTTTTATTTTTGAAATGGCTTATGGGTAAAGATAGTTTGCTTGACTAAGAGATACCCAAAGATCACAGGTGGTCTTCCATGATGGGAGGTAGGTTTTTTACCTTATTTCAGATTCAGGGCCAATAAGAACTTCATACAATCTCTGGGCAAAGCTTACCATATCCTAATCTCTGCAAACCCACTCTGTTCTTTTCACTGTTCTCCTTATTAATCAGTTCTACAGAGCTGTACCCTTCTCAGTACTGTTATACACACTGCATTTTTATGCTCTGTTACTGAGTGACCATTCTGTATTTTTGCTTTATCTCACATTCAGTCACTCCCAGCTTGGTCTGTAGAGTAGGACACCATCACTGCCTACATTTAGGCAGCAGTACATTATGTCATCTTGCTTCATCTATTTTACTTCTATTTCTTTTAGGAGGAAGCTCATTTAAGAAATCTTGGCTTTACCTTTGGGGAGGAATTATTTACCTTCTTTCATTCAGGCTGAAATTTGTCTCCTCACTCCCTTTGTTAATAAAAAAAAACTTATTTACATCTTCTCAGATCCTATTAGTTAGCTCAGTTGCCTAATTGTTGCAGTGTTTGAAAAGACCAAGTCATTTTCCTGCTTTCTGTCATTGTTGGTCTGTTTTATGGGTTCCACAGTACCACATTCACAAGTCTGCTGACTTTCTTTGGGAAGCTTTTTCTTTTTCACTCTGGTGGGCAGCATCATGTACACGGTCCTTTTCCCTCCCGCACATGGGAAATATGGCTGAACGACCCCACTGGAAAAGAGCAGAGAAGAAGATATTAGACCTGGCAGTACTGCCCATCACCTTGGACTCCATGCCAGAGGATGGGGACAGCCTATCATATTTGATTCTACGTGAATTTGCCCTGATTTTTCTTCCCTCTTGTCTTTTCTACTCTCTTAATAGTTCCTTAGAATAAATCTTTCTACCTAAGATGAATCTCCCCTCTTCTTTCTTGACAATGCTGAGTAAATCAGGGTGTGAAACATTACCCATGAAACCCACTCTCGGAGAGGTACTGCTGGCTGAAGCCGCGCTGTTTGTATGCATCTATACCCAACTGCAGATTATAGCAGAATTGATTTTACCCGAGGAAAGACAAAGGAACCTCAGGGCTGCTTTCTGCATTATTTTGTTTTCGGGTCATTTTGCTCTGAATGGTAAGATCTTTTACTAGAATATTGGGTCACATTTTAGCTTCCTTTGTGTAAGATCCCATGTGGGGCAACTTCCGGCACCAGGCTATTGGGCTGTGAGATATTACTGTGTTGTGCCTGGGTGTGTGTGTGCGTGTGTTGTCAAATTATAACATGAATAAGTTTGTGCTTTCAAGTTGCCGTGAATACCTTCTTCTATTTATAAATTTGATTAAGAAAGTAGATTTTAACCTGGAGATTACAACCTGGCTTTCAGTTCCTCTGAAAGGTGAGTTTAAAGAAGACTGTTCTTTAATAAATTGTCATATGGCCGTGAATAAGTCAACATACGTAAATTATAAAGGCAATACGGATGATAATCACTATAGATTGAGTGCTTAGTAAATTCATGCATGTTCCAGTGGCCTCACCCTTATTAATTCACTAAATCTTTACAACTCCATTAGGTATGTATTTTTAGTGTCCCTATTTTACAGACATGGAAACTGAGGCAAAGACAGAAGTTAGGCTACCTGTTCAAGCCATATGTGTAAGTGGCAGACCAAGATTCAAACCAGGCACCATTTGCTCCTAAGTCTTGACTCTTAATTATTGTACTTTTACCTCATCAAGAGAAAAGTCTACAACCTCTCATACAGTCAGCATGATGTCAACAAGGTCTTTTAGAAATAATTTAAGGAAATGCTGATGAAATGATCTGTTATTATAATGATTTCATTCCTAATGCCTTCTTTGTGATTCTTTCAACTATATTATCCATTAATGTAAAAGCAATCTAACAAGTTATCTTGAATTATGTAGAGAATTCAGGGAAGTTTACAACAGATAATTATTTTTTGCTTTTTAAAAAAATTCTAAATCTGTTGTGTTATGATTCTTTGCATTATTACTTTTAATTTACATCTCTGCTCACTCTTCACTTTCTGTTGATGCTTTTATGAGGTGAGCACATATCCATTGAGGAGGTTATCTCATGAAAGTGCAGAGAGAGAATCAACTAGAAGTTTCAGTTTTTACCTGTGCTTAAAATTTTAGTACACCACCAGATATGTGTTCCAGGGCTGATCTTCACTATCAGGTGTTTGCAAAGAAGGACAGTGAATGTTTACAGATTCGTGCTCACACCAAGCCTGTTAACTTCAGGTCAGATTCTTTAGGTCACTGCCCCAGAGTTAGCATAAATGTGCTTGGGAGTCCTATGTACACACAAAGAATATTTTCAATGTCCTGGAATTTTTAAAGTTCAAGTAATATTGGATTTTATGTTTCATATATTATCCTTACTTGCTGAAGATAGCTTGCTTCTAATTGAATGGAATTAAGAATAGTGAATGGACTCTGTTGATTTTACACAAGTATTAGACATTGGATTGTATGAATAAGCACCAACTGGTGGTCAGGAATTATGAATTAGTACAAGTTAGCATAAACACCGTAAGGCTTGACAGGGTCCCAAAAGAATTCTTTATATCTAGCTCTGGCTCCAATCAAGTGTCCACTATTTGATCAATACATCAGATCAAAAAGAAGTGGAGCCCCAAAGTAATACCATCTTATCAAAATAATTATCTTTAATTAATGTAATTATTGATCATGTAGTAGAAGTCACTGTCTAGATGATATAAGGCTTTTAGGATTTCATGGGACTGCTTTACAACTTAATTATGTTTCCCTGGGAGATCATAACATAATTCAATTTATTTTTCCCATGTGTTTCATCAATCATTATGTGAATAGAAGGAATATCAAAATCTCATTCTATGTCAATTCCTGCAGAATTCAGACAGTCATTTCAGTAGTATGGAGCTGATTAGGAGAAGACAGGGTCCCTCCCAAAGGGGACTGGTCCCCTGCACCACTGTGCTGCTCGTGTCACATTCTGAATGTTTCGTAGTAGGTGAGGAGGCTAATGCCAAAGGCCTGTGAGAGCTGTGTGCCAGCTTTCATAGCAAACCAAATTTAGGCCTATGTAAAGTTTCCTTCTTAGATGTGTGAAGAGCTGTGTTCATCTCTGGACTTCAGTTTCCATATCCAAGGAGGCAGTAATGTCTAGGCTTCCTTCTGGTTGGAAAGCTCAGTGCTCTAGTTTTGCATGTGCTTCAGCTCTTCCAGTGTCTAGAAGGGGTGCATCTCGAAGTGTAACATACCTATAAACCCTGGGAGTCTTGTTAAGGTGTAGACATTGAGTCAGCAGGTCTGGCGGGGGCCTGGGCCTTTCTAACAAGCTCCCAGGTGATGCTAGAGCTGCTGGCCTGTGAACCACACTTTCAGTAGCAAGGCTCTAAGTGATGCCCAGAGGCAAGGGGGGCCAGACTAGCCCTTCCTCCTTTGGTAACATATCCATTGGCTTCCTCCCTGGGCACAATTCTCAGCTTTCTTCTCCAGAGCCCTGCAACGTGCCTCCTCTTTCCTAGCTACACCCAGTGGAACTGGGGATTCAAGAAGAATGAGTGTATGCGTAGAGAGTACAAATCCCTCCTTCAAGAAGGAAACCACAGAGCCTATCAGGAGATGTGTGTGCCTCTAATGTCAGCCATCCCCAACATGCTGAAATATGAAATAAATGAGGTGGAGTTTAATTTTAGGGTCTACAAATTTGTAATGTGTTCATCATTCGTATTGCCGTTTTACATGGCAGGTTGAAGTTGGCAGACATATTTTGTGAGGAGAGCTGCATTTGAGTTCTGGTTTAATGAAACACTCACACCCTGTCATGTCATTCCTCTGATCTCCACTTGCAGCAATGAGAAAGAGATGCCACTCAGAATAGAGATTTTCACTACTGGTAACATGCATCTCTTGCCTTCCTGAGGGCGGGCTCTGGGGATTTTCCCAGGCTGGACTACAGACTGGCTCACGGCAAAGGGTGCACGGCCCCAGTGCTATGGCCCCGGAGCAGTTTCCCTTCCTCCTGGGTGACTTCTCTCTCTGCTAGTCTGGTTAGGGCTGTGGGAGGATCAGAATTGGATTCTCACAAAGAAAAGAGATGAGGACTATTTTAAGGGAGAAAATCAAATCAAATTATTTCAGATCTGAATCAGTAACTTTTAAAATGAAAGGTCTACTTGGCCACCATTAATGGACAACTTTTCATAATTCTCATCCATTGAAAGACTAACTTTCCTTTCTTAAAGCTTCTCTGAACCTTGCATTGTCCAGCATTTGTATCTTTCACTTTAATGAATGCTAAATAAGAATTATATAAAGAATTTTAATAATTCTCACTGGACAGTTAATTAAGCAGTGAGAAGTCTTTAGAACTGTTACTCTTTCTGCCTTTTACAGACAAGTACCTCCATGGATTCCAACGAAAGAGGTCACATTTATACATATATATGATGTATGGGTTAGTAGTTTTTCTCAGTAACAAATGACCTCCTTAACCAGCTGAAATAGTGAAATAAAAATCCACCTTTTTGTGGCCCACTTTCACTGAACTCTACTCTCCACTTCCCTCAAAAACTTCTTTGCACAGGAAATGAATTCCCTCTACTTTTGGTGGGGGGTGGGGTGGCGGGACAGGGGCTAGTGAGGAGCGTAAATGTGTTGATCTCAAGTTTTCCAAATTTTCTGTTTCTCTGTAAATCATGAGGGCATGACCCAGCCCCATCATTCATTACGATTTTTTTTCTTTCTTCCTTTTTTCAAAACTGCTTCTGTTTTTCCTCATTTTTGATGGATCCTACCACAAACTTCAGCTAGAGTGAGTGCAGACTACCATAACATTACTCTCTCATAGAGGGTATTTTATTAAGTCCAGCAGTTAAAAATGTACAAAGTTCCTTGTAATAATCCATTCATTCTGTTCTCGCCTGATTCTTGGAGTAAGCCTGCACTATTATTCAAATCCCAGCTTTTAGCTACAGCATCCACCTCGCCATGGGGCTATGCCTCTGTAATCTTGCTTTGGTCTTGCATGTCAAATGGAATTAACTCCCATAAGAAATGTGTGTGAAGACAACCTAAAGTGTCTAATCCTGCTGCTGTCTTAAATTTCTGAAACTCTGAGCTGTCATCTTTTTCTATTGCTTTGTTGAAGTTCTCACTTATGCTTCAGTCCATCCAAAGCTAAAGTTTAGGAAAATTTGCATTTTTATATATTTTTTTCAGTTATGCTCTCCCTTGGCCTTTTCACATGTTCTCTTTGTAAAAGGATTTTTTTTTCCTTCCTTCAAATTCCAAGACCATTTTATACACAGTGGAATTTCAACGAGAGGTGAATTTACTTTTTTTCTGGGCATACACAAGTTGAAACACAGACACACTAGTTGAAGATTCACAAGCCAAATCCAAATAGATATGGTCAAGGGTGTGTGTGTGTGAGAGAGAGAGAGAGAAATAGAGGGGGGGTGTGTGTGCGTGTGTGTGTGTGTGTGCGCGCGTGTGTGTGTGTGCGTGTGTGTGTGTGTCTGAGTCTGAGTATGAGAGGAAAGAAAAAATAATGATATCTTTATTATTATACCTTAACCACTCAACCTAGCTAATCACAAAAACTAATTCTGTCTCGATTGGATCTCAAACTGCATCACCTCCCTCATGAATAAAATGCTTGGAGAAATGAGCTTGGTTACTCTACTTGTATTAAGAGTAGATTAGCTTGATGAGTAATTTCATACTCCTTCTTCCTTCTCTAGGTAGCATGCTGTTTAGAAATCTTGAATGCTGAGACTGCCCTCTTCCTTCCTCCCCGTATCCTGAACTCTGTTTACCACCTCCTGCAATTTGTAGACATGGGGCATCTGGACAAATACTCAGTATCTGGAATGCAAAGCAAGCACTTAACAAATACTTGTTGCATCTCCTTGAATGTGTAAGAATGGCGTATTCCATTCTGAGTGACTTATCCTGTAGCTTCTATTTACAAATTATATCACTCAATCTAGAAATGAAAGATGCCCAGATTTTAGTAAACTTCCTTCACAGCCCGTGGGTTCAGTCTGATAATTACATGTGGTACATATTTTTGACTCTCCAGTTATTCAGCACTGTGGGTTTTTAGAGTGTCTTGACTAAGTGAGGTGTGGAAGGGTGAAACTGTAACTTGGTATGGTGGATATTTAATAAGTGGTAAACCGCAGCATTCTCCGTTTGAAAGTTAATTAAGGCCACTAGCTGACCTGGCTTGTGCAGAAAACATGTTCATGGTTTAGCCATGGAAACAGTCACAACAACACTCAGCTAAAAATAAATGGCCTTAAGAGACATTTTCACTGATAATTCCTCAATGCTTATTGTTTTTTTTAATAAAGGGATTGTCACATTTTTTGGGGGAAATACCCAGTAGCACCAACTCCTTTTGAGACTTCAAAGTTTTACTCATGCCTGGCCAGTAGAAATTAATATGGAGTGACATTAGGGAACATTTGCAAAACCAAATTGTGTTTTTAATGCTATGTGCAAGAATCTCTCTGACAAGGTAATCATCCATTATGTTCTCTTTGCCTAGTTAATAATGGCCTTTAATATTTGGATGCAACTAGTTTTGGCACAAGTGAACTCTCTAGCATCAATAGCTTATTTTTTCCAAATTGGGTCTGAGTTTGTTGAAGAGCCTTCCCTTAGTGACAGACACTATAATATGAATCATATTTCTCTGTGCTCATTGTTTCTTCATGATGAGAGGACTGTAATAAGACAATATATTTTACCATACAATATATTACTTGGCTAATAGGATTGAAAAAGTACATTAAATGTAAATGTCCTTTCAGCATCTGGATGGTGAAGTTAGATTGTCTCATCAAATATCTTAATGTTATTCTAGGATCCAGCAATATTTAGTACAGCTGAAATAGGTGGTAGCAACGTACCAGGCAAATGTAACAAAGGTGTAGCCAAGGTAAAATGGTATCAAGGAGGCCACAGGGATTCTGGGGCTTGTTAGACTGGTTGATTTCAAGTTGTTTTTAATGCAGTGAAAAGAACTCTGTTTGAAATCACTCTGGTAACAGACACACTGTAGTCTTGGTCCATGAATCCTTCCATTTAATCTTAAACTATCTTACTGACATTAGAGCATATTGAGAACAGATATTAGAAAAATCCATCTCCTGCCTTCCCATACATCCAAACTCCAGTAGGTCTTTCTAGGTACATATCAAGCAGAATTTTGACCTCAAATGACACTTCATCCTTGACAGGACTTAGTAGAGGGAAAAATGGCACCATGGGACATATACTCTCTTTCACCACCTTCCAAGATCTTACCTCGCATCTTGGTATATGCCATCATTTAACAAAATAGAGATCATAGCACAGTCTGAGAGCTATGAAAATTCAGATTTAAAAACACTTTCCTGTTGATTGGACCACTTCTCTATCAGGATATTCTAGACAAAACAGAGCTGGAGTTGTCATTCTTAGAAATTCTTACTTGTGGCTGTTTTTAGTCTAAGACGGGACAACAATCGTCAGTCTTTGCCAGTATCAGCTGAGTTTTTCAGGCTCCGTTTTTCTCATTGGCTACTTTAAATGAAAACCATTTTGCTGGCTTATTCTTCCTCCTTCCCCCTCTCCTTTCATTTTTGTTATTTGTTCTAATTTTAATCTGAAATACCCAGCATCTGACTGTAATCGGGTGAGGAGGCTCAGGAGACTTCCAGCAAGAGCAGGTCTCTTGAAAAGGGTCTTTTGGACACAACAGAACGAGCCTTTATTTATCATCTCAGGGATCACAAAACCGGGAGAGAGCAAGACTGCGGCAGCCGTCCTTTCATGCGGCAGCGACTTAGTGAGATGCCCAGGTCCCCAGGGTGCGAACAGACCGCCCCGTGGCTCAGTCATCCTACTGTCCCTGGTGCTGGCTCTCTAGGCCAACAAAACAAGCACAACAAAACAGGCAACAAAGTGTCAACAGAAACCCCTGTCTTGGAGCCCGGCTTGTGGAAGTGGACTGGATTTGCTGTCCTCACAGAGGTTTGGGCGAGGTTTCATTGGCTCCAGCCACATACCTAACACTGTGACTTCTGTCTGTGAGGTGGGACATTGTGGCTTTGAGGCACAGGTGACCTATTTCTTCCCTGATTTCCTAGGGAAGGGCCTCAGTACCAGATGAAGATTATCGGAGAGGAATAAACACTGGACTTTGCAAAAATTCATCTGGGCTTGAATTCTAGCTTTATAATCTGAGAAAATCACTCTCTCTAACCCTCCATTTCATCTCTGATAAACTGGCGATAGCAATATTTCCCTTTCTGATTGTGGTGATCAAATGAAATAGAGAAGTGTTATCACCAAGAAAAATATCAAAATGTGTATACCAATGTAGTTTGGTGTGTAGAGCCAATGAAACCACATTGTGAATGTGCTTGAGAAATAGGGAAGTACTGTAGAAATGTAAGATATTATTGATATTAATATTATCTTCAAAATGTAGGTCATTTTCCTTCACAACAGAAAAGGGTGGTAATCCTTATCCCCAAATCCAAGCCTGGATCTCTCACATCCAGAGGTCCTTTTGCTCTCTTGCAAACAGGGGCCAGCTCATGTCTGCTCCTTCGCTTCACCAAAGTGTTGCAGAACAGCTCAGTTAGAGGCGATGTAAGGCAGCATCTCCAGGGTCCCTCATGCCGCAGATATTACAGATAAGCAATTATCTTGGGTATTTAATGTTCGTGTGTTATGAGTTTCCAGGGAGGGTTGAGAGAAAGTCAAAAGTTCATGATAATCTGTGGTTCAGTTCTTACGAGAGAGAAGCATGACAAAGTGGGAACCTGACAGCTGTAACCTATCAGACCATAACCAGTGTCCAGCTCTATGATCTTTGCAGGATGTGGCGATATTAGCTTTTCTGTAGTTAGTAGCCAGATGGGTTTCTGGTCAATGCAGATGCTTCATCCTGCCACATAAGTCTGCCTAAGACTTGTGTGTATAAAGAGAGATGAGACTCCTTAGAAAACAGAGGTAGAGCAGAGGAAGAATGAAAAGAAATGATAAACTCTATGGCTTAGGCATGTTCTCTTTATCCCTGGAATTTAACCCAGGGACTCACTTTGTTGAATGTTATATGATTAAAAATAATTGTGGAATATTGTGACCATGTTATCTTTTTTTTTAAGGTAACAGTCCATTCCCTGAAACCTATCCAGAACCTATCATAGTGCCTATAGAGAGTGAGCATCCAAGCTTTGTGGTACCAAAAGAAATTTGCCAGAATATTCGACACTCACCCTTAAAATAAAGTGGAAGGCCATGAAGTGTTGACAACATCTAGACGATGAGCAGAATACAATAGGGCATGTTTCTGGCAGTCCATGGAAAAACTGAGCCATTGAGCCTTTTTCTATTGTACGAGAAGCAATGGCAGTGTTCTGAGGCCCAGACACCAATGTGAGGTGCCTGGCATCCAGGATATTTCCCAGCTGTTTTTGCAACACACATCCATAAGCCTATTTATGTGGGAGCCAGGAGAAGTGGAGAAGCAAGAAGTAGAAGCTACTTAAGCTCTGTGAGCCTCCAGGTCCTCATCTGTAAAATGGGCTTGAGTTTCCTGAGTCCCAGAACTATGGGAAATGAATGAGATAATGTAGGTTAAGCCTTACCCTCGTTTCTGACTCAGAGGAAGCACTCAGAAGGGAACAACTTTATCAGGAGAAAGCACTCCTGTCTTTGAATAGAGCCCCTTCTGTCTGCCTGCCTCCTCCTTAAAGCTTTTGAGGAATTTCTGTAGTAACTGGTAGCTAGGCCTTGGCATCTATCTATAGAGAAATACATTTTTGTGAAAGGACTCAGAGGTGGTGGTGTGAGGTGTTTATTAGTGATCTAAGGCAACATAAGTTGCCTCTGGTTTTTATTGACTGTTTCTAGCTGGAGGCGCAGAAATGCACAGGCACTAACGGGTGACTCACTGCTGGCTACTACTCCCTGGACCAGCAGGGACTTAGCAAGCTCTTTTAGGACAGAGCGTCTTGCATCAGTCAACAGTGACCCCTCTGGCTGAATATGTACAGGCAGAAAAAGGCCTCTAAACTAGCTTCTGTTCTCCTTAGCTGGATGGATGGAAGATGAAATGTAACCCCTGGAGTAGGAGGAAATGTGTGTGTGGTGGAGGACTGAGCTAAACTCCGGAAGTGCAGGCTGACTCTGCTTCCCAAAACAAATTGGAAATGGTTTTATTTTCTTTTGGCTTAGTAAAATGTATATACTTAATAAGCTGACATGGTGGGAGAAGAGGAAGAGAATGGAAAATTGTGGATAGAAAAGAATAGACAAAAGGAATGATAACCAGAACTGCTAGTTTAAAGAAGGAATTAAAATGGAGCAGGTGTGGCTTAAGACTAACTCCAACATTTTTCCAAAGTGTGTATTGATGAGATGGACTAATGCTCTTGGCAGAGATGTGAGGCATGGTATTAGGCCAGCTGACCAGTCTTGAATACCATCTTGAAAATTTCATGTGTTTACTAAAAATTCATTGAACACTAATTTACCTGAGACTGCTAAAGATCTGGCTAAACCCCCAAAAAGCCAGGAATCATGTAAAAGTTTCCCTTCCAGAGTACGGTGAGGCCACCCCAGAAGTAATGCTCTTGTTTTTAAGAAATGTTAGCATTATAGCCAGGGATTCTTCTGCTCCCTCTTCCCTCGTTCTGATTTCTCCTTTAGTCCAAAAAGGAGGAAAGAGAGGACTCTTCAGATAAAGACATACCTTTGTGCCTCACATTTTCTATGTTTTCTACATGATCCAGTAGCATTCATTCCAATGCCTGTTTGAGAGCCACAAGTACTCAAAGAGGCTAGCAAGAAAATAGTAAACCCATAAACTCAACACTGTTTCCTGTATTAAAAAATTTCCTTTGCTTGCTTTCTATACAAGACCCATACATTGAATCCTGTTCCAGATGGGATGTCACAGAGCCACACCCAGGAGTGTGGGATCATCCCAGAGCCCACAGGGCCAGACAGTGTAGATAACTCAGCACAAACCCAACCCTGCTGCCATCAGAGGGAATCCAGAAGGCTTGGAACACGTCTGTCCATGCACACAGAGGTCGCTATTGCACACTCTCTGAACTATGAAAAACTATGAGAAGTATTCCTTTCTCAGAGTTACCAGGCCCTCTCAGGATTATCTTCTTTGGAGGGACAGGTCATGAACCTCAGGTGCCTGTCATGGTCTGGATACACTTGAGGCTCTCCTTCTTAATAATAACAATTAGCATTTATGGGGTACTTAGAAAGTGCCAGATGCTGTTCACATCACACTTCACACATATTGATGCATTTAAATCTCTCAAGAACCCTATGAAATCAGTCCTACTGCAGTCCTCACTTGTGATGAAGAATTTAAGACAAAGAAAGGTTTAGTGATTTCTCTAAAGTCATATAACTAGCAAAAGCCAGGATCTGAGTCGAGGCTGTCTGACTCCACATCATATGCTATAAACCAGTGAAGCATGCTAGTCTGCCCTAGGCTTCCACCCAGGAGCTACAGAAGGAAAGATGGACTCTGCCAATAAATTGTGTCTCTTGTAGTCTGGGGGAGAAGGCTGCAAGGGACATCCAAATTTGGAGAGCATTCTTAGAATTTGTCTTCTCAGATCAAACAAACAAGCCAAATAAATGCTCAAGACAGTTTCCAGATTTAAAGTTTTCCTAATTAGGACTCCCTGGTAAGACAACTTTTAACAATATAGATACAGGAGGTGGCCTGAGGGTTCATACCGGGAGACAAATAGCTCCATAGGTACTTTTGACTCTATGGAAGGAGGGCCCTTGGTCTTAGCAGCAGCAAATGACAGAGAAATGTCAACCCGAAGGGGTATACCATGTTGTCACAGGTGAGGGATTAACTTTATAAAATTGTGAGCATTCAGGAATGCCACATAGGGATTCCATTTGTTTCTGTATGCAAGTTTATTCAGAGAGGATCTTTGACATTTGTGTGATGTGAAGATAAAGCTTAGTTCCTCCACTGTTCTCTGCCTCATCTCCACCTCCCCCTCCCTCCACCACCAATACCACCATGAATTTTTTAAAGTCTTTAAGTTTTCAAAGTGTTTTCCTATACATATTCCACTCTTTATGTCAGGTCAGGGCAAAATTTTATTGCATTTGGCCAAAGGCCATTTTGAAACTTTTAAGAGAGAAAAGGAGATACAACATGGTATTTGAAGCAAAGGTAAAGCTAGAAAGGATTTATGAATAAAAAAATATATGCATTTATATACAGGACTTACAGACCAATACTTCATGTGTTTTTTAAAACAGTTGGGGTTTAGACAATAACTAGAAGATATAAACAGAGTATTTAAAAATAGCATTTATCCATCTTTGATTCTAAACAGCTAATACATGCTCATCACAGAAAAATTCAAGGATGTGAAAAGTGAAAAAAATATATAAACATCCATAATCTCATTATGCAGAAAAAAAGCATGATTATTTTTAGAATATAATCCTCTGGTCTTATGTTGCACACACACACACACACACACACACACACACACACACAATGGAATTGGAAATTACTCCATGTACACTCAGATATGCAGAAAATAAATGCTGCCCTTTAATTTCTAAAAACTCTGATCTGGCCCATGTAATTCCACTTCACTGAATGGTAAAAAGAAATTTATTATCCACAGCAGTATTTCAGTCACTTCTGGTTCATAAGTCTCCTTTCATTTTAACGTTCAACCTATTCAAAGTCATGATGGCTTATAAAGTCTTCTTTGAGTGACTTAGTCTCTTTAGGAAAATGTTCAGTCTTTCAGACTGTCCTCATACCCCCATTTTTCTCTTCCCTAAGATTATGTCTTGGTGTCTGTGAAATAGGGCTGTAGCTAAGCACAGACTTAGAATGAATTACAGAGAGGCAAAAAGTCCACTCTTCTGAGATGACCAATGTCAAAGAAGCTCCCTTCCTCCAGACCAGGGCACGTGGCTTGCCAAGTGAAGATGACACCTTGGAGTGCACATTTGTGCAGAGTCTCCCAACCCTAAGGCCCCTCCTGCTCAGGGGCTTGCTCTGCTTCCCTGGGAGCAGAGGAAAGGGGCCTTAGATCCTTGTGTGGTGAATGGCCCTGCAGGTCTCTCTAGCAAGGTCTCTCCTCTGCCTGGCTACTCTTTGCCCCACAGATGTCAACAGCAGATTTCACTTGGGACCTGTTGTCTATTGTCTGGTTAGGACTCTAAGATAACCCTCAAATGCCTCTGGCTCATTCTAGTGTTTGCTGATTTTTGAGTATCTGCCAAATGGTGTAACCAGGCCTGTCCTGGAAAATCTTCCTACAATGTCTGCTGAGAGGGCACCAAGCCGTTTACCTCAAGGGGCCCAGCTAAGCCCCCTATGCTCAACTCAGCTCCTCTGAGCCCTCTTTTGGGGGGACATAAAGGAATTTCCAGGTTTTGCCCCTGCCACATGGAGAGTCAGAAAGCTTATAGAATATAAATCCTGCATCCTCCTCTTCCTACTAGATGGCACCTCTGGATTCCTTCTATGTGGCCATCTCCCATTACACATCTAATGGAGATAATTGCAACTTCTGCCTGAATTAGAACTGGTAAAATAATGGAAGGTCAAAGGAACAATGGGAGAGGTTTTAAGAAACTTTTGTAAAATTTACGACACATGCTCTGTGTCTTGTCCCAAGTTCACACTTTTTCTTCATAAAAAACTTGAGGCTCTGTAGATTGGTTTAGTGCTGCATGCCTTGAGTCCAGAGAATTTTCAAGGGAATCATTTGATTCAGTGCTTTTTACTTCTGCTAAGTCTATACTCATTATCTAGAAAAACTTTTGGTGAAAATCCACAGCATGATGCACAGAACTAATTTCAGCTGATGATTTATAGGGTTGATTGAAAGTTTGCATTTACACTCAAATTCTCATTTATTTTTTAAAAATAATTAACATTCTTTCCAATAGTTATAGAATCTGAAAATTAGCCTTTTGGAACTTAGGCAAAGTAAGACAGCATAATCTTCAATATTGAGAATAAAAGAGACTTTCCTCCACTTAATTAAAGGAACAAGAATTATGGAACTTTATAGCCATTTAATTATGTCATTAAGGTAAGAGTTGGCTAGCAGTGGGGAAATAGACTGCAGTGGGTCACCCTGTAGACTGAGCCTGACCTTTCAGGGCTCTGCCAATGCTCACACTGTCTCACTGTGGTTTTCAATGATTGTGAATAGATTGACATATTTGTTGAAAGATGTTTAATCATTTAGTTTAAATGACATCGATACATATTTTTCCCATGGATTTTCTTTTTTTCTTGTTAGAAGTGCTCAAAAATGGACAGGTCACTTCTGAAATTCAAAGCTAAAGGAGAACGTGTCACTTCAGTGTGGTTGGCAGTGTTGTTACGCACACTTATGGACACGTGTGTATCTGTTAACTTCTCTCTTTCACTGGCTCTTTTCTGCTCTTTTACTCAGTGTTCTTATGTGTCAGGTGGGGAAAAATTGTAACACCGTTGCACTACTAATCCTAGCTGGTTTTTAGAGACTTATTTACTTAGTCCTATGTATCAAGGCCTTTATTTTCACTCATTTAATGTCAGAAACAAACTTATGAAGTAGGTTTTATTACTCCTGTTTTAAAAATGATGGAAACTAAGCCTTGGAGATGTTAACTAAAGCTCCCTTCTGTCCTACAGCTAATGAGTGGGACGCTATCTAGGCACTTATAACTAAAAGACCATCCTTTTATCTGGTCTGATGGGCTACCTCCCTTCCCTGCCCTACCCTACCAAATTTGTTATGAAGATCAAATATAACCATGTATGTAAGACTATGATCTATTTTCCACTAGAAAAGGCACATTCTTTTCAAGGTATTTTTCCCTCTCTATTTTCAGTTAGATTTTGTCTTTGTGCTGTTGATAAAAATATATGAAGGAAGACAATGGAAAATAACAATTATGAACTGTGTCAATGATCATGAAAACTTAAAAAATAAAGAAGAAGATATAATCATGGCATCTGCCTATTTGCACTATTCTCTGATTGTCACTGGTTTCTGTCAGAAGAATCATAAAATTATTTGTAGTTTGGGCGTATTAGAATTTGTGTTTGGAAGAGAATTACCTATGATTTTCTATGATTTCTATCTCAGTTAATAAGGAAATGTGGCAGCATTCCCATTAGTATTGCCTGTCAAAGAAAAGTTGTTGGGAGATCATGTGCTCTCCCACTAAACTTCTCTTCTTCAAAAAAGACACCCACATATGTGAGAATCAAGCAGTGGCAGTTGGTGGGAGGGGCGGCTGGAGTGGCACGATAGAGAAGCAAAGATAAATATCATTAAAAGACTGACTTTTACATGTCATTGGCACAATTCAGTTCCAACAAATATGAGAGATTAAAAAACAAAAAGCAGACATAAAACACTTTTGGGAATATACATTTACTTCAGAAATTTAAGTAAGCATTTTCCATCTATCTTCAAAATGCCCTCTACTAAGTCAGAAAACTTCTAAATCCACCACATAAACTCTTGAACCCTTGGCCTCAGGGCACCTTATCTTGTCTGATCATTCAACCCACAAGAATATTTTCTGAGTTTCTATAAAGTGCTCCAGACACTGATGATTCTTTGTCCCTTCAGGCCCTTGCTACAGCAGACCAAATTCCATCCTCTTTTCTCCTGTATTATACAATTTGGTCTTCTTTTTACTTTCTAGACTTTGTTCACTTGCTTTTTAATTTCTCCTTACTGACTCCAAGTACCTTTCAAAAAAAAAGAAAAGGATACTTTCAACAAGTGGACAAACTGCTTCGATCAGAACATTCTGCTTTTCTCTTTCCCAGAATAATTGCTGTTTTGTGCTTCCTTGTCATTTCACCACTTTCCTTAAGATTGTGGTAAGGTATGTATACTATATTCCACAAGAGTGTTCAAGGACTCTGCCAATTCCTCTTTCCTTTTCCGTTAGGACTAGAGTATCTATCTGGTCGTCCATGTAATTATCTTCAGGGATATACTGATGTTTATTTCTTCTTGTTATTTTTTTTCTTACATATTTATCTCATAGTATTCATTTTCTTATATCCACCCTTCCTATAAGCGTAAACAAAAACACATTTGGGAGAATGTCTCTCACATAATCCCTTTTTTATCTCCTACTTCTATTTCAAATTCCATTCTTTGTTGGTTCCTCAGTATCATTTGATGCCCTTCTTTTGTTTTTTCATGATGTACTGTTGAATCGTGGCACTTACTTTAAACCAACATGATCAGACTATTGTCTTTCTTCTCCAGTAGACACCTTGGGGACAAGAACTATGTCTTACATTTCCAGGATTTAGCACAGTATGTAGTACATAGTAGGGGCTGGGTAACAGCAGATAGAAAACAAATTGTTCAGTGGAATTACTTACCTTAAATTAAGGGTGGGATATCTGAGTTAAAGGAAAGGATTCCTGAGAAAGAATAAGAAAGTAAAATAAGTTCATTTGGAAAATATAGAGCTAAAAAACAAGTTCTGCTAAGAATATCTGCTGAGTGCCTGCATTTTCATCTGTAGAAAGAGAAGAGAGCACTGTGTTCTCCATGGTTGACCCCAAAGGCATAGTCTAGTTCTTCCCAAATTAGACAGTTTTCAGCAGAGTGCAGAATTAAGCACAGGCCTACATGACTTGCTGACATCATTTTAATATCTTCCCTAACTAAAGGCCAAGTAGGGTATAAAAGCTTCTGTGAGTTCTGAAAGTGAATTCATTTGAATACACATGTATTGAGAAGCCACTTTGCACAGGAACTGCAGATATGAAGACAACTGGGATGTTGTCTCATATAATCTCTTTTCTCAACTGAATTAATTATTCTAGTTGCTATAGATGTCTTTATGTCAAGCATCCATTACACCACCTGAGGAATATGTAGTACTTTCTTGTGAAGAAGACCAGTGGCTTCTTTTCCTACTGGTATGCCATTCTTCTTTGCCCACTGTGAGCTTAAGTTTTCAGTAAATGATATACCCAAATAGGGTTCTAATAGATAGTTAATGTTAAATTGGTACTTTCTTACTATATATTATATTTTCATTTATTCATTTTAAAATATTGTACAATGACTATGTACCTAGAATGTTTCTGTCTCCTAGAACATATAAATGAACAGAATAGAAAAATATTCCTATTTTCATAGAGCTCACATTCCCATGGGGCAGACAGTAAACAAACATGTAAACTGTACCAGCCAGCATTTATCTTACTGTAATGCTGTGAAACAAATGACTCTAAAATCTTTGAAATAAAACACCAAACATTATTTCTCTTATTAGCAGTTCTGTGGGTCAGTTGGAAGGTGACTGATCTTAGCAGGGTTCAGCTTATCTTGGCTTGAAACTCAGGACCAGATCTGTTTCTACTGGTTTACTGGCGTTAGGTTTCTCCCTGGACCAATAGTTATCTGGAGCATCTGCTTCTCATGCGGAATGGGAGGAGAGCAAGAGAACAAGCCAGACCATGCCAGCAAGTCTGAAATTCTGCCTCTGCCACACTAACTAACATCTCAGTAACCAAGAGAATTCATATGTCAAGCCCAATTAGAATTCAGCAATGGTTAGTTCAAGGTTCTAGTGGTTCTAGGTCATGTTTTCACTCATAAAGAGAACTACAAGTTATATGAAAAAGTTTGAATGTATAGTTTTATAATAAGAAAATGAAGAATTGAAAATAATAATTCATTCTATCTACTAATTCAGTCTATCTACCACAGTCTGCCCTCTTGGTCACAATTGTTCAGGTTCCTTCTGCATTTCAAATATACTTGCTGCCATCCCAGAACACCCACAGAGGCTCCCCCGATTACGGCATCAGGTTCAAAGCCCACAGTCTGAGGATCTATGTCAGGTCTATGATGGCACTGCTCTTGACCTGGACATTTATAAATTGAAAAGATGTTATCTGCTCCCGCACATCTAATGTACAATGTTGGAATAGGGACAAGATAAACAGTTGAATCAGCCCAGAGAAAGCTGGGAGAAACATTGAAGTCAGAGGTCTACAGCAATTTTTAAATTCTCCTGGAAAATTTTGCCAGGGTCCCCTACAAAGAGGTTGGTATGTATTTTGATTAGAACCTAGTTCTGCCCATGGGAGTTGATCACAAATCTACTGTTAAACATATGGGCTTCTGCTCTGCTTTTGGAACTTCCTCCTTTTCCATCTTTAGCTTTTCTGAGGAGTACTGGAGAATACACCTTCTTTGTAGTTGAGCAGATTTCTCAACCTGCTTCCTTCATGTAAAATTATCAGAGCCTAAAGACCTTCATGTATCTCAAACAGACATATCTTTTTAAACCCAGGCTGGTGGAAATTTTTCCACTACAACTCTCTTGAAAACTTTGTGGGTTTTCTATGAATGATTGCAGTCAACTACATGTGCCAAATGCCTCACCCACAATTCTTTTAGAGATGTGCTTCTTTCTAGGTATGTGTAGATACTTGCATGTATTTGTCATCTGTGAGTTAACAATCTCAGTCATCTTAATCTTTTCAGGGATTTTTAACAAAGGGTGTGACAACCACTTTCTTGATTTTGTCTCTGCTGTATGGCAATGTTCTAATGGCTATATCTTTAGGCAGAGAGAAATTGCATAATTTTTCAAACCTTCAATTCCCATAATTTCTAGGTTCTTTCAATTCCCCTCAGCCCTATTTGCAAACCAGTCAATTTTTTTCCAAGCTTATCTTTTTCTGGTAGTAACTTACCAAATGTGTGTAAAAACAGCCAGCTTACAATGAGCACTCTGCCTCAAAAAACTTCCCAGCCCATTGCTATCAATACATCGGTATTTTTTTTGCCTTCTTGGTTATTGAAGTCAATCATTTTTTAACAAATGTTTTGTTTGTATATAACATGGTTAATCATTTTTCCCTCTTATTACATTGTTTTTATAGCTTCCTCTCTATTTACCATATGATCCCAAACCAAATGACACATATTTTAAAGTTTTTTGACAGCAGAGGCCCATTTCTGGCATAACTTATATATTAATTAGCAAGCACTACATTAATGTAGAATGGCAAACCTCACACCCAAACCCAAATCTCAGAGGCTCAAACAAGTGTTTATTTTCTTCCTGGTCCCATGGGTCAGCTGAAACAGCACTACTTCAGGTCATGGGGGGACTTTGTTCTAGGCCTCTGGTTAAGTTCAGTTTCGTCCTAAGGATCTCTTTATTCTTCTTCAAAAAGTGATGACTTAGATATATATATATTTTTAATAAGGAATGGTAGGAACCCCAGAATGCAAGCAAGACAAACAACGTATTTAAAGTCTCTGTTCTTATCAAGTCTCCCAAAATTTAATTAACCAGTGCAAGCCAAGTGGCTAAGCTTAACATCAGTGAGGTGGGGTTATTTTCTACCCATAATTACATGTTGCATGTGTATTATACATGTGTCATGTGTATTATAGCAGGGAGACAGTCAAGATTTGGAAAAAGTTAAATCTAACACACATGAAAACAAGAAAATACCAACTAATATAAATACTGTGAAGAAAATAAAGCAGAGTTGTGTTTAGAGAATGTCTAGAAATCCATTAAGACTGGTTTCCTGGATATGATGTTAAAACCGAGGCTGAATGCCTTGCAGGCAAAGGGAATAGACAGAACGAAGACACAGATGCAGGGATAAGCTTGGGGTGATGAAGAACTGAAATAAGCCCACAGGGAGGATGGTAGGAGATAAAATCAATGAAGCAGGTAGAGGCCAGATTATTTAGATCTCTGTTATGACCATTATTATATGCCATATCATATAATTAGATATTTCAGATGATTATTTACCAAATGCCAGAAGGAAGACTGCTTGTGAGTTGTACTGGTTGTCATGATAACCCATGAAGAGGGCAGCTGAATTCAACCAGTCTGGAAAATTATATACAGATTGAGTTGTATAATCGATTCTAAATAATTTACTTTCCATTGGTTCTTATTGGTGTGTTCTCCTGCCAAGTTGTTTTGATCAGAATGCCTGAAAATACAAGAATTCTTGACTACAGAGGCACCAGCTAAAATACTGAAGAGATAAAGTGGTGGCCTCTGGAACTACTTGGCTTCTTAACAATTTCAGATATTTCTTCTTCCTGGTTTTCTAAGAGCTAAATGGAGATAGAAACACTTTGGAGCCTCCTTCCACTCTCACTCTCTCTTGGGAAAAAACTCTTATTCTTTTTCTAGATCTAAAATAGCAACCGCTCTGCTTGTTAGCAATATCCCTTCCTGGGGAAGTCTTTGTGCTGGTGCCTTGGGCAGGCAGGCAACTGGGGTGAAAACCCTGGGGTACACCCCATGCCTTTGGGAAGTACATTATTAATTGGGGGTGTAGAATAAGTTTAAATGGAGTACACTCCTAACCGCAAACAGTGGAGTCCCATGCAATGTTGGTTATAAGTACCTCAAAATTTCATTAAATCAGAAACACGAAGATGCTAGACACTGCAATGCCCTAAATCACGAGGTCTTAAGCACTTTCTAGAAATGACCATTGATCTTTGTCCTATGTTCAAAATTGTCGTTTAATTCGTCAGATTTTCTTTTGTGCTTACCTTTCTGTAGACTCAAGGAAAAGAAAATATTCTCCTTTCAAACACATGAACAAAGTACATCAAAACCAGTGACACAGAGAAGCTGCTGGTCTCCCTGGGTCACAGTAACAACACCACTACAGGTGCGCCCTTGATTCTATTAAGAACAACCAGCTAAACTGGTGGAATACACAGCTGTAAATTTGCACTGCTGCATCTTTTACCAAGGAAGGGGCTGTGTCTAGATGAATCAAAATAGGCTGGCTGGCAGAGCTCAGACACACAATATGGTTTTTCAGGAGAAATCAACGTGAATGTGTTTATTTCACACACATTTGTTTGTCAGAGGACTTCAAAGAGGTGTGCAGAGATCAGTTAAACATTGCCACCTGCCCCATAGGCTGTACCTCTTCTTTTCAGGTGGGTCTCTGAGGTCATTAGCACTGAGCCAGCTCATCCTCTGTTCAGCTCCTGTGCCACAAGGTAGGACAGGAATCCCGCCAGGAGGAGGACTTGGGTCCTGGCTCCTAACCATCCCGCTGGACTCCAGCTGCCAGCACTGCCCGAAGAAGAGAGCATGCCGCCCAGCCCAAAGAAAGCTTCCAGCCTGTGAGAGTGGCAGGTTTAAAAGCTCTAGGACAGTTCAATCAAAGGCATTGCCCAGCTCTGTCCTGTGTGGCTATTGTACTTTGGAACACATGCTGCTAGGAAACAAAGAGAACACACGTTTATTTTTAAGCGTAGGACTTTGGAACCACTTGGGAAGAATATTCTTGATTGAGAACCAAAACATTCCATGATGCTTAACAAACCTGCAAATTGAAAAATCAGCATCAGCCCATGCAGCCAGGAGGCAGGAGAAGGACCTATACCCTGAAAAAAATTTTTTTCAAAATATTCCTTAAATGATATTTGTGTGCATTTGCAAAATTACCACTTTCTGAATCAGTCTCAAGCTGTTTTCATCTGAGAACATATGTTGTGCCGTGAGACAATATCTCAGCCCACTGCCGCCCAGATACACCCCACCTCATTGCATAATGGATGGTCCCACAAAGAAGGCACCGCAGCTCAGGCAGTGCCCCCGTAATAATATTTTAAAATAAATGATATGCATCATTAAATCACAGAGGATGACTAACTCAATTTTAGAAAACCCACAACTCCAGCAATCATAGTTACAGCTCTGATTTGAATATCTTCACTTTCACCTGAGCGGCCACTGGGAGCCAGTCAAGCAGATCCGCATTCAGGCTGTACTCTCAGAGGGGCAGGAGGGAACCTGTGATTATGTAGTTACAGCGACGTCGGCTACATGCCTCCTGTCCACCTGGGCTCTTTAGACTTTTCCTTTCTCCCTTCTTGCCTTCTTATTTACATATCACAGGCATCCTCTTTGTAAAGTTATTTTAAATAATTTATTAGATTGATCTCTTTAAAATTCTACCCTGGCTAAATGTCATAAGGAGAAAAAAAAAGTCTTCTAAACTTATTTAAAGGTTTCTACTGGAGCAGGCCAGTTACCTGCTTCACTGCTGATATTCTAAAAATACCTCCATGTCCATACTATTATCCATTCTTCACGTCCAATTGCTCTGTTATGGTAATAGTCAGAAGCACACCATGCAGTAATTACTTACAGCTGACTGAAGAAAAGAATATTCAACTCCCCCACTGTTCCACTAGAAGGTCTTTATGCACTATTAACTCATTCCTGTTTATTAATACTCTACTGGTAATTCAGGCTGCTGCCTCTTAGGTTTGTAATAGGAGGACTATTAAACAGCAATTACTGACCATATGGGTTGGCGAATATTTGTTGGGTTTTGTGTTTTTTTTTTTGGTGGGCTTTTATTCCCCCCCTTCCAACTTGTTTTTTAAGAAGCTATATTACAACGTAGTAAAGTAACATCACATCTGCATGAGATGAATAAGTTTGGCAGTATTTCTCCCTTCCTTAGAAAATGTGAATTTATTCCCAGATTATTACTGCTGGCTTAGGAAAAAGAGATCACGGGAGAACTAGGGAGATGTGGGAGATGGTTCACATGTGGGAAGACCTTACTTTGGAAATACTCTGGCTCTTATCTTCCCTAGATTTCCTGGTAGGCTGTTTTCTCTTATTGCCTTGGGGAGGGAACTGACCCACCTCAACCACCCTCAACTTCTGAAAAATAAGCATATTTACTGAGGAATCCAAATCTAATACCATTTTCCCTTTCAAGTTCCCCCAAGCATTTGGAAGTTGTCACTTTAAATTTAACATTTAGTGAATTCATCTCCCAAAGAGCAGGTATGTGAACCTTGGGAGATGGCGAAGGCTTCTCCTGGGAGAGGGTGGCATGAGTAATGGGATCAAGTGAGGCAGGCAGGTGGTAAACGATGATTATGGTAATAATAATGTGTGCCTCTCCCACAGGTAGTGAACACTAGGCACGTGGCAGGCATTAAATGCATTTAAATGAAAGGCATCTTTGAGATAAATAGGACCCCGGAGCTGATTTCCAGGAGCTGGAAGACGATGGGTTGAGATCCAGAGCAGGTGGGTCGCTTGACTGGCAACCTGCATTGAGGCGGTAGCAGAGGCTGGGTGTCCGGGCCCTCTGACAGAGCCAGCTTTCCAAAGCAGCTGGTCTCCTTAGTGCCCCTTGGGGCTTCCTTTCACTTTCTCTCCTTGGTCATTCTCTCTTTGTGCCCAAATCCTTTTAGCCTTCAACAAATGGATCAAACCTCTGAAAACTCCATCTTGCCCCAGTCTCACCCTTTCCATCCTGCAAAGCAAATTTAGTGTTTATCTCTGGCAGGTGGTTGTAGCTAATTTAGCCCTCTTCTTTTACCTGCTGGTGTTGTGTGTGGAAGTTTTTCTATCACATAAGCTGTATGTCCTTGAAGATAGGGGCCATATATTTTAAATTTACCTCCTATTTATTATCCATGCACCTCATTTGGTACTGGACAACTTGTAGGTACCTTAGAGATTAGCTACTCCAGTGAGTTTCCTCCATAATTTTGTTTTTATTCCTATTATTTTTAAGGCAGAACTTGTTTATTTTTTCTGATAAAGTATTACGTAGAATAGTGGTGCAGATTAAAATAGAACAACTCTGGTTTGAAGTCAGGTTGGGAAGATGCCTAACCTGATAAGTCAGCTGATAAAGCCACAGAGGACCCTCTGGGAGGCCCCATTTTCCTGGGAAATACTATATGAAAAGTAAGTATCTACCTCAACTGCCTTTTGGTACAGATGTGTAGACTGAATGCATAATCTCAGATCCACATGGTTAGCTAAGAGGAGAATTGTCCCTGAAATCCAATCATTTGGTTATTGGCCAAGTTTTTTTTTTCTGTATCACCTACCTGTGCAAGTGGATTAAATCCTTGTCACCAGCAGGCCACTGTTAACAGGTACATATGTGACACTGGAGGGCCAGACCATTGGGCCTCCTCTTAACACAGAACTGAGACAAATTTAAAGTCAGATGAGTCAAAGTGAACTGGATGGAGTAGGCAAAGCCCTTGACTAAGGAGAGGTGGCTCCTTGAGGATCTTAATGACAAAGCCAGTGTGGGTGGAGTGGTCATTTCAACCTGGCCACTCTTGACCCTTTCATGGTTGAAGACTCAGAACCACTTCAGCTCAACTTCGGTGTTCCATGTTTGCCTGGTCCTGGATCTCATGTTTGCACCAATTTCAGTCCTGCCTAAGCTGAGCAAAACTGCCACAGGGACTTGCTTAGGATGCCAGAAATTATGCTTGTCCTACAGTATGGATTATGCTTCTCCCAAAATACAGATTATACTATAATTTTTTATAGCATTTAAAAAATTGGGGGGGGGAATGTCCATACTTCATATTTTCCTTTCATTCTTCCACTAATAGAGGCATGAAGACGTAGAGAAGAGTATGGTGTGGGAACTCCAGGGATCTGTATGCTAGACCAGATCCTTTCACCAGTTAGCTGTGTGTCTTGGGGACATATTATTTAACTTCTCTGTATGCCTTTGTCCTCATCTGTAAAATAATACCCTCTGGCCTAGATTTGCTTCTGAAATACATTTGGCTTTACTGGGCCATCAAAAAAAATATAATGCTCTCTATATAGTAAATTCTGAGTTAAATTGTATTAAAACAAAGCAAATGATTATAAATAGACATACTATGAATAAAATGCTCATATATGCCAAGAATTTTAAATTGGGCTGTATGACAAAAACATTTATTTCTAATATCAGTGAAAACTCGAGTTAAGTCAGTAAAGATGGTATTAAGCCTTGTAAATATCATCCAACTGTGACTTGAAACTCTGGGGCTTTCCCCATGGGTGAGAATATCTGGGCAGTCTGTTGGCTTTATTGCAGACATTTGCTTTTCCAGTAAATATTGCTTTGTTCCTACCATATCTCATTATTCAATTAATAAACATATTAAGTTTAATACCACTGATTCATTGAATGTTATTCCATGCATCTTTAAGGTGGAACCTGCTACATATGTAACACTATTTTCATTGTTAACAGTATTGATAAAAAAATACATCTCTCTGAAGAGCTAATAATCTCTTGCAGGAGGAAAATGTATATGGTAAAAAGATAAATAACTGTATATGACAATGGGTGATTAGTGTCCATGAGGATAAAGACTAAGGAGTGGAAGTAAAGGGGACTGGTTATATGAGCCAGGTGGATGAGAAGGGTTCCGGCAAGTCTTTGGCTGTCCTTGACAAAAGAGAATAGCACAGGTGAAGTGGATGAGAGAGGTCACTTTAGGTAAGGGACTATAGTATGTGTAAAAACAGTGATAAGATTAAGAGTTATATGAATTTAGTAGCAATCCAGCTCAATCTGGAGAAAAGGGCTTCTGTGAGAGACTTGTAGGGCAGTGATGGTGTAGAATCTTCCGTTTTGTAGAGTGAAAGTCAGATGAAGTATCTTGGCCATTACCTTACAGACACAGAAATCTTGCTTTGTTTTTCTTTTTAAGGTGTGTTGCTTGGTGGAATGTTTTTATTAGTGAAATCATAGAGGAGTCTTAAGGCCCAATATAGAAACAAAAGGAGACTACAAAAAAGCCACTGGGGGAAAAGTACAAATGAGAGAAAGATGATAATACATCAGGAAACACGACTGCAGCAGCAGAGCTCAAAGGGCCTGTGACAGAGGCAGAGACCGGACCAAACCTTCACTTCTGGGTTCAGTTTCTCTTGTTCTGCAAAGTAGTGCAAGGCGCAAAGGAATTGTCTGGAGGAGGATGCTGGAGAATGAGAAAAGAATAAAAGGACAACTTGGGGAGAAGATAGATGGAGACAGAGAATCAGACAAGAGTGAGGGGTGAGAGGAACAAAGAGCACATGGTCAATGAGGTTGAAGGCAATGGAAATTAATCAAATTATTAGAAGGCAGGTTTGGAGTTCAACTCACAAATTCAGGTGTGCCAGAAAAAGTAACTATTTTTATGTAAATTATTCTCCTTCTATTTCAAGGTCCTGTGGGTGGCAGAGTCTTTTCAACTTCCTCCCATCAAGTACCTGAGGCTGTCTCTCATTTCCAAGGCCTTGCATAGTACCAAGGTGACAGAGGGGGCTGGAGAGGACAGGGCATCACCCTTGGTTGGCATCTGTCTGCTAGCTGGGCATATGTCAATCCTGCCACAGTCCCAAGTACATACAGATCAGTTCTGAGGCATGCCTCTTTCTTAACCCATCAGTGTTCAGCACCTCCCAGCACCTCTTCTGCATTCTTCTTCTTCATAGGAGAATCCTGGTGCTTCTACAATGCTGGGCGCAGGCAGTACACAAGCCTGTCTGCCTAGAGGGACCTTGCAGTGCCATCTTCTCAATAAATTTGCTATCTCCTGGAACAGGTCTCCTTGCTCTCAGAACACACAAACTCATCTGAGGTCTTTGTCACCCTACACTCCCCCCACCTCCAGAGACCCAACTGCACAGTGGACCTGGTTTTAGATTTTTCTCCCTTCTACTCCAACTTTCCTACTACCCTTAAATGCAAGGTATTGTCTCTGTTCTTGAAGTCATCCCATTTCTGATGAGACTGAAACATTTTATAGGCAGGAAAAGTGACATAGAGAGGTTATGTGACTTAGGGTCATCATCTTATCAGTGACAAAAATGGGTAAAAAATGAAAACTATGCTAGCTTGACTACCTTTTCTGCTTCCTTCCTTCCTGTCCTCCCTTCTTTTCTTCTGTCCCTGGTTTTCTCTTTCTATTTTCTTTCTCCTTTTTCCTCCCTCTTTCCATGAGGCCTTTTTATGTGCCAGGCAGTATATAGGTATTGTCTATGCCACACTTAACAAATTAAACATATGGCTTTCATGAACTGCCAGTCTAGTAGGGGAGATGGACTTGAATATGTGCATACATAAGACACCCTTTGAATTGTGGTCAGTACTAAGGGTTGTATAAGAAAGTACTAAGGTGGACATAACTTAGATTAGGCAGTCAAAGAGGATCTTTCTGAGGGAGAGACACATAAGCTGAGAACTCAAAGACAGGGATGAGAGTATTCCAGGCAGAGGAAATAGCTTAAGCAAAGGCTGACATGTTTGAGGAACTCAAAAACACTCATGTGACTTAAGTATTTGTAAAGGGGAGAATGGAACAAGATGTGGTTGGAGAATGACAGAGGACTAAAGTCTATAGGGCTTTATCAGCCAAGTTAAGTAATTTGGGTTTTATTATAAACTTAATGAAAACAAAATTTAAATAGTAGGATGACATAATCTGATTAACATTTTAAAAAATGTATCCTGGAGGACTTCCGGGAAGATGGCGGTGTGAGCAGGGCGGCAGAAATCTCCTCCCAACACTATATTTATCTACGAAAACACAGCAAATACATCTATTCCTAAAAGAGAGACAAGAATACACAGGAAAGCGCACAGCGTGCAGCTACACCCAAGAGGACTAGGCACCCCAAGAGGCGGGTAAGATACGGAGCCGCGACCCGGTGGGACCCGAGCACTCCCCCACCCCAGCGCACTGGTGGGAGGAGAGGATTCAGAGCCGGGAGGGAGTGGAAGTTCACCCCGCAAAGTAGCCAGCCCCGGTGATCCGCACGGGGAGCGCTGACCCACGTTGCACAGTGCAGCGGAGATTGGAGAGACAGACGGGCAGGATCTGAGCAGGGAACGCGCCAGGGTGCTTGCAGCTGGCTCGGGAAGGAAAAAAAAAAAAGCGCGCGCTTTCTTCAGTGGTTTAAAGAGACAGGAGCCCAGCGGAGGAGCCGGATCGCCCCAGCACACTCAGCCCAGCAGGCTGGGAGTCCGGGGGAGTTTCAGATGCCTTAGCTGGTGCCTGAGGAAGCGTAGCCATACTTATACTTCTCACTGAGATCAACAGCGTCCTATTCGTTCCCACCCCTGCCAGAGCGATAAAGGGCCCTGCGGACGGGCGCAGTCACAGCTCTGGAATAGTGGGGCAAGAGCGCCACCTAGAGCATTCCCACAGAATCTACGTCCGGTGGGCATTTTTTTTTGTTTTTTTTGTTTTGTTTTGTTTCTTGTTTTGTTTTTCTTTTTTCTTTTCTTCCTTTTTTTTCTTTCTTTCTTTCTTCTTTTTTTTCTTTTTTTTTCTCTTTTTTTTTCTTCTCTTTTTAAAGTCTTAAAGAGCCCAGCTGACATACGTGGCAACTATCAGTGACCAATTCTATAGCCATGAAAAGACAGAGGAATATGGTTCAGACTAAAATCAACCAGACAACCCCAGAGAGGGAGTCTGAAGGGATGGAAATGCACAGCCTTCCTGAAAAAGAATTCAGAATAAAAGTCATAACCATGCTGATGGACCTACAGAGAAATGTGCAAGAGCTGAGGGAGGAAGTGAGGGAACTGAGGAAAGACAATGCAGAAATCAGACAAGCGATCGACGGGCTTAACAGCAGAATGGATGAGATGCGAGAGACTGTTAATGGAATAGAAAACAGAGAACAGGAGTACAGAGCAGCTGAGGCAGAGAGAGATAAAAGGATTTCTAGGAATGAAAGAATATTAAGAGAACTGTGTGACCAATCCAAACGGAACAATATTCGCATTATAGGAGTACCAGAGGAAGAAGAGAGAGAAAAAGGGATAGAAAGTGTCTTTGAAGAAATAATTGCTGAAAACTTTCCCTCGCTGGGGAAGGAAGTAGTCTCGCAGTCCACCGAAGCTCATAGATCTCCCAACACAAGGGACCCAAGGAAGACAACACCAAGACACATAATAATTAAGATGGCAAAGATCAAAGATAAAGACAGGGTATTAAAGGCAGCTAGAGAGAGAAAAAAGATCACCTACAAAGGAAAACCCATCAGACTATCATCAGACTTCTCAACAGAAACCTTACAGGCCAGAAGAGAATGGCATGATATATTTAACATTATGAAACAGAAGGGCCTCGAACCAAGAATATTGTATCCAGCACGATTATCATTTAAATATGATGGAGGGATTAAACAATTTCCAGACAAACGAAAGTTGAGAGAGTTTGCCTCTCATAAACCACCACTACAGGATATCTTAAATGGACTGCTCTAGATGGAAGCACACCTAAGGCTAAAAAGATGTCACCAGAGAAAATAAAATCATAGCAAAGAAAGCAGACCATCCAAATTCTAACTAAAGGCAAAGAATAAAACACCTATATATAAAGAATGGAGGAGGAGAATAAGAAGGGAGAGAAATAAAGAAACATCAGACTGTGTTTACAATAACTTAACAAGAAAGTTAAGTTAGATTGTTAGATAGTAAAGAAGCAACCCTTGAACCCTTGGTAACCACGAATCTAAAGCCAGCAATGGCAATAAGTACATATCTATCAGTAATCACCCTAAATGTAAATGGACTGAATGCACCAATCAAAAGACACAGAGTAACAGAATGGATAAAAAAGCAAGACCCATCTATATGCTGCTTACAGGAGACTCACCTCAAACCCAAAGATATACACAGACTAAAAGTGAAGGGATGGAAAAAGATATTTCATGCAAACAACAAGGAGAAAAAAGCAGGTGTTGCAGTACTTGTATCAGACAAAATAGACTTCAAAACGAAGAAAGTAGCAAGAGATAAAGAAGGACATTACATAATGATAAAGGGGTCAGTCCAACAAGAAGATATAACCATTATAAATATATATGCACCCAACACAGGAGCGCCAGCATATGTGAAACAAATACCAACAGAATTAAAGGAGGAAATAGACAGCAATGCATTCATTTTAGTGACTTCAACACACCACTCCCTCCAAAGGACAGATCAACCAGACAGAAAAAAAGTAAACACACAGAGGCACTGAACAACACACTAGAACAGATGGACCTAACAGACATCTACAGAACTCTGCACCCAAAAGCAACAGGATACACATTCTTCTCAAGTGCACATGGAACATATTCCAGAATAGACCACATACTAGGCCACAAAAAGAACCTCAGTAATTTCAAAAATATTGAAATCCTACCAACCAACTTCTCAGATCACCAAGGTATAAAACTAGAAATAAATGTCAGAGAGAAACCAAAAAGGCTCACAAATACATGGAGATTTAACAATATTCTCCTAATTAATCAATGGGTTAACAACCAAATCAAAACAGAAATCAAAGAATATATGGAGACTAATGACAACAACAACACAAAGCCACAGCTTCTGTGGGATGCAGCAAAGGCAGTTCTAAGAGGAAAGTATATTGCAGTCCAGGCCTATTTAAAGAAGGAAGAACATTCCCAAATGAATAGTCTAAAGACACAATTACTAAAATTGGAAAAAGAAGAACAAATGAGGCCCAAAGTCACCAGAAGGAGGGACATAATAAAGATTAGAGAAGAAATAAATAAAATTGAGAAGAATAAAACAATAGAAAAAAATCAGTGAAACCAAGAGCTGGTTCTTTGAAAAAATAAACAAAATAGATAAACTCCTAGCCAGACTCATTAAGAGATAAAGAGAATCTACACACATAAACAGAATCAGAAATGAGAAAGGAAAAATAATGACAGACCCCACAGAAATACGAAGAATTATAAGAGAATATTATGAGAACCTATATGCTAACAAGTTGGAAAACATAGAAGAAATGGACAATTTCTTAGAAAGATACAACCTTCCAAGACTGACCAAGCAAGAAACAGAAAAACTAAACAGACCAATCACCAGCAACGAAATTGAATCCGTAATCAAAAAACTACCCAAGAACAAAACCCCCGGACCTGATGGATTCACCTCTGAATTCTACCAGACATATAGAGAAGAAATAACACCCATTCTCCTTAAAGTTTTCCAAAAAATAGAAGAGGAGGGAATACTTCCAAACTCATTCTATGAAGCCAGCATCACTCTAATACCAAAACCTGGCAAAGACCTCACCAAAAAAGAAAATTACAGACCAATATCCCTGATGAACGTAGATGCAAAAATACTCAACAAAATATTAGCAAACCGAATTCAAAAATACATCAAGAGGATCATACACCATGATCAAGTGGGATTCATCCCAGGGATGCAAGGATGGTACAACATTCGAAAATCCATTAACATCATTCACCACATCAACAAAAAGAAGAACAAAAACCACATGATCATCTCCATAGATGCTGAAAAAGCATTTGACAAAATTCAGCATCCATTCCTGATTAAAACTCTCAACAAAATGGGTATAGACGGCAAGTACCTCAACATCATAAAGGCTATATATGACAAACCCACAGCTAACATCATACTTAACGGCGAGACACTGAAAGCTTTTCATCTAAGATCGGGAACAAGACAGGGATGCCCACTCTCTCCACTGTCATTCAACATAGTACTGGAGGTCCTAGCCACGGCAATCAGACAAAACAAAGAAATACAAGGCATCCAGATTGGTAAAGAAGAAGTCAAATTGTCACTATTTGTAGATGACATGATACTGTACGTAAAAAACCGTAAAGACTCCATTCCAAAACTACTCGAACTAATATCTGAATTCAGCAAAGTTGCAGGATACAAAATTAACACACAGAAGTCTGTTGCTTTCCTATACACTAACGATGAACTAACAGAAAGAGAAATCAGAAAAACAATTCCATTCACAATTGCATCAAAAAGAATAAAATACCTAGGAATAAACCTAACGAAGGAAGTGAAAGGCCTGTACTCTGAAAACTACAAGACACTCCTAAGAGAAATTAAAGAGGACACTAACAAATGGAAATGCATCCCATGCTCTTGGCTAGGAAGAATAAATATTGTCAAAATTGCTATACTACCTAAAGCAGTCTACAGATTCAATGCAATCCCTATCAAACTACCAACAGCTTTCTTCAATGAACTGGAACAACTGATTCTCAAATTCATATGGAACCACAAAAGACCCCGAATAGCCAAAGCAATACTGAGAAGGAGGAATAAAACAGGGGGAATTACGCTCCCTGACTTCAAGCTCTACTACAAAGCCACAGTAATCAAGACAATTTGGTATTGGCACAAAAACAGACCCACAGACCTGTGGAACAGAATCGAAAATCCAGATGTTAACCCAAACATATACAGTCAATTAATATTTGATAAAGGAGCCTTATATATACAATGGGGAGATGACAGCCTCTTCAGCAGCTGGTGTTGGAAAAACTGGACAGCTACATGTAAGAGAATGAAACTGGACTACTGTCTAGCCCCATACACAAAGGTAAACTCAAGGTGGATGAAAGACCTGAATGTAAGTCATGAAACCATAAAACTCTTAGAAAAAAACATAGACAAAAATCTCTTGGACATAAACATGAGCGACTTCTTCATGAACATATCTCCCCGGGCAAGGGAAACAAAAGCAAAAATGAACAAGTGGGACTATATCAAGCTGAAAAGCTTCTGTACAGCAAAGGACAGTATCAGTAGAACAAAAAGACATCCTACAGTATGGGAGAATATATTCATAAATGACGTATCCGATAAGGGCTTCACATCCAAAATATATAAAGAACTCACACACCTCAACAAACAAAAAGCAAATAATCCAATTACGAAATGAGCAGAGGACATGAATAGACACTTCTCTAAAGAAGAAACTCAAATGGCCAACAGGCACATGAAAAGATGCTCCACATCGCTAATCATCAGAGAAATGCAGATTAAAACCACAATGAGATATCACCTCACACCAGTGAGGATGGCCAACATCCAAAACACAAACAACAACAAATGTTGGCGAGGATGTGGAGAAAAGGGAACCCTCCTACACTGCTGGTGGGAATGCAAATTAGTTCAACCATTGTGGAAAGCAGTATGGAGGTTCCTCAAAAAACTCAAAATAGAAATACCATTTGACCCAGGAATTCCAGTCCTAGGAATTTACCCTAAGAATGCAGCAGCCCAGTTTGAAAAAGACAGATGCACCCCTATGTTTATTGCAGCGCTATTTACAATAGCCAAGAAGTGGAAGCAACCTAAGTGCCCATCAGTAGATGAATGGATAAAGAAGATGTGGTACATATACACAATGGAATATTATTCAGCCATAAGAAGAAAACAAATCCTACCATTTGCAACAACATGGATGGAGCTAGAGGGTATTATGCTCAGTGAAATAAGCCAAGCCGAAAAAGACATTAACAAATAATTTCATTCATATGTGGAGTATAAGAAGAAAGAAAAAAAACTGAAGGAACAAAACAGCAGCAGACTCACAGAACCGAAGAATGGACTAATAGTTACCAAACGGAAAGGGACTGGGGAAAATGGGTGGGAAGGGAGGGATAAGAGGGAAAAAGGGGCATTACAATTAGCAGACGTAATGTTGGGGGGTATGGGGAGGGCTGTATAACTTAGAGGAGACAAGTAGTGATTCTATAGCATCTCACTACGCTGATGGACAGTGACTGTAATGGGGTTGGTGGGGGGGACCTGATGAAGGGGTAGTTTAATAACCATAATATTGCACATGTAATTGTAGATTAATGATACCAAAATAAATTATATTAAAATTAAAAATATATATGTTTTGATATGTTGGAAATGGAAAGCAAGTCTGATCAGGACAGTCACAGTGTGTGCGGGTGAGTGCGTGAAAGTATGAGAGAATGTGTGAGTGTGTGTGCAGGCGAGTGTATGTCTGTGTGTGTGTATGTGAGTGTGTGACCATATGAGTGTGTGTATGTGTGTGCATGTACATGAGTGTGTGTGTGTACGATTGTGAAACTGGAAATGAGTTGGAAATTAAGATGGGAATTGTTCGTAGTCCTGACCTGCATCCTAGCTCTAGTTTTATGTTATTCAATAACTCTACGTCTCAGTTTCCTTATCCATAATATGAGCTAAGACTACCTGGCCTCCCAGCCTTGCAGAGTCACTGTGTGGGAGAAATAGGGCAAACATGCTTGGGAAAAGTGTAACATGATCTGTACGTGCAGGATGGAATTATTATCAAGGAGAGTGAAGGAGCAGGACTGGCAAGCATTGATCAGAGGGATGAGAAAGAGAATAGGGAATGAAAAGAGAGTAAGGCTCTGGAAGCACAGGCTTGGTTACGAACTCAAGTCTAAGTTTTGTACTTGAGTCAGTGCCTTGAATATCATGTTCAGGAAAGCCCTCTGTGTAGATCTGGGGAGCCATGGACTTCTGCATTCCTGTTTCTTGTCTTCCCAATTTCTGGCCTGATTTCCATTTCTAACAGTGGCACTTTCTGCGGAGGTACGTACAGTATATTATAGACTAATTAAGGCTGCTAGTGATAATGGCCATCCAGGAAGTATTCCACAACATTATCCCCAACTATCTCTGTCTCCCTCCTTTCATCAGGTCATTAAGGTGACAGGCTTCAGGGAATACGATACTCTCCCCTCGGTGGCCCCTTCTGCCTTTCTCCCTGGAAGGGCTATGAGCTGTCTAGGGCTGAGTCATATGAAGACATCACCAGTAACAGGCCAGACTGACCAAGCTCCTTTTCCATCCAGTGGCTATTCCTCTCAGGAGACTTAGGCACACCGGAAATCTCTTTATGCTGCATTCCCTGCCACTGCCCCCTGCCGAGGATTCTTGCAGAGACTGAGACCATGAAATGAGAACAAAGGAAGCAGATAGTTAAATCCTGGTACCTGGTCATGGTGTGGACCTTTAAATGGGCATCCTCAGCAACAGGAGGTCACCACTGGGGACCATGCTGACTCTGCAAGCTAAGCCACACATAACTGAGAGAGCGTTCTAGTCCTCCCTGGCCTGTAAAGCATCCAGTGTGGTCCTAACTCAACCGGAAGCATCTAGCTGTTTCCCAGCATTGTCAGGCTCTCGGCTGCTATGTCCACCTGTACTTACCTGTGCCCTGGATGGGCACACAGGGTTGGAAGCTGGTTTGGCAAGTGTGAGAGAGGGAGAGAGGCGGGCTCTGGGATTTTTCCCAGAAGAGCTGACTCAGAATAAACCCACCCCATTGTTGGAAGGCTGGAACTGGAAAAAGAAAAAGGGAAGCCTTATCATCAAAGTCCCGGTATAAAGCACTTTCTCTCACTCTCTGACACTGATTCATCACCTTTAATGTTGGACAGGGACATGCCTATCATACATTTTTTCAAATCACAAGTCAACTGCTATCTTTTTCCTCATCGTCTTCCTCTTTAAATCTACCAGAAAGGAATCAGAGTGGTTGGGGACTATCTGTTTCCCTGGCACTGAGGCTGAAGGTGGCCAGGAAACAAATGTCCTATTAGGACAAAACAGTGTTCTCTGCTGAATTAAGGTGTGCCTTTCGGGTCACCCAGCCCCTTTGGTGGTCCAGAGGCAGCTGAGGAGGCCAACTGCTGCCTGGGTGCCCGGGGGTAGGGGCAGGAGGTGGGGAAGCTGAGGAGGAGTTACTGGGTGACCGGAAAGATGGCACTTCCTCTGGGCACAGGCCACCAGGTGCTCTCATCATAGCCCACACCATGGCCAAGTCTGTGGTCTGCTGGTAGGACGGGAGGCTTGATGAGTGAAGGGAGTATTTCTTGCCGGTGATAATAATATTCTTGAACGATAGTAATTTCTAAATGTTGACCATTGTGCTAAGCACCTTATAGTAGTCCCAGGATGCATTTGCACCATCTACATTTTACCCATGAGAGAAAGTCAAGTGACCTTCTAGGGACCACAACTCATAGAGGTGGAGATTGAACCATGCTTGACTTGACTGCAGAGTCTATGTGCTTACTTAACTCTTCTAGACTTCTTTTTCAAACACACCAGGCTGCATCTTTCTTACCCACAGTAAGAAGCATATTTTACCTTTATAACTCACTGTCCACATACATATTTGAAATTAAAAAGCTTCATACAACAATACGTACTCTTACTAGTGTGTGATGCATTCTGTTTTTCTTCATTCTTTGTTTTAAAGGCTGGTCGGACTCACTCAATTGATTCCACAACTCACTAATGGATCATGAACACTCAGGTGGTAGACCCCCCTCGACCCTCTTGCTGTTGGTGGAAGTAGTTTTAATCACAAATAGCAGTTCTAATTGGGTATGATTTTCTGACTCTGAGACCACAGCGGCATAACTAGAAGAGAAGTTCCTTTGCTTGTTTACGCTGCATTTGGTTTGGGGAAGACTCTGAAGCCATTTGCCCCTCCCTTACACTTAAACCATCTTTGTTTCCTTTGTTGTCTTCTTCCCCTTCTCTTCTCTTTCTCCTCCTAAATAGGCATTACATTTGGAAGATCCAAGACTTAAAAGGTCCCCAAGAGCAGACCATTACAATTCTCCCTTCCATCTCCATCCTTAGACACCTAATGCCCCTCTCTGGAGGGAACTGACTTTTCTAGTTTCTTGAATGTCTTCCCAGAAATAGTCTAGTACCTATAAGCAAATGTTAAGTTAATCTTTCTTTTTTTAAACACAAATTATATCATATTATACTCATTGTTTTGCATTGAATGCTTAATGTCTTGGTGATTACTGCATATCAATAGACAAAGAGTTCCACCTTCTTTTTTTTGCAACTCTCTAGAAATTCTTGTTTGGGTAGACCATAATTTATCAAACCAGTCCCTTATTGATGAAACATTGAGATTCTTTCTAACCTTTGCTATTATAAAAAGTGAAGCAATGAATGGCCTCCTTATGCTGTTATTTATCTAGACATGGCCCCGCAAGGCAGGACCCACTGGGCCTCCTCCTACATCTCCATCCTTTTGTTTTGCAAGCCCTTCCTACCTTGGCTCTCAGCTCCTAGCCTCTCAGCTGTCTCCCTGTTTGCTCTCTCCAACCTCTAGGCTTCTGTGCATGCTCCTCCTCCTTGGAATACTCCCTGCCCCCTGCCAACACCCAACTTCTGGGTCTCAACTTGAGAAATACCTTCTCAGAGCAGCTCTGTTCATCCTCAGAACACTCTGTCATCAATCACTGGATACTGTATAAAATGGCTTGATACTGCAAAGTCCTTGTGCATTTTGGAATTAAAATAAATTCACTTCCACATGTGATATAAACAATCTTCAAGATGAGAGAAGGAATTTAGTCACAATTTACTATATTTAACTACAGAAATGTTGGCTTTTAACATATGTAACATCATTTTAGATACATTTGGATATAACTGTTCCATACAATGTAGAGTTTATCATCTAGAAAACCAAAGAAAGAAATTACAATAAATGAATCATTAGAAATTTCACTGAAATCTTGGGTATATTCCTTCTCTGTTACTTTGTGTAAACTGTTTATATAATATATAGAAAGTGAATTTATTAAAAACTCAAACTGCCCGAGAGTTTATGGATATCCTAATTAAATCTGTTTTACCGTCTTTCATCTTAACACATACACATCTGTGTCCATACTTAACATCTCTGAAACTGGGTTATGTCTCACTGTGAACACTGCCTTGCAGTGCTGTGAGCTGGCAGCTGTCTTGTCCGAGCAAGCCCAGGTTTGGTCATGGTCATTCATACTGTCATCACTTCAAATGAGTTGGGGGCATTATTGATGTTGTGTGTTTTGGGTTTCATGTATATTTAAAATATCTACAAAAAGATCACACTCTGATTTGGCACTCAAACAAAAAGTTTATGCAGACAGGCAAGGAAACCGAACAGCAGATTGTCAATCTGATATTAACAAAGCAAATTTTTATCATTGGAAAGATAGTATGAATTCAATATATTCTTGAAATGTAGCAATCAAATGCTTTATGAGACTGCTATGGGCTGCATTACATCCCCCCCAATAGTCACATGTTGAAAGCTTTAATCCAATATGACTGGTGTCCTTCTGAGAGGAGGGAGAGACCCCAGGGTGTGCATGCCCAGAGGAAAGGCTGTGTGAGGACACAGCGAGATGATGGTCATCTGCAAGCCAAGGAGAGGGGCCTTAGGAGAAAGCAACCCTGCCAGTACCTTGATCTTGGACCTCTAGTCCCTAGAACTGTGAGAAAATTAATTTCTGTTGTTTAACACACTGTTGTCAACAGTGTCTGTGGTATTTTGCTATGGCAGTCTTAGTAAACTAATACAAGAACCTAAGAAAGTCTCTTACAGGTAGATGAAGCTAAGTCACATTTTGTTACTGACATTAGTGTGAATGAATTGTCTATCACAAGGCAAGCATGAAGCATGCCCATCCTTCTTGCTTAATGGGTGTCAATGGCTTGGAAGAGTCTCGGAGACATTAGTGGAGACTACTTTCAAGAAATACTCATTATCATCCATCCATGGCACCATTTTCAACTCGGAGTTGAAAAGTGATTCAGAGGCGTTGGACTCTGCATAAGAAGTTTTAGGAATTTTGCAACCAATGTATTTTGCTTATATTTCCCTTTCAGCCTGCTTTAGAGCAATGAAAAATCTCTCTAAATGATTCTAAAAGAATCTTCCATTAAGTCTAAAAGTTCTAAGTGGTAATAAAGCATTGTATTTAATTGGCGGTGTATCTTTTTTTTTTTTAATGGCACATAAAATAATGGTGTCCTGTCTTGAAGTCAGTGGCATCCTGGATTTGATGAAATGTGGTATATTAATCTGCTTGGGCTACCATAACAAACTATCACAGACTAGAGAGCTTAAACAACAGAGATTTATTTTCTCACAGTTCTACAGGCTGGAAGTCCATGACCAAAGTGGTCGAAAATTCAGTTTCCCGTGAGGCCTCTTTTCCCGGCTTGCAGGTGGCTACCTTCTTGTATTGCCTTCATGTGGCCTTTCCTCTGTGCATGAGCAGAGAAAGAAAGCTTTATCACTCTTCCTCTGCTTTTAAGGACACAGATTAGGGCCTCACCCTATGACCTCATTCAGCCTTAATCACCTCTAAAGGCCCTGTCTCCAAATACAGTCGCACTGGGGCCTGGGGCTTCAACATATGAATTTGGGGGGAACACAGTTCAGTCCATAACATACGGTGATATGTATTAATTTCATGAAAGCTGTTGCTATTTTCCTTTCCTAAGGCGCTGTTTAAAGGCTCCCACAGAAAAGTCGGTAACACCAGGGAATGTGCCTTAGCAATGATGTGTTCCACTCTGGGACCAGTAAATGTGGCAGGAGGCACCACTCCAAGGCAGCCAGCTGCCCAACGATGTGGTTACGTTCTTGGCGGTGTCTTCAGAGTCAGTCTGCTCGTTGTTTGTTTCCTTTGTGTGGGATTCTCATCTGGCTCCCGGCCTCCCAGTTCCTTGAAGCAGAAGAAACACTGGCCAAGTCAGGCTTGTTCCCAGTGGGACGGTGGCTGAAGCCGGCCATGGCCACCTGCCCCAGGGTGCAGGGGCAGCCCTCCAAGAAGGGCCAGTCCTTGGACGTGGAGATGCAGTGGTCCTTGAGGTAGAGCTGCCAGGCCAGGGGTAACAACAGGGCAACCATCCCATTGCTGCCGTCACTGAGCTGTGCTGAGATTCAGATCCCCACAACAACCACGTTTCCTCTGGTCAGCACTGTTGCCCCAGCATCCAGCACACGGCCTGGCACTCAGTAAGTGCTTCCCGAATGTCTGCTGCCTCGCTGACACCTTTGTGTAATCCTCTCCAAGAACTGGGCCCATTCCTGCTTTGGGAAAGAATGCCGGAGATCTCCCGTACATGCCGCAGATACTGTGCCAAGACCTACAGATTAATTACTAATCCTGAAAGGCACTGCAATTCTAGAACAGCAGAGTTTGGCAATCCTTAGAAATCTGGCCAAGTTCTCTCAAGACACAGATGAGGAAACCGAACAAAACCCTCACCCGAAGCTGATGAGAGGCGGTGGCTGGAGCCCTGGTCTCCTCTGCAGTGTCCTGTTCTGTACTTTGGTCATCGGTATAGAAAGTCACAAATGTCACATGAAATTGGATGCCCTGGCCCCAAGACTTCTGAAATTTGATGTGTAGAAGCAAGGAAATTTGTCATTTGAAAATTACATGCAGTTTTTATTCTAGCTACAGATGAAAACCATAGTATTATTTTTGGGAAGATTAGTTAGATTAACCCTTCAAGACCCTGAGTGCTTCTTTGGGTTCTGTGGGGCAGCACCCACCCCTTCAGGGGAAAGTGGGGGGCAGTGTTGACTTAACGGAGAAGTAAAATCTGAACAAATAGTGACTTGGGGGTGGTAGGGCCTGAGGGTGATGCTGAAGGGCAAACATTTTATTTTATTCTGAGTTCTTACTTTTTCTTACACAAGTAAATGATGTTAATGTACTTGCGGTTGCAGTGGTGAGAAGGTGGGGGAGGTTGGGAGTTGTTTTCGTGAGAATGGAAGCAGAGAGGCAAAGACTTAAGAGCACGAGGCTTGGTCTTCACCTGTGGGTGGAAACGGCAACTGAGGCACAGACTGTCCTGCTATAGAAAATGAGCGTGAGAGGCTGAAGGCAGAACTATTGCTGCCTGTTCAGAAGGGGCAGCCCTGGCATGGACACGTAGGATTGGAGGTTGGATTGCAGCACAGAGGTGCTATTCTGGCTTCACCCATCCAAGGACAAATGTCCGGTGTGCCCAGGACGGGGCCATGTGCTGCCCTCCTCATCCTCCGAGGTGAGCATCAGTGGTGAGGAGAGGGCACGGCCAGCTTGTCGCCTGGGCACTCCAGTCCCGGTAGAAGACTCAGGAAGCATGGCAGGCCGGAGGAACGGGACACACAGATTCAGTCCTGAGGACCTTAGGGATGCTTGGTGACTTGGGAAGGACGAGTTGCCCTGCTAGGGAAGCAGGCGGGCTCAGAGCTATTGCTATGTGTGCCCTGAGTGTCCATGTGCGCCTGTCCCCAGGGGCTGAGGCCTCTAGTCACAACCGCGCCAGAGCCTCCCTGCTCCCTCTTAGCTCAAAAGGCTCCCCTGGCATCCATCCTTCTTTTCTTTTTCTTTCTCTCTCTCTCCCCTCTCTCCTTCCCTCTCTCTCCCTCCCTCTCTCCTCTCCCCCTCCCTCCCTCTCTCCCCCCTCCCTCTCCCTCTCACCCCCTCCTCTCCCCCTCCCTCACCCTCCCCCTCCCTCTCCCTCCCTCTCACCCCCTCCCTCTCTCCCTCTCTCCTCTCCCTCTCCCCCTCCCTCTCCCTCTCTCTCCCCTCCCCATCCCTCCCCATCCCTCCCCCTCCCTCCCTCTCCCTCTCATCCCCTCCCTCTCTCCCCCTACCTCTCTCTCCCTCTCCCTCTCCCTCTCACCCCCTCCCTCTCTCCCTCTCTCCTCTTCCCTCCCTCTCCCTCTCACCCTCCCTCTCTCCCTCTCTCCTCTCCCTCTCCCCCTCCCTCTCCCTCTCTCTCCCCCCCCATCCCTCCTCCTCCCCTCTCCTCTCTCTCCCTCTCTCCCTCTCCCTCTCCCTCCATCTCCCTCCCTCTCCCTCCCCCTCCCTCTCCTCCCTCTCACCCCTCCCTCTCTCCCTCTCTCCTCTCCCCCTCCCTCACCCTCCCCCTCCCTCTCCCTCCCTCTCACCCCCTCCCTCTCTCCCTCTCTCCTCTCCCTCTCCCCCTCCCCCTCCAGGGAACCCCTGCTAAGTGTGCAGTTTGGACTTAAATATGGGGACCAAAGTAGAAAACTTTATAGTGGGGAAACAGACCGAGCCACTGAAAGCGTCCTTCTCGGTTGGGATTGGTTCAGATCTGGGGGTGGGGAACCCCAATATTCTACATGTAGGAGAGGGGAAGGCAGAGACAGGGGATATGAGGGAGGGCCTGACACTCCTGGTTTTGAGGAGCCCTTTCCTTATTTCTATTTATTTGCTTGTTTATGTCTTTGCTGCCTCAATAACTACAACATAGTAGGGATGGGGAAACTGAGGTACAGGACAGGCCACTGCTCATTCTGCTAAGGGTTTCTCACAGACTGGGAAGACAAGCTGGCCTCTGTCATCCTCCCAGAATCCTCTTAGGCAGAAGTGGGGGTGAAGGCAAGGGCAGCTGAAAGCAAGTCTGGGGGCATCTGTTCTCATTTTGTGTTTCCAGTTAAAGGGCACTTCCCGAGTTCCTGGACTTTGTACAGCCTTCCCCTTGAGCAGCACGTGGAAAATTGCATTCTGGTGTGCTCAGGGCAGCCAAGAAGAGCCTAGTTTGTGCAGGAGCCCTTTTCTCATCTCTTTGTCAATTCCTCCCTGACAGCTGCAGACACAGAGACCACACTTCAATTATGTACCCAGCAGGTGAGGGGTGCTTGGATAGGGGCCATCGTGTTGAGATCAAGGAGGTAATTCATCCTTTTTTACACTGGCAGATCGAGGGAGCATTGTGCATACAGATTGTGGCCTCAGCCTGGGAGAGAGAGAAGAGAGAGGGAAAGAAAAAGAGGGGGAGAATGAGAGAGAGAGAGAGAGGCAGCGAGGAGAGGTGAAAATGAAGAATGATCAAGTCTGTCTTTGGGAATGGATTCGTAGCACCGTTATCTAGGCATTCTCTCACTCATCCCTGTCATTCCAGGCATTTCCACAAAGGACAATTTCTGCAACAAACAATACCAGGAAGGCCTGAGGCACTCCCTTCCTGGAGGTGATGAAGCGGCCTGATGGAGCAGATTTCACCCACCTCATCACCTCCTGCCTCCTGCGCATTCAGCTGGCTGTGGTTTTTGCAAACTTATTCACATATAAAGGAGAGGGGTGGCCTGGGTGCCCCCGAGGGAGACCTGAGAGACTCAGTGGCAGAGGCCAGCTGCATTTTGGCAAGAGAATGAGTGACTGAAGCTGCAAGGCTGAGAAGTCTTTGCTCTAAGAAGGCCACCTTATTGGGGTGTGTGTGGGGGAGGATGTGGATGAGCTCCCAGGCTCTAAGTGAATCTGGAAGGGCAGCAGCCAGAACGGGGTATGGCAGGTGACCTGCTGCCCCCCCTGGGCCTGGCACGGCCTTGCTTTGGAGTGCGGGTGCACCTGGGTGCTTGGGCATTTGCATGGTGACATGAGAGGGAGGCACGGTGCGGGACAGTGGGTCTGGGGCTTTGGGCTGTGGGGTCTGCTGCTCTTCTTTCTCACCCTTATCGCAGCAGGTGGTGGGCTGCTCTTCCTCATCTCCCTCTGCACATCAGAACTCTTCAGGCGGGGACGCCCAGCTCCCCCAACTCTGCACTCTGAGTTCTGGTTAAGGACTGCTCCTAACACAACCCTGGGGCTTCTCCTCCATCAGCCAGGATCCTGGCAGAGTTGCATCCCATCCTTACTATCTGCATATATAAATACATTCCACCCTTCCTGTTGTCAGAAACAGTCATTCAAAGACGCTTTCATTTTCCTACTTCAGTTTCAATAACCTGGCACTCAGAACATTCTCGTGCTGTCAGATATAAGTTCAGGAGGCTTCTGGTCCTGTTGCTGTGGTTTGGTTTTGCATCCTCTTGGGCTGGTGGCTGATTTGGGGCCAGCCTGGCAGAGGCCTGCAGCATAGCAGGTCAGATGGAGTCAGTCCTGGGTGCTGAGGAATCATCTAGGCAGGCATTTCTTCTTCCTCCATCCTCCATGCAAACTGCTTTAGTCATATTGTCAGCTCGTATTGTTTTCTTCTTTTTTGGGTTGCCAAGAACACAGTGCACCATGTGTTCTAGCTCTGGGTTGTCTTGAATCCAGCGCTCCGTCGTCTTGTCATAAAAGGCTTCGTACCCGAGGGCATGATCTCTCCAGCTAACTTACCAGCTCTTGGAACAGGGACCATCTGGTTCTATAGACACAAGTATAAGGCTCAGGAAGGCTATTTTAAGTTTCCTGCTTCACACCATGCACTGTGCTGACATTGAGAATGCAAAGAGAAGTGTGATATAACCTTTGCTCTTCAAGGGGGAAGTGATGGAAACTTGATTTCAGTGTAGCACAGTGCCCACCCTGACAGAAACATGCATGCACACCCATGCCACCCAGCCTAGTGTGAATGGGGGGTGGTCAGGGAGGACCCCAGAGTGGTTCCTTGAAAAGCTGAGACCTCAGTGAGGTCTTAAAGGGTGAACAGGAATTTGGTGGAAAAAGGGGAGGATAACCCAGAGAGGCTCAGTTACTTGCCCTGTGATCTAAGGGGCAGGTCTGTATTTCTGGGGTGTGGAGTGTAAGCTAGGTTGTGGCGTAGGATGGCATGGGTGAGTGTGAATGTGTGTGTGCCTGGGCGCGTTTCTGTGTGTAGGAGCACTGACTTGCTATGTGTTGGTGGCAGGGGATAGAGTTACTGTGCATTCTGTGCTCTGGATTCCCTGGAGACAAATGAGGAGATGTGGAAGGGGGTGGTGAGTTGACAGGGGATGCATTTTGGAAAGCCTGGCCTGGAGGAAGCTCTCTGCGCTGTGGGGACACTGGGCCAGGCTTTGCATGGTTGACTAAAGAGATGACAAGGGCCTATGCCAGGGAAGCAGCTGGGGAAACATGAAAAATACTTAGGAGGTAAAACTGTCAGGACCAGAACCTCACCTTTAACAGTTCGGGTACTGAATGAATGCTTGTTGATGGCGTCTCAAAGGGAGGAAGGCAAAGTGAGCACAAGAATGAGGCCATCAAGCCCCACTGTTTCTCAATCACCTCGAGCAAATTGTGTTTGTCCTCCTCTGTACTGAGCAATTAACTTCCCCATTTCATTTTTAGACCTTTGCTCTCTGAGCTCACTCAGAACACTGGCTTCATTGATTTGGTTTCTTTCTGCACCTCCTCGCCCACCTCTTCCCACACACTGACTGCTCTTGGCCGAGGAGTATTTTGGGTTGAAGGGAGTGTGGAAAGCCTGGTTAGGATGGAGAGAGCCTTGAATAGGACCAGGCACAGGCCTCCCTGCCTTGTTGTGTTCCCTGGATCAAAGTGCAGGGTCTGTGTCCCCCTCAACTCCCACGCCAAGAGGACCTAGAGATACAGCTCTGGGTCCCAAGAAAATGGACCAGCCAAGCTGGATCCAGATGCTGTAAAAGAATCACTGATGTCCCCAGTCGTTTTCATGGGTCTTCAGCAAAATGGAGAAAATAACGGGAAGGCACTGTTTTTCAAAAGTCTAAATGTATTCAGTTTAGATTTCTGCTTTTACCCTAAGATTATCTTCTTCCTGTTTTATGGTGTTAACAAGTCATTAAAAAAAAGGAATGATAGTGATAATAAATAGGATTTATTTTTAATGTGCTTATTTGGCAAAACATAAAGTTGGCAATCTTGTGTTGATCTACCCTCCCCCAAATTATTTTGAAATTTTCTTGGCATGTGAAAAGTCAAGAGTCTGGGAGTTGTTGAGATAGATGTTTCTACTTCAGGAGGTGGTTTAATGGGGAAGAGCCTGATTCAAAGCATGCAACCCCCCAAAAAAGGCACCTTAACATAGTGAGTATTTCAGACTGAAGGCATTTAAGAAAAGGCAGGTGCAGGACTCTTAGCTCTTCTCTGAAGCAGGTCATAGACCCTCCTGACCTTTGTCTGGAGGGAAAGAGCACCCTTATCTCTGAAGACAAGGGATACCCCGAATCCGAATGACCAGGCCCTGCTGTTTCCCCCAGTTCCCTGCCCTTGGCTCATAACCCTTTTGTCCTAACACGTTTCTCCATGACTTGCCACCCTTCTCAGACCGAGCCCAAGAAACACTTCAGTTCAACCACTTCCTTGGGTCTTCATTTCCTTATGAAGGCTCCCATGGCACATAAAATTTATACTAAACAAGCTTATATGCTTTTCTCTTGTTACTCGGTCTTGTTATGGAGATTCTAAGAGAGATAGAGGAAAGAAAGATATTTTTCCTCCCCTACAAACCTAACCTTGGAACCAGACAGTGTAGGTTCACATGAGACATTTATTGGCTGTGTGACTTCTGAGCTTCAGGTTCCTGACTTCGGAAATGGGAGAAACATAGTTCCTACCTTACAGGGTTGTGAGGATTAAATGGTTTAATATGTGTCCTCTAGTATTATTACTTCTAAAGAATTCCATTAAAGATATGAATTCCTTGTGTACCAAGAGCTTTAATTCCAAAAATTCAACTCAAGAATCTTGGAATGTTTTCCCCCAGCTGACTAGTCCACTCTCTCTCATATTCCCTTGCCATTTAAGGCTTTGATGAAAAGCAAGGGCAGGAGGAAAAAGATGAAAAGGAGAAAAAGGTTAGAAGATGCTCTGAAGCTATTTGCACTTAAAATTATGAGGCCAGAATAAAAAACTCAGAAAGGGAAACCAAAGGACTGTAAATAGCTGCCTTTTCTCCCTGGAAGCTGTTTAGCACTGTTGTATTTTTTGCTCTATCTTTTATTTATTATTATTTTTGGTACCACTAGACCTGGCTCTTGGCTACAGTAGAAAGTTGAAAAAGTCTGTAATAACTCTCATAAGAATTTCTCTCCCTCAGTGGCCTCTAGTATCTCTTGTTATTTCTGGAAGATAGGTTGCTGCTTTTATATCTTTTCACTCTGGGATTTTAAAGACTTCGTGTGGCACTCCTCCCACAGCCCTTTGCACCATGAGAGGACAGTGATTCCGAGGGAGAATCTGTGACTTCCGTGGGAGATTGCTTAGGGTGGGGGACTGTCCCTGTAGCACTTAGAGTTGAAGCATCTATTCATGCCCCTCTGTGTAAGACCAGCCCTGCTTCCAAGAATGTACCTTCTAGCACTGCCTTGGACATGTAGCATAGATTTGATCCCGTCAGGAGCTATGAGGAGGGTAAATGAGGAGCAGGTGAGAACATGGGGCTGGGGAGATCCAGTGGGGTTGTATGTCAGAGTGAAGACACCTCAATGACAAGGCTCATCCAGGGACACAGCTACCTTTGGGTCTCAGGTTAATGATCATACATAAGAGCATTTGGGAAAGCTCCCAACTTGGGGTACCCGCTAGAGCATGCTAAGCTGGGTTCAGTCTTCCCTCTACAGCTGGCTTAGCTATATGGTCTACCGGATGCGCCATATGCTTCCAACCCCACTCCCCATCCAAATGATACCCTCCCTTTAAGATCATTCAGTTCAGTTCATTCTTCAGACACTTGTTAAGTATCTTCTAAGAGCCAAATACTCTGCTTGGTATTGCGGACACACTCAAATTGAGATACGGATACACAAAGCGAAAAACATGATGTCCTCCCAAGGCATCAGTTTTCCTGGAAGGTTGGGGAAGGAAAGCTGCAGTGTTGCAGGTAGAATCCAAGGAGCAGCAGGCTGGTTTGCAGAAAGAACCAGGAATCGGTGGTAATGATTTCCTCTGAGGTCCTGTGGACTGAATTGTGCCCCTTGAGTGTGTGTGCTGAAGCCCTAACTCCCAGGGTGAATGCATTTGGATATAGGGTCTTTAGCATGTTATTAAAGTTAAGTGAAACCGTAAAGGTGGGGCCCCACTCTGATAGAATTAGAATCCTTATAAGAAGAGATGCCACAGATTCTGCCCATCCTCCCAACTCCTCTCCCCTCCTGCACACAAAGGAAAGGCCATGTGAGGACACTGGGAAAGGCAGCCATCTGCAAGCCAGGGGGAGAGGCCTCACCAGGAACCTTGATCTTGGACTTCCAGTCTTCATAAGTTTGAGGAAATAAATGTCTATTGCTTAAGCCTGTATGTATCCCATTGGTTCTCTGGAGAACCCTGACTAATATAAGATAGAACAAGTTTTCAGAAATGCACATCTTGTAAAAGTATCCCTCCTTATCAGAAAGCTACTAGAAAATGTATTCCCCAAGGATGAGAATAATTGAGCAGGATTAAAGAGCTTCAGTTCATAATGGCAAAAGAGGAGGGAATGAGTCAGGAGAGACGTCTCCATAGGTAGATAGATTACCAGATGTGTTTAAACATACTGAAAAGAGATATTCTGGTAGAGGATTTGGAGAGGAGTTAGTGAGGGGTCCATAAAAACTAAGCAAATAAGAAAACATAACAATTATTTATTCCAGGGAAAACAAAAACCTGTGCAGGAAAAGAAAAAGAGTTATAGTCTATCACATGGGTCAACTGTGAACAGTATTATAGTGTAAAAACAGCAAAAGCAATGACAATTGTGATATACCAATCTTGAGAGAATGGAGAAAAGTGTGTGTGTGTGTGTGTGTGTGTGTGTGTGTGTGTGTAAAAGATGTAAACTAACCCTTCTCTTCCATGGTAGGAAGTCAGTAAATATCTAAAGATCAAAAGCATCCACAAATAGAAGCATAATAGGTTATTTAGAAATGTAAAAGGAAATGCCAGAAGGTGATAGTGATGGGTGGGAAAAAGGAATGTCGTTCTTCAATATAGGCCTGGTGTAACACTTGATTTTGTAAACTTTGCAGTACTTTGGTAAAAGTAAAAGTTAAATGTAAAGAAATCAGAAACATCACTTGTACCTGTTCAGAGATGGACCGGTGAAGGGTTGAATGGAAGCAGAGAAGATAGCAGGGCCCAGCTGTCCACCTGGGTGCCACAGGTAGGGCTCCAGCATGCAGGCTGTTGAGGAGGGCCCTTGGCATTGACTCCTGTGAAAGGGAGGGGATGAAGGTGGGAGTGGGCGGAGGAAGACATCATGCTGCAGGTGGGCCCAAGCTGCACGATCCCATGGGGCATTCTGGAGCGAGAATAGCCCTTTGGAGTTGTCCTGGGTTGGGCTGAGAGAGATGAGCCTTGGACAGACAGCTCTTTGCAGCTGAAGTATCTCCTGCGGGGGCTAAGTGCTGGAGGCAGCGTGCCAACAGCATTGCCAGAGCTGAGGCCACAGGCCTTCACTGAAGGGGAAGCTGGACTTTTCATGACAGTGTCCACTGTCTACAGGGTCCGCTGTCTTTGCTGTACAAAGGTTAGAGATGATGAGACTGGAATTAGGTTGTGGTAGCAGGAATATGGAGGAGGGAACAGATTTCAGAGGCAATTAAGAGATAAAATCTCCACGACATCCTGATTGATGAGCTACGATGAGTGAAGAGGGAGAACTGAACTGGGACCATCTGATATACATCCAGGTTTCTTGCCTGTAAGGCTAGGGGAAGAGCGGTGGTGACTGGGTTCACAGCGAGAGGGCCTCTTATATTAGAGTAAAGGTGATGAATTCAGCTCAGGGAAAGCTGTGTGGAGAGGCCTGTGAGGGGAGAAGGCCTCCTTGAAACTTCTACCTCGCCCACCCAGATCTCTTCTCAGTTACACATGTTTTAATTTCTAACCTCCTTAATCAAACCCTGAATTATATTTCCTACTAGAGGAGAAACTCCATGAGAGCAGGGATTTTTCTCTCTATCCCAGTACCTAGAGGAGACCCTGACATCAAGTAAGAAACATATGTGATATTTACTGTTGAGGCAGTATACTGATCCTATTATTTTTCTTTGTGCCTGGCCTCCTCAATGAGAATGAAAGCCTTATGCTGCCTGATGTCACAAATTATTTTACTTCTCTACATCCCGCAGCACCCAGCATGGTGCTGGGCACAAACCATGTGCATGCCAAATGCAGCTGATTGATGAGTGGCCAGGGGATCTCAAGTCTTTAATTGTACAGGACTCCACATGTCCCTCTCTGTCCCCGAACCTGTTCCCACTTCGGTGATGTCCTCTCTGGTGCTCGGGATCCATGTGAATGGGGTGAAAGGGTGGTTTCCAGAGAGAGGGCAAAATTCATTTAAAATATTGCAGAATTAGTCACTTTTACTGGAGATGAGCTCAGATTATGTACATTAGCAGGATGGGGAGGTGGTTGTACGTTAGGGTTGAGTTAGAGATCCCCTGATCACCATAACTCTGCTCCTTCAGCATTGTGCTGGAATGGGGAGGGGATCTTTTATTATGTGGTTGTATAACCCTCAGCCCAGGGAGTCTTGATTCACCACCCTGTACCTTTCCTGGGCTGAAATCATTGCTCTGTACCCCACAGGGGCAGGGGGTAGGTTTTGGCAAATTGCCTAGCCCTCGCTTTTGAGATGGAAAAGATAAGTAGAGGAGGAATTTGAAGAATGAAAGAAGAAAAGATCTTGAAGGCCAAGTACACAGCTTTACTGTTAGAGCTCAGTTTTCTACAGGTGAAAATGCATTCATAGCATTAACCATTCATGGGAAGGAGTTATTTTACCTGTTTTATACAAGGAGAATAAATTGGGCAACCTAGGAATAGAATAAAGTCCCTGGACTTGGGTGGCTTCTCCTGTCTTATGTAGACCCATAGCCATAGGACAACAGCTGCACAAATAGCTTTGACAGACATCCAGGTGGGGCTGCCGTGCTTCACAAGGAATGACGGGTATGACTCTACCTGAAACAATTTCTCAACCTCAACAGGTGACCCTGTGGTGGCTTCAAGGGTGGCATTCTGGCAGTAAGTGGCATTCTGGGCAGTCTTTGCTATCAGAGGACATAGTTCTGCAGTGTCTAGCTCTGCAGTAATTGACCCGGATAGCTGGCAGAACGTTTCCAAGGGAGCAGGGTTCCCCCAGCCTAGTGCTGACCAACACCTTAAGCCTCCCCGTAAGCGGCACTTCTCAGGCCCTTCTGGGACCCAGAAAATGAATGAAATCCCTTTGCTAGCCAATTGTGAAAAATCCAGGGTTTTCTGCATTCACCTAGCTCCTAATTATTTATAGATTTTCCAAGATGGAGATTTCTGCCCTAGGAGATATCCCTAAATGCCCAGGGAACTGTTCCTGATTTTTTTTTTTAGCAGCTATGATCATTTTAAGGAGTCAGTCTTCACTATATTGTATTAGTGTACTGATGCCTGCTGTAATAAACCCCCAATGCTCAAACATCCTGGTAGTTTGCCTCTTTTTCACACTAAATCTAAAACAGGTGTTCTGGTTGGTGGGCGTCTTTCTCAAGTAGGTACTGAGGACCCAGGCATGGTTCTGACACCTTCAGTAGGTGGCTTCTAGGCAGCCCACGCTTATTTGCATCAAGCTAGTGGAGGGGAAGAGCATGGGAGATAGTGTGTAAGAAGTATTTATAGGCTAGTTGGGGAAGTGGTATACACCACTCTACTTACGTTCCCATGGCCAGAACCCAGTAACAAGGCTCCATCTAACTGCAAAGAAGTCTGGGAAATGTAGTCTGTGGGCCGCAGAAGAAGAGGTTGAGGTTTGATGGATAGCTAGCAGTCTCTGCCACTACCATCTGCTTAGGTTACATCTCCCTATTTACTAGGGGGCAAGAAGTAAAGCAGAGTGAGGAAAACTGTCTTAAATGGCAGCAACATAGCTGACCTTCTACATTCAAACCACTATAGGGAAAAATGAAATAACTGTGGGACACTGTTCCCACACATCTGGCTTGCGATCATTTTAAAATTTGATGCTGATGGCAGGTGTTTTGGGATACAGGTTCTCGTGACAGCACTTGTGGGAGAGTAAGTGGGTGCAACCACTTTGCAGAGTTACTTGTCAACGTTTATGAAAACTAAGTGTTCGTGTCCCTTTGGCCCATGTCCACTTGTCCCCACTTTCCTCGAGTAAAACTCTCATATATATACAGTGAAGCATAAAAAAGATGCCAATTGCCAGCAATGTACATAAACCAAGGATTAAAGACCATCTAAATGTCCAGCAATAGGGTACCAGGTGAGTAAGCTATGGTACTATGGTACACTTGTATTGTGGAATATACTGTGAACCGTTAAAAATATAAGATATGTTTATATAGAAGGTCATAGTAAGGACTTTAAGACATGTTCCAAAAGAAACATCAAAAAGTATCATAGTATACAATTGATAGAAATAAAAACAAGATAAAACTATATACTTGTCTCTAGGTGTCATTTATATGTAAAAGTATAAAGGAAGATCTAGAAGGATATAAACAGGGAAAAGTTGTTAGCTTTCAGGAGACCACTCCGTTTGAGGTGGTAATCAAGGGACTTTAGTGTTTATTGTTTGGATTTTAATCAATGTAAAGCACCACTAATACTACTTATATAATTAAAAATAGTAAATTATTACTACTTAAGTAATTTAAAATAGTAAAAATAAAGAAGTAAAATAAGTAAATTAAAAAAAGCCAAGAATATTGGACTTTGCAAATATAACTAACATGGTTATTTATTGTTTTATTGTTCTCTTAATTTTTTAAGATCTTGAGCAGAGAAGCAAAAACTAAGCAAAACAAGAACCCTCCCACAGATCCTACTCAGAGGCAGGCCACTTATCCTGGGGTCACTCCCAGATCGTAGGAGCACCTGAGTATATGACCTCATACACACTGAGTGTGTCATCCAGTCTTTCAGGGCCAGTAGCAGCTAATGTGGCCCTGTAGCTTTGAACACGTTTACCAAGAGAAAAGAGCTGATGAAGAAAAGCTGGTGACTGCTGTTGTCCAATGGCTCTCAAATTGTGTTCCGGTTGGAGTGAGAAGTCCATAGCTAAAAGGAAAGAGTCAGTCACACGTGTTTCTAGAATCTGTCGAACGCTGTATGAGGAACTGAAACAGGGCAATGAATAAGACAGTCATTGCCGCTTCCCAGATGAGCTCACGGTCTAGAGATAGTCTCCTAGTTTACAGAAAACATTTAGTTAGGGCATAGAATTTTCTCCATGTTCAGTGTTGCTCCCATGCAATTTTCCTTTGATTTTTGATGTTGCCTGTATAGCAGCAAGCACAGACAGCAGCAGTAAAGGCGAACCAGTGGCAAATGAATATTACCAAAAATATTCAGAAACAGATTTTTTAAATGTTTAATTTGACAAGTAATCTTTTTGGACATGTATTTTATTTCACACATAGGATATAACCATATTGTCTCCTACTGAAATTATTTATTTTTTTATAGAATGGAATAAAAATATAAATATCTCATGGGGCTATACAGAGGACACCATGATATCTAGGCTGGGAAACTACCTGAAGTAGTAGTTTGATATTTTGACATATACAGTGATCTGGTGTAGGGTTGTTTATTTTCCCTAAGGATTCAGAGCAGGCAGAAATTGTTGTTAAGGCTTTCTGGGATATAAACTTCTCTTGACATTTTCCTGGTGTTCTGAGTCATTTCCTTCTGAGCCACAGCTTGTCTAGTCACAAGGCAGTGTCTGGGTCATAGAAACACAATCTAACACATTCTCTTTTCCAAATAATTTCTGTCCTCTCTTTGCATTTCTTAATGCCATGGTATCTGTAGTGATACTTCTCAGATCTCCCTTCCTTTCCTGGCTAATTCTCTCATGCAGTTCAGTTACTCAGAAACTGCCCCTGCCGCCTTCGCCTTCTGCTTGTTTTCTCCTTCCTCTTCTTTTTCGCACAATCCTGCGTCACAAAAGCCCCAAGCCCTGGTCTGGCCCGTGAGCCCGGCCTAGAGGAGAGGAGGGAGGGACGAAGGGGCAGGCACAGGTAGACGGAACTGGAGGGCAGGAAGGCGGGAAAGGCAGAGAAGAATCGTAGGTCAGTGATTACTGTCCTCCCCCACAATCACCTGGTCATTCACTTAGTCAATAATAGTGCTTAAGCACCTTCTAAGGGCCAGAGGCTGGGGGTGCAAGTGTCCCCTAGTGGGACCTGGAGGAGAGTGAGCGGGCACTCGCAGCGCCCCAGGGTGAGCGCTGCGGCCGGCAATGTAGGATGACTGAGGGCTCGTGGGCCAGGGTAGAGGTAGGCGGGAAAGCTTCCTGAGGAAGCCCATGTGGCCCCAAGAAGCCAGAGGCTGCTAGTTGCCCACTAATATGTCTTCTCTTCTCCCTTTCATAATACCACATCCAAAATTCAGCTGGTCGGTGGCCACCCAGCTAGTGACTGTATTTTTCCAGCTTTCCTTGCAGTTAAGTTCAGCCATGTGACTAAATTCTAGTCATGAGATCTGAGCAGAACTAATGTGTACGCTTCTGGCGTATGCCCCTGCAATGGAGAGTGTGTCTCCCCTCTCTTTTCCTATGGCCTGGAAAGTGGGCCTGGAGGTGGTAGCTGGAGCAGCCGTCTTAGACCTCACAATAGAGGCTCAGTGATACAGGTGGCAGCTGAGGAAGACAATGGGCCAGAAACAATATTGTACAGCAGAGTTGCCCTACCAGCCCGAGACCTGCAGACTGTTATGTGCAGAAGAAAAAAAAATTACATCTGGCATAAGTTACTATCACTTAGTCTCTGTTAGAGCAGCTGGACCAGCTGTATTGAGTCATGTAGCAGGTTTAAAAGAGGAATTCCAAATTTCTAATCTCCTCTTCTTAACCACTTGGGCTCCCATGGCATAATTCAGTGACAGTCATTGCATCAGCCATCGTGGGAGGCATTTGGGAAATGGGCTGTTAAAGTTTTAGATTCAACGGAGATGTAGCTTCAGTGATATGGGTACTCTTCCAATTTAATTCCCTTGAAAATTTCTTACAGACAGAGATCTACTGCCTTAGGAGCTGAAAGAGTAGCCTAAAAGAGAAGGATTTATGTATTTGTCCTGAAATCGAACTTCTTTCTATTAGGAAGGCACAGGATATGCAGAAACTAGGAATACAGAGTCATTTTATACTCACTGGTTTGGAGACCTTCAGCCTCAGTGATGGCCTTTGGATCAGAGTGGAAACTGCCCATCAGTTGCTAGGCCAGTTTGCCCGGATGGTGCCTTCCTGGTCTCCACGTTTGCTCTTTCAGGCGCTGGGCCATTTACTCCATCTTGACCCCATCCCACACCCCCCTGCTCGTCCTCCCTCCATGGCACTGTAGCCAGGTGTCACCAGGTGTCTCCTGACAAGGAGAACCCTCTCAGCAGTGTGAGTTGGGAGAGACCAGTCCTCAGAAAAACCCATGACTGTAATGGCATCTGGTTCTTCATAAATAGTATCAGTCAAGATAAGTTAGGTTGTGCTGTAGTAACAAACAACTCCCAGATGCCAAATCCAGCATGTCTCAGCAGTGTCCATTCATTTTTAGCTACTTGAGGGACCCTAGGTGATTATCTTATGACCACATTTCAACATGAGGCTTCAGGCTTTATTGTGCCAAGAGAAGAGAGGATAGGAAAATTATGAGTCTTCATGGTCTCAAGCAGAAAAGAGCCATTTATTAAACATGCAAGTCATGTAGCCACCTCTACCTTCAAGAGCTGAAGGGGAAGGCGGGCTGGAAATACTGGAGAGCAGCAGCAATGCCTGCCACAGAGTCCACCCTGTGAGGAGGCTGATGGGCAAATGCAGTGAGTCTTCAAAGCTGGCATGTGACCCAGGAGGTACATAGAATCATCCAGTGGGTATAGGAAGAACCCAGTGGAACTTCCGGTTCTGTTTACTCTTTATGTTCTCTTTACATTTCTGTTTTTAAGTATGTCTATTGTATCTGTTATAATGAGTATGTCTATTTATAAGGTGCATAATGTATATGTAGTTCTACATGATTATAATTTGTAAATAAATAAATATGCATATACTGGGGGTGCATGCTCAAAATAGTTTAGATGGGACAAGCAATCAAAAATATTTGGGGGCCACTGGGCCAGAGAACAGGATCCAGACACCCTTACGTGGCGGGTGTTGAATGCTCTTTGAAAATACAACTTGGAGTCCTTGGCCTTGAGCTCACTCGGTTTCCTTGGCTGTGAAATTCTGATCATGATACTCTTTTCAGGAGCTTCTGGGATCTATCCTCAGTAGGTCCTTAGAGAACAGAGGCTGAGATAGGGTAGCAATAGGTTGAATGGCTTTCTCCCTTTTTGCCCATAGCCAGCAACTGCAAGAGCAGCTGCAGGGCTTTATAGAATGACTGCAAGGAGGCCAAGTGCATGCCTGACTGAGTGTAGTGCATGGTGCATGGTGGGTGAGCCGAGTGTGTGGTGGCGATCGGTGTCAGCTAGGGACTGCGGCCGTGTTGGAGAGCCAAGGGCATCTACATATTATCAGACATTGCTTTCCCTGGAGTGCCTGCAGTCTTCAAAAGGTTCACTGTAGGGGAAGAGCATTGCTAGATAAGTCTGGCTGATGGTGGTGCGGGAGGGGGTTGGGTAGAAAAAAAAGAGAGAGAGAAGGGAGGGAGGGAAAATAAATGCATGCCTGTGTGTATGTGTGATGCACACATGTGCCTGGTCTGTGCAAGCGTTGCTGGAAGCTGATACGGGCAGAGTTGGTTAGTTTTTCTACCTCTAGTTAAAATGGGGTCTCCCAGCTCTGGGACATGAAGAGAAAGGCAGACTGTGAAGGGGGAGATTGGCATAGGGAATGAGAGGCAGGTGCCGGTGGCGGAGGTGTGGAGCGAAAGTACCAAAAGACAGATCTGAAAGTAAATACTGGAAATGACTGTGTGTTGTATCCAAAGCTGTCCCCAGACCAGGAGATGAAAGCCTGTAATCCACAGCCCTTGGGGGCCGGCTCAGACCAGAGTACTCTTGACAGCCTGCGGATGGGCAGGAGCAGCCGCAGCGCTGGCCGCTGCATCTCACACTCAGCCAGCGGCAGGGGCTGTCTGATGTCTCCATGGGCCTAGTCAGCGCATGGAGGCCGAGATCGCAGAGTCTCTGTGTAACGCAGCATCATTTTCCCTTAGAGACCTGCTCCCCCTCCCGTCCCCCTCCCACCATGTAAAGGACACCATCAATTTTCCAGTCATCCAGGCCCCAATCCTCAGCCATCTCCCTAACACCTGCTCCCATTCAATTACTTATCAATTCCTGGCAAGCTCACTTCTCCTGTGGATCCCCTCCTCTTCCTCCCTCTGCCTCTTCCCCAGATCGGGAAGAAAAAAACATTGCATGTTATAAAGCCCTCTACTAATAGGATTTCTTAGGACTACTAAGTCTTTAGTTGTATGGAATAGAAACCTAAAATTATCATAGAAGAGAAGAAAGAGAGAGGGAAAGGGAGACAGAGATTTTTGTTTAGGAGTAAGGGAATCGCAAGGGCACTGTTTCAGGGGAGCTCGGAAGGGTGTGGAAGCTAGACTTTGAAAGCCAGTGGGACACAGGTGACCTCATAGCCATTTGACTCGGTATCTTCCTGCACATCTGCTGCCTTCTTCTTTTTCTTTCACTTGGTCTTCTTTGCTTCTCAGCTCTTGATGGTGAGTGCCTCCCCACATCTCCCTAGTATTTACATCTCCATTCAAGAGACCTGAAAAAACTGAACTAGTCCCAAATTCCTTGGAAATTTCTTACTAGCCAGGGTGGGCCTGGTGTGCCATCAAGTGTGACCAGGCAGACAGGTTGTTACGTATAATCATGGCCTCAGGTGGCCCATATCTGTGAGCTCCAGCCCCACCTTGGTGCCATCCATGTGGGTCTCACATTTACAACCTCTGCTCTTGACCAAGCTCTAGCATTCTTGTCTACCTCCCACCTTTGAGGTTTGTTTTGGTAACTTATGTTATGAAAACAGTACTAAATATGCCTGTTTGCACTTCACCCTCTATCTGCCACACTGTACTATCTGCCCAGGGTGGGTCTGCCCAAGTGGACTGGACCTCTCCAATAATTAGCCTCTGGTCACATGTGACTATTGAGTACTTGAAAGGTGGCCACGTTATGACATGAAGAAGTATCAAGTATACACACTTGGTTCTTAACACTTAGGGAAAAAGAATGTAAAATAGCACACTAATAATTGTTTAAATTTATCATATGTTGGAATGATAGTATTTTGGGTATACTGAGTTAGATAAAATATATTAAAGTTAATTTCAGCTGTTCCTTTTTATTTTTTAATGCGATTCCTGGAATATTTAGTATTACCGATGTGACTCACATTTCATTTCCAGTTGATAGCACCGAGCTAAACTACATTCTCAGGGAAAGCCTTCTATCTACCCAGCTCCTACTCATCCTGCAAAACCTCTCTCCAATGTCACCCTTGAAGCTCCATGCCCAAAGACAGAAGTAACCTATCAGTTCATAACTGTTGAACTCTTTTCTCTTTTACATTTTTTTAAATATTTTAGAATACACTTTTAGCATATTTTACCTTCATTACAATTATTAGCATGTGTGTACTATCTCCCCTATTACAGTGTGGGTCCTATGGCCATGCTTCATTTATTTGTCTCCTTTAGGTATAAGTGATGAGATACTAGGTGTGTGAAAGGAAATCCCTCTTGCTCCTGATTAGTTATGGTGTGCTCAGGTGGGGCAGGGCTTTTCCCCTGTACTGTGTTCCAATTCTCTCCATCACTCCCTCACTCAACAGCACATGCCTGCTTGCTCACCTCCATTATCTCGTTTACTCATTCATTTGTCAAATATTTAATGGTAATTTACTGTGCCAGTGCTGATAAATTCAGGCAAATGGAGAGACATAGTCCCTGACTTAATGGAACCTATAATCTATGCGGAGAGTGATAACAAAAGTGAATAGATTCCTATGTATTTGTGAACTGTGTCGTAGAGGATTCCGGAGAGGAGCCAGTTAGTGAGGAGGGCAGGCTGACTTAGATTTCTGGTTGATTTGAGGCAATGATGTTTAAGCAGAGCCTGGTAGGCTGAGGAGTCAGCTGTGTACAGAGCAGGAGGAGGAGGGACCCAGGCAGAGGGGATCTGGTGCGGGGAGACCCAAGCACGGAGGAGGAGAGTTGCATGAGGCCGAAGGACGTTATCTCCACAGTTCTAAACTCTGCATGGGTGAGAGGCATCACCAGTCCGTTTCCTCTCTGTGTTCTGACTTTACTCTTTGAAACTTTGAAAGTACAGTTGACTTAAAATCTCTTATGATGCTTTTCAATAATGTATAAATATTAATTCAATTTCTTCATATACTGTTATTCCTAGGTGAACAGGTATAAAATTCATACTCTTTCCATATGAAAATCATGCCTATGATCTCATTTTAATTCCCTTTTGATGCATATCGGTGGTTTCCACCCAGGGGTAATTTTATCCTCCAGGGGACATTTGGCAATGTACCCACCTTTGGTTATCACAACTGCCAGAGGTGTTGGGTACTATTGGCATCTAGTGGGTGGAGGTCAGGGATGCTGCAAAACCTTTTATATAGGATAGTGTGCCCTCCCCCCAAGAAAACCAAAGAATTCTCTGGCTCAGATTGCCAGTAGTGCTGTTGTTGAGACATCCTGATATAGATGTAGTCAGGATAGACATTCTTCTGGTAGACGGAGAGCTGAGTCCCTGACCCAGATTGGCACTTGCCCCTCACACCCAGCATTCCCTGTCTCTAGTAGAAGCCCATTCTTTCCAAGATTGTGATGCATTCCATGAAAGGATACTGTTTCCCAGGGTCCCATACAGTCAGTATGGCCTTGTGACTCAATCCTGCCCACTGAGAATGTCAGCAGAAATATCTTGTCCTTTGGGAAGTTTGTTAAAATGGGGCTGGCTTGGCTTATAGTGGTGTTACGGGAACATTTTTGCTCTTGCTTTTCTTCCTTTCTGCTGCCTAGAATGTAGTGTGCTAGGAGGAGCTCAAACAGCCATTTGAAATTCCAATGACCTTGAGGATAGGAGCCATGAAGTGGCCTTGAGGTGACCTTGAAGATGACAGAGCACAAAGACAGAGGGAACCTTGGCCTCCATTGTCTTCATGGAGCCCCTGGGCTCCCCTCCTCCAGACAGTTCATGAACCAGTGAACATGTATGTTAAAATCTCTGTTATTCGGGGTTGCCTACAATATCAGGAGGAATCTACTTCCAGCTAAGTGACGGTCACCAGGGACTGAAGGTCCTGGATTTTTCTCTTGCATCTCAGGGACCTCTTTCTCCCCACAGGTATCTATACTCATCTTCTGGTACTAGACTTCTGGCTTGCTAAACTGTCAGCCAGCCTCAGAGGCAATTTTCACAATTTTTCTAGTTCTAGGCCAGGCTCTTCCTATGGGGAGATTTGCATGTAGTCCATCTTCCAAGATCACACTCCAGGTAACATATTCTCCACCTTTGGGTGTACCTTAGCATGTGGGCTCAGTACAGTAGCCTCCTTGTCCCCTGGTCCCTCCCATGAGACACCCAGAAGTGGTGAGTTAGGTTCTGAGGACGTGCACGGGGCCGGCACCACGCTGTCACTTTTGAAGTCTGAAATTCTGTGTAGAGCTTAGATTTGGAAGTGCGAAGACATGTTTGCCAAAGGCTGGAGTTTTGATGTGGAGTGGAGAAATAGCTGTTACTTTGAGGGGGAGAAAAACACCTTTCATTTCTTTAGGGAAAGATAAGTAATGCAACTTTGCAGTTTCTCACTTCTGATCTTCTGGAGAGCAGATGTTCCTTGAGGAATGGCTGGTCCAGAGGCGACATATTTAAGTTCGCAAACACCACACATTTAGATGTTAGACATTTCAGTATTGCTAAAGAAAACCACCAAATTAAACAGCCAACTTTCCCTCTTAGTTTTGTCAAAGAGACTTCTTAAAATTAACTTGGCTACTGGCAGTGGGATTGGCTCATTTGCCAGTCTCAGGGATAGGAGAATGGGGTAGATGTGTGATTGAGGTTGAAGAGACAAGTGACAGGAGGAAGTGAGGGAGAGGGAGGGGCCTGGGCACACAGAAAAGCCTTCCTCCTTCATGGGACAGGCAGGGAACTGGCTGTGGGCTGTGCTAGCTGTCGCTCACCCCCCTCCTGAGTGGTATCATCTGCTCCTCCAAGAGGGGGCATCACACTGCAGGGGAACCCCACCCCTCTGCCATGTGGGCCGGCATCCACTGAATGATGCATCCCCCACCCCAGAAGGGGAGAACGGCGCAGAAGACGGCCTTAGGTGAATGAGTGGACAGCCTTCTTTAGATTACAGTGGATGGCACCCGAGGTTTAAACAGTACACTTTGGGCTGGGTAAATGGCTTCTCTTAGCCCACTGACCCTCTTATCATTTCTGTATGTTTTAGTTTTTAAAACCCAGTGGGGGCAAGATGTTGGGGAGGCTACTGCAGAGAGCAGGAAGTGCGATATCCAGTAGCTGTGTCCTCACTGGGGCAAAATTCCGCTGTCTAGTTTTAGCAGGGGTAGGGAAGCAGAGAGAATCTGCAGTGCCATTTTGAAGGGCTTCTTCTTGGAGGATGAAGATGAGAAGGTTAGGGGCCGTGCCTCTGAATACCCACCCAAAGCCCCACCTGCTGGAGCGGTAGCTGCACAGATGGTGCAGTGCCATCTCCTCCTCTTAGGGACTCCAAATGCAGGGGCCCTGGTGGGGAAACTGAGGCCCAGGGAGTTGCAGTGACTTGTATCTCATCACCCACCAATTCCTGTGGAGGAGTGGGTCTAGCCTGGGTCCCCTGGCAACTGGTTTAAGGGTTTTGTCTGTGTGATACTTTGGCTTCATAATATTACCTTCTACTCGAGTACTTGGACGTGTTCCATAAATGTCCTGCTAGGCAAAGCTCTTTCTTAAAATAGGAGAAGGAAAAACGCATCTGAAGGGATGGAAGGACCTAGGCATAATTACAAGTCACCCCGGTTCCACTAGTTCAAGCAGGCAGATGGTGGATAGAACCGAAGCCAGACATTTTGCACTTACCAAATTAGCACCCGTCTGTTAGTCTGCAGAAAAGGGAAAAAAAAATGGGCATCTCTCTTTTCACCATATAAGGCAAATAAAATCCACTGCTCACGAGTGTTGGCCCTACAGGATGCAGAGGCAGTGTTATCAAAGCTGCCCCTCTCTTGGCCACATGCTCCCCGCCTCCATTGCTAGTGGCAGGCAGCTCAGAGTGATGGCAAGAGCTCAGACTGTGGAGTCAAAGTCATTGGTTCAAATCCAAGCTCTGGTACTTACCGTGGCTAGGGTGGCCTTGGCAACTTAATTCCAGACAGGCTGTTTGCTTACCTATAACATAGGTAAAATAACATCTATTAATCTAATGAAGTAAATACGAATAAGATGGCCAATACATAGTAAGCCTTCTACAGCGAGAGCTCCTTAGTAAAGGCTGCCAACCACGGACTCCGTCTGGCCTCCACCTTCGTGGCCATAAGAGTGTGGCTGGCCGATGTCAAATTCCCACTCACTCCGGGACATCCCCCACAAGCCACATGTTTTTGTAGCCAGCTTTATGTGAAGGTAGGGTGGGGTTTATACTGCAGGACTTACAGTCACGTGACAGAGCATCCCTCTGCTTCCAGGGGAGCCACTGGCACCCTGGAATGAGTTTTGAAATGAGCAGTTTATCATTGACCATTCCTGTCACCAACTGTTACTGAGACCCCTGCTCCATGTCGGGCCCTGATCTGGCACTGGGGACACTGACCCTGCCCTCAAGGAATTCAGAGTCTGAGCAGAAAGATAGATAGTCAAATGAATAAAACTTTAAAAATGCTATAATCCAAGTGTGATGAATCCTACTTGCACAGGAAAGAAGGTATTGGGAGATGTCACTCATTGGGACTCTGAGCTGGACCGTGTGGGAGGACAGGGATTTTGCAGGTCACCAAGCAGGTGGAAGGGACCATGTGTGAGCAAGGCGTCGGGGCCTGGCAGTACCTGGCTCCCCAGGGAGCAGTGAGCATTGCAGGGGGACGAGTGTCGGGCCCACTGTCGAGTGCTGGGTGTGAGTGCCGAGAGAGGCCGGGCCTGACCCTGAGCGTGGGCCTAGAGACAAGGAGGGCCTTCAGTCAGTGGAGTGAGTGGCTCTTTCAGGTCTGCATTTTGGGAAGATCAGTTTGGCTGCACTGGGGAGAATGGGCCATGTAAGGTGAGCGTGGGGGCAGGGAGACCAGTCTGTTGGCTATTGCAAGACCCAGGAGAGCTGAACCAAGGTACAGATTTAAGTCGAAATGAGAAGGGAAGCTGGCTAGGCTCAGTATGAATCGACATGGCGGGTGAGGGAAGGAGGCTGGGGATGATCACCTTATTGTTTTCGTGGGCCAGCTTTCTGCTGTTGTACCCCTGAAGTTGTAATGTCTGCAAGTGACTTCTCCTTTGCCGTTCGACTGGGTGGTCCTTGAGTGCAGGGAGTATTTTCACTCCACCTGTACCCCTCACACTGATACACAATAGGGTTCCGATAGCCTTAGAATTGATATGTCAATAAATTAATGAACTATTCATTCTGCCTTGTACCAGACACCTCCTGGGGGAGAGTGTGTGTGCCCAGCTGGCTTGTTACAGCTCCCAGCGTGGGGTCTCATAGATGCCTGTCAGACCCCATGGGATGATGATGAAGATAGTGGCGATGGTGACAGCGCAATGCTGCTGACCTTCCCCTTTCCAGAGCACAGTGCTTCCAAGCTTCCCTGGGGAATGCAGCAGGCCTGATCAATGAATGTGAGCCAAGTGTCATGATGGGAATTTCTTGGCTGGAAGCAGCCGTAGGTTCGGGGAACATTTTCGTTACAGGGATCATTGTTCTCATACCTCACAAGGGCCCCGTTAAGGCTCTTCTATCAAAGGAAGATAAAATCCAACCCCCTTAGCCTGGTTATTACGTTTCAGAACTATCCATCTCTCCATCTATAAAATTTTCCCTTGATTCCTCATCTGCTCAATATAGATTTGCAGCTGCTATTCTGCTGAGCTCTGTGCTGCTGTTGGCTAGATGGGGAGAGCCCCCGGGTGAAGGAAGTGATCAAGGTTTGGTGGCCAGGGGGAGCAGAGAAGCAGCTTCACCCTAAACAGTTTGAACCACCCAAGCAATTCCTCCAGGATTTTAAGCTGTGATACATCTCCTGTACTCAGGGGATACCTCTCCTGCGGGCATGTGTGGGCCAAGCTCAGGGAAGTGGGATGCTCAGGGCAAGGGTTTTCTGGTTAAACAAAAATTATTTTAAAAATCCTTGTTTTGGTTAGGTCTGTTAAACTCTTTTTCAGAGTCTTCAGTCCATTTTCCCATCTTAAGCTGTGTGCACACTGAACACCCTTTACTCTTGATTTTGTGATTCAGAAAGCATTCAGGATCGTGATTCAGAATCTCCATTCCAAAATGCCAATTTTATTACACGTCACCCCAGATAAGGAAGGCTCAAGGGAACTGGGTGACTCTCAGTCAGGACACAGTCCTGATTTTATTTGTTTAACTTCCGGATACCAGCTGGTTTCTTGTGATTTGCTTCTAAAAGTTGAAGATAGGCAATTCTAAATATACAAGGGTTTGAATTACTTTCTGGTTAATGAAAGTTTTACCACATATCAAATGCTCCCTCCACCTTATCTTGCCTCAGGCTAAAAGTGAGATACCGCCCTGCGAATCAGGAGAGGTCAGCATAAATTACACCCTGATGTGAGTTGACTCCTGTTGTGAGTCCAGCCATGCAGGCGGTCCTGCTATCATACTTGTTTTGGAAACACAAATCTGTTTCAATGCAACTGATGGATGTCTTTAGGGAAAAATTGAGCATAACACAAATTTTACATTTATTTATGTGTGATATAGAGTCTAAGAAATGGTAGCTGAATGCAGAAAACTGCCCACCGCTGCACTGAGCAGTGTAAGAATCTATACAACACACAGGTGCATGCCTCAAACATATACTGGCTACCTCAGTTCCCTGACTGGGTTATGAGCCACACCCATCTTCATCTGTTGTTACAATTTTCTGTCTACTTCACATCACAGTAACTCACAAGCTGCAACCTTTCTGGTACACATTTCCACAAGCAAACACAAGGTAAAGTACCATCTTTATTGTAGCATTCATGGATTTCTTAGCCATTTTACATGTGTAAAATTGTGCTACCATCTTTATTAGATTCCTCCCCTTTTAGAAAAATTGTGTCATCAATGGAGTTTTTGAGTATTGTGCCTCCAACCCCATTTTTCCCCCATAAGCCTTGTGTTTTTTATTGTGTGATTTTGCACATCATGGTGCTTTTCAGGAATGCATATATTGCATTACAGCAAAACTGGCTGTCACTGGGGAGCTCTGAACCTCTCTCTAACCAGCTGGGAAAGGGAGATAGTGTTCATCAGAGAGGAGGGACTTTACTAGGTCTGCAAGAAACATTCGATTGCCTTACCACAGGCCACTTGGATTACTCACCAAAGATATGTAATTTATAAAGGATATTTCTAAAAGGCTGAGTATATCTTCCAGCTTAAAGAAATGGGAAGCTGAACAGCATTTTAAAGTGGATATATAAGGAGGTATCATTTCAACTTTATTTACATGGTATACAAAGCATAGAACACATGTCCTCTCAGTTATGCATAAACTTCCTTTGTGAAATTCAGAAAATGTCCAGGAACATGCAAGAGACGGGACTGGCACACGTTAGGTGCTTCCTGTGGAATAGATGCATGACACGCATCATCTCTCTGAATCTGCATACCACACCATTCCCATGTTCTTCTCGTATTTGTTGAACCCTGCTGTGTACTGGGTGCTCATCCAGGCATGGGGTTATGCCAGTGAGCAGAACATGCTGCTCTCCTCCTGGAGCTGAACTTCTAATGCAGCGAGATATATATAGTGAGCTAACAAATCAGCGTACCCCTAGCTGCGCTGTAGTAAGTGCTGTGGAGAGAATTAGTGCAGGGAAAGGAGTATTCAGGACAGAGGGAACAGGAGGGACGGTCAAGGGGGCCCTGAGCAGGGAGCATGCAGCGCTGCCTTCTCCATTCCCACAGGTGAAGAAACTGAGGTAAAGACAGAAGAGCCAAGTTGCTCAGAGCCTTTAGTAGGCCAGCTGGGAGGTCAGGAGAGACAAGGAAGGAGGATAGAATTTGTTCCTGGCTAGTAGGGAGAGGTAGAAAGTATAGTGAGGACTCGGCTGAATCTAGTTTTACTTCAGAGCCCATTTCCTTTCTGTAGCTCTAAGCACTTTCTACTGTTTAAGCTTGGTTTTCCTCAAGCATGGCTTTCCTCTCCTTACCCCAGTCTTGCTCAAGGACCTGGGGGGTTTCTCCAATGATGACTGTAGTTTTTGCTAGGGCTGTGTCTAGGAAAAGTTCAATGTGTTTTCCTTTACTCTCACATGACACTGCACTTCTGATACCAGACGCCTGGGTTTTCCACACGTCAAGCAATTCTCCAACACCAGCTGGGTATCCTCCACTTTAATTCTGTTCTGATACGGTGTACCTGGACTTAGCATCCGATTCCACAAGTTAAGGGCTCAGTTCCACAAGACTGCCCCCACTTCAGACGCCAATCACCGAGTCCCAATTGTCCCTGTACTTTTGACTGACTGGTTATAAATTCAGGTTCCCATGGCCCTCTCCTTTGGTTCCATAATTTGCTAGAATGACTCATAGAACTCAGTGAAATACTTACTTTCAGCAGTTGATAAAGAAGGATATAATAAAGGGTACAGATGAGCAGCCAGGGGGAGAGGTGCATAGGGTGAGGTGTGGGGAAAGGGCGTGAGCTGCCATGCACTGTCTAGATGTGCCATTCTCCTAGCACCTCCATGTGTTCAGCAACCCAGAGGCTCTCTGAGCCCTGTTCTTTTGGGAATTCTATGGAGGCTTCATCACAAAGGCAAGATCAGTCATTCACTCAATCCCCAGTCCCTTTCCCCTTCCCAGAAGACAGGGGTTGGGCTGAAAGTTCCAAGCTTCTAATCATGACTGGGGCTTTCTGGTAACCACCGTCCACCCAGGATCCTCCAGGAGCCCACCAAGAGTTGCTTCATTAGAACGAAAGACGCCTCTACCACCCAGGAAATGCCAAGGGATGTAGGAGTCCTGTGCAAGGACCCGTGTTCAAAGACCAAAGAACGAAAGATGCTCCTCGTGCTTTATCACTTAGGAAACTACCAGAGTCCAGGAGCTCTGTGCCAGGAACTGGGGGCAGAGACTAAATATATGTATTTCTCCTGTTTCACAGGCCGACGCAGCAAAGCTTCACACATGAGGTGGCTGAAAACAACAGAAATGTATTGTCTCACAGCTCTAGAGGCTGAAAGTTAGAGATCAAGGAGTCAGCAGGGCCACGCTCCCTCTGAAGGCTCTAGAGAAGGTTCTGTCCTTGCCTGTCCTCTGGCTCCTGGCAGTGGCCACCAGTCCTTGGTGTTCTTCCTGTGTGTCTTTCTGTTTGTGTCTAATTCCCCTCTTCTTACAAGGACTCCAGTCTGATTAGGTGAGGGCCCACCCTGATCAAGTATGACCTCATCTTACGTGATTACATCGGCAAAGACCTTATTTTCACATGAGGTCACATTCACACATACCGGGGGTCAGGACCTGAGCATATCTTCTGGTGAGGAAGACAGTTCAACCTACTAGCACCAACCAGACCAAGTCCAGACTGTCCAGCTGACTTCCTGTATCCCCAGACCAGGCTCAGACCTACCAGTGTCACCTGCCTACTTCCCCAAAAGCCCTTCATACACAGTCACATCACTGGGCCTTTAGCCTTTCCACCATCCCTCATGTCACCTACCCATTCCCCAGGGTCAAAGCCCGGGTGTGCCTTGTCCCCCAGCCCTCTGACGATTCTGTCGCTCTGTCAGCCCATGCTGAATCCCTTCTCTGAATTCTCACAGCCACTGCTCAGACAGAGCATCATCTGTGTAGTACAGAAAAATAATCAAAGCCTAGCTTGAAGTTTCTAGTCTAGTGTGGTTAAGAGGTAAAGCACCTGGACCCTCGCATGACCCAGCATGGATTTGGACTTAGCTCTGCCTCTCCCTAACTGTATGACCTTGAATAAATTACTTATCCTCTCTGCACTTCAGCTTCTTCATCAGTAAAATGTGGATAATAATAACGGTGCCAAAATCACAGGTTGTTGAGGGAGTTAAATGAGATGATTCCTGTGGAGTACTCAGTGTGGGGACTGCTATTAACTATATTTATTGTGAGTACCTGGGCGCTTGCCTTTTAAAAGTGTCCCTCTCTTGGTTGGTGCTGAGGCTGGAATGCTAAGCACTGGCTGGAGTCAAAAAAGCAGGGCCATCAAGGGCTGGGGCAGGATGGCAGTCTACCTAGGACCATGTGTCTGGGTCCCAGGAAGTGGCTGCAGGCAGGGGCAGAGTCTGGTGTGAGCAAGGACATGTGAGATGTGGTCATCTGCACATAGAACGAGAGGTATGTCATGCTTTTATTTAGAGAAATAGCTTATTGAGGGAAAATGACTGAATAATGATAGGTTTGGGTCAGAATTGTAGAGGGAGATATTGATAGGATGGGCCTCCTGGTAAATAATTATTTCAAGTCAGAAAGAGGGAGAGTGGGGGAGAATCTATGGCATCACTTGGTCAGTTCCGTCATTTTACACAAGCTAATGTTTACAGTTACTGTTATTGAATAATAACTGTTATAGTTAATGAATAATAACCATTTACCAGTTTATTAAGATTCGTTCTGTGTTACACATAATAAGAACCAGCCCAAGCTAACTTCAATAACAAGAAGGGATCTTTATTGTGAAGAACTTTATTATGAAGGAGTATGAGTTGAATGGGACCCAAGGGCAGAGATGATCTAGAGTCAGGGACTAGAATGTTATCTGCGTTCTGTCTCTTTTCTCCTTTCTGCGTACATGTCCCTCTGTTCCCTCCATTTGAAGACCAACTTCTCCAGCTGCTCCAGGCTGTTTGGCAGAGCACAGGGTCCCTGTCAACTCCTGAGCTTGTAGGTGTTCAGGGTCCTCTATGCAGAGGGAGACCAATCTCTCAGCACCTATCCAATGCCAAATCTTGGGGAAAAGGACTTGTACTGGCCTGCCTAGGGTTAGGTACCCCCCACCCCCAGACCACAGAGTGGTAGTTAGATATGCTGGCCCCCCACCCCTGGGACCATGCAGACTGGAGACCCAAGGAGGACTTCTCAGAAGAGGAGAGTGTGCAGTGATGGAAACAGCTGGGCAAATAACCCAGTCAGAGCCTAATGCAACCAGATAGTCTGCAGTGCACTTTATTAAATCCTCATCACAACCTTGCAAAATGTAAATTAACATTACCCATATGCTGGCATAGAAACTGAGGCTAGGAGTTATCATGTAATTTGCTCAGATTCATCATTAATATGTAGTGGATGCAGTTTTAATTTAGATCTATGTGAAACTAAGGCTCAAAATTAAGTGATTTGCCCAAGGTCAGAATTAATTCATAGCCAAAGATGGACGAATTGGTGTGATATATTCTAAAACATACAAAACCACACCCAAGGCAAGCATGTAAATAGACACCAGCCTTGCAGCTGGGAGTCTTGTGTATTTGGTGCCAGTCAGCTAGCCCATTTCCCAAGTCCTAATGCAGGCCCTGCCCTCCCACAGGCTGTATGAGGTGGGGCCAAGGGGCATGTGGGTCCTCTCCCTCTCCTGCCCGTGAGACCACGGACAGTTTCAGCAGGTGCTTCTCTACCCAACAGATTTATCTGCAAGCCTGAATCCTGGCCAGAAGGTGGTCACAGAGCTGGCTTGTCGTAGAGTTGGGCTCCCTGACTTCCTCCTGCAGCCGAACATGGTACTGAACCTTCCTAGGGGAGGTCACTGAAGCTTCTGCTCAGAGACCAGACCCAGTCATTGTTAGATTATCTGCAGCTCAGGGCCACAACGGAGCTGGGCAGAAGTGATTTACAGAGGAGTAATTCCTGACAAGGGATTCTGGTGACCTTATAAACCCAGGCACTGAAGCAGCTTGGCTTCCCTTTTCCCAGGGTGCAATTAATTCCTCCTAACTCTCTGCAGTCCATTTGATTTTTTTTTTTAAGAAAGAGAATACAGCTCCCAGCAGTCTGTGCTGTTTCTTTGAGACATTTATAAACTACCAATTGCATTAGTATGGAGCTACTTAGACTGAACTAGTGAACTGGCTATGAGAAGAATAAAAACATGGCATAAAAGGAAGGAAAAAATTTAAAATATTTCCATGACATGGCAAACAACTCTTTTCTGGATACTGTGGGATTTCTTGTATTTGACTTTGATTGATTCATTGTAAGTGGTTGATGAGCAAATGTAAAGGGAAGTTTTGGTCACAGTAGGGGAGAGATGCTCTTTCTTCATGTTTCTTCTGTTCATAGAGTTGTACCAACACTTAGATAGTATCAGGAAGAAGCTTCTTTTTATCTTTCACTGACTCCTGCAAGGGTAGAGGGGCAACCCACTGACAGGTGAGATGGTGACGTTCTTAGTCCAGATGTTCCCATGAGGCAGGCTCTGCATCAGAGACTGATCCCCATGTCTTTGGTTTCCCTTCCACTCTCTTCCCTGGCTAAGATGGGAGACAAGCCCTTGTCGCCCACAGTAACCATCCTGTTGGCTGTATACGTGCCTGTTCTAGAGACCCCAGTCTCCCATGTGTGAGCACCAGGGTTGGGGTTTGGGAAGAAAGAGTCAGAAATTTGTTTTGGTCTTGGGTCTAAACTGTGTCCTCTACTGTTACCAGTAAAAAAAACAACAACAAAAAACCCTATATTTTTATTTTTATTTAACTCCAGTTGAACTCTGTGTCTCAGCTGATTTTGTGGTTGGGAGGAGAGAGCTATGATCAATGGTCATCTTCTCAAAGGCCAACAGTTCATTTTCATTGAGTGCCATAACTACTAACCATGTTAGTGACCCTGATATAAGTACATTTTTCCTAGGGAGGGCTAAATTTTGTCTAGAAAAATCATGTAGGTAAGGATTGGCTTTCTGGAAAATGGCTGGGCAAAGAACAAAGAGGTTGGGGTTAGATGAAACCTGGGTTTGAATGCTGTTTATTCCACTTATTAGCAGTTGACCTTGAGGGAAGGCTAATTTTGGGTCTCTGACTCTTATATTCCATAACTTCAAAATGGGCATAATAAAACCCATTTCAAAGTGTCGCTGTGAGGATTAACAACAATAGTCAGCAAGCTTATTATGTGATAAGCACTGTTCTAAATACCTTGATTATTTCAACCGGGGAGGTAAGAACTATTTTACTTCCTTTTTACATGAATCTCAGAGAAGTTAATAACTCACCTAAGATCACATAGCTACTCATTAAGACTAACTATTACACTATGCTGCCTTTCAACTGAACCAGAAGTTCAACAAGAGGTGTATGTGAAAACACCTGGCACACAGAGACCTCTCAATCAATGTTGTCTTTTTTCTTTTTCTCTGCTGGTGAGTCTGGGTCAGCGGCCACTCTGGATGCAGCCCACCTACTAAGAGCATAAAGCTATCCTAACTCCTTTGAACTCTTCTCTTCCCTACCAATCCCCAAAGGCAGAATTTAGCTAGGACTCTGGATTCTTTGCCCTTTATACCCAGGCCTTGGTGTCTAGGAGATATAACCCCTTGTCTGGACCTAGAACTGTCTGTTCCTTTTCTGTAGGGTTCTGGGACAGGGCAGATGCGATGGTGGCCACTGATGGTGATGCCACTTAGGAGAGAACAGCCCAAGGAGCCCCTGGTAGCAGGAGACCGTAAGGCCATAAAGAGCTGATGGTAGGACAGGGGCGATGCGACCGTGTGGCTTTACAGATCACAGAGCATGAGGTCGTCATCCATGAAGCTCGCTCTGGAGCATGCAAAGCGGGCCTACGTGGGCCCCAGAGCACAGCTCCGGGAGGAGCAGGGGAGCGGCACTTTGAGAATCGAACACAAGAGCCGTGCAGAGAGGACAAGGTTTTCTTACTTTGATTTAATTGTGCTGGACCTTTCGAAAAGACCTGAGAACCTGACTACCTACTTAGCCAGAGAGTCAAGCCTGAGATAACGCATACCAGAATTCAAAAACCTGAGGTTTACCTGGATTTGCCCAGGCAATCACTGGGGCTGCAAATTATTGGGAGTTCACATGAGAAACCCTAGATCCTTCTGTAGTGGGAACCTTGGGGACCAGCCCTGTTCTAACAGATTTAGTTTAGAAGAGGGAAATGGAGTTCTGTGTAAGAATGAGAGATGAATCTTGGTCTCAGCTCACTCATTGCTTTTCCCATGTGTGAAATGGGAATTTTTTAACATCACCTTCTTTCTTAGATCTTTGTTGTACGAGGAAGGACATGCTTCAGAAAAGGATCAGCCTGTACCCACTGAATTAGTTATTAATATAATTCTATTCTATGTTTAGCTACATGGGACAGAAGTTCCTGCCCGCGCCCCAGCCCCCCAGCCCTCCGCAAGACCCAAAACAGTGTCTTAAATAAGCTAGAAGTTCTTTCTCTTGTAAAGAAATCCAAGAGCATTCATCTGGGCTGCCATGGAAGCTTCCTGGTGTGGGGAACCAGACATTTCATCTTGTTCCTCTGTTATATGGGCTCCTGTTTCCAAGGTCACCTCCTGATCCATTATAGTTACGGGAACCCCAACTGTTATATCAACATTCCCGAAAGCAAAACACAGAAAGAAGAAGAAAAAAGACACATTCCCCACTGAAGTACACTTTCTCAAATTGTATCTACCACTTTCACTTACATCCCATTGGCCAAAACTTAATCACTTGGTCTTGATTTCAGATAGTGTGTGCCTAGTTAAAATGAAGAGTTCTACCACTAAAGAAGAAGAAAAGAATAGAAGATCACTAATGTCACTAATGGTTTCTACCACAATGTCAGAAATGTCGTTTTTTTTTTTTAATAAGAAGGTTCATTTAAATGACTTCTGGAAGTTCCTATAGGGAGGAGTACACTACTATATATTAAATATTTCTTCAGTAAATATTCTTAATGTTCAGTATATATTCAGTAAACATTAACTGAGGCCTCCCATGTGCTAGGTGGTATAGGAGGTGCTTTGAGGACTATGAAGATGAATAAGACATATTATCTGATCTCAAGTTATTTACAATTCATTCATTTATTCAATAAACATCTGATAAAAAGCTTCTATTTATTAAGTATATACGCAGCTCTGGAGATGTAAAGTCAGAAAAGAAGTATGGAGCTATCCCAAAGAAATAAGAAAAAAATGGAATAATAAATATAATAGAAGAAATTTTAAAATTGAGAACAAAAACATGTAGAAAGGATTAACAAAACCAAAAGCTGATTTTTCGATATCATTAGTAACATTGTTAGACCTCTAATCTTGTCCTCTGATCAAGATAAAAGAGAGAAGATACAAATAAATAAAATGTGATATGAAAAAAGAACTAACTATAGACAAAGCAGAGATTAGAATAATAAGCATTTTATGACTAGTACTAGATGTAGTAATAGATGTAATGGACACATTTTTAGGAAATATAAAATGCCAAAACTGGTACAAGGAAAAAACTAAAGAACATAATATATACCAGAAAGCATTAAAGAAATTGGAATGGTGATCAAAAGCCCTCTTATTCCCTCCAAATCCAGGTTCAGATAGTTTCACTGTACCAAACTTCTACAGAATAGTGAATTCCATATATACATATTCCATAATACATATACATAATTCTAGAAAACATCATGAATCATATGACATTATATATTTATGTGAATAAAAATTCCATGTGCATAAAAATATACACACTTTTTAAAAATGTGTATAAAAAAAGAGTCTCGTTAACGTCATTAGAGTGGCAGCCAATGATCAAGATGACAGGATTGGGAAAGGGGAATAAAAGGAATAATAAATACAAGAATGAATGAATGAATGGAGAGGCCATACATGAATGAATGTGTCATGGACCAGGAGTACGGCTTCTGACCTAAGGGCGAGTAGAATAAAAAAGAAAAAAAAGATGCTCAAATTCTGGTCATTAGGGCTTACAATTTAGTACAAGGAGAAGTAGAGGTAGAAGGAGATGGACATATTTCATTTAAAAGCTAGAATAAACTGATTTATAGATTTTAGAACAATTCTGTGCATGGTAGATTGAGAAACAAATCATAGTATAGTGACTACTGCCTGGGTTGGGTAGGGGGAGATGACATTGTAGTGGAGAAAACACACTAGTGGGGGCAGAGGCATGGCATAAATAATAGAATTCAAGGAATGTTAGAAAAAAAGTAAAAGTGACTATTAAAAATAAATCCAGTGGGAATACAAAGCAAGGATGATAATTTGTATAGGAAATGGAAGAAGGCATCTTGGTGCTTGAGGTAAGCCCACAAAATTGGGCAAACGACCTAGGTGATCAGCCAGTTTGGGCCCCCTCTAGGTTCAGAAGTGGATGCTGATGTTGGCCCAGATGAGCCACGGACCCTATATTAAAGCTCTGCACAATCATGCCCCACGCACACTTAGTGTGACCTGAGAACCAAATGATTAGTAATGAAACACACTTTTATTGTGCTTCCTCAATTAGGAGATGAATCCTTTTAAAACAGGTCCCAGTGCTGGGTTGTTTTTTTTCAGGACTGTGACATTTAGATTCTGCCTTTAAATTTGCAGATGTTTTGAGATGATTTATCATGGGAAATTATTGCATGGTCATCAAAAAGTAATGAAAGTTGTCACACCTCTCTACTTAATGGCATTTCTCACTGACCTCCCTCCCTTACCTTGAAAATGAGCCCTAGGAGTCTAGCATGGAGCTGACACTGTTTAATTCACTCAGGCAGTCAACCATAAACTCACTTTTCAGAAGTAAAGACAACTTCTGTAACTTTTTGATTAAGGCATAGAAGTCCTTAATTAAAGAGACATAAATCATTGAAAAAAACCTTTAAATCTTTAAAATCTTGTGGAACTGCGTGCATGTTTCCAGCTGTGTTCACTGTGACCTCAGAGGTCACAGAATACAGAGGACACTTCTGCTTTCCAGTGGCTTGGCAGGACCAAACGTTCAGTGGCCAGCCTCGGTGGAGAGGCTGGCATGGTGCTTGCCCTCAGTAGAGAGAGAGAGAGCAGAGGACCTTGGGACAGGCACAGTCAGCCCTGTTTCTCTCACAACCTGAGTCCACACTCAGCATTTTTTTTTATTAAGGTATTATTGATATACACTCTTATGAAGGTTTCACATGAAAAAACAATGTGGTTACTACCCATATGTACCCATATTATCAAGTCCCCACTCATACCCCAATTCAGTCACTGTCCATCAGTGTAGTAAGATGACACAGATTCACTGTTTGTTCTCTGTGCTACACTGTTTTCCCCGTGATTCCCCCGACCATGTGTACTAAACATAATACCCCTCAATCCCCTTCTCCCACCCTCCCCACCCGCCCTCCCACACCCTTCTCCTTTGGTAACCACTAGTTCCTTCTTGGAGTCTCTGAGTCTGCTACTATTTTGTTCCTTCAGTTTTGCTTCTTTGTTATACTCCACACACGAGGGAAATCATTTGGCACTTGTCTTTCTCCACCCACACTCAGCATTTTTGATAGGTCTGGATGGCAGCCACCTTTAGGGGATAGAGGGACCAGTGAAACAACACCCTGAGGAAACAAGCAGATATTTTGAGAGTATAAAACATTCCATAAAACCATCATCCTCAAAAAGTCAGTTTCATGGAAGAAAGGTGTTACAGGATTGTACTGGATTAAAGGAGATTAGGAGACACAACAACCAAATGCAAGGTGTCCACTTTGATCAGATCCTGATTAGAAACCAACCATGAAAGACATTCCTTGAGACAATGGAAAAAATTATGAGACTTGATAAGAAAAATAGACTTGATATTAGATACTACTATGGAATTATTACTAATTTTATATGTGTGATAATGGTATTACAGTTAAGTAAGAAAATGTTTTATTCTCAAAAGAGGTATGCTGCAGTGTCTAGAAGTGAAATTCCACAAAGTGTACAGGTATGCTAAAATGGTAACCACTATTAGGCATAGGTGGAAGGCACCCATGTGTTCACTTTAGTTATGTTCCAACTATTTTTATATGGATGAAACAATTTTATAACAAAACTTTGGGGGGAAGGAAGAATGGCAGACTCTCTCTCGGTCTCTTGGAGATCTCCCTCTACATGAGAGTCACGAATCTGCTGACAAGGACCAGAATCGTCTTGGGCAAGTACAGCTGGGCAAGTTTTCCTCTGCTGTGACATGGAATCTGGATGCTGTGAACGGGCCCCTTCCCAGCTTTTAAAATAATATGGCTTTTAGGAAGGAGGTCATTGGGTATCCATTCCGCAGCACTTACGGTTCACCCACCTGGATCTGAGGATTCAGAACTAATGAGCATAGCAGCCCCCGTTCACATGGAGCTCTCAGTCTAGCATGGGAGACAGACAAATAATCAGTCCCCACAGGGTAATTATCTCATGTATGTGATCAAGCCTAGCATGATGGTACCTCCAAGTATTTGTGACATCATGATCCTTGTTTCTCTGTTTAAAGATAGAATATATACATCATCTCAAAGTGGCACCTGTTGTTCTGTGAGGCATTGGACACAGTCACTGGATGCTAGGAGTCTTTTAGGAGGGGAAGAGAGTGGTAAGTCACGGAACCTGTCGACTGGCTGGATCCACTGTGGAACTCGAGGCATTGGCCACCCTCTAGAAGGAGGCTGTGTCTTCAGGATCCAAGCCCAGCAAAGATACATGAGTCTGAGTGGAAATGCCCTGAACTAGACCAAGGAATCTATACACCTTCTCACACCCAGATGAAGTAGCATCACTCTGCTGGGCCTCAGTGGCTGCTGAAGCAGATGGATGTGTGCGGCATGGACGTCTGCACGGGGCCAGTCACAGACTAGCCTGTCTACCCAGCTGGAGAAGAAAATGTCTCTGGAACATCCTTTCTAAAATTTTGCACACTCCTTTGTCAAAAGTGAAAAGGGCTTTAATTCAGAGAGAACAGGAAGAACCTTGGAGGTCACCTGGCCTCATGGTTTCCAACGGGTACTGCCGAGAACTTCAAGTTTGAAAGTCACCAACCCAGTCCAACTCACTCCCCTAATAGATGATGAGTAAGTCGCATCCTCTGGCTGCCATGATGAACCACCAGAAGCTTCAGGGCTTAAAAGAAATTTACGGTCTCACAGTTCTTGAGACTAGAAGTTCTAAGGTCAAGGCGTCAGCTGGGCCGTGCTCCCTCTGAAGGCAATAGAGGAAGATCTATTCCAGGCCTCTCTCAGCTTCTGGTAGTTCCTTGACTTGTAGCAGCATAACTCCAATTATAGAGACCCAGGCATTTTCCCTGTGTACATGTCTGTGTCCAGATTTCCTCTATGAAGATACCAGTCACGTTGGATTCAGGCTCCATCCTACTTATCTTAACAAATTATACCTGCAATGAATCAGTTACCAAACGAGGTCACATGCTGAGGTATACCGGTGGCTAGGACTTGAATAGGTGAATTTTGGAGGGACACCACTCCATCCATAACTGAGCTAGAGGGGAATGGACTTGGCTCAGCTCAAACAGACTTGCTTGGCACGAGCACCTTGCATAGGTCTCAGTCTCTTGATTCCTCCTCACGAGCTCTTTTCACTATTGCCAGCTGCCTCCTACCCAGTGCTCAGACTAAACAAGGGATCCCAAGCATGCTTTTCGTAGCCCTAGAGGGGGAGTCATTCGCCAATTTGGGGTGTCCACCATTCAGTTTTTTATTAGAGCCTGATCTCCTTTTGGGGGAGCCCTGTTGCATCATACTTCTTAGGTAGGTAGTATTTGTTTCACTCCCAGGACTGAAAGGGCAGACCCACCTTTTCCTATCTCCAGGGAGCCAGGAGGACACATGTCTTAGACTCCGTTCATCAGACCCATCCTCCTGGGCCTTGTCCCCTGAATGATCAAAGCCACAATGTGGAGGCCACAGGAGCCCCCAAACTAGCCCACTCTGGAAGGGTGGCCTTGCTGGGCCTCCTCCTGGTCATGCTCCAGAGCTCTCTGGCGTCCCATGCCTGGGAGTCCCTGATGTTCTTCCAGTAAGGCGGCCCATCTTTGTTTAAGAGCCACAGTCCATTTCTGTTACTTACAAAAACAAGCTCTGAATGACCCACCAGGTGTCAATAGTCACCTGGAGGTGTCACTAGATTGATTTTAATTTTAGAATAAATCAGGACACATCGTGAGGCCCAAAATATGATGCATTACCATTATGTGGATTTGTTTTTAGACCTATGTCTGAGCTAGGACCTCAGACATGTGCTCTGAGGGTGTCTTCACCCAATCTGGATGGATAAGGGAAGAGAAGTAGAAGGAGGTGGCCACCAGTGCCACGTGCTAATCTGTATTCCCTAACGGCCCACACTGCCTATCAATTGTGTGGTAAACAGCTTCACCAGTGGCAGATCACAGGGCGTCATGATTTTATCTTGCTAAAATTGAGCCTAAACAAAACAGATAAGCGCTATGTCATCTCCCAGAATTAATCCACATAGTTTATCTTCTGAGAGGTTTGCCATGGTGTCATTTGTGTCACTGTAAACATACATTGGCTGGGTCACTTTCACTAATTTAATTTGCTTTCAGATGTGTGTATGTGGGACCTCCCCTAAACCAAATAGTTTGGAATAATAGCATCAAGGTCAGTTAGGTAATATACATGGTAAACCAAGGTCTTGGGTGCGTGTGTGTGTGTGTGTGTGTGTGTGTGTGTGTGTGCATGTGTGTGTTTCCTTCAGAAAAAAAAAAAGGACATGTAGGGGTTTTTTTGATTAAATGCCTGAACCTTGCTTTGGTATTTATCTTCCTGTGGCAGCCCCTGATCCAGTCACAATGTGTAATTCCATTAGCATTATCTCTCAATTCATTTGAGAGGGGCTTCAGCCTGGACAGCAGCCGCATAAAGGGCTACAGTGTTCAGGAGGCTTATTTCTTATTTCTTCAGTAAGTTTATTCCTTTATCGGCAGCTCGTTTAAAGGGAGCTAAAGGGGAGCTGGTCAAATCGTTAAGTGAGAATTTAACATGGGTCTTTTAAAGCAAACCCAAAAGGTTTTGTGGAAAGGAAAAAGGTTAAATAAATGAACAATGTCTGCACAGCTAACATAACTGATGGCAACACATAATATTTAAGGGCCTTATATTTATAAAGGAAGTTTTATTTTTGTGGTTTTAATGAGAAAAGTGATTCTGACCGGGTGTCAGGACTCCTGACTGTATTTTAGTTGAGCCACTGGGCGCCCTTGTGACTCTGTTTCTCTGCCCGTGCCCCACTCACATATTGGTCTCTTGCCCCTCACCACAGAGGTGATGCTGGGGGGAAGAAAGATGATCTTCCTAAAGTGCCTCGAGTACCTGCAAAGAAAGATGAGGGCAGGTGAGAAGGAGATATGGACCCTTCTCCTTTGTCCATGCTAATGGGAGGCAGGGTTCCCAGGGAGAAATGAATTGCTCAGAAAACCTCCAAACCCCATTTGATTTTTAAGCCTCTCCTCCCAGAGGTGCCCTTTACTTCCTGTGCCACCAGCTCCCCTCCCTGGCTTTGCTTATGCCCCTCTCTGCCCTTTTTCATTCCTTCATGAAAGTGCTCGCCAGCCCAAAACATTCAAAAGATGGACAGCAGGTGGAAAGAGAAGGTTCTGGGGGGCGGGGAAGCTGTGTGGTTACGTCTTCTGGAAGCTGGTTGGGTGTCGTGGTGCTTGTAATCCTGTCTTCTGGGAGGGGGATGTGAGGTGCCCAAAAAGCGCATGACAGGCAGCATTTTGAGAGTGGAGTTGGGGGGGGGGGACTGTGATAGATGCCTGCTCTTGCCATTAAAAATTGCAGTCCTCAAACATGTGAAAGGCAGCGTAGGGACTAGACTGTTTTGAGGGCTCAGTGCATACCCCGTCCTGTGTTAAGTGCTTCATATGCATTATTTTCTTTAAAAAGTGTTTCCAAACTGTTTTTGAAAACAATCTGGACTCTTATCAGTACAATTTTTGAGCATTCCCAATGTACGTACATTTATTTGTTTTTAACTTTTATATATACTATTGTCTTAATGTATTATGTATAATACATGCATAAGTATGTTTATTTTTAAAGAGAGAGAAAAAGAAATAGAAATAGAAGTTATAATACTTTGTTCTTGCATTCCTATAGAGTCTTGGGGAAACACTAGGTTTCACAACCTGCCCAGACAATTTCTGCTCCTCACAGCCTGCCTGACATTTGGTATTGTCACATGGCTTTATAGATGAAGAAACCGTGGCTGCGATTATTTTATTAATTTTCTCAGAGCTGGGATGATAGCCCGTATCTTCTGATTCCAGAACCAATGTCTTCCCATTACACTGCATCCCCTCCTTCTCCCTGGAACCCTCATGTGGACCCCGATGAGCAGGCTTTCATTCCCACAGCCCCACAATTCCCTCCTCCTGTTCCAAGGCTCTCCATGTTAATCAAATCTGCAGGTGATGACTCTTTGAATCTTGATAATCCAAATCAGTGTTAGTAATTCCAATCCCCTTTTCCAGACACTCATTTTCCCAGCTTCCCTTGAAGCTTGCAGTGGCCACGTGACCCAGTTCTGGCCAATCAGATGTCTGGGAGCATCTGAGCTACTTAACTTGCTGTTAGAACGGAGAGCCACTCCAGAAGAGCCCCCAAGCGCTACTTCTCCTCTCTTTGGGTCCGAAACATGGTTACGTGGAGGGGATGGTTGCTGCTGATTTTGGCCATGAGTAAATGAGTCTCACAGGGTGCAAAGCCAGCTTGCCAGGGATGAGATACAGAGACTCGGTCCTCAGGAACCTCACTGAGTCCCTGCCCTAGACCAGGAACCACTCATCTCCAGGCTGCTCATGTGAGATAGTAAATGCCTTTTTTGAATAAGCAGCTAGAGGTATTTTGCTACTTGCCGATAAAGCCTTCCTACCTGACTCAGTCTCCATTTCTGCAGTTCTAATGTGCATCTTCCAACCTCATTTCATCATCACCATTTTGTCAGTTTCCTTCTGCTCCTCAGTCTTCATGTTGACTTTTATGGAACCAGGGTTTGTCCAAATGGCCTGAGAAGCCATATGACCCAAAGATCATTTTAGAGCTATGCATAATTTCCCTAACCCTTTCCTGTTTTATCTTTCCTCTTGTATTACAGTGTGTGTGTTTGTCTGTTTAAAATGGCTTGTTCCATTTCTTTCACTTGCATGGTTCCGCCCACACTGGCCCCCTCATGGTTCCAAAGCTTGCCTTCTACGGAAGCAAGCCTTATTCTTCCTCTACATCCCACCTCAGGGCCCTTGTACTGGCTGCTTCCTCTCCCCACATCTTTACCTGGCTGCCTCTGTTTTGTCCTCCAAGCCTCACCTCAGAAAAGCCTTTCCGAACCTGGAAACCTCCATCCCTCAAAACACCGTATTCTAATTTTATGCATAGACCTAACCACTACCTGAGATTATCTTTTTCATTCACTCAACTCATTCAGTTTCTCCCCCATCCGCAGGGAATACTGCACAAGAGCAGGGACCTAGTCTGTCCTGAGCTCCACTTTATCCCCAGCACTACAGGCTGACACAGAGCAGGACCTCAGAATATATTCACATAACATAACAAATGAATTAAAGAAAAAAGAATGAATGGGAAGCTCCCTTCTACCCAATAGATTGGATGCTGCCTAATTCATGAATCACTGAATAAAGCCAGTAAGATCTTTAAAATTAAAAATAAAAAACAAAAAAGAAAGAATGAAATGGTATGAGGCACCTGCTCACCTGAGCCCTTGGTTTCGTTCCCCAGGGGAATATTTCAGTATTCATGAAACAGGGCTACTAGAAGTAAAGCAATCAGCAACTCTATGCAAGTGCTGTGTAAATATTGTACCATCACCAGCTTTCTATAATTTAAAATCCAAACTTAGAAGAACAGATATTAATGTTATTATTTCTCATTGAGATGAACCTTATTTAAAAAATTGTAACAGCAGAGATTTTCAATAAAAAATGTATAGAGTTTGAATATGGTGTTATGATCAGAGTCAAGACGACTCCTTTCTAAGTTGAATGGCACTCTCTCCCTACAATCTCACACTACCTAGCAGATACTTATATCTTAGTATTGATAACATATTACTGCACTTATTTGTTGACTGTTTTATCCCCCATTCATCTGAAAACCCACAAGAGTAGCGACTCTGCCTGAAACAGCTTTGATCTTCAGCACAGACATATGGTAGGCACCCCATAATGTTTTTTGCATGGAGGATCCTAACCACAATATGAATTACACAAAGTATCCACTTGGCATATTTCACTCTGCAATTACAATGAAATAAAAAAAAACCCATCTTTATAGTTCCATGAAAATCTGTGATATCTGATTTGACTTTTGGAAGATGTCTCTATCATTGTTGCCTTCATTATCACTTCATTCTTTGTTTCTTAAGTATTCTCTCTTTCTGTAGTTGTTATGCTTGAAGAAGCACGAAGAAGCAGGAAGGGAACTTACGACCATGCCTAAAAAGGATTGATGAAATTGCTGGAGAGGAGGAGATAGGATGCTTTTGTTTTATTTGCTGAAGAAAATGATGAGGATGTCAACAATCCTGACTGTGACAGGGGAGGAAGCATAATTAGGAATGGCAAAGGGACATTTAGACTGGAAACTTGGAGCCCCTTAGGAAGCAAACACATTCCTTCAGAGAGAGGTGCATTTGATGATGGAATCATCTCCCCCCAGGGGAGAGCTGAGAATGCCATTGTTCAGGGCATTTAAGACAAATAAGGGGATGAAGGGGCGGTCATCATTTATAGTTTGTTGGACAGCCACAGTGTAGGTAGATGTAGGACAAAAGTTTTCGCAGTCCCCAAGTTTACCGTCTGTGGGACAGATGACACATGTTGACATCAAGTCCATTACCTGCAATCTGGCTGAGACAACAGGATCCCTGCATGGGTTTTTAGGCCCTTAGAGGCTGTAGAAATCTTCTGAGACCGAAGGGGTAGGGATAGAGGATAGAAAGGAACCCCTGTGGCATAGGGAGCATCTGCCTAGTGGTAAGAAAAACAAGAACAACCTGGGCACACAAAAGAAAGACTGAGGACTCCAGGGGAGAAATGGGGACAAAGTTGAAAACCAAATTAAAAAATGAAAATTCAGAAGCCTGGATTATCCGAGCCTCCAGTAGACAAATGGTAAGGAAAATGGTTCCATACAGGCCTGCAATGGGCACAGAGTGGTATATCTACCTGGTGAATGAGGGGTACTATACACAGAGGGAAGAGGCAGGGTTTAATTTAGCTCTGTGTCTACTCATTCCCTTCATCCCACGCTTTGACTTGGCTATATTTCTGACTGACTTCATCTTTGATTTCCCTCTCGACTGATGGTCTTGGGTTGGATGTTGGTTATCTTCTCTAGGTATGACCCCGAAATATTCCAGATCAACTCAGTGAGTGTTTATTGAGTCAAAGCAAAGTCCATGGCACTTTGGATACAACAAACACAAAACAACTAAAACCTTGGGCCCTTGGAGGTGTCAGCAGTCACTTCACGCAATCTCCTGTCTTCATCTAAGCATCACCCAGTTTCTGCCTGAACACATCAAGTGGTGGAAAACTCACCATCACCCAAGGAAATTGATTCTGCCTTTAGAGAGCTCTATTAGCAATACATTCTTTATAGTGGCCAAAATAGCTCAACATAAGATAAATCCTATTCATTGATCTTACCTTGATGTCGTGAAGTTATACAGAGCTAAAGAAGCAACCCTCCTCTTAAAAGCCCTTCAAGTATTTGAAGCTGTCATATTCCCTCCAGTCTTACTTTCTTGAAGCTGAACATCACCAATTCCTTTGATTGTTCCAAATATAACAGGGTTTTAAGTCTCTTTTGGACTTGATCCCTCTCTTTTGAATGTAGCCAAATTTATCTTATGTTCAGGGCCTGGAACTGTTTACAATAATCTAGGTATAGTTTAACTATCTCAAAGCAGAGCAGGATTATCGCCACTTCCTTTGGGAATGTGATCACATATCCCTGCTCCTATATTTGCAAAGTTGTTTTCTATACCCATATATAGGACCTTGATTGTATCCATATTATTCTTCATTTTGTTAAAACTTTCCCACAATTTCATCACATGAAATTGCCTTTGAATACAAATACATATTCTATGTTGCTAAAGTTTTGATCATACATTGATAACCTGAATAAAACAGGGTCTTTTTGATTCTGCCCTAAGATCCATCATAAGTTGGTGATACATCTAAAATCAATGTGAAATCAACCCTTTCAAAGCATTGAAAAACTACCAAGTTCTGTATTGATGTTCTCTTGAGGAGGCATCAAAAGAAGGCATTGCGTCATGCATTCTCAAAGACTTCCTAAAAACCCCTCTTTTTGTAACTTGTGCTCATATACCTCAGGATTCCTCATCCCCATAGCCTGCGCCCACCTGGTAGCTCTCTTCCTCCCTCCCTTCCCTCCCAGCCTGCTGCCCCATTTTTTTCTCCCCCTTACCATATTCTTTTTTTTTTTTTGGACAGCTCTGTATATTTTCAAATGTAGATCAGTCAAGCTTCTCTCACATGTTCCATTCCTCAGCATGGTGCCCCAAGTCAACACCAAAATGCCTTATTAACACCAAAAATACCCAATATTAAGCAAAGCTTTCTGTCTCCTTAGAAACAAGGAGGATTTCAAATATTTATATTTGATATTTCTCTCTTGTTGCAGTCATAAACAAACTGGATGACCACGTCTCCTCCATCTTCACCCAAGTTATTAGTAAATCTGTTGAACAGAATTAGTTTGAGGAGAGAACTCTGATTCAGATCCCAAGAAAACTTTCCTCCAGGCTGCCTTGATGTAGTGAACGTCTTTGGGGTTTAGCCATTCACTCAGCTAATCCATTCAGCCCACATTGCCCCATGTTCTATGAGGATTTTATTAAAGAGTCGTTCAAATGACTTGATGCAACTCCGGTATTCTCTCTAACATTTTGGTGATCTAAAAGCCTCACCACCTTGTTGAGTTAGGGAATAAGAACAGCCTGACAGGGTTTGTTCTTCAAGATCCCAGGTTGATTCCTAGTGATCACCATATCACTTTCTACATAATCATATATCCATCTTTTATTGAACCAGTAATCAATGTGTAGGCCAAGCTCATTTGTTTGTATTTTTCAGAACTTACATTATTCCCACCTTTTGCAAAACTGGCATAACATTTGCCTGTTTCCAGTCTTTATTCCCCTCCCCCCTACATAATGCCTAATCAGATTAATAACTCAGTATGGCGCTTTTACCTGTTAGTACCTAAATGATGCATAGTGTCATCATATTTTTAGCATGTACCATCTCTGGGTGTTAGTTTCCATGAGTTTACTGATCCTAGTGTAGGAGAATATTGCCTTTGATTTGATCTACAGTTACTTGTGTTAGCGTGGGAGGGATGTTCTGGATCTCCTTCTATCCATTAGTGCCAAACAGGAGTCCTTAGGCCAAGGAGGACACTGGTCTTTAGGAAATGAGAGATGAGGGCTCATTCTCTGGAATGTTTACCCCATCACGCCAGGCAGACAGGCTGCTGTGTGACCTCATGGCAGCCCACCAAAGAAAAGAAAGAGTTGATAGTTGGTAAGTAGAACAAAGGAAGCTTGAATATGATACAGATGGGGTGGAGGAGTGGTTGGCTGGATTGAGAAGAGAGAGCGTAGACGACTAGTGGCGTAAGGAGGATGCTTTTAGCAGCAGTATTTTTTTGTTCCTTTTTAACTAGCTTTTTTTTTTAATGGGGAGTGTAATACTTGCACATGGTAAAATATGAAAAAGTAGAAAGGATATGCAATACAACAATACAAAATACATCACCCTGGCTCCCACGCCGAGGTTTCTGCTAGTAAGTATTTTATATTTGGTAATATTTCCAAACAGTCCTATGTATGTAAAGCCTATATAGATATGTATGCACTATTCTGTATACTCAAAAATATGCAAATATATACAGTTACACTGTTCTGTATACTGTATATATTTATACCTTTTTCCCCAGAGCATAGATTACAGAGACTTACTTCATTTGTTCAACATCTACACTGTATTCTGTTGCATGGATGTACCATAATTTTAAAGGACTGTTGAGTCCTTTGAGGAAATGAAAATAGAACTGTTGCCAAACCCAGGGTATTGATCTTACTTTGAACTGGAAGGAAATGATGGGTGTTAACAGGTTTACATCTCAGATTCCTATTTAATCTAAGATATGTCACCTTCATGTCCCTTGCCTCAGTTTGCTTAGCACAGAAAGGAAATCACTTCCCTTCCTTATTCTAGTGTTAAAAATATGAGTCAAGTCTCCTTAAATACAGGACTTGGGAAAAACAGTTAGTAGAAAGGGTATGCATTAACATTTTCTTCTCATCTAGAGCTTTGGTGTGGGCAGAAGGGAACTCTTACTCTGGCTGTAGTGACACTCAGTTGGCCTGACGGTGGTGGTGTGTTTTCTGGGTGCCAATGAACAGTCAGCTGAGCACCTGAGCAGCGTGAACTGGGCTGATCTACTTGGTGGTGGCCTGTTGCAGCCTCTGCTCAGTGGTGTGTTGGGAAATGTTTAATAACTTGTTCTCCACAAACCTAAATGCCCTGGTTTGTAGAGTGTGCTAATTCCTATGGTGTAAATATTTGCCTGTTTTCCGGCTATCAGCAGGGTGGCACTTAATGCAAAGTTCAGGGGAGATGTACATGGTTGGTCTCCCCAGCTCTGAAGCCACAACACACCACTATGGCCTTTGTGAAGGGACCCCATAAGGAACACCCAGCATTTGCAAAGCCTGCAGTCATCAGACACCCTTTAAAAACAGAGGAAGGAGAATGAGGCCAGGTGGCAGAGTCCTGGAGGGAGATGTTCAGGAGGAAAGAGGTCACCCTGGGCCTATGCAACATCCCAGGATGCTCTGTGATACATCACCTATTGCTCTCCTTCTAGTCTAACATGGTGCAGGCATCCCTTTCCCTTCTTATTCTTCCTTGTTGGTTCTTTCCTCCCTCCTCCTTTTTTCCTACCCCTCAAGCACATCTTGGCCCCACTGACGACCCTTAGGCATTGCTTAGTCTTCCAGAAGGGGCTGGGGGCTGAGGAGATGCCTCGAAGCCTGAGAGAAGATGCTGGGAGGAAGTCCTCATGGGGCACTGTGTGCAGGGAAACTGCACTACTGGCTTCTTGTTTCCAGTCTCTTCTTGCTGTGTCTTCTATCAGCAAGAAAGTCTGGGACCTCCCTCCTGCCCTGTAGTGTGGAGAGTGTCAGGATCCGGTGGAGGGAATTTCTTTTGAGCATGATGGATCCGGTGCCCACACTGGAGTCCATTCTATCTGGCCTCCAATAGGTCCCTGAAGGCGGGTACTGGACAGCTTGTTAAAGGGACCGGATCCAGCACCACTTTGCACTACAGCATCAGATGTCTCAGGCTAACACTGGACTGTCTACATCCAACTTCAAGTGAGCGCTGGACTCAGGCATTCTGCATGTTGATGATTCCAGCCTGCTGGCTTGGTTTTCTTATTTTTATTTACCATATTGAGTTACACTAAGACACTTGACCCAGGAACTCTGAAGGGACACTGCCCCTTGTGGTCAATATCATGAACCAAGCATGTCCCCTTCTGTCCTTTTTAATCTAAAATCAAGTGGGCTCAAATATGAAGAGTAAGAGGCTAATGAGATCAAAGTCAGGGGAATGATTCCCTCTTTGTAAGTCACTGTACTAGTTACTTATTGCTGCATAAGAAGCCACCTCTAAGAACATCTTGTCTCTGCTTCATGATGTGTGGGACCTCAGTTGGAAGACTCAAAGCTGGCATCAGCTGAAGACTTGCCTGGAGCGAGAGGGTCTGCCTCCAAGGTGGCTCGCTCATGGGATGGCCATATGTGCTGCCTGTTGGTGGGAAAGCTCCTGTCCACAAGGCTACTTGAGGGGCCGCGGCATGTGGGAGCTTGCTTCTCCCAGAGTGAGTGATCCCAGAGACGGTGCTGGAATGTGATGTCTTTTACGACCTTGCCTTGGAAGTTACCCATTGTCCAGTTCTGCAGCAATCCCATCTTGGTCACCTAAGTCAGTGCTGATTCAGCTCAGGAGGGGACTGCATGAGGGCCTGAGTACCAGTTGGCAAGGATCGTTAGGGCCATTTTGGAGACTGGCTATCAGAATCACTTAGAAGATTATACTCAGACTATGTGTCAGTCACCTTGGAAATATGTGCTATTGGACAAGAGTGTTCAACCCATCAGCACAACCCCATCTTCATTACAGGGAAAACAACTTGAGGCTTTTATGTGTTTTGTGCCGCAGAGGGGCCAAGAAACTCACTTAGGCCACTTGGTGAGTGAATTAGGCAGAGGCAAAATGGAGCCTTCAAGTGGGAGCCATGAACTGTGTCTAGTTCCCAAAATTCAGGCTTACTGCAGGGCCTTATGCCCCCTGGGATGAACCCCCAAGAAGTACCACACTGAATTGTTCACATTTTCTTATTGTAGCAAGTTATGGAATCGGCCAGAGCTGGGACTGTGCTGTTTTTGGCCAGAGGAGTGAGGGCATCCTCTCCCTTTCTTCCCATCCCAGTTCCCAGAGTGACATGGCATCCTCTAACTTCTGGTTCCTGGAGTCAAAAGACAAGTTAGTTGAAAGGGAAGGAGGCATTCTGGAGAAGGGCTGGTGGATGAAGGAGGCTGGGGATCTACTCAGGACCCAGGGGACCAAAAGCCACATAATATGTGAATGGGTGGGGGCACCCTCCCCAGCATGCCACTGGCCCCTGGTGTGGCCTGGGGAGCCACAGCAGAGCATCAGGCTGGCCATGGCCGGCAGTACAGGCGGGTGGAGGTGATGAGATGTCCTTCCATCAGATGACTTAGTGGAAGTGAACTTCAGTGAGGAGACCTGTGGAGAATAACATGATCAGACTTGTTCCTAAGTACAGACACCATCTAAGTTCTTTGACATAATAGGAGGAGACAGGGAGGGGCTTGTCCGTAGAGGTCAAGCCTGTGGAGCAGAAGGCTGGAGTTGAAATTCAGACATCAGTATGGCTGTGTCCCTGTTAGCACCACAGGCTAGAGAAGCCTGCCACCAAATTCAGGCTACAGTTAGGATACAGGGATTCTCCTCGCCCATGCTTCTCAAAGGGCAGTGATTTCTCTCTCTTGTTTTACTGTTCTGTGGCCCAGAGTCTGGAAAATAGAACCGTTGGGTTAGAGGCTTACTTAACCCCTTCGGAAACAGAGAGAAGAATACATTTGTTTCCATCTTGAGGACAGCCATTGATAGGGTGAAATGTCAGCTTTCAAGGAGGATACAGATTGAAGGCTGCTGGAGCGTACTGTGGGCTTCCGGTGACACACTCAGGGGCCAGTAGAAAGTTGGGGCCTTTCCTGCTGTGCAATGCTGCTTCCCGCAGCCAGCGCAGTGTCACTGCGGAAGGCTCTCTTCCCTCCCAGCCTCTGCGGAGCTGGGATAGTGTTGGTGCTTCTACCGTCCTGCAGGTGGCGCCACGATTTAGGTTTTTAAGCCTGGGGACCGTCTGCGGGTTTTCATGCAGCTTAACTGTGCGCGGTAGAAACCCATCCCCACCCCCACCCCGCCCCCACGGCCAGCTCTTGGGGAAAAAATTTCTCTGTAGCACCACCAGGCTCTGGTGATTTATTTAACAAGCAAATCTGGCTTTTATCAACTTAAATAGCTGTTCTGTTCCTAGCCTAATAAAACAGTGGTAGCTAAGTGAAGGAAAATTTCAGGATTTCTTCTCTTTTCTCCTATTAAATCTGGCCCTTTTATTCAGCTGTGAAGGATGAGCCAATACCTGCCTCCTCAAACCCCTCAATAAACCACAACCAAATTGCCACAACAATAACTTCCTTAGAAAACAAGACTTTATGAAGCATGTGCCATTTAGCTTCTCCCTCCTGGGGTCACAAGGCCAGGGAGCGACTCCCCAGTTTCCCCAGCAGCCTGGGACAGAATGGATAACTTACAGATCTGAGGTCAGCAGGAGAAAGCTAGGGTCTCTCCTGTTCCCTCATCAAGTGGCGGCAGTGGGGAGGTGTGAGAGCAGAAGGGTTTGTGACTCACGCAGAAACCCGTTTTGAACCATTATAGAGCTGCTTTCGCCAGTGCATCTAGTCAGAGAGAAGGGTCAGGACGACCCAGAGCCCTCCCACCCTCATTGTACTTACTGTGCCATTTAAAAAGTTACGTTCTTCTGAAAAGCAATGCTAGTTCCTCTAGAATAACATAAGTATACGGCACTTACCTCAGTGTTTCCAAGTGCATCATGAACAGATAGCTTCTCTTTTGAATGCCACTATCTCTAAGGGGCAAGTGGGCCAGGTGAGAAGACAGTGTGTCACTGAGAAGGTGACATTCCCCCCAAACTGTAGAGCTGGTGGGTGGCAGAGCCAGGACTAGGTCCCAGGTCTTCCAGCTTCCAGTCTAGAATTACCAGCTTTGAGAGAGAAAATCCAAGAACCATCATAATTTCACAACAACCACAAAAAATCAAGTTCCACGCTGCTGCTGATGTGACCCTTTCTGTTCTTCCTTACGACGACTTGTAGCTGCCCCTTCAGCACAGCTTTCCCCCTTGTCATTAAATGGAAGGGGAAGGAGGGAAAAGCCAGTTGGCCATATGGCCCCCTTAAGGACGGGAGCATGGGCTGGGGCCTCTCACCTACCCATTGCCGCCCCAGCTTTTTGCCTCACTTCTTTCCTGTCACTTGGCTCTGTTATTACTCTTCAGGCACCACATGGCATTCATTTCTCTGAATGAAAATAAATGACACCACACGCTAGGCAGGAGATAAAGAATAATAAATACATTTTATTTGCCACCTCTAAAAGAAAAAAGGTTTTTGACTCCCATCCATCCATCAGAACCTGGGGCTCACCAGCAATATGCACACAAGCTCTTGGATGCCTGTGCGCACATGGGCTACAAGGGGGAACACGCAAGTTGTGTTAAAAATACATGCTAGATGGCTGAGATTGGAAGCAGAGCTGTTTTCTCACCTCCCCTCCCTTTCAGTATTTTTATGGCATACCCTGAAAGTCGAGTGGCAAACAGACATTGGAAAGGATCCCCCCCCCCCCCCGACACACACACACTTTTATTGAACCATATTCCTTAAGTAACCCGTAAGGGTTTTCCATGGGGTGATCTGCACTGTCACCTCTGGAAAAAGTCTGTGTGGGTCTCGGGCAGCAATTTTAGAGAGAATACCTTGAAGCAGGCCAGGACCAAGGTGAGGAGAGCCTCACAGAAGCCTGAGCATGACAGCCACCTTAAATTTCTTATTCTGGGTGCCTCGGTGCTACCTAGAGAGACATTTGTGTCTGGACTTCCTCAGCCCCGATGGAGATCCACAAAGCAGCTGTAGGAGTTATTTTGTTCTGTTTCTTTGGACTTCTGAATCTAACCTGATAATGTGTGCCTTATCTAGAGTCTGGGATCCAGGGTTTCTGAGACAAGAGGAGCCGGGTCGATGTATTAACAGCAAGCTAATAAGATAACTCTTCGCTACTCTCTGGGCCATGCAATGCTCAGCAGACAACGAGAGGCTAAACGGCTCCACTCTGTCTCCTGGAATACCCTTTAACCAAACAGCCAACGTCTGGTATCCTCCTCACACTGGCTTGGCCCGTCTCCCTCTCATTGAAGCACCCACCTCATTAGAGCAAAGCTTCAGTGAGGAGGCTCCATCCAGGTGGGCACTGCCTGACCTTCGGTGGGTGGCCCTCCACCCCCTCGCTCCCTGGGCTTGTACAGCTGGTCAGCTCACAGCTGGTTTCAAAGACTCCCTGGTTTACAACTCTGACTTCTGTGAAAATATAACCCCTACAGGAAGGTGGAGGGATTTATGCTCTTGTCAATCATTTCCACCTAATGGGAAGATTCTGAGATGTTGTTTTGATGGGAGGGATAGTAATGGGCAGGAAGTTGCTGGCTGTGGGGAACAGCAAAGTTGAAGATGAGTGGGGAGGGAGGAAGCCAAAACTCTGGCTCCTGAGGGGGGTCATCCTTGATTGTTGCCTATGCAGGGAAGTCCTTAGTGTGTGCAACTGATGGTGCCTGATGGTGCCAACCTCCCTGGAATGCGATGGGGCGGAAATGAAGGGACATGCATGGAGTGGGGTACATAAGTGTGGGAATCCCTTAGGCTTCTCTTGGGGGCGGAGCACGCTTCTAGGAAGATCAGGGCAGAGGTTTTAGGAGCAGTGCTGTCCATCTCCCATCCAGGCATGTTTCCTCTGTGATGTCTTTCTCTGGACGTCAGAAATTGCCCTGAGGTGGGCAGTCTATTTTGTTTATTTTGCTGTGGTCTAGGATGTAGGGTTTCTGAGGAGAAAGGAGCCAGGTCACCCTCCTAATGGAAACATGGCCAGACAAATCCGGCCGGAACGTCCGTGGGTGCCGCGGGGGTGTGTTGGTGGGGTGCTGAGGCAGGGTTGTGCTGAGGAATGAGTGCCTGCGTCCGGGTCAGTTCTGAACACCTGAAGGTGCCTCCGAGCGTCAGCGCCCACATCCACACCTTCCCAGGAGACTGTGCCCCATTCCGAGTGCGCGCCCTGCGCCCATGTCGCCATGTATGGGTGTATGCGCCCCTCTCTGCCCCACACGCCACTGGCAGGGTCTCTCGGTGCGGGCCGAGGGGATAGAGGCGGGTGTCCGCAAACGTCGGTGCGGGGGAGCGCAGGAGAGGCGGGCGGCGGCGGGCGCCGAGGGCGGGGAAGGCGCCCCCTGCCCCCTCTGCCGGCTGCTTTCGGTCGGACTAGATGTCAGCCGCGAGCTCCGAGCCAGCGAGAGCGAGCCAGAGAGGGAGCGGCGGCGGGCGGCGGGGAGGGGAGGAGGCAAGGCGACGGAGGGAGGAAGGGAAGCAGGGAGGGCGGGAGGGAGGAGAGGAGGACCCAGAGAGCGCCAGGCAGCTGGAGTTTTGCAGCGCTTGGCCGGGCTTCAATGCACAGCAGCAGCGAGCCGCGGCGGCAGCAGGCAGCCCGGGAGCTCCGGCGGCGGCCGAGCCAGAGGCGGCCCCACTCCCTGCCCCCTGCAAACTTTGCGAGCAGCCCGCCCAGGGGGCCAGGGGCGCGCCTGGCAGGCCGGACTCGGCCCGCGGCCACGCTCTCCGCCGCCGCCGCCGCCACCGTTGCAACCTCGCGCCTCCCCGGGGAGCAGCCCGCGGCTCCCGCGGCCCCAGCCCCGGCCCCTCGGCACTGCCCGGCCAGTCCCCCGGCAGGGGCGCGGGCAGCAGCGGCACCGCCAGCCGCGGGCTGCTGGGGGGCGGCCGCCGCTGCCCAGGGAGGCGCGCAGAGGCGCCGAGAGCGCTCCCCGGCGGGTCACCCGCGCACTCGCCGCGTCCGGGCAGCGGCCCGACCCGGCGAGCATGGGCGGCGCGGAGTGACGCCGCCGTGCCCGCTTGGCATCAAGGACAATCAGCCCGCGGGGGTGGGGACGAAGGGGGACAGCCCCGCGTCGCCACCGCAGCCCTCGAGAGCTGCCGCCGCTCCAGCTCCGGGGCTGGGTGGAGGAAAGGGGTGCTTGGAATCAATCCACATTTTCAGACCGTTTTGTTGGACATTCTGCCCACCTTGGACGCTGCAAGAAGAGCTGTCAAGCCCCGCAGGCTCTGATTTCTCTCTCGGTTTTCCTTGCCTCCGCCCGGGTTGCCTGTGCCTCGGTGGAGTATTTGCGTTCGGGGCTGGGGCTGGAGGAGGCAGCCACACGCGCGCACACGCACACGTTCAGAGGAGGGCGAGAGGCAGCGGCAAAGGCACCATCCGCAGTGTCAATGCGGCGCTCCGGCTGAAGGAAGCAAATCGGCGTTTCCAGGTAAGGAGTCGGCGGTTGGCGGGCAGGCGAGGGCAGCGCGGGCGGAGATACCCGGCAGGTCCGGGAGTCCTCGGCTGCCCTGGAGCCAGCCCGCTGCACGCACGCACACACACAAATGCACACAGGCACACGCCGCGCACACTCACCTGCCAACGTCCTACCTGGACACCCGCGAAGGTGCGGCGGCCAGAACAGGTATTTCCCTTGTTTTTTCTCCGCTGACGCTCCTGGACTCAGACTTCTCTTACCCAGGACTTTCGGGGTGGGATCCTGTGTATTACCGCCTCTCCCTCCCAGCCGGGTAGGCTGGGGGAGCGATTTTTCAGTTCCCAGCGCCTGGCATCCCTAGCTGGTTTTTAAAACAGGAGAAGTAATGGGAGGTCTTGGGAGACCCTCCCAGTGTAACCTTTGCTCCGTGGCCTTCGGACACCCTGGGATTTTAACAGGAGACGGACCGACAGATATTTGGCGAGTGTGGTGGCCCATCGTTCTGGGAGGAGGCCACAGAGGCGGATGGGGCTGCAGTTCTGTAGGGCGGTGCGTGTGGAACAGACACTGCGTTTCCCCAGTAAGAGGCAGCACGAATGCCTTTCTCAAGCGTGGCTCTGCTTCACCGGGAATGCGCTGGGATTTCAGGCAGGAAAGGGCTTAAGCATCGCTTTGGGTGTGTTGCTTGTCTAGAGAGGATATATATGGGGGTCTCATCCTCCATAAAAGGTGTGGTCTATTCACATTTCTGGTCTCTGGGGCTGGAGCAAGCCAACAAGGCTTAGGGACACAGGACTAGGGTCTCCCCTTCACCTCCCTTCCCTTCCCTCTGCTCTGTGCTGGGAAGCATGGGGCTGCTTTCCCTAGGCCTCCTGCTAACACCTGTCACATGCTTTTTGAGGTACGTGTCTGAGAAATACAACTAGAAGGGGAATGAAGAGGGTGTAGTGCAGGAAGGGAGGAAGGGCCTCACGCTCATGACCACCTCAGCAGTGCCCACCCTATAACGGAGGCAAAGCATTCTTGGGTCTGCCAGTGTCCCCCAGAACCAGGCTTGTCCTGACAGTGGAGAATCACTCTCCAGAAGCCTGTGGTTCAAGGTCTTATTCCCCCAAAGCTTTTCCTTTCCTTTTCTCCCTGGCTGGAGTTTCACAGGCTGCTCATTCTCCCACTTTTTCTGGAAGAGGTAGGAGGTGGTTGGGGCTTTTTTGCAGTTGCTATTTGGGGGTCAAAGAGCAATCCATTCATGGCTCCGTTGTTGCATGGAGAAGAATATGAGATCCAACTAAAACCTTATTTTGGAGTTGAATATAAATACAGCAGGTCCTATGTTTCTATAGCTGTACCTTTTGGGATAATTTGTTGGGCAACCAGGTAAGAGATGGGATAAGCTTGTACTCTTTACACAAGATCATGTGTTCAGAGTGTCCTACAAACCCACCAGTGGGAAAAATATCTTGGGAGTCTTCTAGAACATTAGGGGAAAGGAGTCAACATTCTTTTGAACAAGGGGGCCTCAGAGCTGGGTCCAGGATTTGTTGATTCTGTAAATCCCAAAGACGAGTGCTGAAAAAAAGTGTTCTCTCACACCCCCATCTCTGCCATTTTAAACTTTTTTCAGCTTCTGCAAGGGTCTCTGTTTAGGCTGGGGAGGAGAGAAGCAGACTCCCTGGGAGAGAGATTGTACTCTTGCTGTGTGCTGTGTGAGCTGCCCTTTGACTGGACAGGGGAGATGGAATAAAGCAAAGCTCTCAGAATTAGGAGAACCTAGGGACATTTTCTTTTTGAGAATGGTGGGGGTGTGTACCCCCCCTGCCCCCCCCAGATATACACCTTCATTCTCAAAGAGCCTAGCTATACATGGTCGCTCATCCAGCGTGTGACAGTGGGACCCACCTCTGTCTTCAGGAACATTTCCACATGCATGCCCTTTGAGTGCATGGACAGGGAGGTCCCACGTATGCAGAGTGGTACGTGGTTTCCAACATAAATAGTGAATTCTAGCAATGGTGGTTGGCTCCCAGGTAAACATTCTCCTACAGGACCTTGAAGGGGCAAAAGGATGGAGTGCAGAGCTTCCTGAAATATCTGCGTGTCTTCCACGTAGACCTCTGCTTCTTTCTCTGCTTCCCTCTCTACTCCTTTTCCTTTCTCATATGTTTGCAGCAGCAGGATCTATCATGTTAATGCAAAGTGAGCAGTCATTATGCTGGTTTTAAGCTAAACATTTCTAAACATGGGTTCAAAAAATCCCACACTTTCTGCACTTAGTGTTAGGTACCAATTTGGTTTCTAGGACAAAGCAGGCATTAATTAACATTTGTGTAAAGCTGGGTGTACATCATCTAATTTTTTCTTGGCTGTCTAGCCTAGCCCTGGAGCATGTCACGTTGTCACTCTCCCTCTCTACCACCCCTCTGTGGCCTTCCTTTTAAGTACTCTGGGGTCTTCTCATTCAGAAGGGAGTTGCGCTAGAAAACCCCAAACGTGAATGCTGCTTTCGGCAGACCCTTGCTGCTGCTAGGCTGTGCTCTAGGCGGCTCTTCGGGAGCGTGGGTTGTCCACCAGCACTGTTCTTTCTTGCCCAATCCGGTACTCACTTGCCAGCTCACCTCTGTCCTCCCAGGACTTCATCCTGGACGCCTGTCGATGCTCTGCAAACATTTCCGGAGGAATCTGAGGCCACCAACTTGTTTCCTTTCTCCTTCTCTGCACCTCTCCATAGCCTGCTGTGTGGCTCACGGCAGACAGGAAATCTGCAAGGGAGTCTGCCTACACTTGGCCTCCTGATTCTTTTAATCACAATGAGGGTTGCTGGGAATTAAATGCGGACTTTCTAGGGAGGCAGCAGTCCTGAAATGGGAAGAGAGCTGAGGGGGAGGGGGAATTAACTGCTCTTAGTTCCTAGTTATTACTAGGCTTTGATGCAAAGAAATCACAGCCAATCTCTTTCCTTCCAGCCAGCTAGGGGGCATTTCTTAGCCATTTCTCCCCATCCTCATCCAGAGAAAGTGCTACACAGACAATGCCACCTGGAAACCTGTTGGAGTAGCTCAACGATGGGCCGCGATAGGGCAGCAGCTATGCAGAAAACTGGTCCCGTGACTTAGGCTGTGATTAGTCTGTACAACAGATGTGCCCTTCGTTTTTAGGCTCTTCTTTCTTCTTATTTGTGTTCAGCGCTGGTTGATGTGAAACTGGTTCAGACCCTGAGGCAGTTGAACAAGGGCTCTTTTCCCTCCCTTGCCACCCCTTTCTCCTTCCCTTAACACTCCCTTCCTTCTGCCCTGCCCTCCTCCCATTTGCTGATCCACCTCTTGGCTTTGTGTGCACATCCACCAGCCCATTCGTCCTCAAATGTGGCACTCCAAGAAATCAATATAACATGAATTTAACGACAGCTGGATGATTAAGTGTTATTTATATTTAAGAGCAGCGTTTCAAAAAGACGTTGTGCTAATAAATCAAACGGCTGTTTGGGAGAGGCACATGATAGGGTAATTGCCCCGTAGGCTCTATTGAGCAGTGCTTGGTCCATGCAGAGCCCTGTGGACCCTACTTCGTAGAAGCTGCGCGCTCCCTACCCTGAACTCCCGCCTGATCCCTTCCACCGGGACTTACCCTTCCTTCTCTCCTCCTCCCTGCCTGGCTGCAGCATTCCAGTTGTGGCTGGAAGGTGGAGTCCGCAGGGAGACTGAGGGGGCCCTGCTGCTAAGTGGTAGGAGATGGATCTTAAAAGCGAAGGCAGGCAGGAGGTCCTGATTCCCAGAGCAGAGGCCTTGTTCCAGAAGGAGGAGGCTGCTTCCCTTGCTTGGCATGTAGCAGCTTGGACAAAAAGCTTCCTGAGTCCCCATGGGAATCTGTGTGAGCCCCAGACCCTATCCTTCTGATCGTGTGGCACCAGCCTCCCCAGGGAGGAGGCTTTGTAGACATTAGCATTTGTCCTTGTGAAAGTAATGGAACGGAAAGGAATAATAATTAGTGATGGTGGTGGTGACTAATATTTAGCACTTACTTCGATGAGGCATCATTTAAGTCGTTTGCACAGGTTGGCCTGTTTCCTCTCATAGCAACCCAGGTGTGAGGAGTTACTATTGACAGTTACTACAGAAGTTACTATGACAGTTACTGTTACTATTCCCATTTCCTCCAGGAGAAAACTGACATGCAGGAGGTCAAAGACTTTGTCAAAGATCTCACAGCTGGTAGGCCATAGAGCCGAGTTTCATCCCTAAGCAAACTGACCTCCCCCCTTTCACCACGCTGTTTGCCTCCTTAGAATATCTGCAAGGAGCATGTCACCACTGCCTTGGGAGGTTTGTAGAGAGTGTGCTGGGGGAAGTTCAGAATACCTGGACCCTCCCTTGGACTACCTCTGTGGCCCCAGGTGAATCTACTCATTCTTTGAGCCTTATGTCCCCATTCATCAATGCAGCTGAGTGTATCCCTGACTGCTGGCCAGTGGTGAAAGTGCATGGGTCATTCTGGCGTGCTCCATTCCTCTTGCCTCATTTGGAGACTTCCATTTCCTCCTGGGAGAAACTCAAGAGGAGGGAACACGTGCAGTACTCACCTGCTTTGATCGTGTGAGGCCCTGAGTCCTGTGCTGGTAGGAACCTGGTTCTCCCTCGTGACTGCTTCGGATTTGCTGGCATGGTGGAAACATCCTGTCGTTTAATCCTTCTAATCATCCTGTGACACAGGGATTGTTGATTCCCATTTTGAGGATGTAGGACCTGAGGTGGGGTGCCCCTGGCTCCTGGGTGCTGCATGATGAATGGTCTTTTCACTCTTGGGAAAGAATGCTCATAGTAGGTGCTCAGTTCTTGTTCCTTCGCTCATTCGTTAAACCCAGGGTCCCAGATTTTGGAAGCCAGAGGCAGAGAAGTAATCTTTGCTTGTGGATGCCAGGCCACCTGGGTGCCAGCTCCATATGGTTGGAGCCAAGGTTCACTAGAAGTTGGTGGACGTGAGCTATGTGTGGGAAAGTCGCCCTGTAGCCCTTAGTGTAAGCGTAGCACTTAGTTAAGAAGCACATCCAGATTCTGAGATGTGGGCCATGGGGCCATGGTGGAGCCTATGGACCTGGCTGGGGACCATCCCATCCTGAAGCCAGGCCTCAGCTGCCTGACTTGGTCTGTCTGGCCTGAATATTTTAGGGAATAGACACAGGGGGTGCTTTTGTAGTTAGTTGTTCGTTTTTTCCTCCTAAAACAACCTTTTACTCTATACTTTATTATTTACACTGCAAGGTGAGTGAATCCTGCCAAACTTGAGGTGGCTAGATGGGTGGACTTGGCATTTCATCAGCTCCCCTCTGGGGCAATGGTAGGAGTGGCTGAAACTGTTGGAGGTGGAGTCCTACTGAGACTTCCATCAACAGGTGTGTGTGAGCTCTTAGGCAGCTTCTCTTGGCTACCCCTTCCCTTTCCATGGTGTCTTCTGCATGAACTACGATTTGCAACAGCAACTTGGATTTTGGAATGTTTTGTCACTCCAACATAAAACAGATCACTAACTAAGAGGATATCGTCTCCACAGTCAATGCACAGAACGTGGACTAGCTGAATCAATTCTTGAGGTCTTGTTGGAAAGGGTGTTTTCATTAGGAAGTGTGAGGAGAGAAGCAGTGAAGGAAGAGGTCATTGGAACCTTAGGGAAGGAAAGCTATACATTTCAAATGCTTTCCTTGTCTTCACTCAGACCTGTTCCATATCTAATATACTCACTGAACTTATCTCATTTGAGCCTAGCTGGATTTCCCTCTTGGCAGTGGTGGGGTCTAGAATTAGAAGGCAGACAAACCATTTCTTGCTTTGGCCCAGAGGCAAGAGGACAGAGTTGGCAAAGCAGAGCTGGCTGATCATTTCTCCCCTGTAGAGGAAGAAGGGCAGCAGGCATCAGAATGTGTCCTAGAGTCAGCCTGCAGGGAATGTCAGCCAACCTTGTGGAGGTAGAGTTCATGTTCTTCCTCTCCACCTCAGGCCTTCTTGAAGATAACCCAAAAATAGAGCAGAATTTCCCAAAGCATATTCTCTGGGAGTAAATAGGTGTTACACACCCAGGAAATTTCCATGACAAAAAAGTTTGAAAAACCCTGAGTGTAAAGCAAAGCTAAAGAGGTTCCTTGTTGCAGGACATCTCAGAGCCTTTACAAGCACAAACATGGATTTTGAACCACAAAAGGTAGATACACTATGTAGTGGCTCTAGGAATCCACTGAGAAATGCTGGCCTAAGACAAGCAGTTTCATTTGTCTACTCTGAACTGTAAATAAAGGGGTGGATTAGGTAATAAAAATTTCTATGGAGCTTTTATGCTGCACATACAAAGTCCTGGGTTCTGGTGATTATGTAGATACTAGGATTTCAAGCAGAATTTTGCCAGATGAGCAGACAGTACAACTCCAGGCTCACTGTCCTTCCAAAGCAGCAGGAGGTTCTCAGGCAGGAGCGAGGTCCAGGCAGATGCATGTTTTCTCAGGTTCCTAGATGATACTGGTATATTCTCCTGGTTAAAAGCACTGGTATTAGAGACGGGTAAGATTCCTCATGGGAGGAACAACCTAAGACAGGCACAGTCACAAGGGACCTCAGGTGAGCAACGTGGGGGCCAACTGAGGTGAGGCATAGAACCTCACCCCTCCAGACGAGAGAGACATTGCCTGTGACAAGCTATGTCACAGGCCGAGCCCAGCTAATCATTATTCTGGTACCTTCCACAAATATATGCATATGCATTTGCATCAATTAAAATAAAAAAGGGGGAAATGTATGATTCATTTATAATTTAAGTATAAAAATCATATGAATAATCATAGTTGACTTGATTGATCATAGTAACTGAATTAGTTTCTCTGATATGACTGCCTTTGCATTGTTCACCTTGTGGGAACTTGTTCACTATGTTCCTTGCATGGTTCACCTTGTGGGAGCTTGTTCACTGTATTGGAACTTGTTCGTTGCATGGTGAGCAATAATGTCTTGTGTATTGAAAAGTTGTTAAGAGAAAAAAACTTCAAAAGTTCACATCGCAAGAAAAAATAATTTGTAACTATGTATGTTGAAGGATGTTAACTAAACTTACTGTGATAATCATTTCACAATAAAAAAAATGTAAAAAAAAAAGCACTGGTATTGTGGGAGAAGCTTGATTTTGGAGACAAATAAATGTAGATAATCCCAGCTCTGTCACTTATCAGCTAAGTGACAATTTGGGGAAAAATCACCTTATATTTCAGTATTATCATTGATAAAATGAGGGGGTTGGTTTAGACCAGTGATTTAAAAAATACTTCCCTATGTATGCAGTGGAATTCTTTATTCAAATGCAATTTAAAATAGCATTGTAATGCACACAATAGATACAAGAAGGTCCTGCTCTGGTGAAAGCTGTGGGGGTGCCCAGAGCCTTGCACACTTAGCCTGTCTGCCCCTAACCACCAGTCCTAGCCTGGGTTCCTTAGAAAGGAGAGCCTGTGGGAAAGGCTGATGCGGTAGCACTTTGCTGAGGGGTGGACTCCAGGGCAGCAAGAGTGAAGGAAAAGGGAGAAGGAGTAAGGAAGGAGGAGAGACAAAGAATGTATCGCCAAGCTAGCCATAGCTTCCCCAGGAAACTCAGCTGGTGGCCGAGTGGCTTAGGATGGGCCTAGAGAAGCCCGACAGAAACATGGTCTGGAAGAGTCTGGAGGGGAGGCACAGCCTGCATCTCTCCGCCAGGTCCCCCCTGGGCACCAGTCACCCCGGGAGGCCGGAGCACCCTGTCACTTTGGGTTGCCATGTGAGGTCAACACAGAGCCTCTGTGGTCAGGCCCATGGGCTGGGGCCTCCGTGGCCTCCCTCCACTGTGGGCCAGATGGCATTACACCTGCAGGGGACTGGCCTTCTCCCAGAAGGAAGAATGGCTTCCAGAACTTTAGGGCCAGAGGAATAGTGGGAAGTGTCCCTGAAGCCACTGTGGCAGGAAGCAGGGCAAGTGGCTGAAGCCCGGAATTGAGGGTGGGAATGGGATGTCATGTGGAGCTGAGCAGATCTGGGCAGGTATGTAAGTTGGAAGTCTGGGACAATGGGTTCCAAATAAAGAACATATGGTTCTTCAGAACAGAGTCAGACAGCAAACCGAGGCAGGCTGCTCCAACAAGGCATCATTCAAGCCCCCAAATTCATGACTCTGAGGCTGATAGCCAATCACACTATGGGTTACCTAAACTCTGAATAGAAACCACAAGAAGACTGGGTTCCACTTAGGTTTCAAGATGATTTCCTAACTTTTAGGGCTTGTTTACCAAAGGAGTGCCTTCCACGTGGTGGTGTGCAAATATCTCAGGCATTTCTGTTTGTGATGGCTGAAGGTATGGCCACTTAGAAACTAGGGACAGATGCAGATGACCTCTGCCTCTCTCCTAGTTTGAAGAAATGTCATTATCATGGACATGTAAAGCAACAGGGGACATTTCTGCATAAAATATTTTCCAAAAGTCATTGCCTCTAGTCAGTCCCCATCCCCCTGCCCTCTTTCCTTTTTTTACAACTCTGTGCTTTGAAGCCCCTCTAGGGTCAGGTGGGGCAAAGGACTGATGGATGATCTCTCTGCGCTTGTGACCCCTTTCCCTGCTCTCTTTGCCATTAGATATGGACCCAGTCTTTCTCCCCTAAATGTATGTGCTCTTAGCTGCTGATCGATGTGAACAACTCACTGACTTGGAGGCATATGTCGGCATTAGCATGTCTGCCTGAGACTTCCGGCTCCCAGAGGGTCAGCACCAGCCCCTGCTTGAAGCAGTCTCTTGTGTAATCAGGAACTTAATTTATACTTTTTAATAATGGTAAAGAAGCTGCTGCTGGCAGTAATGATGATGACAATAACATTGAAATTATTTATTTCCTTATGCCTTTAGATAAGAGGGATCATTTCTTAGTTCTCTTGTATACTTGGTGCCCAACCTAGGGCCTATGATACTGGAAGCAATCAATAAATATTTGCTGAGTAAAGAGCATGAATAAATGGAGCCAGAGAAGGTAGAGATAAAGGGTCTATAAAGGGCAAAATCAGGAAAGTGTGAACCGGTTGCTAGGGCAGGTACCTGCCCTCTGGCAGGGGAAGGGTCGGAACCACATCAAGGCCTGGGGCTATTTCAGAGGATTGACACGAACCAAGCGGAGTGCAGGCTGACCCCGAGAATGTCCCGGTAGCTGCTGCTTGGCGGCAGATGGGGGGCAGTGGTCTATTCACATCCCAGTGCTTGGGATTGGGATTGAATTGCTGCTTTCAGTGTGAAACTTGCTATGGGTTTGAATGTTGGTAAATGGGAGGGATGGCCAAGCTGCAGTGCCCAGAGCATTCCAAGGCCTAGTCCCTCCATGGAAAAAACATGTGTGATGAAGTAGGTCGTGCAGGCACTTTATACTATGTCCTCCTCTTGGAGATGCAAGATGCACCCTAACGGCCTAGAAGTCCTGCTGTACAGAAACCTGTTTATTGTTAGCCAGCCATTGTTCAGCTTATTGGGTGGTGAGATCTCTTTGTGTGGGTGTGTTTGAACCTGTGGGTGTCTCCTGGAAGGAGTGCTCGACAGGAAGCATTTTGGGAGATGCAGGCTTTTGACTGGAAGCTTTTAGGGTTGAGTTTAGTTTGGAGGAGAAAAAACAGAACAAATCTACTGGACTCTTTCAATAGGGACGTGTGAGGTCCAGCTTTCAGGGAGCTGTCTCCCTCTTGTCCTTGTCATTTGCTTTCGAGGACCCCAGAAATGGCTGTGAATTGTTATAAGATGTTGGCGACCGTGGTGCCTTCGGGTATGTGTTTTCTAGAGGGACCACTTTAAGGAGTGTGATTGTAGCTCTGACAGGTCTGTGGAAATGTTTCCAACAAGTAGCACTTTTTGGCTGCACATAATAGATCAAGGTGGATGTTTGTGAAATATGTGAGTAATGACATTCACCTTCTCAATATATTTTTTTCAGCTACACTTATCGAATAAGAGGCTTCAGTGTAACCGGCAGAGATGAATGTTCTGAGTTAACAAAGAAGGCTTGAGTTATTAAGACACAGTTCCCTAAATTTTGTATGGTTGAAACACGTTTTCCCTTGGGGAAGAAACTTTGCTACCCCAGTAGAGAGGCTGAAGGTTTCTAATTAGACCGTAAATCCACAGATTCCATCATTGGGTAGTGAGTGACCCAGAGAGTGATGGTAGGCATTTCCCATGGAAGCATTTCACCACGCAGGAATCATCTTACATAGGCAATGATGTGTGTGTGTGTGTGTGTGTGTGTGTGTGTGAGTTGGGGGCCATGCGGATATTCAGGTTTGGATCACCTGGGAACATGGGCCGATAACCCACATGCCCAATTATGGGGCCTCAGCCGTGCCCAGTTATGGGTGTTCTGCCCAAGCACTGTGTTCCTTTCCAAAGTGAATAACAGTTGCTAACACACACTTACTAACAAAATTCCCTTGATGCTCATTCATAAAGCATCGCACTGGTGATTCTATCAGCATTAAACTGTTTGATGACTGAGTTTAGAATTATAGGAATCGGAGAAATGAATTAGCAGTAAATCAAGTCCCAGCTGAGTTCACACCCAACTGCGCTGAGTTTTAGATTAAAAATATCTTGCTATGATGAAGCGGTTGTAAGTCAAGCACTGGAGCTCTGTCACGCTTGACTTTGGAGAAGTGTAGCAGTCACCCTTTGAAAGGAAAACCCTGACAACAGCTTGTATTGATTCCCAGCCATGCTGGGAAATTGCTACTTCATTTCTTCTTCATAAACTGGTGGCTTTCATTTTTTACAAAAAGGAATCCTATTTGCAGGGACACAGCAGAGCTCTGGGAGCAGGGCAGGTGGGAGAGGGCTCAGGCCCAGGGGGCTCATTCACTGCCTTCTCTTTGGTTCTTCTCAGGAGGAGCCACAGGCGAAGGGGAATCTGCGTCTGCGGGTGTTATGCGGTTTGTTTTTCTGCTTGAACCATATTTGATTCTTCTTTCTGGGGGACCTGTACAGAAAAACAACAAAGAGAACACTTCAAGGAGGCTGCAAGACTGTCATGTTGCAGTGACAATTGCGGTGTAATAGGAAATCATTTATGTAAGTTACAGTGCCCTCCGAATGGAGCTTGTCGGAAATGTGGCTACAGCTTCTCAAGGCCTATTTTTTTCTCCTGCAAAATAATCCTAAGGTTTTCATTTTCAGAGCAATTGAAGAAGTATTATGTGCTGGCCAGGGAATAGGGAGACCCAGCATCTAATCCTGACTCTGAGGAATATCTTACAGCGAGTTCCCTCTCTGGGCTGGGCCTCAATTTCTTTCTTTAAAGCTGGAATAAGCCCTTGCTGTTTGGACCTGAAGCCCAGGAGGTGAGGATGAATATGGCCATGCATATTAAAGGGCCAGGGAGCATCAGAAGAAAGATTCCATTTACAGGCAAGGTCAGAGAAAATCCAGAAAGAGAAAATGAAGTCTCAGCTTAGATCTCTTGCCACTATACCTTGATCAGCTCCTGAGTGTTTGCCGATCTGGTGAAGAGCTGTAAGTCATCAAAGCAACTTGCAGAGGACCAGAAAGAAGGAAGCATGTGCAGAGCAGGGAACCATAGGGTGGACGCTTAGCGCAGGAGTCCAGAGGCCTGGGTCAGAAGGGGAGTACGGTCCTGGCAGTAACAGGTTAAGTGGGGACTGTGGAGAGAGGAAAGGTGTCATGACGTCCCTCGATGTCTATTTCACTTTTCTCCATTCGTATATGCTAACATATTTTAGTTAGAGAGGTAAGTGTGATATTAAGGAATATTTAATCAACAAATTGATTGATCGGTTAGTCAATTCAGTCAATATTTATTGAGTGCCTACTACATGCTAGGCATTGTGCAAGAGTTTGGTTGTACTGGAGGTGAAAGAACTAGTTCCTGCCATTAGGACTCTCACAGCTTGGTGTGGCTACAGCACACATGTTAACAAATAATTTCAACACAATATGGTAAGAAGTGAGGTTTATGCCTGCAGAGGGTATCCTGGGAGTATGTAAGAGGGCATCTGTCCAGGTATGAAAGTCAGGACATGGAAAAGGTTTTCTGGGTGAGGGGGCATCAAACGGAGCTTTGAAGGGTGTTTTGAAGGGGGAGAGGACGCAGCATGGGCAGGCCTGGGATGTGGAGGCATACAGCCCTCGGCGTGCCTGCGGGAGTTCAAGGCAGAGGTGGGAAGTGGGCTGGGAAATTGCACACAGAGGTGGAGGCTGGGCCAGGACCTGTGTCTGGCTAAGGGTTTTCTCTGGCAGGCAGTGGTGAGGCCATGGAGATCTCCCAGTAAGAGAATCAGCAAGGCCAGATTTGCACTGTAGAAGGTCACTACGGGGACTGCATGGAGGAAGAAATGGAAGTGAGACTATTATAGTAATCTGAGGACACTTGGGAGAGGGCTGATGAAAGGCAGTAGCATAGGAAAGAAAGGCACTGATTTGAGAGGTGCATAGGGGTTAGAACTGACAGGCGGTGACTATGGTGGTGAGGGTGGTATGGGACAAGGGGGGGGGAGTTGGGGATATCTTGCAGATGTCCAGCTTGTGCAGCTGGTGGAAGGTGACACCATTCACTGAGCTAAAGATTTCTAGACCGAGATTCAGTCAAGGGGGGATGGCAGGGGGAAGGGGAAATATACTTTTCTGGGCATGGTGAACTGGGGTTTGGGTAAAAGTGACCAGGAGGCCAGCAGATATATGCCTCTTGTGTTCCTGGCAGCTTCATCTCAGTGTTTGGCCATGCCATTTACTTCTTGTCCCAGTTGTAGACCTAGCAGTTAACTTTGGGATCTGGCAGAAGCTTGGTAAAGAAGCAAGAAGACCCACATACAGATTTTTACATTTTTCAAGTGTTTCATGAATTTCAAGTGGTTTTGAATTAAACATACTATCTTGAACATTTTGCTTGAGGTTGTTCTGAAGCCATTCAGGCATTCACCTTGCCTGAGGAGATCCCCACTATTTTCCAATGGATAAAGACTGATACCAGGAGGCTGAGTCGGGCACAGATGATTATGGAGCAAGCTAAGAGTAAAGGCCGAATTAAAATTGAGCAATGGAGAATGACAGGGACCTTGTTCCAGGCATTAGCTTGCTCCTTCTTGGTGCACGCACCCCATTTTCTATGTGCACTGCACATGGTTGCAGCAGCATGATTTGGTGAAATGAGCTGTACCATGAGCAGAGAGATGGTATTTTAAATTTTGACCTTGCCCTTTAGAAATAATGTCTTGTTTTTCTGGGTGTAGGAGCTAGTCTGTATAATCAAGACCTACAGGTAGGATCTAGCCAGTAGATAAGTTTTGCTTGGGCAAGAGATGTTCACGAAAAATTCATATTGTTTGAATGCTGTCAGGTGGGACAGTCCCTCTCCAGAGAGCCACAGGTTGATTGCACCTTTGCTTCACACATTTATGGTGAAGGTCTTTGAATTAAAATACTAGCAGCCTAATACCTCCTAGGTACTCAAGCACTGTTCCCCTCTTTCTAATATGTGGGTGGAAAAATGAGTCAGACTATTAGTGTCCAGTGTTCTGCATTCTGCAGGGGAGATTTTAATTTAGTTGCCTCTATTAATCACAGGAGCTATAGAAGTGGCTGGTGACAAAACTTTTCAACGCTCTGTGCTCTATTCGTGTGTTCATACTATGCAAACTTCAGAGAACAGGGCATTTGATTTGAACAGGGTATATAGAGAAAAATACCCAACCCATTCAAGTCCACCCAGACTCTCTCAGCCCTGAGCTGCCCTGCACTGCTGTGGAAGATCACCAGGCTTGTGTGGGGGTGGAGGTGTCTGACTAACAGGGCACAGTTTAGACCAGTCCTCCAGAATGAGGGACTCTCAAGTGCGGCCCCAAAGGGTATCTTTAGCTGCAAAATTGCAGTGCAATTTCAAGTGAAACAATGGATCTACTTTCTTCTCTGGATTGCTTCTGAGTATCTCAGAGCTGCTAATAAAAGTGACTTGTACTATGGGTTCTGTTGTGGAGAGGGAACAGGGGGCAGCAGGGTAGGTATTTTTGAGCTCTAACCTTTCAAGAGCCCCACAGAGATGACAGGGTTTCCGGTCTTCCCTCCTGGCACCTCTGCACCCAGCTCTTGTTCATATTATCAGCCACACTCAATATATCACATATTTATGTAGCTGCACTTTGGTCTCAGGGAACTCAGCAGTTTTTTCCAGTTTATCTGGTGGCAACTTGTTTCCCTAGTAGGGGGCAGTGATCTGTGGTTAGGACCAAAATAGAGAAGTTGACACTGCCCTGGGCTCTGCTCAGCTCTGCTCTTGGCTTCCCAGGCTCACGACTCTCTCTGCTGGGGTCAGGGGCTCCGAGGTGGGTGAGCCAAGTCCTCTCAAAGGCTTCCTCAGAGTCTGGGACAAAGGTAGGGAATCCCCACTGCTTCTGCTTTTCTACCTCTCTGCCCTCCAACATTGCATTAGTAGAGACTTCCCACTGACCTCTGGCTCCGGGTTATCAGATGTTCTCAAAGGGGCTTCTGGTCCTATGCTCAGATGAGAAGATCCCAGAAATGTGTAAATACTCGAGGTGCTGACCGTGTGCATAATGTCCAACTGGACAGAGAATCTGGACCACTGCTGGGCCCTGGGCTGGGTGAAGTGGGGCAGGATGGGCGGGTAGGAGGGAGCCACCTCTGCTAAACCCAGGCTTAATTTCATGAAGTTGCTACAGCTCATTCTAGGCTCCTTCATTCCTTCTTCCAGGACTTGATACTAGCAAGACCGAATGTTTCTTGGCAAATTCCTAACAATAAACAGATTGAATCTAAAAAAAACACAAACCTGTATTTATATGTATGGTTGTCACTACTGAGTTAAATGCTATTTTCTTTGCACCTAGGATTTGAGATATAACAGAAATTCCCTTGCTTGATGACACGCGTATTCAGAGTGTTCAAGAGAGGACGAATAAAAGGCTTGAGGACTATCACATAGTCAAATAGAGAAAGTAACTACTTAAAATGTCCGGACATTAGCTAGACTCAAGTATTTTCATGTCAGGACAGTAGTGTACCCACAGACTCTCTGCAAATTCAGGCTGTCCAGAGTTTATTTGTAACATATGATTTGTTGACTTGTATTTTTGGCATTTACCTCTTATGTTCCTACTTAATTGCAAGCTTTTCAAAAGCAGGCAGCTGTCTTACACATTTTAAGTTCACCTGGTTCCCAGTATTAGGGTGATTTGAGTTTTTTCTGTTGAGCCACCCCTTAACCTCGGTTTTTGGAGCTTAAAAAGAGGGCTGCTAGGATGGTTGGACAGTAGAGGTCATCACACAGACTGAAACCAGCATGAATCCACAGGAAGTGGGAAGTGACTTCATGGGGAAGTCCGCACACGGTGATGGCTGTGTGCTGGTGCTCGGCCTTCTATTTCCTTATCATTGCTCAGCAATTGCAAATGGAACATCTATTGGGTTGGAGTCTTGCCCCCAGACTTACCATATTGCCTGGAAGGAAATAAAGAGATTTTTATTTAGGGGCACAAATGGTTGTACCTTAGTAGTTGATCACCTGCTTTCATGTCTCCCTTCCTCCACCCATTCCTTCCATCTCCTGTGAAGAAAACCTTAAATTCCAGGCCTTTATCAACTCCCCTTCTACCTCTTTTCTCTGAGCCACACATAAGGGCTGTACTGGCAAGCTGGGTGTCTTGGCAGGGGATGGGAACAACCTAATTTTGGTAGCACACCGTGGAGGGCTCTTTGCCTCTTAATTACTTTCCATGTTGATTGAGAGCTCATTGCTGCTCATGGTGCAGTTAGGCCTGACTCCACATCTGACTTTGGGACTGATGTGTGGAGTAGGTCAGAGTCTGCAAGACTGTGATGATTGGGGTAACAAAGCCCAGTGTCAGAGTTCATCTGTGTATTGGCTGTTGAGCACAGACTTCCTTAAGCACTATGGACAGCCCCATCCCGCTGCTTGTTCATAACCATCAGGTCTCTAAACTCTCCCTGCGCTCAGAGTGTGTGTATTTCGCTTGAACTTCCGCCATCTGCAACTTTATTCAGTAATATTTTTTTGAAACCCAAGTTTTGAACTTATGTTTCTCACATTAAATTTCATTTTGAGGTCCAGTTTGGACCCTGTTTCAGCTGCTAAGATAGCTTTTTACTATGTGTCATTGTCATCAGTGGGTAAAACCTTATAGTGAAACAACATGACTTCTCTGATAGTATCTCATTTGACCTTCACAAGTCCTGGAATTGGTCACGTGCAAATCAGTCTTTATTCAAATTACTGATAAACATGAGAAAACAGCGTGCCACCAAGCACAGAACCCTTTGGCACAACATTTCCCGGAAAGCTTCCCTTGTAGGTCTGACAAATAACCGTTGTTGAACCTACTTTGGGCCCAAGAGGCAATGGATCTTAGAGGATCCAAGGCAGACATTAGACGTTGGAGGCAGACAGACCTGCCCGTTGCAGTCTGGCCTACACCAACTTGGCCATTCCCAATGATCAGATTATTTGAGGGCACAGTTTCCAATGATTACAGGTAGGTGAGAGCTATAGGCCTCCTCCTCCACTACGTTCCAGACAAAGCAAGTGCCAGACTCAGTTCTGCCATATGTATCAATTTGTTAGTCGTTAGACACAGAAGCACTCACACAGCCTGTTCTTGAAGCTCACTGAAGACCCTATCTTCTGTTCTAACTAGTGTGCAAGGGACGGTGAGTCCCCTCAGCCACGAGGCAGACCCAGGCAGAGTTCCTAGGCCAGCCCTCTCTGGCTGCAGGTGTAGAACAAATACTATCATTTTCTGTGTGTGCCAGGAAGTGATAAAGTTTGAGAAGTACTGACTTAATGACCATCTTGTCATTTTAGGCATGAATACCATACAGGGAAGCCCAAACAACAATCATTAATTTCTCAGAGTTCTGGAGACTGCATGTCAGAGATCAAAGTCCAGCCTGGTTTGAGTTCTTGGTAAAGACTTCCTAGCTTACAGATGACTGCCTTCTTGTCGTACCTGAGAGAGAGACAGAGAGATTGATTGAGACTGAGAGGGAGGCAGAGATGGACGGAGGGGAAAGGAGGGGTAGGGAAAGGCAAGAAGGAGGAAGGAGATACCTAGTCTCTTCTCTTCTTGTAAGTACACTGATCCCATTCAGAGGGACTCCAACTGCATGACTTAATTATCTTCCCCCACCCATCATCATTTTGGGGGTTAAGCTTTCACCATATGAATTTGGGGAGTTCAGAGTATTACTATTCTGACAGATTTATTTGAAGTAAGGTTTACTGGAGACAGATGCAACAATATTTTGGTTATAGGTTTTAGTTTACCATCTAGTGGGATCAGAAGACAGAATCTTTTGGAAGATGAAACATAGCCCTGATGGGGAACCCTGGGTTGAGAATGGAACCACAAGGCCTCTGGGCTCCCCAGATTCTTGTGCCCAAAGGACAGAGATGCCTGGACAGTATTTCTAACCAATCATCTATCTTTGACATCATTTAATTTCCCATTGAAAATTACTTCTAACATTTCCTATGCTCTTTAACCAACCCAGTAGTTCCAATCAAGATAGTATAGTTGAAACACTCAGGGTAGACTCTGGTGTGAGCCTTTCAAAAGCCAACTCAGTAACCCTGGAAAGTGCATTTTTTATGACAGTAATTTAGATATTGACTAACTCTTCTTGGGTGTAGATTAAAACTTATTTACATACATTATGCCACACTGTTTAAGCTGAAGTATTTTAAAGTAAATTACAGATGTCATCAAACCCTGGCTCCTTAGCTGTGTGACCTTGTGCATGTTACCTATCCTCTGATGTTCAGTTTCCTTATCATTAAAAAGGTAAAATAATACATAACAGGACTACTGGGACCATTAAGTGATGATACAATACACATTGCTTGTCATACATTAAATGCTCAATAAATGGAGGCATAATACTGTTGAAATGTATTGCCTGCTCTTCAGATACCTAAAACTTATTTATGTATCTTGCCATTCTGTGTTGGATTAAAGCACTTCACTTTTCTTGGTTTATAAATAACCACATCTGTTTCTAACACTGGGCTTACTGTTTCTAACACTGTTTCTAACAAGGGCCTACTACCTTGAGGTTCTACAAGCAAATGGGAAGAAAAGGACAGGTGGCTCGTTCCATTGGATCAATCCTGGTCCTCCCTCTAAGTATGATCTCTTAAAAGGGTTTAAATATATATGTAGTGAGTCCTTTTTGGAAGATCCAGTATTTGCCTGGAGTTTAGATTTAATAGCCATGCTTATTTACCCAATTTGTGTTCAATTCAGCCGTTCACTTTGCCAGGGCACGCAGGTAAATGTACACTGTTTTTATAGGACCTCCAGTGCTATCTAAGATGATGTGCTTTTCTTGCCAGGTGGTAGCGATGGTTGCTGGTTTTTTCAGTTTACCACTCAAGACCCTAGATTTGTTTTAAGTTGGCAGGGGAGTTGGGCAGACAAGTAGAAGACCCTTGGCTTTAACTCACTATTTAATGACTAACCATTAGTGGGTAATTATTTCCTAGAGCCTACCTTATAATTATGTCAAGCATTGTAGGATGGGGCATCTGTTAATGTTTGCCTGCAATGAAGTCATAAAATTGACGCTGCCCATTGGACACCAGAGGGTGGGTCCAGTAGGCATGGCACCGATATACCTGGATATGCTCAACCGCACCCAACCGGATGTTTATGAAAACAGCCCATCTCAGGTATCTTCAGTCTCAGGCCCTGGGCTCCTGGTAAGACAGGCTTCAAGTAGATAGTAAGGGTCTCTGGGGTTTTCCTGCATGGTTTCCACTGTGTGTGTCCAGCTATCCAATGAGAGTCCTTTGCCCTGAGGCACTCCAGTTACCAAAGCATGCCAGATTCCTCCAGGCTCCTCATACCTGAAGTCAGTAAACTCTCTTCACGATGAGAAACTGTTAAGCTTGAAACACTGTATTATTCTCAGCAACTCTGGTTGAGAGAGGAAGGAACCACTGGTGACTGTGGAGGAAGGGGATCAGCCACTGTGGAGAGGGAGTGGAGGCCGGGGCGGTCAGGAACGGTCAGAGCACTGGCATATTTTGATGATGTTGGGCCTCCGGGAGCAGAGTCTGGGCCAGCTCTGAATGAGATGGTCCTGCCACTGCAAATATACTGGAAAGAGGCCTGTCACTTTTCCTCTGTCCCCTGAAGGAAAGGAGGCACCTCACTAGAACACTGTCACCCCAGGGTCCTTGCCACAGCCATCCTCCGCTCTTCAGCCCATCCATAGTGACCACAGGCCCTGGATTTGCTAGAAGAGCCTTCACTTCAGATATTCTCTGCCATTTCCAGAATGTGTCCTGATATTTTTGGCTTGAAAATAGTCATTCAATATATGATAGATAGATAGATAGACAGACAGGTAGATAGACAGATAGATAAATAGATGTAATTATATATATTTATAGAATACATGTATCTATAGAACATATACATCTATCTATCTATCTACCTACCTACCTACCTATCTGTCATCTCCAAAGAGTACCCTTGGTCAAAATCAGGAAACAGTTGGATTTTTCCTATGCACTCCATTCAGAGCGAAGGTGCTTCCTTTCTACCTCTCCTTTCCTTTCTTTAGCTGGGGCCACAGGTGCTGTACACTGTAGTTTGTGTACCCATGACCCAGGGGTGAGTGAGAGCTGACATTCTGCCCATGTTCCATTGGCCAAACTTTGCTGCATATCCTTGTAGAGGAAAGAGTTGCTTTTTCCTCCCAAGCTTTGGCTGACTAGAGAGGATGGCTTTCCCTGATTCTCACCAACTAGCACCGCAGACCAGTGGAGACTCTTCTGCTTGTTCCCTCCCCAACCCCCTCCTCTGCTTGTAATGCTGAGTCCCCTTGGCCACAAGGAAAGAGAGGTATGGAGCAGCCTCCCCAAGGAGTGGGTTGCTGGTGGAGAAAGTGAAATGCTTGACCCAAGGAAGCAGAGCTCCAAGGGTGGCATTTCAGGCATTTCAGTGGAGAGGGTAAGATATTGATTGGCATGGGAGTGGGAACTTTTCTAGAACCTCTCAAACTAGACAGGGAGGGCCCGTGACCACCAGCTCACTGTGTCTGTTTCACATTGGGCCTGGGGATAGTTGTCTCTGGCCTCTCCTTCTGCATTTCATTTTGCGGACCTGTGAGGAAGCTCTGCCCCTGAGCTGATGGCTGTCACCCTTTGGCTTTTCTGATGTGTCTGGGGAGGTCTGGAGAAGCATGGAGATCCTTCTAGCAGTATTATGAGTCTCCTGGGGCAAAACGCCATTAGTGGTAATGTGGAAAAAGCTTCAGGGCAGCTGTCCCCATACTGTTTTTAATCTTTCTCCTCGGTGGCATTGCAGGAAGGGCTGACCTTAGGGCGAACAAGTCATAGGCCACCCCTGGGGCCGGCAGGAACAGACCTCATGACGCACGCTCTGCTTCTAGATCACCTGGCGATGGTGTGGGTGCCGGGGAGAGGTATTCCGAACAGCAGGATTTCTGCCAGTGAGGTACACGCATGGAGACTGGCTTCTCTAGGAACCAGAATTAGGAACAACTTTGTTTTTCATGGCATGGGGGCCCCATAGCACCCCAGAATCCTGGGCCAAACACTCAGTTCAGGGCTAACAAGTCAACCCCAACTCCTGGCAAGACCACCCTAAGGGGGCTTGTTGTGGGTTGTGCTGGACCCAAATGAATCTCTTTCATCCAAGCACAATGTCCATTTCAGCTAGTCCCACTTAGCTGGCAGTGGGGAAGGGGCTCATTCACCTGACTGGTTTTGCACAGAAGGGCATTACGCCTGATGTTAATCTCCAGGGGAATGAGAACTCACGTTTCTTTAGTTCAGAGTTTGGGGGCCCAAAGGGGTGTGTTTCCAGATGGAGGAAGTGCAACTGGAGCGTCAGCACTGACCTGAGCTCCAACAGGCCGTGATGGGCGGTGGGTGGGAGGGTGCCACTGGCACGTAATCAGATCACCAGCTGGAAACCTCACACCTGCAAAAGAATTTCCTCTCCTCACCTTCCAGAGCCTTCCTGCTCTGAGGTGTGCTACAGGAAACTGGGAGCCGATGAAGGAACCAGGCCTGCCCCATTCCCATCCCCAAGGCTGTCTGCAGAAGGGCCAGGCCTTGGCCTCCCAGTGCCCCATCTCTTGGGCAGAGGTACTTGTAGCTAGTCTTTATGGACCAGGATTTTTACCAGGGAGTGAGCTTCAAACAAATAACACCCACTGTGGCTTCTTTTTCAGAGCAAGTGTTTGATAAGAACCAATCCAACCCTCCTAGCTTGTTATTTTGGGGGATTTTGAATAAAGTCTAGGAGTCAGAGCTCCAGCACTGAGGTTCTGGGTAACTGTGCCAACTGTGATGTGGACACAATCTCTGAATGGCTTTTCCACACCCAGTTACCATCCTCCTTGCTAGTCACATTAACTCTCACCAAGAGCTTTTCTGTCAAAGACTGGGTGGGCAAGCACTTAGCCTTACATACACTGTCAACTTTGGCTGCATCTCAGTTGCATGTAAGGCATTGATTTTCCATGTCCCTTCTCAGCAAACCTGCTAATAAGGTTCTTTTCCCTCTCTCTCCTCCCTCCCACCCCCTTCAACCTGGCCCGACTCCTGGTCAGACCTTGATTACATGTCTCATTGATTCAATTCAGCTATTTATTAATACACTAATTAGTATGTTCACTTAAAGGAGAGTGACACTGCTTTTTAAAAATAAATGTACAGAGGTGCAGGTTAATGGAAATTTCTGTTTGTTTAACATTGATGTCTGGTGTGAAGAGGATTAGTTTTGGATGGTAAAAGGACACAGGGTTTTTCCAGGGCTTAAATCACTTTCACTGACAGTCCCTAACACCCTTTGAAAGGTGACGTCTTGCATCATATTGTATTTTCCCTTGGTGATCACAGGTGTGCCACTACTCTTGTCCAGAAACTTGAAGATGGCTGAGAAGTGTGCAGGGCTGGCTGTACACAATCTTTCACAGACAGCTCTGACTGTGTATAAGGATGGCTGGCTGTTATGGCAGAAAAAAGTGAAACACACTCACCACTCTGCCTGTAGGACTGTCCACAAGTTTGTAATGAAATTCTGTGAATGGATAAACATTGCTATAGGCTTGGTCTGTTTGTTCCTGAGTTGCTCATCAGTGGTGTATTAATCGGGGTAGGCTAATTCTGTAATGAACCACCCCACAGAGCAGAGGGTTCACACATGCAGTCCAATATTGGTTAGTGTGTGTGTGTGTGGGGGGGCACATTTTGCTCCATACAGTCATTCAGGAACCCAGGTTCCTTCCATCTTGGGCTCCACAATCCCTAGGGTTTCTCAATTCCACATTGGCACTTCTGCATGTAGTCAGGAGAGGAAGAAAAAGTATGTGAAGAAGTTCCAGAGCTGGCATGGGGACCTGGATGCATCCAGACTCGCTGCCTCCAAGTCCAACAGTACTGGGACTGGATGCTGAGAGTCTCTCTCTATGTACCAGAGCCAAATGCAGCTGCAGACCAGCCCAGAGACAGCGCAGGGCTAAGAAAGCCTGCAGGACACTGCCAGTCCAAGAGAGAGCATATAATACTACAATGCATATATCAAGATAGACTTTTCATAAGAGGTATTTTCTGAGCTTGGTGGGCCATAAAAAGAAGTTGTAAATTGAGAAAGAAAAAAAATCAAGGTAGTAAAATAGAAATTTTTAAGATCCCAAAGGGAGTAGATTTGTATTGTAGAAATCTCTGAGGGAACATTTTCCCTTTGTTTGGCCAGGTGTTGGGCTCCTTGCATAGGGACTAAATGGTGTCTTTACGTTATGAAGAGGAAAGTAGAGGGATGTGTATAGGATATTGGGGGCTGCTGGAGAATCATGTTATTATGGGATGGGTTGGTTTGGAAAGAGGAGTTTTGAGAAGATTCAGCATTATTCATCCATTAACCAGGTCTCCAGTACTACAAAAGTGAGTTTTAGCCGAGGGCACAGTTATTCTGGCATGGGCCCCTCTTCTGCTTTTCCCCAGCGACCTTGTCCTTCTACTTTCTCCCCAAAGACCATGGCAGCTCAGTGTATAGCTCTGGCATCGTTCGTTTCACTGCCAGGTCATGCTGAATACATCCTAGCTGCCTCCATGATATCCTCCACACCTGCTGCACGCCTTTCACCGGCTAATGTCACTTAGGAAGGGGGCACTAATTATGCTGGGAGTCAGCTGGGCCCCTGTGAAGAAGGCAGCAAGAATACACCTAGCAGTCTGTCAACATATAATAAAACAAAATCAACTCATGCTCCTGAGAATATAGCTAATATATACTAATATGCTAGGATTTACGAGGATGTTCACAATGGGGTCAATCTTTATGCCACAAAAGGGAGGAAAGACTAAAAAGATAGGGGAATGGCTGAGAAAATGTTGGTACATCCACACCATGGAATATTATACATCCTAAAATAAAATCACAGCCAACCAGCTGACTTAGAGGTTTCCGTGAAGACCTGAGGAGGAAAGCACGTATCATGTGACTCTGTATGTGTTTGATTCTGTGAGTGTGGAGAAATGCATGGAAGCATACGGGGATGTCAGCATTCTCCCAGAGAAGAAAGGTGGGAAGAATGGCAGTGGCAGGGCAGGCAGAATAAAACAGTTTAGATGTCTTTCATGCTGTTGGATGTGGGTAGCTATGGAAGGGGTTTGGACAGGGTAGTGATCTAATTTGATTTACTTTTTGGAAAGCGCACAGTCTTGGGGGTGTGGCGGGTGGCATAGATGTGGATAAACTTGAAGTCAGGGAGTGGGTTAGATTGTTCGTGTAATCTGGGAAGAGGTGATGAAGGCACTGGACTCAGTGGGAGGGTCCAGAAATGGGACAGAGGCGAATGAGCAGGCCTAGATGATAATTCGATGCGGCTCCTGGACTTGGAGGAGCGCAAAGGTGGCGCTGCCGACAAAGAGAAGGGATGCAGAAGGAGCAGGTGTAGAAGAAGTTGAGGGTCTGTTTGATGGTCTGTTTCATGAACTGTGGGATGCTGACTGGGGTGGGCAGGGTGTGGTGTGTGAGCAGCCTGGAGGCCCGTGGTAGAGAGGATCAAGATGCATCCTGGAGCTTGGATGAGGAGCTGTGTGCGGAAGTAGTCAGTGCAGCCTGATGGGAGTGTGCAGCTTGAGCCCTGGTCCCAAGTGGGCTGCTGAGGCCACGGGCAGGCAGCGGAGCTGAACTAGTTCCTTCCTCCTCCCGGTGAGTCTTTCAGACAGAAACCTCAGTGGGCGGGGGAGGTAATTGTATACAGCAGACTTCAGTGCCTCGTGAATACAAAATAAAGCCGTATTTTGGTTAAAACCCAAATTATGATGATTTTTTAAACCAGTGAGCTGCACTCAGATCCCCTTTAAGTGTCCACTAATTGGCTCCTGCAGCTCAAGAAATGCTGACCGATCCCCATTCCTATGCTCCTCATGAATGCAAGCTCAGAAGACGCCCTTTCCCAAATCCCAACCAGCAAGAGCAAGCAGGCCGTAACTCTTTATAAAACTTCTCTGTTGGGTCAAGGTTAATGAAGGCAACAGGGAGGAACACAGAGAGTGACTTACACCGTTTCATAGTGGAAGGGTGGGAGTCCCAGGGGAAGGGTGGGCTCACCCTCATGCTGTAGGCTGGCGGGTACTCTGAGCTCTAACTGAAGACCCACATTCCTGCCCTCATTTCTTCCTGGGGAATGTCCTCTCCATTCAGGAGACACCTCCCCTTGGGTACAGGGGTGGAGTATCCAACAGGGAAATAAGAGCAGAGCAAGGCTGTCCAGCACTGGCGTGCTTCCCCATGTCTGGATCGGTGCCCAAAGCTGCTCCTGGGTCCGGGCTCATCCCCTCTTCCTGGTAAAGGGAGGGACCCGCCACTTGTTCTATGTTCTCCCGCTCCTCCTTTCTCTATGTGATACTCAAACCATAACTCACCATAATTCCTGAGCATTAGGAAATCATTTTAGGGGAAAAAAAAAATCCCTGCCCCCATGCTGCTCATCAACCAAACAGAGAATATTAAAGATGTAGCAACAATTTGACCCAAATAACGATTTGCATGACTGCTGAGAACATCTCCTTGAAGTCAATGTAAAATCACCATTTTGTGGAACACCGAAGGGGGAGGGGTTCAGGCAAATGGTCCTCCCAGAATCGAGGAATCTTCCCCCAGAGGTATTCTAGTATCCATTCACTTTTAGGGTTTTTCCAGTGTCTTGTTTCCAAGGTTTCAAAAATCTTACATGGGACTAAATATATCAAAGTCCCTGGGTTTGGGGCACGGGCATCACCGTTTTTAAAGTTCCCCAGGCGATGCTCATGTGCAGCCAAGTTCAGAGCCAGTTTTAATGGCTGAACTAAGCAGCTTAGCTCTGTCCAAGACACCTCAGAGGGAGGGTGTAGTGAATAAATAATTTGTGAGTGGGGAGATTAGGTTTCCTGGAATTCTGGTTTTCTTAGGTGTGGTGGCAATGGGTGTGCATTTTATTCATGCAAATTAGGAAAAAAAACAGATCAGTGTTTTGCACCCCATTTCTAGCTTTGGAAAGAGTTGGGTTGGGTGTTTACTGGAAAGCACAATAGAAAGTCTTGGTCTTGGTCTTGGGTGGGAACATGGCCAACTTTTAGTCAGAACAGGTGTTTCTGGGATGGGTGGTGGGAACAGAACGCAGACTGCTTGGTGGCCATTCAGCTGCTGGCTTTCTCGCTGTTATGAGTGCTGTCTATGTCCATGTCTGTGCCCCCTTTTCTGGACTCTCCCTGCCAAACACAGCTCCCAGAGGTACACCAAATGATGGGACTTTGACACAACAAATAAATAAGAACCTCGCATGTACCTGAAATTACCTTAGGCTCATCAGATTATAAAAATCCTTTTTCAGTCATCTTGAAGGTAGAATTAAACTCTATTCTGAACTAATTTTGCATTAGGGTTTAACTTAATTAAGGACAGGTGCTAGGTGAGTCTAGAACTCCACTCCCTACTAAGGCAGTAAGTGCCGTTCAGTACCCAGGGCTCTCCAAGCCTCTCACAAACCCCACTGGATTTGGGATGTGGCATTCCTAGAAACTCTTGAGCCTTTCCAAAGCAAGGCTTTGTCTCTCTTCATGCTCTCCCCATCCGTGGCCCTGGAGTGAAGCCACCAATTCAAAGGACTCTGTTTGCTGGGTGTTTTCTTCAGTTTCATGTTTTGTTCGACAGCATTAGATGTGCTCACGCGCAGACTCCCCGGGGCCCGTGTGTGCGTCATTGATGGCTTTCTGTCCTAATTTGGTCATGGTGATCTTGGGATGTGCAGTTGTGGCTACAAAGAGAGGTGCTGTCTAGTTTCTTATCAGCGCCAGCACTCATTTGCAAGCTGCTGCATAAGGCTGAAATACAGAGCAGCCCAAAGAATAGAAATCCAGGCTAGCATCAAACTCTCCTGTTACCTTCACCACCAGTTTGATTCTCCTGGTGGGCATTTGTGGGGTACTGATGGCTTTTACCCTTCCCTGCTTTCTCTGTGATTCTGAAATGCCTGTCTTTTGGTTCTTCTGTATGGCAGACAAGTGAGTCAGAACCCCAGGAACAGCCCTGCCCCTCACCCAAGCAATCCCAGGAGGAGTTAGAAATATATTTCCCAGCCTCTCCTCTTGACTTCTGCCATTCACTGCATCCTCAACCGTGCCTGCCTGCCTTCAGGAGGGCCCTGGTAGAGAGACTGAAGGAACCGCCTTGGCATGGGGGCTGGGGGGCAGTGGTTGTTAAGTGACTTTCAGAGCCCAAGAAGCTTAAGCAGAAATGTAGATGTGGGAAGGCTTAAAATGGGGTGCTGATACCTTCCTTGCGGGGTAAAGTAAGTGATGTATGGAGAGTCCTCAGCACCAACACGTGGTCCAGAGCGACCATGGGTGAAGAACCTGGCCTAGTGATGTCTTCCCTTTGGAAAGGATTTTTCAGCTTTGAATCATCTCTGTGAGCTGGAATCAGGGACAATATCCCCATGGAGCTAGCCTAGCCTGTTGTAATCCAGTGTACTATTTCAAGAAAAGAAGTATTTGAAAAATAAATATATTTTTCAGGCTACTTGCAACAAATCGGCATACTTAGGGGCTCCCTTTCCTTGAATAGTGAAACCCGATGGGCCAGTTTGACGTTTGACTCACATGTTTTCATTTTTGGGAATCTCATTGGTTGAACCCCTGGTTCCCAAGCCTTGCTTATCCTAGGATTCACCTGAGGAATTTTGGAAAAATTATTGATCCCCTGGCCTAATCCCAGACTGATTTGAATTAGAATTTCCAAGGGTGTTGGGAATGGGGAGTGGGGATGGAGAACTTTCTGGAAAAGGTTTCAAGGTGGACCGGCTGATCATTCCATGTAGCAAGCCTAAGGCAGGGTCATGATTGCTGGAGCCGTGGCACACTCGTGGGGAATGTGCTTTGGTCGTTCCCATGAATGGTGTGTCCTCTCCCCTTTGTTCCCCAGGGTATCATTAAAAACAACTCAGTACTCAGGGAGTTATCAGCGTCTGCCCCCTTCTGTTCCTCACTCGGAATGGGTGTCTGGTCCTGAATTAATGGTGACCCTGTTTGTCCACAGCAATCCTACATTCTGGAGATTGTCTCACAGATGGCTTCTACCGGAATTCTAGCTTCATTTGGGCTTTAACCTTTGACCTATGCATGGGAGCCCTTTCTCTTCCAGAGACTCTATCCTGGCAGTGCAGCATGTTGAACCCACTAGGGCTGGCAAAGGGGAATGAAAGGTGAACAGCACCTTAAGCCACCCGTGCCAGTATGGTGTCCTGTTTCTCTTCCCTTCCCCTTTCTTGTCTTCACACCTTCTTGTACAGACTCTCCCAGGCTGTGACCCTGGGAATGGACGGGGAAGGGAAGAAAAGCATGAGACTGTGTGTGGCTGTGGGTGTCCCTGCTTGACCCTTCCTTGCCTCTTTGTCGTTTTTCTGCTTGGGTGGAAAACAGTTAACTCTCAGGCCATGATGCTCAGTGGCTCCTGCTAAACTCAAGCAATTGCTCTTCTGCTGATCATACCAGGAAAATGCTTCTGGCGGGTTTCACTGATGTCTGTACGAGCTGCTGCAGGGAGAACAGACTCTAGGAAACAGAGTTATTTTTTCCTAATTCCTTTCCTGCTTTTCAAGGACATATTTTAAGTGTTGTGAGTGATCGTATTTTAGAATCATGTCAGTTTTGTTCCTTCTTTGGATTCTGGAAACTCAAGGGAGGGAACTAGAAGCCTCAGATCTCTGAGTTTCAAAGGATCTTTAAGGATTTGGCAAATCAGTTAGCAAGGCACACCCCCTTCTCAACAGTGAATACTCTGGGCCAGGAGATTGCGTTCCCCTGTGACAGGAGCTGTAGGGTCTGCCCCTGGTTGGCAGTGGGAAAGTGAGATTGGATTACCTTGAAGGGTCCTGAAAATGGGGTCTTTCTCCTCCTCCTGGGAGAACCCAGAGGGCTACACTCCAGCAGACCAGGAGGCACAGGTTCCCTTTGCATCTGAGGTGGCCTGGGCTATCCTGGAACAGGGCGAGAGGGTCTTTCTAGGCATGGTTGAGAAACAGCCTAAATTTAATTGTCACATTGGTCCTAAACCAGTGGTTCTGAAGCATGACTGTTAACTGGGAACTCATAAGCCAAATCACATTTGTGTTTCATTGTGGCCCATGGAATGTTTTGCTATTTGATAGATGAAAATAGAATTCAGACTTCTGCAGGAGCCAGTGATTGGAGGACTAGGAGAATAAGCCACCCTACAGGGATCTCTAATACTTGTGTGCTTCTAGTTGCTATGTATTTTTAAAGATCAAGAAATTTCACTGAAAATACAGTTTCTGCACACCTGTAGAAATACAGGCATATCTGAGAATACGGAGCCTCTATTCCTACAGGGCAGCAGCTGGAGGTAGCTGGAGGCTGCTTCCTAGGGCCACGTGCTCTCCAGCTTGCGGAGCTGCACAGCCTTCCCCCCAGCTTCCTTTCTTCCTCTGTGCCGTTAGCCTTGGTTGCCTAAGGCCTGGGTTGTCTCTGGAGGTTGGAGCCCTGCCAGTGTCATAAGAACCACCTGAAGAGCTAATGATTTCAGGCCCCCTTTGCCCTCAGAGGTTCTGATCCCCCAGGTGTGGCTCTGCTGCAGGACACTGTACTGAGAGAATATTGGTCTAGAGTTCAAGGCCCCATTTCCAGTGAGGAGGAGTATGTGACCTCCACAAAGAAGTCCAGGCCAATCCCAACAGAGAGTTGGCCACAAGGTCACCATCAGTTCAGGGTGAGAAGCCAATGCAAGCATTTTGTTTGTTTTTCTTTTCTGGAGCCCAGGGTTCTCAGGTGGAGGTAGAGATACGATGCGCAGCTGAGCTCTGCTTTTGTGCCCGTGGGTGTGGGCTTGAGGCTGCTGGCCTCTTTGTGGCTATGCTTAGTGACCAAAGCTCACTTCACTGAGGCTTCTAGGAGAAACAGAATGGCCACACTTTTTCTGTTGTTTGAAATGGGAGGTCAGCTTCAGGGCCTGGACAGCTGAAGAGTGACTCTTGAAGAGTGAAGTGAATCTGGGAGTGGACCCCAGCTTGGGCCAGAAACAAGCAACAGGGGACTGAACAACACAGAGATTCGCTGCTTCCTTCACTGGCCAGGAAGTTCTGGAGGGAATCCTGAACTCCATCTGGGGTAGGCAGAGGAAAGTAGACAGAAAACAGACTTCTTTAGGGCCTAGATATTGGAGTTGCTAAGAGAATAATACACACTAAGGGGATCTCTAATACTTGTCCCCTCCTGGATGCTGTATTTTTTGTGGTCCAGGAAGCATCCATTTCCACATCTCCACCTTCAAACCTCTTGTCTGCAGTGCTGCCAGATTCTTATAAGAGATTAACTCTGGAAGTAGGCAAGGTACTAGTCCTGAAGTAGTCGCTAGAGGACAGCATCTCAGGTGCACAGGTGGTGGCCAGAATGTCAGAGAGGGAAACTGAACATAGGTCTGGTTCAGCCAGGTGCACCCTTCTGGAGAACCTTGTCCATTCTGGGTAGTTGTTAAAGCCACTGTTGGACTAGCTAGTGATGACTGTGGCTATCAAAGATGATTAGCCAGTCAGCACTGTGCAGCTTCCAGGACTGGTGGGTTACTGGTGGTCCCCATTTCATGTCCTGACAATAGCTCTGAATATGCAGAGTTGCTCCATCAGTCAGCGGGAATATAGTCACAGTACAGACCCATGGGTGCAGGACAGCTTCATGGTGGATGGCGTCAGCTATCAGCCAAACCTTCCTCTACCCCAGCCACACTCCTGACTTTTCTGAGCCTCCTCTACCCTATTAGACCTCCTAAAGCCTTCATCCCAACTCATCTTCGCCTTCCTTCATTTTCTGCAAAAACCCAGCAAAGTCACATAGCCCTGCCTTGCTCAGCAGTCTGGAAATCCAGTGGCTGTTGTGCTTTTTTTATGGAAGGAAGGCTTCAAGAGGAAAAGGACACATGCACAGGGTGGGTAGCCTCCTTGGGACCGTGTAATGAAAGAGTTAGAAAAACAAGTCAATCCATTGCCCTACTCTCAGGTGGCAAAACATTTAAGAATTATTTGAAGAGAGGTGATGCCTGGCTTGCTTTTCTCAGCCCAGAAGTCTCAGTTCAACAACTCCAGTATTTATTGAATGCCTCCTCTAAGCCAGGTATGATGCCAGGGTCTAGGGGTCAGTGGTGAATGGGTAAATATGGCCCTTCCCTCAAGGAATTTACTCTCTATCCCGGGGCCATTTTTGCTCTGGTGTCATTCTGTTTCAATAGGTTTCAACCCTCTATCCTCACTTGCATTCTAACTTCTACTGAGTTAAATTATGGCTGCCCCCAGGAGCTAAAAAGTGATGGCAGAAGGTAGATTCCTTCTGGGAGAATTAGTAGGAAATTTTTGAGCCCAGAGGAAAATGGGAGAGGGGTTGGCATACTCTTGAATAATAGGTCTGAAGAGGGAGAGGGGTCCTGAAATAGGACAGGAAGAGGAAAGTACATTTGTTTTTCTACAGATCTTATTGATTTGGTGCAGACAATTAATAAGAAAGGCAGGAGCGGATAGTTATGTATGCGTGCGGAGCTCTGCCCAGGGTGGCCCACCGCGCTTCTCCATCTGTAGCACAAGTCCATCTCAGATCAATGCCAAGCTCAGTGATTTATTTATGAAGTTATATAGCCCTTCCTCAAGTAACATTTTACTTTTATTTTATTTCATTTCCCAGATCCCCACAGTAAAAGCAGAAGTTATTTCCTCACAGGTAGCTACCTTTTGACATTCATTCATATAAATGGAAATGAAGGTGGGGAAAAATATCTGTAGTGTGTGGCAGACATCCGGGCCAAGAAAGACATGATCTTAGTTTAACGGTGTACATTTCCACTGGATTCAGTCTCTACCTAGAAACCTGGAAGTTAACACTAATGGGCACATTTTCATCACTCAGTGAAACCAGCAGCAACAGTCCTAGGAGTCCCTGCGTCACACAGTGATGAGGTGCATACCTCTCACTCCTACACACTTAAATCTATTTCTGTGTGCTGCTTGTTTTCTGTGGAATCTCCTGGTTGTGTTCCGATGCCCCAGGATCTCTGGTTATTAACAAGGGGCTCTTGGAGCCTTCTCCTTGCTCCCCAAAAGAACTGTGCTATCAGCCAATGTCACCTATGGCATCTCTTGATATCCCAAAATGGGGTGACCTGCTTCCCTCCAAAAGCTTGTCCTACCTGCCCAACCAGGTGCTCCCCTGAGTGCATGCTTCCCAGAGGCAGGTTCTTTATTCTTACGTGAGGTTAGCTCTGCTCTGGGAGTCTCCAGGTTGGAGAGTGACCCCTGTCCCTAACTTTAGGCTGAGATCTTTTCTTAGAACTATGTCAGGACTCAAAGGAGGATGGATGGGGTGTGGCATAGACCCTTAATTCTCTTTCCCCAAGCCACTTTAATTCCCCTGTCTTTTGAGTTATCCATGTTCAAAACCCCAGTGTTCTTCCTTCTCCTTCAACCTCATTCTCAGTTAACTGACTAATCATATTGTTCTACTTTTCTACTAATTTCCTTTATCTGGTTTTCTCTCCATATGCTAATTCCTGTCTCTGGTTTGTGGTTGGTGTGCCTCATCACATGAGCTGGACTTCCCATCTGCCCTGTCTTCCTCATCTCACCACCTCAGTCCTGGTTTAGATATGCTTACCTCTTCTCTGGAAGTTTGATAAAGCCTGTTAACTCTCCTTCCTGATTTTAGTCTCATTCCCTCCAATCTGTTTGACATAAGTGCCCAGTTCATCTTCCTCAAGTATAGCTCCTTTGCCCAAGAATCTTCAGTGCTTCCCCATGGATTAATGAGTATCTTTCCTCTTTAGCCCAGGTTATCAAGGTTATAACTGTTTTGAAATCTGTGTGTATCTTGTCTTTATCTTTGTCTTCCTCCATAACGTAAGTCCAATATTCTAGTCAAGTCATATACTATTTGTGGGACTTTTGCTTCTGGTAATGGTAAACCAGTTTTGCTCCTATCAGCCCTTGCAGGTTTCTAAGTCCAGCTTTGAGCCATTTGAGTAGCTGAGAGAAATCTCTCACCTAGCAGAAGCATTAAAGTAGTCTCTGGAGGAAGAAAACATTATCCTAGTCAGCAAAGTATTCCTACAAACAAATCTTTGCATACAATGTCCAGCATACAATCAAAGATAAGCTGGCACAGAGGGAAACAGGTTGACATGAAGAAGAACCAGCAGAAACAATAGGCTTGCAGTTTTTCTGGATACTGCAATGGTCAGGCACTGGCTTTGAAATAACTATGCTTACAGTTTTCAAGTAGAAATAAGAGAAGATTACAAAACCTGGCAGCAAACTATAAGCTGTAAAAATGATAAGTAGATTTGAAATAAGAACCAAGAGAAATTTTAGAACTGAAAATACAGCAATTGAAATTAAGAGCTCAATGGATAAATATTAAGAGAATTTAGACACAGCTGAAGAGATAATTAATGAAGTGGGGGACAGAGCAAAAGAAACCACCTGAAATAAAGGCTAAAATATATAGAAAAGGGCATAAGAGACACAGAGGATACAGTGAGAAGTTCTTACTTATTTAATTGGATTTCTACAAAGAGAGAGAATGAGGAAGAAGTATTGTTTAAGAAAGTAAAAATGGCTGTGAATTTTCTGAACCTAAGGAAAAATATCAATATACATATTCAAGAAGGCCTTCCAACTCCAAGCAGGATAAAAAAAAGAAATCTACATCCAGACATATCACAGTACAAATGCGAAAGACTGAAGACACATTGTACTGTTTATTATTTCCCAAACAGGTCCCCAGTTTCTTTGTATCTGTACTTTTGCATATACTATTAACCACTCCTTCATCTTCATGTGTCCAAATGTTACCTATTATTTATTAAGCTTATCTGATATTCCTTCTCTTCTTACCTCCAACCAGACATATAACTAAAATGATCAATAATAATTTAATGTCAACAACATCAATCCTATTTCCTTGGCTACTGTTACCATTATGACCCTTTAGTTCCAGGCATTGTTCTTGGCACCCATCATCACACATTATCTCATTTAATCTTCATAAAACTCAGAAGGGGTTTCTACAAGAAAAATACTGAGGACACCCAGCTCTCCTCTGAACTTATATAGCATTTTACCTATCTTGTACCACTGATACCATTTTCCTTTGAATTACTGTAATTTGTATGCAAATCTCATCTTATGTAGGGGAGGAGCCTCATCTTCTTTTTGTGTTTCTGACCGTGCCTAGCACTAGCTCTGCACATGCACACTGAGTGCTTAGTCATTTGTTGAGTAAATCTTGCCCATGGCATGTGTCCAAGATGCCTTAAGTGCCTGTGAATCTGTTAAAAGTCTGAGCAGATGCACCAGTGGAAACTGTGAGCCTGTCCCCACACCTTATCATCTCTGCCTGCCTCAGCGGCTCCTGTTCACATGATAAATTGAAAGCAGAGGCTGATGCTCTATTTAAAGTGTCCTTGAAAATGGTACTCAAGTGTGTAACACAGCTATTTCACTAACGTGGGCAAGGTAGTTATGGAGAGGCTGTTTTTTCTTTGGATAGGGGGTTTGTAACCATAAGCCATTGGATGACACCTGTGTGGATGTCAAAAGAAAAACAATGGGAAAAAAACACAAAAAAACTCCTCTTCTTAGTTACCTCCATCTCAATCAAGACATAATCTCTCTGGTTATTTTCTACATCAAGCTGTGTCTCTTTTATCAGCATCCAAAAGATCAGAAAACATGACCTGGGGCCAGTCAAGTTAAAGCAGGAATTGTCCAGAGCAGAAGAATAATTGCAGTGTTCACCATTAGCATTCCAGCACCAGCTCTCTCTGGATTTGTTCACCACCTCAGCTCGACAGCTTAATGGTTTGCTGGAGGAGGAACCTTTTAGCACAGTCAGCCTCTACCTCTTGTGGGTCGGGGGTAACTGGTGAAAGCACTAGGTGAAGTCTCTAGAGATGGGGGCTGTGTATGGGGAAAGAGGTGCTAAGTTAGGGGAAATGGCCAACTTCATCAGAGCCCCACACTGTCACTGCTGTAGGCAGACCTGTGATTTGTGTGAGCTTGTATGCACCACTACTACCCTGTCCTTTCCTGGCTGTCTGTCTTGGCACCCTTCCAGTGAATGTCCTTTGAAATAAATCTTTATCAGTTCTACTGATTAAATCCACTGCTTGCATTTTTGACAGCCAGTTTTTACTTTCAGAACAGCACCAATATTCTACTTCCTTTCTCTCCCCCCCCCTCTCCCTCTCTTAGCAACAAATAATAAATGGCACAAAGTTTTTAAGGCCGGCCCACACCACACTTTCTCCTCTCTGGACCCAACATCCATTTCCTGTATAAGCTTTGGGAGAATGTAGGGTAGGTAATTCTCAATACCACAGTACTGAAATGTTTGCCTGGGTCATGGAGGTGGTTCAGTAGGGGTTGGTTGGAGCTAGAGGCTTTAGCAAGTTACATGTTAAAGGGAGAACAAAATGTCTAAAATAAAAGCCCTCACAACACCCAGAGTAGAGCTCTGGGGACTCTAGTAGCAAACTTCCAGCCCATCTCTGAAATTACTGTGATTTGATTGATGGATTTTTCAGGCAGCCTCTGACAAGATATCCTATTCTCTATAGTTCTGAACCTCTGATGGTCAGTGTTTCTCAATGGAGGTACCACTGGCATTTTGGACAGGAGAATTCTTTGTTATGTAGAACCGTTCTCCCCAGTGCAAGATGGGCACACTTGACCCTCTGGGTGCTAAAAACCAGGGGCACTCAGTCAACTGTAAAAGCTTCTGTGCATTCTAGATACCCACTGGGAGAGGAAACTGCACAGACTGAGAATTTCTGTGAGTCTGAGAGGAAGAAGAGCCTGATTGACACTGCGCCTCTTCCTGCTGAGATGGGTTATTGAGGTGTCTTTGACAGCTGAGTGACCTTGAACAAGTCACTTCAAAGACTCTCTGAGCCTTTAAGGTCCTCACCTATTGAATAGTGATAGATGCAGAATCCATCTCTCAGGTTTGGTAGGAAGATTAATATTAGTGAATATTTATTAGTGCTTACAATGTGCTAGGCAATTCACTAAGGACATTTTATGCAGGATCTCATCTATTCTTTGCAACCCAGTGAGGTAGGTTCCATGATTATTCTCATTTTACAGATGATGAAACTGTTTGTAGTTTCACCTTATGGTACAAAGACTCAAGGTTGCTCAACTAGCTGGACTGTAACTTTGGTCAGTGGTTTTCAAACTTCTGCAGGCATCCAAATCTCCTGGAGAGCTTTTAAAAATCACAGATTGCTGGACCCATCTCCAGACTCTCTGATTCAGTAGGTCTGGGGTGGCCCTGAGGATTTGTACTTCTATCTAGTTTCTGGAAATTTCTGGTGTGGCTGCTCTGGGGATCATATGTTGAGACACACTGACTTACATCTTCCAGTTTATAACTGCCAATAATTTGCAATGTATTATAAGCTCTAAGGAGGCAGGTAGAGAATATATCTCCTCTCCTCATGCACACACAACATACATATCAAGGGATTTTTTATGTTTTATGTGTCCAGAGGAAGGGCTTGATCCAGATAAAGACTCCTTTCTTTTTTTTTCCACTCCCATTCTTGCCAGAGGTTTCCCTGTCATTGTGGATTTGATGCCTCCCTCTCAGAGAGGCTTTGGCCTCCATTTTTCTCTCCCCTCTGAGTCCAGTCCCTGGGGTAAGGGACAGAGTCTCACTCACTTGGGTCGTATCTTCACTGTCAGTCTACTGCAGCTCCAGGTGTCCCTCAGCCCTGGGACAGAGAGGCAGTGTCCTAAGCGGGAACCAGTGAGGTCTTTGAGTCTCGAAGTAGGAGAGAGAAGGGTGAGGTAGGCAATGGTGTGCCAGCGGGCGCAGGGAGACAGGCAGGAACTAGGATTTTGGGAAGTCCTAAAAGAGCCTGTGAGTTACTACAGGTTCAGAGACCCATATGCAGGAAATTCAATTATTTCTATTGTGCTTGTGCTTTCTATGACTATCAGATTTTTTTTATTCTCCTTTTCAGACAATGTCAACCTGTGCAAAGAGGAAAACAAGGAAATTGTTTTTCCACACTTAGGCCAGGGTGTTAGGAGGGGAGCAACACCTCCCCATGGCTGGTCATGATGGTGGCAAAGTATGGGAAGTCCAAAGAGAGGTAACGTGGGGCAGGGCAGCTCCCAAAAGCATCCAGGCTTGCTTGGTCCAGCTGCTGTCCCCTCATCCTCCCTCCAGTAACAATCTTACAACCACTCCTTGTAGCTGTTGCTGGCTCACTGTGTGCCAGGGCTTATGCTGAGCACTTTGCAGTAGTCCAGGGGGTGCGGGGGTGCCACCCATTTTCAACTCCATTTTATAGATTAAGAAAGCAAGTTTAAATTTGCTCAGGTTCACGCAGTGAGCAAATGACAGAGCAAGACCTGAGGCCCAAGGCTGCCTGAGGGACAGCTGTGCCCTTAACACTTTCTCACCTATGCTCAGTTAAAACCTTGGTACTTGTTTTGTCTGAATTAGGGGAGTCTCTTCCCTCATGGCAGGGATACTTCTGTTCTGCTCACCTTGCTCAGAAGCAGGTACTCCTTGAGCCTTGTGTTCCTGTTGATATCCCAGGTATCAGCCCAGGCTCTGCCCAAGACCCTGCCCATGATCCTGAGCCAGTCATAGAGCCTCACAGGGCCCAAGTGTCCCCCCTTTGTGAGCACCGGGACTCCTCTCCTCTCTTGCGTGGCTGCCGTGTGGATGGCCGAGATGTCCGGGCTCCTGGGAGGAGAGGTGGTGGTGGTGTCCTCCACCCACAGCTGTGCAGGGGCTGTGACAGGGAGCCTCAGCTCAGAAGCTACTCCTGATGTCTGAAGCCTCATGCACCCGCCTCCTTCTCTATGTGGATGGCTGCACTGGGAGAGCGGGTGAGAGAGGCAAGAGCGGATGGCGACTCTGATGTCTTTTCTAGGAGATTTGAAAGGCAAGCCGGTCTGGGGTCAGGGTAGGATCAGCAATGCTCTGCATGCCACAGAGGAGGTGCTCTGTGCTAGGGGATTTTCCCCTCTGCTGGTTTGAGAAATGATCCGGGCTGGGTGTCCAGGCTGAGCATGTGGGGTGTGGTAGCCCACGCTGCCCGTGCAGTTCCCCATGAAATTGACAATGGAGGCTCCTGGCCTGAGGAAGGGCTTGATCCAGATAAAGACTCCTTTCTTTTTTTTTCCACTCCCATTCTTGCCAGAGGTTTCCCTGTCGTTGTGGATTTGATGCCTCCCTCTCAGAGAGGCTTTGGCCTCCATTTTTCTCTCCCCTCTGTGCCTCCCCCTCTCTCTTTCCCATGGAGCAGAAGCTGTAGGTGGCATTGGAGCAAAGCTCCCCCCAGACCCCCCGACGCCGACGCACAGGACCCTCAGTCCTGGATACCCTGCAGTCCTATTTCAGGACTTCAGTCCCACCCCCGGGAACCCCAGCTAAAGCCTTTAAAAAGGGGCTTAACTTTTTGAAACAGTGCTGTGGGTGCTGAAAATGATCTCCTTCCGGGCAGTAACTGGACTTACAGAATCAAGACCCCATCCAAAGAGTCTGGCCTTATTTTTGGCCAAAAAAGAACCGTGAACTCTTCTCATTGGATTAATAATTACCACAAGAGCTCTCTCCTATGGAGGGCTTACTGGATGTGGGATGGCGCCAGGTGCTTGGCCAGGCCTCACCTGATCTAGCCTCCTGCCCTGTGCAGGACTTTTGCCTCACCAAGTGGACATGTGGCTTCTACCTGAGTATGTCTGGGTGGCCTGTTCTGGTACTGAACCAGTTCTGTGGACTCAGAGAGGATCGAAATGCCTGCCTTATGACCTCCATGCACAGGCCCAATTTCTACCCTTTGGAGTAACCCAGAAAGCTCACCCTCACCTCCAGATGGCAGCTCCCAAGATCACTTTAAACATCCCTTCTGGAGGCTGGTTCTCTGTAGTTGCTTGCTTCCTTTTCTTCTTTTTCATCAGCCTGTACCTCTGAGAGTAAGGCCAACTTGGTAGGCCTCCTTTGGAGAAAGCAGAGTCTGAGACAGAGTAGGAACTCGGTAGTTCATTCTCAAGAAGCATGCTTTTCTTCTGAAATACTCTCTCACAGATATCTCTTTCCCTTCTAATTTCTTGGAGTTAGGAACGTTGGCTAGTCAAAACCAGCCAGCTCTCTAAGGTTTCTCCTCATCTGGGGGATGGTCTGAGAGTGGCTGTTGTCACTGCAGCTCGAGGCAGCTCCTTGGGCTGGCTCTGGGATTGCAGTCTTCCAGCCTCTCCTAGCAGCTGCCTCCTGGTTGGGCCCACTGGGCTGATTTGCCCAAGGATTGGCCGCCTAATTAGCCTCCAGGTGTCTGGAGCCCCGGAGGAGCAGCCTATATTGGGTAGGCTTACTGGGAGGAGAAGGCTGGTTGTGCCAGGTGGGGCCCCTGGGGGCTGCAGGAGGCCTTGTCCAGAAGCCTTCTTTCTTCTGTTCTGTTCGCATCCTGGTTTCCATTTGCTGAGACCTGGATGTGGCAGTGGGTGTGGCAGAGGTGGAGGTAGGAGCAGGCAGGGTCCTTTAGTCTTTCCCCTCTGAAATCTGCAGCTTCTCCCCGGCCTGGAGCAAGAGTCAGGGTTGGGATAAATGATAAAGGAGCACCAAGAGGAGACTGAGCTGACTGTGGAGAGCCATATAGCACAAGAATGATGGCAATACTAATGGCTAACACTGATAAAGCAGCTATTTTTGCCTAGCACCGTTTGAAGCATTTGTACCTATTAACTCATTTAATTCCCACAAAAGCCCCATGTAGTATGTGCTGTCATAACCCCATTTTATACATGGGGAGCCTGCGGTTCAAACAGTGACTTGATGGTCACAAGACAGATACAAGTTTTTCTCCAAGTTCGGTGCTCCCCATCGCTGTGAGAAGCAGAAGAGAGGTAGGGAGCCGAGGTTCTGTGCTGGGATGAAGCCCGGGCTTTGTCACTGAGAACTGTCTGCCCTCCGTGAACCCCAGTTTCCCCCTCTGTCAAAGGGTAATAGGGGGATCTAGCTGGTGGGACTGTGGCATGGATTAACTGAGATGATGGGGTCAAAATGGACTATGGTCTGGGATGTTTTCAGCACGCGCTGCCCTCCATTGTGCAGGGTCTCAAAGCACAACAGGACCTGTGGGAAGGCTCATCATTAAAGGTGCAGGGTGGATGGTGAAGAGTTTGTGTTAGCGGTAGAAGGACCACCTACCTCCTTACTTTCTTATTGATGACCAGCGCTGGCATCATTTCTATTATTTCATTTCCATACTTCCTTACAGAGATCTTTTAAGGCCACTTGCCCATTGTTAACAACCCTGGATTGTTAAAATAAAATAATGCAATAAATTCTCAATCCCCTTAATTGGCAGAGATACGCGACAATATCTTGCAAATACTGTTGGCAAGCTAGGGTGTAAGGGGGTGCTGTCAGACCCTGGGCATCGTGGGGGCACCTGCTGTACCCTGCTGACCAGGGCCATCGGCCAACCCATGGCTGTGCCAGGTTTGTGTATCAGTTATTAGCAGAGCCATTACCTTTCTTTCTTCTGAGATTAAAAATATAATCAGATGGAAGTTCTAGTATTTTCTCCCCATAGCTCCCTATGTTGGGGGCCCCTAAAATCGGAGGCCTTCCATGTCAGCCAGCCCTGCATCTGTCTCGTTTGCTCCAGGCCCTGGCTGTCCTCCACCCGAAGACTCAGCCCTCCTTCCTCTGGTCTCCCCACGCACCCTGCCCGCACTGCTCTATCCGTACCCACTTGCACGCTCCTGTGTGTCTCCACAGGCATGCCCCCAGAAGCCGGGCTCTCGCCTCTGCATCGGGTGTGTGCATGTGGGCACTGGGGTAGGGAGGGCAGGAAGGGAGGACGCCAGGCCATGATTCTCTCCCCTGGAAGGTGAGATGCCCTCCTGTACTGGACTCCTACAGCAAGGGCTGAGTGTAACAGTGGAAGGAGTTGGTAGGACAGGGGGCCCTGTGTCCCGTTAGTTGAGGAGCCCTGGATTAGGGTCAGGAAAGATCTAGAACTGCTAGTGGATCTCACTAGGTGTCCCTGCTTCAGCCGAGAGGCAGGGAGAAGAGGTATGGCATCCTTTCTTGTTTGACCAGTTTGCCATTCCAGTATATGCTCCTGCTGCTCTATCCCCTTCAGCCTGACCTACACAGCCAGCTGCGGCTTCCTCTTTCCTGGCCTTTTCTTCCCCGAGGGTCAGCCCTGGGCGTCATCACAGAGCTGCCATTCCTTCAACGTTCTCCCTCTCCCACCCAAGGAAGGTCTGTCAGTCTCATTGCTTCTGTTGCCTAGGAATTGCCAAAACACACCAACACCCTCGCTCTGTCTTTTGGAACAATTCCACAGGCATCGGGTTCTTCAAGCAGCAGACCCAAACCAGATCCTGAGGTCCCAACATGAGGGGATTCCGTAGACCTGTTCAGAGAGATGAGTTGAATGGGGCAACGGCACCAGGGCGGGGAGCAGGCAGGGGAGAAGCAAGGGGCTGACGGCAGGTGGGCAAGGGGGCCTGAAGCCTGTGTGTGTGAGAAACCCATGGGCTCCACTGAGTCCAAACTTCCCGGGGTGGGCAGGACAGCTGCAGCTTCATAGACTAGCTGAGCAAAAGGATGACAGAGGCCTGGAAGCATCAGATGAGACACAAATGGTTTTCTTGCAGAGCCAAGGATTTTGTTTTCAGTAAGCATGAGGGACTTCTGATGTGGAAGGGAATTACTGGAAGATGCTTTGGGGATGGAAAACTGGGCTGAGGCTAGTCTCTGTGGATCTGGGGGAACTCTTTGAACAGGGGGACGTCTGGAGACCCTTCCCCAAAGCTCAGTGGCTGGTACCAAGGCAGATGAACTGTTTTCATGTTGGAGGGGTTGCACCCATCCGATTCCCGAATCTGTGTCCTGCCCAAGGCTTTGGCTGCCCTTGGTGGGGCCTGAGGGCACTGCCGCGGAGCCCTCGGGGCCATTTAAGGTCACATGAAACCTGTCACTTGTCCCTCCAGCTGCAGTCGGGCACTTAACACTGTGCTGAGTGCTCTGCACTGAACTATGAATAAGAAGCATATCTTCACATCAATAGGGCTTATTTAGCAGCAAAGTGAATACAGTTATAAATATTATGGCAAATGCAAAGTAAAAAGTGATAAGCTCTGATGTTTGCACACATTGCTTTGGAAAGTCAGGGAAGAAGAGAGATTCCTTTGGCTTGCAGGTTAGAAGGAGTTTGTGATGGTGGTAACCTGGTACATGGACTGTCTCGTTTATTCCTCACCACAATCTAGAAAGTCTGTCCTACTGTCATTTATGGTTGAGGAAGCTGAAGCTGAAAGGGAATTAGTTATTTGTCCAGGGTCAAATCTGTAAGTGTAGAGACAGGGAAGAAAGGAGAGGAAGGACTGTCAGGCAAAGGGAACAACTTCTTAGGGGGGCATAAAAATAGGAAAGCACAGGCCATGTGAGGGGCAATGGAGACTAATTCTATATGAGTGGAAATGATGAAAGCTAGACGGTGGAGGTCTTTGAATACAACACTAGGTCTGTCCTTCATTCTGCAGGCAATAGGGAGCCATCGAAGATTGCTGAGTAGGAGAGTGTCATGATCAGAGCAGACATGTGGTTTGGAAAGAGGAGAAGCTGGAGCTGTATAGAGAATTATAGGTGACTATAACAAAACGTGAGAGATAATGCATTGTGCCCAGAGGATGATACAAAGACCTATTACTTTGGACAATGTGGGAGAGAAAATTCCTTTTCATTCTGTTTAGAGGTAGCTAACTGCATAAGAATGAAAGAGAAGTGGTCCATATTCCAATTCCTTTCAACTCCATCTATACATTTGTACCTATTACCCTGACCCCCAAACTAGGCTCTAATCATTACTGCTCCATCCTTCTTCCGTCTCCTTTTTGGATTACTTTGACACAAATGCCAATTATATTTTAGATCAGTCTAACACCAGTTTATTGGAATGAATAAAAACATCTTTTATACCTTTAGACATTTATTGACTTTGACGGAGGTGGGAGGTGGTGAGTGAGTGCAAACCTGGCACCCGGAAGCCTCTAGATCCATTGGGTAAAGGTGTTGTACTCTAGTGACGAAGCACCAAACTCAGGTTCTAGCTCCAACAGTAGCTCCTTTTGTGGTTCTAGGATGTATGACCTCTGATTTTGAGTTTCTACACCTGAAAGATGGGGATAATAATACCTAAGTAAGGAGAATGAGATGGTGGTAAGACAAACGAGAGTCCACATATCAATGGTTCCCAAGTGTGGTCCCCAGGCCGGATGCAATAATGTCACCTGGAACTTGTTGGAAGTGCAGATTACTGAGCTCTGCCCCAGACCCACTGAGTCAGAAACTTGGGGTGGGCTCTCTCTGACTGTGGTTCTATGATTCTGTGATATGTGCTCAATGTATGTATTGAGAACCACTATTGTTTATCATAGCAGTTAAATGTTCTGTCTCTTAACTAAACTCTATCTTTGTCTATTTTAGTAGTCCTAAAACTTGAGTGTGCTGCATAATCACCTGGAGGCCTTGTTTAAACACAGGTTCCATGGGTCTGGGGTGGGACCCAAGAATTTGCATTTCTAACAAATTCCTGGGTGAGAACCACTGATCTATTACATTCTAGCTCTTTGGGCTTGAACAGAGTCTTGCTACCTCTGAAACTCAGTTTCTTTATCTGTAAAATAGGGATCACAATAGTATCTACTTTACAGGCTATTTTGAAAAATAAATGAGGTAGTTAATGTACAGTACTTAGCACATTATACCTCCATAAACATTCTTCCTGTTTATTAATGAATTTGTAACATGCTTTACAAATAAAGAAGGTCATTGTGAAAGGTGGATGAAAGGACAGCAGTGGGCCTATTTTTAAAAATATTATTGTGATAAAATATGGAAAGCATAAAATTTGCCATTTTAAGTGTACAACTCAGTGGCACTATTACATTCACAATGTTGTGCCATCATCACCACCATCCATCTCTAGAACTTTGTCATCTTCCCTAACTGAAACTGTATATCCATTCAGCAATAACTCCCCATTCTCCTTCTCCCTAACCTGGTAACCTCTAATCTACTTTCCATCTCAATGAATTTGCCTATTCTAGATATTTCACATGAGTGCCATTGAACAATATTTTGTGACTTTTGTGACTGGCTTCTTTCACTTAGCATAATGTTTTTAAGGTTCATCCATATTGTAGCATGTATTAAAACTTCATTCCTTTTTATCACTGAATAATACTCCATTGTATGGATATACCACATTTGTTTATCCACTCATCTGTTTATGGATGCTTGAGCTGTTTCCACCTTTTTGCCCTTGAACTTTGGCTAAAATAAACATTGGCTACTTGAGTCCTACTTTTTAATTCTTTTGGGTATATACTTAGTAATGGAATTGCCAAATTGTGTGGTAATTCTATTTTTAGCTTTTTGCGGAACCATCCAACTCTTTTCTACAGCAGCTGCACCATTTTATATTCTTACCAGCAATATTCAGAGGGTCCAATTTATCCATATCCTTGACAACACTTGTTATTTTACATTTGACTGTAGTCACCCTAGTAAGTATGAAATGGTATCTCCTTGTGGGTTGTCATCAAAATCAAATGGGTTCTGCTGCCAGCAGCTGGAATTATTTCACTGACTCATCCAGTGAACCTCTAGGTTACAAATGTGCCCTTCAGACCCCTTGCTGCATAAGCCATAAGGGTGTCTAGGAGAGCAACCACCATTCTTTCATTAACTAGATAGGAACAGACTCCATTATAATGAATAGGGTGCATGAATAGGAAACATACAGGCAGCCAGTGGCTTCCAGGTCGGGTCTCCCAGGGTGGAGTGACATGGGCTAGGGTTTCACTCTGCCTGTTGATCTAGAGATGACAGATTCTCAGGAGTAATTCACTTTAATTCTCTAGGATATTGCTATTTAAGGTAAAATGCCATCCTATTCATTATAATGGAGTCTGTTCCTATCTAGTTAATGAAAGAATGGTGGTTGCTCTCCTAGACACCCTTATGGCTTCATGGCAGCAAGGGGTCTGGAGGGCACATTTGTAACCTAGAGGTTCACTGGATGAGTCAGTGAAATACTTCCAGCTGCTGGCAGCAGAACCCAGTGACAGTGTGGACAGTAAGTGAATGATCATCTGATGGGAGAAGACCACAGATGGGGTGGTTCAGGATCGGGTCATTCAGTAGCTCCACAAATCATGCTCCGGGTGCTTGCTTCTCTCTGCTCAGCCATGGGGTGCATGTTGGTGATGTCTCCCCTCAGGGTCAGGAGAAGCCTGCAATAGTTGACAGCACCATGAGTGGTGGACAAATAAGGAGGAGGGGTGCTCCTTCACATGAAGTCTCTGGCAGGCTTCCCATTTGGTCCAGCCAGCCAGGTTTCAGTCTTGTGGCTGTTCTAAAACTTATCTCTGGTAGGGGGAAGGAGCCCACTCCAACTGGCTTAATCCAATCGCAGTAAACCACTGTGGGAGCAAGTCACTGGCTTATGCCAGTCAGGATGGCCCCTTTCTGCAGTGGGGCCCTGTATGGAGGGTGAACTCCTGAGGAAAGTCAGGGGACATACCAGCAGGAAAGGATCGGTGAGGGGCCAGCTCCCTCACTGGGGGAGTGTGCCATCAGCACCAGGAGTCTGGTGTTTTTGAGAACCATGGCTTCTGTGCTGTCACGAAGCCTGAGGACGACCTGCTGTGCCTCCTCAGAGCATAGAGTGGATGAGGCTTGAGGAATCTTCCCCATGAGCCACATGTTCACGGCCGGCGGTCACCACAGCCCTCTCTGTCTCCCTGGTTGGTATGAGATTAAGACCCAGCAGTTCTTGCTGTTTTGCTCTGTACGCCAGGCTGACAACCCCAAGTTGGTTAACATCTTCTTTATGCAGACTGTTTAGATTACAGTCTTCTTGAGAAACCATGTCACCCTAAGTGGGCTTCAGTTCTCTGCTCTTTCAGTGGTGATCTGGGGATACCTTGTGTCTGTAAAGTGGCCTCTGCAGGTTTCTGGTGCTTCTGTGTGGATGTCTTATTACTAAATTAACTAGCAGAAGCTCATCTTATCTTTTTGTTCCGGGGTCTTCTTTCTGTAGCCTTTGTGTACAGACTCCATCAGCTCCCTCTCGGGGCTGTTTGAAGATGCTGTTCAAGGTAAAATGATCAGGTCAAGTGGGCACCCAGGTGGAGGTACCTGAGCAATATGCTGGCAGGTGGAATAGGGAGTTGGTTTGGGCAAACACAAACACGACTGGGAAGTGGTCAGGTGTCAGTTCAGGTGGGAATACTGGTCACTGGTTGTTTGCCTCATCGATCTTTACAGGCTGAGCATTTTGCCTCATTGATTTTTCACTGCTGACTGAACCTTGTTCATCTGTTCACTTAGAGATTGCTTCATTTCTTTTCATTCATTTTTCTGTGCCCATTTGACACCTCACCACATAGCATTGCCCTTACTCATGGTAGATGCCGATCACGCCTTTCCTAGGACAATCTTTGTGACTTTGGGAAGCACCTTTAACCTCTCTGAGCCTCAGTTTCCTCATCTGATAAAGGGAGATGGTAATTCCTGCCTAAAGCATCTAGAAGCTGGGGAGGCAGGTGGGTATCCGGGAGAGTAGCTTCTGAGAGTGGTGGCAAGAGTTGGTTGGTAAGGGAACTATGGCCTTGCTCAGACTTGGCAGTGGTGGAAGAACCTGGGATCCCACAGCCTCGGCTCTTACCCAGAGGGGCTGACTTCTTCTGCCAATAACTGCAGCTTTGGCCACGCTGGCTCCCGAGGACAGGATGCATCTTCCTTATAACCTTAGCCCAAGTGTGGGTTGACAGCTGCCCATTAATATCTTATAGCACAGCTGAGACAAGGCTGGACATTTTAACAGGCCTTTGCCAGGGACCTGGGGATAATAAAAGGGAAATAAATAGAGAGAGTTACTATAGCAAGTCAATGCAGTTTCCAAATTATGGTTTATTTCACTTCATTTGTAGATGATGCCTCAGTTTAACACCTGTTGTGTCACCATGGAAATCTATCCACTTTTGACCTTATCTAGACCTTATAAACCCCTTAAAGTTTACACGTAAAGACTGAGGCCTAGAGAGGGGTGTGAGGCCCCTGTCCTACCTATATAGGTGTGCCATCAGTCCTAGTGACTCATTTGGGGAGTTACCTGTTACCTGGATGACTGACACCACAAATGTTCACCCCTTCATGAGCGCAGCCTTACACCATAGACCAGGACAGAAGAGTCATTATCCCCCCAGTAAAACAGAAGCCTCCGCAGAGCAGGCATGTAGAAACACCTGCTTTATAGGCATTGAGGCCGTGGGTCCTCTGGACAAGGTGCCTTGAAGTTGAAGGGTCAGCTTTGGGTGTGAGGATGGTAGGGCCTTGGAGTCTGGGAATGAACTAGGAATTGGTGAAGCAGAGCCCATATTTTGTTCAGACAGACTCATATTATGCTTCTTCCTTTCTCTATGTTTATTTTGTTTTCCCATCAGATTTCATATAATCATAGAGAAAATTGCAGCCTCTGTCAGCTGTGCTAGAGGGGGAAGAGGGGACTGTAACAGCCCGCAGTCTTCTGACAGGAGATTTAAATGCGGGCTTTGGTATGGTGGGCACATGTGTGGTTGCCCGAGTGGGCCTTTAGCAGAAAGGGGAAATCAAGGGGGACAGAGTCTATACCACTTGTTCCAGCTGCTTCTCCTTACCTAGAGATTTTTCCTTCCAGACCTAAAACTTGAAAGCTTTGTTTTTTTTCTTTTTCCAGTAAGTGAAGCAAAGTACTTTAAATTTTGTAATCTACATAATCAAATTTTTATAAAGACTGAGAAAATAGATATAAAAGTGTTTTAAGGAATAGAAGAAGCCAGTACATAGCCCAAAGTGTATACCTTGGAACAGTGTTCCTGGAGCTATTAACGGTGTTAAGCAATAAAAGGGCTCCTTAAATAAAGAATAAATAAAACATCAAACACATTTGAGAAACTGGATAATAGTCCTTCAACAGGTGTTTTTCTCAAAGGACTGCTTAAAGCTCCTAATAAACCACTGTGCATCTTGGGCCCTCCAGGAGGATGATTTGCTGTTTCCCAAACTCGCTAAATCAGGGACCCCTTTAGGGCAGAGCTTTGGGAGGGGCTGATGTTGGCAGTGCTACTTTACTATAATTGTGTGGGTTTGAAGTCGCAGGTGGGTGACGGGGGCATCCTTTCATTCGGTAAGCTTTGATAGGCATTTGTCCATAACATTTTGTCATTTCAACATTTCTTCCCTTTCGTACCAGTGTCCATGAAATGACCACTGTGAGCAAGAGCTACTTAAAATCTAGAAATTTTGTGTGTGTGTTGGGCAGGGTTGGGGGGTGAACTCTCTTTTTTTTTTTTAAATAGCAACTGTCTTACTCCATATGCTGCAACATGGATGAAACCTGAAGACATTCTGCTAAGTGAAATAAGCCAGATACACAAGGACAAGTAATGTGTGAGTGGATTTATATGAGTTCCCTACAGTAGTCATATTCATAGACATTCAGAGAATTCACAGAAGTAGAATGCTAGTTGCCAGGGGGAAAGAGGTTTGCGGAATTATTCCTTAATGGGCACAGAATTTCGGTTTGAGATGATGGAAAAGTTCTGGAGATGGACGATGGTGATAGTTGCACAAAAACATTGAAGTCCTTAATGCTATTGAACTGTACCCTTAAAAGTGCTTAAAATGGTAAATTTTATGTGACATATATTTTTACCCCAATTTTTTAAAAAGTTAATGTTAAAAAAGAAATGCCTTGACCTTTGTCTGAGTTCTTCTGATTTCAGTCTAATTTCTTTCAGATTCTGGCTCTTAGACCTTCACTGGTTTGAGTAACTGGCTGCCCACAATGCCCTTTATAACTTGCGTGAAGAGAGGGCTCCTGGTTGAGAAGGATGTGACTTGATGCTGGTTATCTCTTGCCATTTTCACTTCTTTAATATTATTAATTTTGATTGGAAATCTAGGAAGTTTACAAACTAGCCTGTACTTCTTAAGAGGTGGCAATTTCCCTTTAGTCAAAACAAACTTTTGATATGATCATTCCTTCACAGAAGTAAGGGTAAAATGCTGGGTCCCAGCATTTAAGTATAGAGTAAAATATGCTGGTTGGCATCATCTTCTTCCTGCAGGAAGATTCTTCTTCCATCTTCTGTCCTTTGGTGCGGCCTCTGCATCTGCTAAAGGGCTGTCACAAGCGGCAGACTCTGGTGTCGGTGGGGCTTTCTGCAGTCTTAGATTCAGATCTCAGCCTCACTTCATATTACTTACTGAGGATCAGTGTCTCATCTAGAAAATAAGGAGACAATTAGCATTTCTTGGGAGCATTTAAATGAGATGCCTTATGCAGGCCACACGGCTGGGTTCTCCATGAGCCACCGCCATACGTGATTCCCTTTTGCATCAACCTGGGCAGAGCCAGCTCTGCAGACAAGCTTGCCCTTCATGTCCAAAATTGAACTGGTTTCTTTGCTCCCCTGCCCTGCCCCTCCCTAGTCTTGCCCATGTCAGTAAAATGGCATTACCATCCACCAGGTACGTAAGCCCAAATCGAGGAGGTATTAGGGATTTCCCTCTCCTCCTCCTCCCTCATTTCCATACCCACCAGCAAGGTCTGGTGGGGCAATGGCTTTTCTGTTTTCACCACTAGCTCTCAGCCAGGCCACCATCCCCCTCTGTGAACTCCTGAAGGTCTCCCATTCTACCCACAAACCATTCTGCACCCAGCAGCCAGACTGAGTTTGTCAGTGATGAACCCGACCACATCACTCCCTTCTCATGGCTTCTCACACCATTTGGAATGAAACTCAGATTCCTTCCCACGGCTGTAAATGTCCTCTGTTATTTACCCTGGGCCCCCCCTCAGACTCCATCACCCACACTTTGCACACCCACTGCCTTCCAGCCCCCCGGCCTTCTGCCTCTTCCCTGCCAAGTCGGCCTCCTCTGCAGAGTTTTTGCGCTCACTTTCCCTGTGGCCTAGAATGCCCTTTCATTAAATCTCTGTATAGCTGGCTCCTTCTTGTCTTCTGTTTAGTCTCACCTCCACTGGTCACTCCAGCTGGGGGACACCCTGCCTGCAACAAGGACCTTGTATCAAATAACTATGCCTTCTTTTTTTTAAAGGTTTTAATACTCTCTGAAAATAGCTATTTTTCTTGTTCAGTTGTCTGAATTCTCACTATTAGGTGTAAGCTCTGTGCCATCAAAGACCTGTCTTATTCATTGTGCACCCTTGGAGCATAGGTTCCTCTATCTGTAGTAGCAGCTGAATAAGTGCTGTTGAACAAATGCATGAATGGACTTGGGTTATCTTCCCTGCTTGCTGCTTGGCCCTCTTATATCATCTGCTGGCCACCCAGAACTTGTCCAGGTGTGTGCCCTCCTTGGCATGAAGGAAAGGGAACTTTCTATCATATGCAAGTTACCAGGGCCTATCAAGAGGACGGCAGTCCAGAGTGGTTGCATATTGTACTCTGACAGGCTAGAAGGCCTTCCTGTCCCCCAGTTACTAACTGTGCATTGGTCTGGGGCCATCTAGACTTATCTTCCCTTCCACTTTTGATGCAGTCTTCAGTGAGGACTCTGACGGGCAGCTTTCTGATTTACAGGGAGATACTGGGTCTGTCAGGAGACCTGCGCTGTAGACGTATGAAGAAAAGGGCAAGTCAATGGAATTCTCTGGGTCCCAGTGTCCCCGTCTGGACAGTGATAATCATGGGTTGGATAGGGATGGATGAATAGTTTTGGAGTCCTGGGTGTTTACTGCATATGAAGGAGCTTTCAGAGGGCAAGGTCTTCCACACAAATAAGAGGTGGTGGTGACGGAAGTTCAGCTGTGAAAGAGGTGGAGGTGGCAAGAGCTGGCAGGCGTTTTACTCTCTCCATGGAGCACCCCTTAGGGTGTCCACTGGGTGATGTGCAGAACAGACTCGTGAGAGCTGCCCAGTCTCCTTACAGACCTCCTGGGTTTCTGCAGATTTGACCTTCTCTCACACCTTGGGCCCATCTTGGCCTCTCGTGCCCTCGGTGACACAGCTTCTGAGCAGGTCCTGGAAAGGGGTCTCAGCAACATCCGACAGAAATCCTTCCTCTGTCTGGCTGTCCCCTGATCCTGCCTCTGTGTCCTTGTTACCTGGAGAAGGAGGACGGCACGATCAGTGCATAGGGGAGCATGGGAGGGCTGCTGGTGAGTGGGCCTGGCAGGGATGCTGGGCAGAGGGTGGCTTGCTGAGGGACATCTGGGTTACCGCTTTACCATGATGGGCACCTTGGAGAATGGCATCTGAGGCTCCTCACCGTTCTGTGCCTTGCTTGGGAAATGGGGTGGGATGGGGGTGAACCTTTCCTGCTCCTTGCTTTGTGTGTTGCTGATATAAATACAGAAGGAGGATGAGGTCTCAGCACAGTGGGACAGGCAGGGGAAGAGGAATTGGGAGACGGGAATGTGTTAGTTGACTTAGAATCATTGCTAGAAACTGTACACGTCTCCCTGGTCATTTTCTCATAGGTATGTGACCAGCAGGTGGGGGAGGCAGTGTGACCTGGTGGCACAGGTCCCCACTGCTGGGAACCCGCAACCCTAAAGCACAAGGGATAAGGAGGGGGTGATGAAGAACAACCCCCTTAGGAGGAGTAACATAGCCATACTAGTGTTACTTGATCAAAACTAAATATTTTTAAAATCCAGTGCTGTCATGGTGATGGAGATCATGTCCAAACTTTTAAGATATAAAACCCCCTATTCTGCTACCTCCTTCCATATTTCCAGGTAGTAGTGCCTGGTCCCAAAACTTGGTTGCAGTCATTCTGAACATTTTTTTAAAGGAACGAATATAGCTCTGTTCAGCTTCCGGCTGCAGGGGAGATTTCTGCCAAGATTTGCAGCACACAGCTGAAATATGTTTTGTATTTTATGAGCTTTGGCTCATCATGGAATTAAATAGCACTAATTACATGAATATAGACCAGCAAGGGAGACAACTGTTCACTTCCTGATTTTCTCTGGAATTGAAAACGAAAGGGAGGAGATAGAAAGACAAGGAAGGAACTGAGGAGACAGCCCTCCCACTGGACATCAGATGAACGCCGAAGTGCTGTCATTTGGCCCAGGTGTGTCCGAGACAGCCTGTCACTGTTTGGCGGAATTACTGGCTTCCTTGCAGGGAGATTCTGTGGCCTGGAAGGCTGCTGGCTGGGCTGTGGGAAGCAGGTTGGCTCTGATGGAGGTGGCAGTGGTGGGGGCTGGGGTCAAGGGAGGCATTGGGGGAGGGGAGTGGTAACTGGGACAGAAGCTGAGGCCCACGGATCTGAGAGAAGTGGGCTCCCATCTGGGTCCCCCCAGAGCCCTGCATTCAACATCCTTTCCAAAACCTATTGACCCTTTTTTCACTTAGGATGGTCTGGTGAGAGATTTCATGTCTGTCTAGGAAGGGAATTTCCATTCCTTTTTCCATTTCTTTTCTTGCTAAGGAAAGGAAACAGGCAGAATTGCCTTATTGTGGGGTGTAAGTCAGCCCTTGGCATGGGGAGCTTCAGAGCTTGGAGGTCGCCTGCTGTCTCTTCAGTCAACTGTCACATGCAGGTTCTTCAGGAGCCAGAAGAAGTGAAGGCCCCCTCCCCAAAGGGTCAGCTTGCTCACTTGAATCAGCCTCAGTGAAATGGGACAACGCCTGAGCTGACAAAGCATGTCCTACTCCAGCAGTCCTTATTGTACAGGAGAAAATAGGTTTGAGAAGTGTGATTTAGGCCCACTTAACAGGCGAGTGGCCGTGTTCTCTGCGGGCAGGCTGTGGAATTTGACCTTAGCAGGCTCTCCTGAGGCACCCCACAATTTAAGTTTAGGCTGCTAAAAAGACAATTTAAACAAAGAAGCAAAGTCTCAAGAGAGAAAGGCCAGTGCCAGCCTCCTGTTTTCCAGTAAACACCACCCCAGGTGTTGTAGTCATCGCCATTATGTGTTTCTGTTGCCAAGGTCATTTGTGGAAGCCTCCCAGTATTGATGATGGCCCACGTCCCGTGAAGCCTAAAACTCTTCATTCTCACTTCTAGATTTAGCCCGAGATGAAACTTGGTGATCTCTCTTGCCTCGTCATCCTATTTCCAGAAACATTATTTGACAGATGGGAAACTGAGGCACCAAGGAAGAAGGGCAAAGACTCAGCAGGACTGTGGCTAGTCATGATGGCTGTTCCTGACACCCTGGTGGTTCAGAGAGAGGAGGCTTTTAAGGGTGACTTTGACTGACATGACAACCAGTGTGCGCTAAGAACACCTCGTCCCTTCCCCTCACTGTGAGAAGAGAGGGGCTTCTTGGGAGAGAAGAGCTCATTTGGGGGAAGAACCATGGGACGTGGCTTTGCTCACTGATGCCAGGCTGGGGAGTTCGGGCAGAGGATGGCAAGGCTCATGGGCTCGTGAGAATGGGCTGCTGTTCCAGATGAAAACCAGCCAGCTCAGCACATCTTCAATTCTCTTTGCCCCAGGCCACATGCATGAGATGGGGCTGCTTGGACTGAGGGCTGTCCCTAGCATGTGGTGGGCCCCAAACCCCTTCTCTTTGGTCCTCCCAGGTCTTGGGGCAGCAGTAGTGACCATCAGTGCTCCCTATGCCACAGTTTCGAGATGTCTTGAGCACCTCTCCACGATGTTTCTCCATATCTGCACATCCAGAGGCAGGTAGGAATCTTTGGAAGATGGGGAACCAGTCCCCCTGGTCAGGGCATTCCTCATGGCCTGGGCCAAGGGTCGGGAAAGGAGAGAGCGACTGCCCTTTTGCCATGACCAGCTGGGGCATCTGACCCCCAAGTTCCTGCCCAGCCTGTTTCTTTAAATGAGAAGCTGGAAAGAAGTCTATGATGCTGCCCTCCCAGCCCAGTCTGCTATTGAGACTGTTGTGTTTTTAAAGCCTCACAGCCAGACTTGGAGTAAAGAGACTCATTGCTTAGCGACTCCCCCACCCAGAGCAGTGCCTGGAATATAAAAGGCTGCTTGCTGTAATAATAGAGTTCCATCTTGGGCTGCCTGGCCTCGCTGAAGCTGTGCTGGGAACAGCAGACTTGGCCATGGAAAGGTGGTTCTGCACCCTGGGAGGGCTTCCTCAAAGCCAAAGATGGGAGGCCTGGGGGAGGGGAAACCCTATATGGGCCCCTGAGGGGTCCAGCAAGGGCCTAATCTCTGAATGGGGGTGGCTCAGATTTACCCTCCTGCAGAGGTTTCTTCCAGGCTGCTTTTAAAGGCTCTGTCCATGGTAATCACGTTCCCCTGGCCCCCTTTAATAAACTGGGAAGAAAGGATTAAGAGAGCCCTGAGTAGCTGAGCTTGGTGCTGAATTTCCCGGGGGCTGGGCTGGTTATCTGGCAGTGCAGGAACTCCAGGTCTGTGCATCCTCTTTGCTCCCTCTTCCCCACCCTCTATGTCCTTCTCCAGCCCTACGTGCAACCAGTATGTCACGTTGCTCAGTGCTTATTGCTCAAAAGAACAGAAGTAGAAGCAGAGGGAAAGTGGACTAGAGGAACTGACTCCTGGGCTCATGACCTGTCCCAACTGCTGCCTTCCGGCTCCGTGCTGGGTCACGGCCAGGTCGACCCTGTTGGGTCCCCTACTTGCACAGAAGACGGTCCAGTGACAGTGCTGTGACCTTCTCTTGGGAGGACAGTTGTTTTGACTTGATTTTCCCCTTAGCGGGAGTGAAGGGTTCTGCTGTGACACCCACACCCTCAGGTTCTTTTCCTTCTATGAATGTGACACTCAGGTCTAAGGTTGCAACAACGGGTGGTGGATGGCAGTGAAGACAGGACCTGGCAGTGAAGCCCAGAGGGGGCTGCATGCCCATGGCCCATGTGGCCTTCAGAGGGCAGCCAGTTGCAGGATGAGATCACAGATGTTACATGTAAATGTAATTCTCCAGAAAAAGAAATGAAATAACAATTCATGGCCCCCACTTCTAGAAACCGAGAGTTTAAAGTGAGAAATGCATACAGGAAAAAATGCTGGGTACTCACTGAGGAAAGCCTAGATTACGAATTGGAGTAGGAATCTGAGAAAGGCATTTGTCTGTGTTGCTAATTTAGATCAAAGGATGTCTAGTGTTTCTTGGATGGAATAAAAAGGAGATCTGTGCTGTGTTCCCAGTCTCCTCATGGCCCTCAGCTGCACACATGTATTGCCTCCCTAGTCCCCAAATTTCATAAGGGCCACTGAGGAACGCTGAGATTTTCCCACCCTATATACATTGGCATGGTCATCTTGCACCTCTGCGGGCTTGGCAACTTGCAGTCTAGCTTCAGGAACAAGGAGGGGCTGGGGAAACCTAAAGAGAACTTTCTCTAGGGGAAGCCTGATACTCGAAGCATCAGAGGCCCAGGGGCACCCAGCCTCAGGTGTGAATCCGGCCTCTGATATGCAGCATGCTGGCTGTGTTACTACCTGTGCCAACCCAGCATTTCAGAGCCTTGTCCCAGTAATGGTTTATTTCTTGTCTGATGTGGATGTCCGGGGTTGGTGGGAAGGTCCTTCCATCCCAAGGTTCCACCATCCTGTAGGAATTCAGAATCCTCTTTATCCAGCTGGTGAAAGGATCTATAGGGGGGCCATTATATGTTCCTTACTTGCTTTGGTATAGAGGGTTACCATGACACTCCTTCACTACTCATACAATCACTCCTGGACACTGTGTGGAGGTGCAGAGGCCAGGAAAGGGGGGGCTGTGGCTGGTGACCACCTCTTACCAACAACTTTACACTAACAGCTATGTGGATGGGGAAGCCACATTGTTAGTGGATAGCTGGCTCCCTGCCCCTGGGCTCACCTGCACAAGAGATGAATTACCCACAGTGCAGCACTGCAGGGAGAAATAATGAGGTTCCTGGCTGCTAGTAGGGGCTCTGCAAAGCTTGCCAGTAACTAGAGATGATCTCAAGGGAGGACAGCTAGAGGGTCCTTAGGAGACCCTCAACCACCGGAGGGCAAGGGTACTGTTTTCTGTCTTCATGTGTCCATACCACTTGCACCCAACTCAGAACTCCTCTCGTTGTATGTGCTCACTCAGTATTCATCGGCCAAGAGAACGGAGGCATGCTGACTTCTGGCAACTGCATCTACTGCGTTGTCTCAGTTTCCTTCACTGCCATTTTGTCTAGGCTCGGCTCTTTCTCCTCAGCAAGGTCCGTGCTGATTTCCTCTGCTAAATAGGGTGACGGTTCTCAAAGTCTCAATTGTGGACACAAGGCAACTTGTTATGATATTCCAGCTGGTGGGCTGGTGACTGTCATTGTAACTCATGTATGACAGATATAGTTTCCTTGATGCATGTGAAGTCGTGATCTAAATGGACACAACTGAATATTCTGAGCACTTCTAAGCCCTGGTTTAGAGTAGGGTAGAGCCAGTGCTGTGAGTTCCGTCCCTGTGTGACTAGGCCGTCCAGCACCAAGATTTACTTTGTAGGTATCGACATCTCATATACTCTGCTGTGGAACAGTCATTCACTCATCCATCATTCATTCCTCTGTGCATGTGTTCACCCATTCATTCAGGTGTCCCCGAACATTGACTGCATGCTTACTGTACATCAGGCTCTGGTGAAAACCACACAATTTCTGACCTCTAGGAGCTCATATTTTAGGGAAGGCACAGCATCTTTGGGCAAATACAACAAAGTTTGTAAAACACAGGACTCTGGTGGGCATTGGTTCCTATAATAATGTAACAGAGGGCATCCTGGACCAATGCCAGGGTCGCAGGTGGCTTCATGTGAAGAACGAAGCCCTAGGTGAGGGGCCCTGGGAGCAGGCATCCTGGACCCTGTAAACCACCCGTGCAGATGACACGGAGGCATGGACCTGTGGAGAACAGGCCAAGAGAGCTGCCAGCACAGCCCTCAGGCAAATGTCTAGCAGCCAGGGGAGCACTGTGTTTGATTATGAAAGTCAGTGCCCACACACACACACACACACACTCACACACACCCAGTCTCACCTGGGGTAAAGCCTCACTCTGCAAAATTCTAGTTTATATCTCTGGCCAGTGGACACAGATCTCTTTGGCATGTTTACTTCTTCCTGTGCAGGAAGAGCTTATTAGAGAGGGTGTGGTGAGACACTTTACTCTTTTGGCCAGAAGCCTGGGTTTTTCTGGGTATGGGTGAGGAGTCTTTAACCAACAAGTGCCAGAACACACACTGGCTTATGCCAAAGGAGAATCTTTGGTTCATGTAACTGGAAAGTGCAAGCATAGAGCTAGGGTTGGCATCCCTGATCTAGTCATGTGTGTGATGTCCGCCGGACCTGGGACCAGGCTTCCATCCTCTGGTTCTGTTCTGCTCTCCTTAGTCCTTTGGCTTCGTTCTCTTCAGGCCTCCCTCCCCCACTTCCTTCCCCTGGGGTTACGAGAGGGTGCCCGCGGTTCTCAGGCCTGCACCTCTCCCAAAGTCTGTTGCTTCCGGAGATTCTGATCCCACCAGGCACCATCCCTGAACCAATCACTGTGACACCCCCCCATCCCCCCACAATGCCTCCCATTCTGGGCTGATGGTTTGGGCCCAGGTGATGTTACTTCCTAGAACCAGGGATGGAGTTGATTCCCCCAGAAGCTTTGGGGTGAGAGAGGGTAAAGGGGTGGATCCCCAGAGGATAAATGAATGGTAGCAAAACAGCAGATGTCCACTATTTCTGTCTTTAACAGTGTCTTTCAAACTTTTTTTGATCCTGACTTGTATTAGTCAAGGTTCTCCAGAGAAACAGAAACAATAGGAGATATCTATCTATCTATTGAGAGATTTTTTTTTTTTGAGGAATTGAGTCATGCAATTATGGAGGCTCCAAGTCCAAAGTCTGCAGGGTCCGCCCACAGGCTGAAGACTCAGAGGAGAGTCCGTGCTGCAGGCCAAATCCAAAGGCAGTCTGCTGGCAGAATTCCCTCTGGCTCAGGGGAGGTCAGTCTTTTGCTCTATTCAGTCTTCCACTGATTGGATGGCTACTCACTTACATTATAAGAGAGGAGCCTGGTTTACTCAAAGTCCACTGATTTAAATGTTAATCTCATTTAAAACACTCTCACAGAGACATCCAGAATAATTTCTGGGCTCTGTGGCTCAGCCAGCTTGACAGTTAACCACCACAATGACCAACAGTAAAAATAAGTTTGCATCATACTCAATACACACACAGATATGGCTGGAACAAAAGTCTCACTAAGTTGTGCTTATCCTTCCTAAATGTGACATACTCCTATTTTTCTCTTCTATTTTATTTCATTAAAAAAAAAAGTGTGACCTACTCAGTGGTGGATTGATGGATTGTGACTTGTCTCTAGAAACACTGTCCTAGAAGACATTCTCTGAATGTTCTATTATCTCATAGCAAAGACCCTAGGGATTAGGACTCCGTCCAGAGGGTCAGGGATGGCATAGTGGAAAGCTGAGGGAGAACTGCAGAGTTTTCCAAGTCCCAGCAAGACTGTATTTGACCTCAGCCAGGACCTGTACCGCTCACACTGTAGTTTCCTTATCAGTAAAGGAGGTAAACGTACAAATACCTCTCCTACCCAGGTTGTCATGAACAATAAAATCAGAACAAGGTAATGTATATGAAAACACTTTGTAAACTCTAAAGTAATTTTGTGAGGTAATTGCTATTTTAAACTACTCTATAATAACTTTCTTCTCTACCACTCAGGAGCCTGAGAGGATGGTGCCATTTCATGAAAATTAGTTTGAGCTCTTCAGCACTTGCCACTTAAAACAAAGACAGCCCCAATTTCTTTAATCAAAATGATGATCAGCTTCTAAAAATGAGCCCCATCTGCCCTGAGATCATTCAGAATTAAATTCTGATTTCAAAGAAGGGAAAACTGGAGTGTGTTTGGGTTTGATTCGGAGCCGTCATTTCTCTTGCCTTCTCACCGCTTTCCCCTCTGCAGAGCTCAGTGAATCCTTGGGCGATCTTGGGGTGACTCAGGGACACTGCATGGCTTTAAGAATCAGAGTTGGGCTGAATGCTACTTCCAATACTTTGTCTTAAAACCAGCCAATTGATGACTGAGCGAGGAATGGTGGGGAGGACCTGGAGTCAGGATGAGGGTTTCCTAGGTTGGGGTCACCCTGGCATCCTAGGATGGATGCCCTGGCACCGGAACCGCGCTGGGAGTCCATCCTTTCCGAAACAGAGCAGCCTTGGGCAGCCCCAGGGTGAGGTGGGGTGGGGGGGCTGGCAGCTCTGCCCACCTGGGGGTCTGGAGCTGGGGTGGGAGCTGCTCTTGGGTCACCCCTGCAGTGGTGCTCAGTAGGGTGTCTGGTGAGGGAGGCTGGAGCCCACATCCTTGCTTGTTCCCTTTCTCTTCCACTTCTCTGTTATTTGTTTTCTAATCAGTCCCTTCCGTGGTGTATAAAATGAGAGGCTGGTTATTCCCATCACATATTATTGTTTTCTGTGGGTTCCCCCCCTTCCAGGCACGGTAATTTCACCATTCCCAGATGAGGGTGATAAGTATTTGAGATGCATAACTGTGTCTCATTTCAGTGCCTAATAGAAGATGGAGAATGAGCCCTGGCACCTTTCTGCTCAGTAAATTCATAATTACAGGCTTCCTCATCTTGCCTCTTGCAAACTAGAGAACTGTTGATTGGTTTGGGGTCTGTGAGTGTGTACAGTAAGGCGGGGGTGTGGCAGATACACTTCCCCAGTGCCTGCAGGGTCTCATACAGGGACTGTGGAAAGTTCCCTGCAGAGGGCTGCTGGCTGAGCCCTGACCTGCACCTGCCTGTCTGGAATGAGGATGACCAGCCCTCCTCCAATTTGTTATTGGCTGTGATGTCCTGAGAGCTGCGCTAGCCAGCAGAGCATATGGCGCCCAAAGAGCAGGCTCCTCCAGACCGAGGGCAGGGAGCAGATGCTGAGTGAGTTCAGATAAAGTTGGGAGACAGGCCTCAGGGAGTGGGAAGGGCAGGGGCCTGGGAGTCCAGAGACCCAAGAGTAATGCCCTCCCCACCTTGAATTCACTATGTGACCTGCATGTCATTTATCTTCCCTGGAGCACAACTTCCCTGTCTCTTAAGTCATGGATTGGGAGTCATTAAACTGGATTATCTTCTTCCAATCAAAAACTTCTGGATTCTTTTCTGATACTGGATTTGCACAGACAATTCAATATGAATCAACCAGACTTCTCATCACTCTAATTGAGATGGTGCCTTTAGGTGCCATCCTAATCTTTTTCATCTTATTTCAATCTTATCAACAACTACTATTTAATAAGCACTTACTTTGGGCCAGGCCAAGGCCTGTGCCAGGCACTTTCCAGTCATTAACACTCTTAGGGGTATGTAGTGGTGCCTGACTGACAGCCATTACCTGTCAGGTCATGCTTGTGGCCCCCAGGGGCTTTGCCGCCTCCTACGGAGCTTGTGGGGCAGTAATGTTGGGTGATATCCTGGGATTTCTGTGTTTGGGGACTTGTGTGAATTAAAAAGGGCTTCCACATGCTCTGTACTCTGGACTTTGGAATTGTGCATTTCAGGAAAGAGTACAGTTTTGCAGTGATACAAACCTGGATTTCAACCCCAGTTCTGCCACTTATTAGCCCCGTGCCCTTGCAGAGCTAAAGCTGCCCCACCTGAAATTGGGTAAAACAGTCCTGACCCCAGCAAACTGTTGTATGATTAGGTGAGCTAATCGATGTGCAAGCATTGGACTTGGGTTACAGTAAATAGTCCAGGTACTGGTATTCTTTTCATCCAGCCCCTCCTTCCTCCCGTCAGAAAACAGTTCTTGAGTCTCCACTATATATGTCAGGCATGAGCCTGGTGCTATGGACTCACTAGTGAGCAGGGCAGGCCCTCCCTCCCCTCAGGGAGCCCACAGCCCTCAGCTCCAAACTCAGTTCTTTCTGCAAAGGCTAAATCCACGGAAATGTGGGGGCCTGTGCTCTTTTCCTTTACGTTTCCTTTTCAGTACCATGCATTTTAGTCTCGACCTGGCTGGGGCACCCTGCCAAGGCTTATGGCCTCTCTTCCCAGCCCTGCCTTCTACCTGCCCCAGGAGGCTCCTGGAGTACACGCTGTCTGACATGCCCTCACTTTTGCTAGGCTGATCCCTCCCCAGGGCGGCCCTTCCCTTCCAGCTCTGCATGGGCTCGCCAGGTTCCCAGCTTGGCCCATAGGCCACCGCCTCGCCGAGTCCCCCACAGCCTTCACCTTGCTCCTCACCCAAGTTAGAACTCATCCCTCTTTCCGTCCTCCCTCACATCACTCTTCGCCACCTGAGTAATTTAGCTTTGGGTGGCGTCTGCCTGACCTGAGTCCAAGTTCTCGGAGGGCCCGATCCAGCCTCAGCTGTCCCCGGATCCCACGGCATCTGGCACATCTTCTGTGTGCCCTGAGCAAACATGTGCCACGTGGGGGAATGCATGGTGGCCCTCGACGTACAGGAATGTTGTTAGTTGTAGAGAGCACCATCTGCTGAGTCTTCCCCCTCTGATGTTTACTTGAGAAGACCTGTGGGTTTCACTGGGATTCAATGTCAAGTCTGTTTTCCTCTTTCTTCTCCTGGTTTCCATCTAAACTTGCACTGTCCCTGCTAGGGGCTTTCCTGTTGCTTTGCTCAGTGGTCTACTTTTTCCCATCACCCCATGTTTTGAGGCATTTCAGGGTGAATGAGAGAAATTCCACATAGCCATGAGGCCCTCAAATAAGACATAGGACATTCCTGCCCTGATTTCTCCTGAACTGGAAGAAATACTCAGCTGTCCTCTGGAAACACACACAGAAAACATCTTGAATAGAAATGAATGAGGCAATTAGGATGGAAAGATATTTGATCCACGGGGAGTTATTTATTTATTTATTTACTTGACCACCTCTTAGAGCATTTGTTTTCTCTCTTTAATGAAAACCTCTCAGAGGAGGCCCCACTATGGGAGGCAGCCAAGATCTGCCTCATTAAAATGACAGCAGGGCTCAGAGCTGGGCAGTGTACCCAGAGGACCTGTTTGCTACCACAGTGTGAAGGAATCCAGGCCATGGGTTTTTAATTTGGCCTCTGCACTGTCCAGCAATGGGAGGCACAAGGAGAACCTTCCCCTGTAGTCGGCGCAGTCTCGGGGGCCAGGGCTGTCATCGATAGCCCCCAAGAAGGAGTTGTTTAAAATATTCAGCTACATATAAACAGTACCTGTGTACATCGCCATCTGTGCCAGCCCCAGGTAAGCTGGTTTAGCAGCTAAGAATGAGAACCTGCTATGGGCTTGCATGGTCTGGGTGTGATTCCACCTCTAGAGCTTCTGGCTGTGCGAGTTACATAACTTCCCCAGGCTGTAAAGTGATGATAGCGTTACTACTTACTTTGGAGGTCTGCGAGTCAGGGTCCCAGCAGGAAACAACATATCCAGATTAGGTCATTTGTGCAAAGATTAATCAAAGAGGTCTTCACAAAGGTGTGGCTCCTTAGGAGGCAGCGTGGTATTGGGGGATAGGGATGGTGAAGTCCCGTTACCTTGTCTAGAACCACGTGGGAGTGGGCAGGAGGTGGCACACGGAGCCTGGACACCGAGAGGCAGTGTGGAGAGGCCTGCCGGGAGCCCTGGGACCTGTGGGTGAGTGTGGCAGACAGTGCAGGCAGCACACCTCTGCTCCCCCGTCCTCTCCCCCTCCCACCAGCCCTCTGCCGATGCTCCCACTGGCTGCACCTGACGAGGCCCGAAGGTACGGTCCACACAGGTCAGCCTCCTGAGTGCAGAGACGGGCAGGGAGTGGATCGGAGGGGCAGTGAAGATACCCAACACTGAAGGGTTTCTCGGGTGAAATGAGACAGTCTCTGGAAGGTGCTGGACAGTGACTGACACAGAGTCAGGCATTCAGCACGCAATGGCTGCTCATCACCACGTTGTTATCATCACTGTCCTCCTTGTTACCATCACTATAATTGTTGCCATTATCAGTACTGAAGTGCTCTCCATCCCCTGCTGCCCCCCAGCTCTGGCTGTCCCACACACCCATGAGGGCTGCGTCCCTTGGCCTCCAGCTTCCCCAGGGAAATTCTCTTTGAGCAGGTGCAGAATGCTTTGAAGATCCAGCCAGATAAGATATGGGGTGAAGCTAAACCGCTCCTGTAGGCATCCAGTGTCACATGTTTCCTCTTCCCACAGGGAGCCCTCACTCCTGGGTCCTGGACCTCTGAGGAGACCCCTGTGCCAAGTGCTACAGTGCCGTGAGGACCCATCTCTGAAATGAAAGCCATGCCTTGGAACTGGACTTGTCTGCTCTCCCATCTCCTGATGGTAGGGATGGGCTCCTCCACTCTGCTCCCCCGACAACCACCCCCGCTGTCCCAGAAGCGGTCTTTTGTCACATTCCGCGGAGAGCCTGCCGAGGGCTTCAACCACCTGGTGGTGGACGAAAGGACCGGGCACATTTACCTGGGGGCTGTCAACCGGATCTATAAGCTCTCCAGTGACCTGAAGGTCTTGGTGACCCACCAGACGGGGCCAGACGAGGACAACCCCAAGTGTTACCCGCCCCGCATCGTCCAGACCTGCAACGAGCCCCTGACCACCACCAACAATGTCAACAAGATGCTCCTGATCGACTATAAGGAGAACAGGTTGATTGCCTGTGGGAGCCTCTATCAGGGCATCTGCAAGCTCCTGCGGCTGGAGGACCTCTTCAAGCTCGGGGAACCTTTTCACAAGAAGGAGCACTACCTGTCGGGAGTCAACGAGAGTGGCTCGGTCTTTGGAGTGATCGTCTCCTACAGCAACCTGGACGACAAGCTCTTCATTGCCACGGCCGTGGACGGGAAGCCGGAGTATTTCCCTACCATCTCGAGCCGGAAGCTGACTAAGAACTCAGAGGCAGATGGCATGTTCGCTTATGTCTTCCATGATGAGTTTGTGGCCTCAATGATTAAGATCCCTTCAGACACCTTCACTGTCATCCCTGACTTTGACATCTACTACGTCTATGGCTTCAGCAGTGGCAACTTTGTCTACTTTTTGACCCTCCAGCCTGAGATGGTGTCACCCCCAGGCTCCACCACAAAGGAACAGGTTTATACATCTAAGCTCGTGAGGCTTTGCAAGGAGGACACCGCCTTCAACTCCTATGTGGAGGTGCCCATTGGCTGTGAGCACAGTGGGGTGGAGTACCGCTTGCTGCAGGCTGCCTACCTGTCCAAGGCTGGGGCCGTGCTTGCCCGGACCCTCGGAGTACGTCCTGAGGATGACCTCCTCTTCACCATCTTCTCCAAGGGCCAGAAGCGGAAAATGAAATCCCTGGATGAGTCGGCCCTGTGTATCTTTATCTTGAAACAGATCAATGACCGCATTAAGGAGCGTCTGCAGTCCTGCTACCGGGGCGAGGGCACGCTGGACCTGGCCTGGCTCAAGGTGAAGGACATTCCCTGCAGCAGTGCGGTGAGTCGGGGAGGGCCTCTGGGCATGGTGTGGAGGGAGGACCCCAGCCTGCGGCCTCTGTGGGGTGTGAATCACCTGTCCCATTTTGCAGATGGGACAAGGATATCTGATTTCACTGGACTCAGGTCATCACCAGCAGAGCATGCTGTGACTATGACACTGGGCCTGTAAGAGTCAGAGCTGGAGCCAACAGACAGATTTCCTATCAGGGCACTTTTCTCTGTTCCATATTGGCTCACTGGTTACAGGAGGGAGTGCTAGGAATGGGCGGGAATTGGGGTGGGTAGGTTGCCACATGCACCGGGCATTGCTGAGGGCGAGATCATCACATACTGCATCCCGCTTCTTCCCCACAAGGCCTGGGAATCACTCCTGGCCGCTGTCGATAAAACTAATTAGGGGAGTGAAGGGGCCTTAGAGTAGAACCATTTCTGGGCTAATGGAGCCAATCATTCCACATTTGGGATAGATCTAGAACTTCGGGAGAGTTATGTTTTTTAGCCCCTTGTGTATCTTTAGGAAATGGCAAAATGAGGGCAGAAGAAGTAGGGTGAGAGTCCAGGGCACATAGAAGGGCAGGCAGAGCTTGCTCAGGGGCGTGTATTTGTTAGGCGTCTTCTGTGTGCACGGCAAAGCCACCTCCCGGTCGAGCAGCAGCCAGGAAACAGCACTGGGTGACAGGGACCCTGAAGGAGGCCAGAGGGAGGGAGAGCGCAGGGTCGGTTAGGAGGCCCTGCAGGGACCAGTGGAGCCTGAGGGACATACCGGACCTCAGCTGCTGCCCTGCCGGGTGACCTCAAGGGCAACAGGTGGCACGGCCTCCTGCCTTTCCAGCCTGACTCACGTGTGACCCCACAGGAAGAGCATCTGCTTTCCTGTGACTTGACTTCAGTTTCTTTTTTAAATGGTCCAGTTTTTTTTTTTCTCCCAATTATTCTTCAAGTGAGTTGGAGGGCTTAGCTGTTCACATCTTCTATGTCCTGGATCACTCTCCTTTCCTCCTTTTCTTTTTAATTGTCCATTAAAGGAATTATGAACCTAGTTTGAGAAAAAGCTATCCTGTAATCTTAATGTAGAGAGGAGAAAAGAAAATTCACACACCAGGTAGAAGAATGCATTGGCACAGATGTGATTCCTGACCCCTCATCTTTGATTGACTTACAAGGTGTTAGTTTCCCTTCGTGAAGTAGCGCTACTTGCCAAGCAGATCTCAGTGGGCACTGCAACCCACCCCACCCAGCATGTGGCCGGGGAATGTCCCCTAGAGAGCCTCTGGTCTAGACCTTCACTCTGAGGCCCAGCAAGGTGAGTGGATCGCCCAAGGTCACATATCTTGTGAATGAATGGCAGAGATTGCACTTGAGAACCCTCCTCACCTTCATCGCCACATTTGCACACCCCCCCCCACAAACCCCTGTGTACATGTATGCAATGATACCCTCACAAGCATGCACATGGGCATCCTATGTCAGAAAATGGTAAGTTTATGCTGTACACTTGCTAAACAACTGGGTCTTTTGAGATCAGAGTGGTAGCTGTTTTTTTTTTTTTTGGTGGACACTCCTTTGTAGAAAACTTGATCCAACCCTGTCTTTTTGGGCAATGCTGTTGGGAGTAAAATCAGCTGCCGAGATCAGCCTGGCTGCCCGTGGGCAGGCGTTTGTCCCACCCTTGCTCCCTGCCATGATACAAAGAGCAAAGTTCATCAAGGACGGCTGCAGAGCGGCAGGTCCCCACACTGCGTGGTGGCCTTGGAGAGAACAGAGGGCAAACAGCTTTGGAAGACAGGCTGATGCCAGGATGGGGAGGAATGGAGCCAGATAACAAGCATTTGATTTTTTTTTTTTTGGTTTTAATTAGCTCTTTCAAGTTAGAGACAAGTTCAGGACTGAGAGCAGAAAGGAAGAGGCCAGAAACTCTGCACAGGGCCGGGGATGTCTCCCCAGCTGGTCTGAAAGGCCACATCAGCTTTTAATGCACCGTGTCAGTTTCCTTTGATTCGGCTGGTACTCCAGTTACTTTGCTCTGGTGCTTGGCTGCAGTTCATTTGGCCTTGGTGGAGACCACACGTGTCACTGTCACCAGCCAGGCCACGCACCTGAATATCCCCGCTGAGGAGACTTTGTGGGCACGCTGTCTGCAAATCCAGCTTTTCCTCCATCCATTCACATAGCTGTTGGGTTCCTTTCCTTTTTCCCTTCCTGCCTTGAGTCAGGGATGGACAACATGAACTCCAGCATTTTCTTTTGCCTCTGGGTCCGAGATTGTCTTGAGACCTATAAAGTGGAACTAAATCTCAGGTGGCCTCTGTCCCATGGCATTCTGGCTGTAGGAAAATGGAGGAGGGAAGTGTAAGGCCAAGGTGACTGACTTTTAGGACTTGTGTTTTGTAGGGTAAGGGTTTCCTGTGGGTTTTATCATAGTTACAACTCCAAGAACTTAGAAAGGGGGTATGATTAGTGGTTCGTCTATCAAATTGAGATACAGCTGACATACACCTTTGTATTAGTTTCAGGTGTTTAACAATGATTTGATACTTATATATATTGTGAAATGAGCACCGCCATAAGTCTAGGTAACCACTTATAGCTAACAGGTTTTTTCTTGTGATGCGAACTTTTAAGACCTACTCTTACAGCAACTTCCAAAATACAACAGAGTAGATTATCTGTAGCCACCGTGCTGCGCATTACATCCTCAGAACTTACTTATTTTATAACTGGAGGTTTGTACCTTTCACCCAGTGACTCATTTTTATTATCATTAAGCTAGAATGCTTGTCCTGTGGTACTCTTCAGGCTTTTCTCCATTTCTTGGGCTCACACTCCTTCCCTGAACTCATGCCTCCAGAGCTCAGAGCTGGGAGCAGTATAAGCCCTGGGCCCCTGGCCCCGTCCCCGGGTCTCAGCAGCCCCTTCGGCTGTGTCCAGGGAAGGCAGGTGGGTTGGGAAGAGAACACCTGTGTGCCCTCGGCCTGCCATGCCTCGGGGTATCCAGGGAGCCACGTGGTGGGCCGCAGTCTGGTGACCCCGCAGAGAGAGCAGCGCTGGACCGTGGGGCTGGAATCTCAGACTGCGGGCCCCCAGGGAGCTCCTTGTTGTTTATATTCCAGGTGAGTCAGGGAGGCTGGCCAAGCCCACATCAGAGGTAGGTGCTGGCCAGCCAGGAGTGAGTGGCCTCCTCATGGGAATGTGTCACTGCAGATGTAAATGCGTGTCACAAACACAAATCCCTGAGTGGGTGTTGGGTGCAGAGGCTGGAGAAGCAGCCTGGGTGTTTTCCGGTGCTTGTGGGGCACGGAAGCCGCTTCTACCTTTGCCTTCTGGGCCATTCTTTTCCTGTGTTTTACCCCAGCCTGAATGGAAGGTGTTATCTAAGAACAAATGGGCTAGCATCTGAAAATTGCTCTAAGGACCTGATGGGCATGGGCAGAAGGAGGGTCCTAGAGGGATCAGCTAGGGGTCCCAGTTTGTCTTGAGATTCAGGGAACTGAAGACCAATCTGAGGCCCTTTGCCGATGAACATCTAGGCGTTTGATGATAATGATTTAATTTCTGTTTCTGCTGCTCAGCAGTGAGATGGTCTCTTCTTTGGTCCCTTGAAGGCTGCCATCCAGGCTTCTGAAACCTCTGTCTGCAGAGCATATGACAATTGGATGAGGAACTTGGCTTGTGTCGTGTGCTATGGCCCTGGGCAGGCCAGGGTGACAGCTCCCAGAACTTTGCTTGCTGGGAGCCGTGATGCTCCCTACCTGGGCTGGGTCATCCAGGCTGGAGAGCATGCTGCTGTGAGTCAAGTCTCTTGTATTTCACATGCACCAAGCGGCCTGGCATCCCAGTGTCCCCCAGGCATGTCTGTCTATACCTCCTCAACCTTCCTCAGCCTTCTGGGAACACAAGCCCTTCTGCTTCTGGATGAATGGATGAAACATTTATTAGGCCCTTGGCAATATATTCACACCCGGTGGATGCCCGGGAATCATAGGATGACATCAGTCTTCAGGAACCCATGAGTCCAGGACAGAGATGCACTCAAGCAGGTCATGACGGCCTGTGTGATGGGAACAGTGGCCAGGCCATAGGAGGGATGGTCACTCACACTACTTAAACGTTCCCTGAGTTTGGAACCAATTGCAAGGTGGGCTTAGGAGTCAGGCAGTATCAGCTTAGTGCTGGGGAGGGTAGATGGGGTAGAGATCAGCTTCTGCATTTTCCCCTCAAGACTTGAGCTTAGAGTGACCTTCCAATTGAAAGTGTAGGTCCTCGGGGCAGAAGCTGCTATCCAGAATCACTGCCTCTCCCTGGTCAAGTCCCAGTGGTGGGAGCCAGGGCCGTGGGTTCCAAGCACTGGATGATCTATTGCTGGGGTTCATATTATTCCAGTCAGTTTACAAAGGGGACTGCTACCTCCTTCTCTTTTCTCAACAGTATTGTGGAATAATAGAAAAGGCAGGCATCCTCTCCAGTTGAGGAAATGGAGGAACAGAAAAGTCAAGTACAGTACTTCGCCCAAGGTCATGTAATTGGTGGCCCGGAACTTACCAAGCACCCTAATTTTCAGCCTGGAGCTTTCCTGCTGGTGTTTCTCGGAGGTGTACAGTGGCACCTGGGCGGAACAGTTCACGGTGCAGGGACTGTCTGGGCATGCAGGGCATTTACAGTCCGGGGCCGTACAGCACAAGTGCCCATGGGATGCCCCAATCACTGCAAGAGCTAGAAACGCCTCTCCTTCCCAGAAGCCCCTGGTTGAGAACCATGGCCAGAGCGGCCATCGGTCTGACTTGGCAGCTTACCCGCCAGCCCTTCCCAGTCCCACAGGTTCACAGAGTCACAAGGGACTGAGCTTTTTACTTTCAACCCCAAACTTCCCCTTGTGTTGGATGGGGAGGAGGGGAGAAGGAGAACCCCACTTGTGTGTGCTGTCACTTTGATTGATAGCCATGGGCTTCCCAGGCCCGGCAGCCCCGGGAGGAGACAGGGTCAGCGCCTGGATCAGACTGGCCTCCCATCCCAGACCTGGATGAACTCAGGTTCGTCTGGCGCCTGGGATCCTGAAACTCCATGAGAGAGAGCATCCGGAATGTTCAGGCAGCCCTCCCAGGCTCCAGGAGCCATGTCTGCCCGTCTGCTGCGCTGTTTGCTTTTCCCTGTAGCAGGAAGTGCAGTGCGGCGCTGACGGGATGGGGGGCATCCTGTTGTTTATGGTGCCGGGCAAGGTTTTCTCTTTCTGCTCAGCCACAGTCCTCTCAGATCAGGAGCCCCTCATCACACCTGCCCCATCCCTCCTCCCTCAACTCACTACATTACCCCCTACACACACACACACACACACACACACACACACACACAACACAACACACCCCATGGCCCACTGAACATGCTCACCACATACCACATCAACCATCTCACATTGGCCCAAACACTCACCCACTGAGCCCGCTGAGCCTGCACTCTGGAATTCTGGTTCAGCCTTTGGGGGCTACCATGTCACAACCACAATCTTTATAGAATCGAGTCTTCCCCCTCTCCTCTTGAGATGGCTTCTGTTCAGGTAACCAGGTGAAAAGCCACCACCTCCCTCTCTTTGGCCCCTTTTGGTTTACAATGAAAGTTGCATCTCAGCTAAGTACGGTTTGCAGTGCAGGATGGTGGCTGAGCCCCGGGTGGCCTGCTGGGCATGGTGAGAGGAAGGAGCTTGAGGTTGGCCTCCTAAGCTGGATGTGTCTTTCCAGAATGCCACCCTGGAGCCCATCGGGTCAGCCAGGAATCACAGATGTGGAATTTTAACATGGCTGCAAATGACCTCAGTACTGGGTTTCTGGAGTGGTTGGTTGGGATGTGGGGCCATGCAGTGCCAGGCCTTATGCCAAGACATCTCTTCATGAACCAGCAGAGAGCGTGCACACCTGTAAGCACCCTACATGTGCATGCGTGTTCCCTCAGTACCAGAGGTCTTACTCGCCTTCTCATGTGGCCTGTTTCCCCTTGTTTCTGTTTATCTGTTGTTCTCTCTGCTGTGTTTCACCATCTCACTTAAACTCACACTCTGTGCACCATCATCTCCTCGGTGTCCTCTGTCTCCCCCTTTCTTGATCTATTCCCACTCACACCCACATGCTACACGAAGCAGCTACTACAGCGAGAGTTCTCACATGCACATGCACACACCTGGCCCAGACAGTGTGCAATAGCCCAGGCAAATTGGCTGCTGAGTCTCTCATTCACTCAGCACACAGACCAGCCAGCTTAACAGTCCAGGTCTGCGTGTCGGGGCCTCCCCTTCAGTTCCTGTCATCCTCACAGGGTGGCGTCTTGGCCAGAATACTGGCCTGAGAGTTTTGACCTTTGGATCTCAGCCATTTCCAGCTCAGGATCTGATGCTGAGCCTGTGAGCAATTGTCCTTTCTCTTTGAATTCTACATTTCATCTTCGAGAAGGAAGTGATAAAAGAATATCCCTATAGTAAAGTGTATTGAAACTAAGAAATACATAGACATTAATAAATAATGATAGACACCAAGGACCTTGTATTTGTAAGGCACTCATACGTCTTCATAGCACCACCCCGTGTGTTCTCCTTCAGTTATAATAACCACTGGATGGGACAGAAAGGGACTTGATAATGATTTCATACTTATTTTTCTCTTCACCAGTACCTGATTTTGAGAGATTTGGGCTGTGCCTAACTCAGATGTTATGTTCAATACCCCAAGCCTGGAATGTGCCCTGTTTGCCCTCTTTCCACTGGCACTTGTTACAAATGCTAAATTAAGGCATTTGAAGGAGAGGCTATATGTCGAGCTAGCCCCTCCCTGCTGTTACCTTCAGGTGCCCCTTAGTTTTTGCAAGGCAGAAGGGAACGACTACACATCGGCCCATGGCACTTGCTTCTTTTCATTAACGAAGTTAGTGGCGAGACGAAAACAGGACAACTGAGAGAGTTCTCCATGCGGCCTCTCAATTCACATTTTTTTCCTGGTGGATTAGGCCCCACATGCTGTCCACATACATGACATGGGATCAGCAGGAGAGAAGAAAGCCCACATCTTTCCTCCGTCTCGGTGTCATTATTGCATCTCTGTCAGGGTTCCAAAATATAATGGGATTTGTTTGGCTGATTTATCCTGCATGCAGGCAACATTATCCAGACTCTCACGCAGGCCTGAGGAGCGAGAGGGGAAGATGTGCGGCAACGAGAGTGGGGCTAATAAAATTTATTCGCACTAACAAGGGAACGACCGACCCCATAATTCAGCCTGGCGAGTGGGGCCTCTGCTTCCCAGCGCCTGCCAGAAAACACACAAACTTAATCACTGTGGCATGCCCCCTCCCGTCACAGTTGTGGTGGCAGCTGAGGCTGTCTGCAGCAGACAGGGAGGGGAGCAGGAATGTGGGGTTGATGGGCCGTGTGGGATTTCTTGGCCCTTGAGGTACCCATAAGGGGACCTGTGAAGCTAAGGTAGGAAAGGAAAGGGCCAGCACCCATATGGGTTTTGCTTGGTACCATTCCCAGCACCAAGAAGCCTTGCCTGGTGTTTCCCTTGGGTTCAGCTTTGGCTTCTGGGCTAACCACAGCATGGTGGCCATCTGCACAACTGGGCCAATAGAGTTTGGGTCCTGATCTCTTGTTCAGCTAACCCACAGCTGTGGTCATGGTGTCATGGCCCTCTCTGCTCCTCAGAAGGAGGAATCCAGGGCTTTCAGCAGTCGAACTAATGAGGAGAAGGTCATGGGTTCAACTCCCAGGCTCCTGAGTTGAAGCTGCTCTTTGCCCGCTACGCTCAGCACCTTCTAGGAGGTGTGCTTTGCTATGGCTTGCTGTTAGTTACAGCCGGGCCTGCAGAGGGCATGCCTGGTTTAATGCCCCTCTCCTACGAAAACAACTTGCAGTAGGGGCGTTAGTTTCCTATTTAGAAGGATAGCTTGTTATAAAGAGTGAGAGACCTCTTCCGTATCTGGTGAGATTAGACCACAGATAGTCTCAAAACACATGGAAGTATCAAAATGAGTATACAAATAAGCAGATCACTTCCATTGGTCCATAGGTAGTTAAGAGCATTAATTCAATGGATGTTTGCATCAGAAGCCACACACCCACTGAAGCACACACACAGAGCTCCTAAAACACGGTGCCCACCTTTTTAAGATGCTTAGAGACAGGGCGCCTGACTCTTAGGAACCTTGGAGCAATTTGTTGGCTTGTTTTTCCAGCCCTGAGACACTTTTCATGAAACCCCTTCAATGATGTGTTTGTCTAACTAGGTTATTGTGGCTGTGGTTTGCTGGCTTCCCCTCTCTTTTTCCATACACATTCATTTCCCGTACAATCTCACTGAAAAAGATACAATACAGAATCATTCTAGATAATGCATTAGTAATGAAGTGGAGGAGGAGGCCTGATTCCCACATGCAAATGCCTTTTCCGATGTTTGTGCTCACAACCAAGGTGTGAGGGCCAAGCTTCACCTGCTGGAGGATTTCCCTGCCTCTCAAGAGAGGTTAGTGCATAGGGCCAGTGTGGGCCACCAGCAGACTCTTGGGGAAGGGTTAGGACTCATCAAAGAGAAAGGGCATTTTATGCAGAAGAGCAAAGTAACTGGATGGCTGTATAGTAGTTTTCTGGATTTCTTTCTTTTTGCAGAAATAAGCACTCAAGCACATGGCAGGCTTTCTGATGAGAGTACACCTAAGCCTGCCAGACGCTCCCCAAGACGTTGCCGCCTCCCTGAAGATTCTCTGCTTACCTCCTGCCCTGAGGCGGGAGGGTACAGAGTCATCTCAAGGGGGAGATGCATGGCGGGCAGCAGCCCCAGTACATTTGTCAGCACTGTAGGGCGAGTGGTCATATTTGAGATATGGCCCCCGATAAATGGGTGATCATTATCTTGCAGTGCTGCAGAGCTTTACAACCGGAGTCTGTATTTAGACATGAACTATTATGGCTTATCTGATCAATATCTCCCTTTAAAAAGTAATCCCACCTGCATAATTCACTGATTCCCCATTTCCAGCAGAGGTCTGCCATGGTCAGCGTGCTGAGTGTGTGTGTGTGTGTGTGTGTAGTGTGTGAAGTGTAATTAATTAATGGGAAGAAATTTAGGATTGCTTCACATGAAGAATCTAAAGATCTTTTCCACATCGACAGGCACCTCATGGGCCTCCCTCCTCTGTATCTCATAACTTGTATTGCTTTTCAAAACTTTAGCTCTCCCTTTGCTTTGGGACAGATAAGCCCAGGAGAGGAGGAAGCCCTGTTCTGATGACTCCCAGGGCATCCTTGGGAGGAGTTAGTGGCTTCCAGAGATCCTGGAAGGGCAGAGCACTTACCCTGGATGGCAGGAGAAGCGACAGCATGGGCTATTCTCTGAGCAGTTTCTGATCCTTAGAATAAGTTCCCCTGATCCTGAAAGAGATTCCCTTGGGGCCACTTTATAGCAACTCAGGAGGAAGCCTCTATGTAAAATCAGTATTTCTCTCTGTACTGGGAATTTTGGATGCTGACACCTATTTTCCCTTCCATGCAATAGGTCACCAGGTAGGTCATTTCACTCTCTAGGCCTCAATTACCTCTTCTGTAAAATGGGGCTGTTGGATCCGAAGATGTTGTGTTACTGTCCTTCTCTGAAATAGCACAACATGTAAGAGGGGGCTGTGTGCTGCACTGGATGAAGCATGCAGAGCTGAGCCCAGACATGGCCTCTCCTGCGGAGCCCTGCTGTTTCCCCTGGCACTTGGTGGTAAGACCCTCCATTCCCCCAGCACTGGGCACCAGACTGAAGCAGGACACACATGGCCTTGTGTGGTCATGGCCCAGGTCTGTCTCCCCGACCAGGAAAAGGGTGGAAACAGATGAGACGTTTTCTTCTTTATATTGTTGGGTCCCCACCTCGTGCTTTGTGTTTAGTAGGTCCCTCCTGGACATTTTTAAGCATATTAATAAGTGAGGAACACTGCATAGTGTTGCCTTCATTTAGTGCCTCGGTTTCCCCTAATGGAAATGGGAGTTCCAATAGCCTAAGAGACCAAAAGATTTGATGGAAAAGGGTCAACTAAAGGCCCCATCGTCGGTGAGCTTGGGCCAATCTCTGATGCTGTCTTCCCCAGTGATAATTGCCTGGTCCCCCAGCTTTGGGGGTGAGTGTGGGGTGCTTAGGACTCCTCTGCATGGGGCTGGATGCTACTTTTACATTCAGAAAGGGTAGGCAAGCTGGTTTGCTTCTGGATGGAAGGATTCCTCTCTTTGCTGGACCAGGAGATGCCCACAGAGCCGTGGGAGGACCAGGTCTGACTTATTTCTCATTGTGGGTTCAGAGCCGGCTGCTGCCGATGCAGAACAGGAGGCTGCTCGTCCCTGGTTGGAGGAGGCACCTGCCTCCACACATCCCTGCTGGCTTATCTGCCTGGCCTCTTTTGGATCAATTTGGGATATTTGTAAACAGTGGATGTCTGGGGTAAGAGGGATAGCCTGTGGCTATGGAAGTAAGTGTATCCCAGGGCTGAGCTAATTGGCCCACAGGGGGCTGGACCTGGTGACCTTTACCTCATTAGCACTGTGTTTGGACCACTGAGCTCTGGCCTAGTTTCAACCTCCCCATAATAAGGAGTCAATGTGGGGTTTCTGCAAAGGTGGGGCAAATGACAGTAGGGCTAGAACCGCTCCACTTGGCAGGGGAGGTGCCATGAGGGACCAGGCTGAGGGTGCTGCTAGTGGGGTGAGGGGTGATTGGGGATCACCCACACCGCCTCACCACCGAGGCTTTCATGATGGATTGGTACAGGTGTCAGCATGATGGTGGTTCCTCGAGCGTGTCACCAGGGCATGGAGCTTCGGGGCAACACCAAAGGTGCCAGAGGAGATGCCCCCAGTCTCCCAGGTCTGCTCTGTTCCCGGCCCTTGGCCTTCCAGAAACTAGCAGATGCTTCTGAGGTCCTCGGATGGCCGCAGCCCTGCCCCAGAGCCTGAGAGACTGCTGGAGGAAGGGCGCTGGCAGCATTTAAAATCCCCTTTCCATGGAGGTGATGGAGCTTTTCAGAGTGCCAGTCTCTCTACAGAGTGGGAGCAATTTCCCTGTAATTGGTAAAGTAACCGTAACTGCTCTGTCATTTGTATGTAGCGACATGTAATTGCACAGTAACCTTTGCGCTGTGCGTGAGGGAAGCGCCGGAAGCTATCAGACTGTAATTCGGAGTGTCAGCTCCAGCTCCCCACACCACCTCCACCCTCTCTGGGAGTCTGCCATGGGCCTCTCTGCACCCAGGTCCTGTGGGTCCTGCTCCATAGTGGCTGTGCTTGTCACAGGCTGCTCTCTCCTGGCATGGTGTATGGCACCCTCAGCACGGAGGGGATGTCCAGGGATCAAGGCCAGTGGTTCCCAAATGCAGTGAACAGCCAAATCACCTGGGAGGGTGTAAGCTGCAGATCCCCAAGTCCCACCCCCATAATGTGATCCAGTGGACCTGGGACGGGACCCAAATATTTGCATTTCTAATGAGAAGTGCTAAATCTTCTGTATCCTAGGCCATTCTTCTGCCTCATTGGACTGATAGATCTTTAGGAAGGGCCACCTTTGCTTTTTCATCTTGATAACATTAGCCCCTTTAATCTTGATAGCACCTCTCTGAAGTAGATACCATGAATTTCTGCAAAGGCGCTGAGACTCACAAACGTTGTCTGAGCTGTCCAAGGATGAGCAACAATAGTAAGAGCTAACCTTCCCACGGCACTTACTAGGTTTCAGACAGCGTTCTACGTGTATTGAATCATTTACTCCTTCCCCCAGCACTAGGAAGTATATACTGTTGTTACTATCCCCATTCTACCAATGATAAACTGAGGCACAGAGAGGTTAAATAACTTGCCCAATGTCACACAGCCTAAAGTGGTGGGACTGGGATTCAAACCTAGGTTTTCTGGCTCTACTTCCACAATGTAAACCACTGTGAAACTCTGGCTTTTGTTAATTCACTCATTTAACACATATTTCTTAACCTACTGTAAATCAGGACCTAACTAAGAGTACAAAGTTGTATAAAACCTGGTCCCATCCTTGAGCTCAGGGTCCCTGGAATCCAGTCTTCATTTATAAGCCATGCATTTCCCAAGGAAATTTGTGGAAAGCAGATTTGGTATCTTTCTGATCAGGGCAGAAAGGACCCCAGAGCGTATGGTCCTGTGTAAGGTTTCAAGGTCTGTTCACAGGGTTTTCCAAATAGACAGCACACATACTTCCAACCAGCAGACCCTTACTTCTTTCCTTTGTAAGAATGAAATTACTCCCTAATAAATAAGCCTGATAAAGTGGCTGTGACTCATTCGTGGATATCTGTGGAAAGGCAGGAGAGGTGTGGCTGGCCTCCTGCTTACAGCAGAGTCCAGTCCGTTCCGGGCTCCTCTGGCTGCCCCTCTAATCTTGCTGTTAATGGGGCCCAGGAGAGGGCTCCACCAGGGCCAGAGCAGACACTCTCCTCCCCAATTGCCCAGGGTAGTCAGGGAGCCCTCACCTGCCGAAGGCTTTCACCAATTAGCCTCCCCAGACAGGCCCACACGGCCCTGGCATCTGTTCCCTGCATCTCAGCCTCCCTGGGTCTGCGGGCCCTGGGGGTCCGTCCCTCCTCCACCCCCGGTGCTATGACTGCCCTGTGTCTGCATCTCAGAGCAAGTGGGTGGCTTGTTTAGAGAGCCATGGTCTGGTCAGGATGCATGTGAAGGCTGCTTCCTGCAGCCAGCCCGTCCCTGTTCTGGCAGGATTGTTCAGGCCATAAAAAAAGAATTAACATAAAATACCACCTTACTGGATGAAGTGCTTTCCAGCTGACCTGGTGCCTTCACACCTGCTGCCTCGCCCAGTCCTCCTGATGGGCCTGTCTTGTTACTTTACAGTCAAGGAACGTGTGAGGCTCAGAGAACAGGAGGAGCCTGTGTCAAATCGTACAGTTGGGAAGCAGCTGAGCTGCCACGTGAACCTGAGTTCTGTGTTTTTCTGCTACTTCAAGGTTAAAAATCCCTCCCCCATTGCCCAGCTTTGGGCCACAGCTGGGGGCCCTCAGCATCCGTGCAGACTGGGCTGCACCTGGTCAAAGGCCTGGACACACACCTTCATCACCTGGGGCCCATTCAGAGGACACTACCAAGGCACGGGCGAGCCTAGGGAGACAGCGTCGTTGTCTAAGGATCCCAGCACCACAGTAGGAGCCCCAGTGCAGCCTCTGCCTCATTGAGTCTGAGGACACCACAAGGTAGGCAGTGTGGGGGGTGACCGTCAGTACAGGTAGGAGACTGACCCCTGCCTCCTGACGGGACCTCACAGGGAGCTGTCATAGGCTGCAGACGGCAGAGCCTTGACTGCCGGGCTGAGCTGTCCTCACTTCCTTCCGATGACAGCATCTACTTGGAAATTAAGTCACAGCGGGCAAGGTACTGCTAATGGCAGAGGTCCCTGCAACACAGTTGAGGGCTCAGAAAATTGGGGATGAGGACCCCTTATGAACAAGAAGGCAGGACCATGCAAGGCCATGAGGGGTTCCAGCATGCCCTAGGCTGCCCTTGGAATGCCTGGGAGGGCACTGTGGCGATGTCCAGCGGGAAGAAAACAACGTCTTCCCTTTATCTGCATTTTTCCTTCCTTGTTTCTTTTCCATCCCTTTCACCCTCCACCACATGTCTCCTCCCCCATTTCCTCATTTTAGGAAAGACCATAAAGATCAGATGAGACCTTTCAAGTTCCCTCCCAACTTTGACTCCTATGGTCGTTTTTTGGTGGGGAGGAGGTAGATGCTGTGTTTGGTACAACAGCCCAGACTACACAAGAGAGCATGGAGCAGACATCTGCTCGGCACATGGCGTGCCTAGGCCTGCCCGTGCTCTGCGCCTTCCTGCCTGGCCTCCCCCCACCATGATAACCAGGAGCAGAGAGGTTTTCGATGCTCAGCCCATTGTCTTCCCTGAGAATGAGCAGTGCCTGCCCCCAACCCACTTGTGAGAGGAGCTGAGGGGCTCCCTCAGTCCCTGGAGAGCTCAGAGTCAGCCACTTACAGCTCTGCTGGCATGAGCTTGTCTGCTGGTTCTCCAGACGCCTTTTCTTTTGACTGGATTGGAGCCTTTAAAGAAGTGACACCTTGTATTTTATTTCACTCTTTTCTCTGAGAAGTCCAAAGACATTTACAGGCCTGAGCTCTATAGGCTTTATGGAAGCCCATCAAAAAGCAGGGGTTGTTTCCTTCATCTTTATGGAGTGAAAAATAAAAGCACAGGAAGCTGGAATAACTCTTGTAAGGCCGCACAGTTCTTCTGAGAAAGGGGGAAATCCGGTGCAGGTTCCTAGAGCCTCGGAGAGGTCTGTGCCAAACCAGATGGGGGGTGGGGGGTTTCCTGGGGGCTCCCTATCGGCCATTGTCAAGGTCCTTGCCACTCCCCAGCAGGCCAGAAGCCAGCTGTGAGCCTCTGCATACCTGGGGATCTGGAAGCCTGGAATGAAAAAGGGATTTATCCAAAACACTGTTGCGGGAGTGGGCTGAAGGCTTTTCTTGCAGGTTCCCTGACTCCTGAATTTATCCTGGAGTCAGGAGAGTAGTTGTGTCAGTGTGTCCCACAGCATATCCAGGGAATATTCTCTTTAAGGCATGCTAATAGATGTTTCAGCCAAAGATGGTTTAGGGAATAAAACTTCTGGGAAAGGCTGAGAGAATGGCAGGCATATTTCTTCTTAAAAAGACATTTCAGACCTTCCCTGTAACTAATCATTATGAGTCTCTTTCATGGTATTAAAATATACTATGTGTTAGTACATTTCCCTGAATTTTTTTGTCCAAGGAGCCACCTTGGGGTGGGGTGCGGTGCGGATGGGGTTGCCTGGGCATCCTCATGGCCTTGCATGTTGCTGCCTTCTGCTCATAAGGGGTCCCCATCCCTGATTTCCTCGGTCCCAAACTGTGCTGCAGGGACGTCTGCCATGGACAACACTTAGACAAATGCTGGTGTAGGTCTGATAAGGCCAGGACTGTCTGTCTCCACTGTGCTGTAAAAGGAGCAGGGAACCTGACACAGGACATCGTGAGGCACCACTGTGGCTTGTTGAGTTTATTCATGAACCTTCCACTGCTCTCATTCCTCTTTTCTGCGGCCGACTGTCTGTATATGCCTCTGCCATGGTATTGTCACTCATGTATTAATATTTCTAGTTCTCTGTTCTACACTCTTGAGTCCTCATCTGTGTGTCTGTTCAACAGTAAGTGTAGATGTGGCGGCCACATCCCTCTTATTCCTGAACAGAGCCATCGGACCCCCTGTTCCTGGGTGTTGGCCTGTGCTTTCCAGTGTAAAGGTGATGGTGGGCAACCTAGGCTACCGAGATGGAGCCTGACAGGGTAGGAGGAGGGGAGAGAGACCATGGATATGGAGTGAAAATCCAGTGTAAAGGTGATGGTGGGCAACCTAGGCTACCGAGATGGAGCCTGACAGGGTAGGAGGAGGGGAGAGAGACCATGGATATGGAGTGAAAAGAGACTCTAGGGATCTGGTTTTTTTTGCCAGGGTCCTGCAACCTACTTAGATTGACTATTGACAGGTCACCTAGTTTCTCTGGAGCTGAGTGTTTCATGCAAAAAGGGAGGGATTTATATCAGATGAGCCATCTCTAAGGATTCTTCTAGTGCAGGGGTTCCCTGAATCAAGACCTCTGCCAATTGCTCTGATGCTCTCCTCCACTAATTTTTGTTCCTTTTTATTTTCAGCTCTTAACCATTGATGATAACTTCTGTGGCCTGGATATGAACGCCCCACTGGGCGTCTCCGAGATGGTGCGTGGCATTCCTGTCTTCACGGAGGACAGGGACCGCATGACTTCTGTCATCGCCTACGTCTATAAGAACCACTCTCTGGCCTTCGTGGGCACCAAAAGCGGCAAGCTGAAGAAGGTAGGAATGGGCTGCAGTCATTTTGGTTATTGAAAAGCAGTCTGACCCCCTGGGAGGATAGCGTCTTATTTTTTTTTACTACCTTGGGCCTGGTGGGCAAGTGATACAGGTTTGAGCTAAGGAGGTATTTTGCTGTTGAACCATGAACGGCAACCAGTCCCTTCTCTGCCCTCGTATGGAGGGTTGTTGTGGGAACCACACTGCGTAAGTGCGTGATTTATCTCTTCCCTGGGTCTGGTGTGATGGAGTGTTATCGTAGCCTTGTGAGGCCATCCTAAATGGTGTGCTTTGTCCACCTTGGACTTGTGCCTAAGGCAAGAGCTTTTCCAGGCCTGGGCGGTCGAGCAAGGGGGGCACAAGCAAAGGATGCACCTGTATGTCTTGCTTTAGCCCTTCTGCCTGGTGAATCCACCTGGATTCCATTTGGGAAACAGGTGGAGGTGTTGCAGGGCCTGCTTGAATCACCAGTGGGCTAAGAGCCACATCGTGGGACGAGGAAACTGTGGATGCAGTGGGAGCCTAGAGGCTGAGTAAGGGGGAATCAAATGGTGTGGCCTGGAGTGTGAGCACTTTCCTCCTGTGCTCCAGGAGGTTGCTGTCTTTGGGATGCTGGGTGACCTTGGCTCAGCAGCAGTGTTGGGGCCACCCATCCATCCAAGACTATTCTCTCACCCACCTCTGCCCAGGCTTCCCATCTCAGTTGGTTGTCACTGGCTCCATGGGGCGTCCTCCTTTATTAGATGGAAAGCCTTTTTAAGACGGCAGGCAATAGGTCCTATGGTGTTGGCTGATAATTGCCCGTCAGTCTTACCGCAAGGAAATATTGGTGAGTCCATGTGGCACCCCCGCCTGTCTGACTTAGGGTTCTCTTGGAATTCCCTGGGCATTGTGTGATTTGGGCTGGTAACGAATCACTGCCTAATCTGAGACAGCCGTGAGCCCTACTTGTTCTTCCTTGTATTTCTGGGCATTAGCTTGAGATGGTTAAGGGGAAATGTTCTCTGCAGATCTAGAAAACTGTGTCAATTCCCCCATCCTGGCAATCATTTCTTTAAATTGCACGTCTCTGTGGAGTGGGCAGTGGGTCTTGAGAGCATGGAGAATGGGAGGTGGGATGTGTGTGGAGTAGTTTTACGGCTACTGTCTGGAAGAGGAAGTACATGTTGGTGAAACGCCATGACGCTCTGCAAGGCTGACCCAGGCTGCATACCACCACCTGGTGTTGCCCAAAGAGGTGACCGTGCAGATGTGGTGCACAGCCTTGAGTGTCCGATTAACGGGTAATTTAACCATCATCTGTGTATCTTTAAGAATTATATTTTATAGTTCCCTGCCTTTCTGCAAAGAATATATGAAGCACAACTGAACATTTTCTTGCTGCCTTGGCCTTCTTGGGATCATTGCTTATGTATTGAACTGAATTTCATGGCCACCCGGAGAAGGGGCTGTGAGGTGTAGGTGTGCTGGCCTGGCTCAGCTCCCGTGTCTGAATGCTGAAGCCTTCCAGGTCCTGGCTCCAGTGCACACTGTCACTCATCGCTTCCTGTTGCTGTCAGGAATCCTGATCGACTTGGTGCCTCTCTTCCTCCCTGAGTCTGTGGCTTCCAGCTTTTGGTGAGCTGGGAAGTCAGATACCCAAACTTCTGAAATTGTGTCTGATAGACCTCAGCATAAATGGAGGAGGGAAGTGTGCAAGCTTTAGAGCAGGGACCTCGAGGACATTTCCGTTGGTTGCTCAGATGACTTCACTCTCCACCATGATTCAAGAAGTTTGGTTTGCTGGAAAAGTGAGTTCTGAATACCAAAGGCATCCCCATATTCAGTTCCACAGAGTGAAGTGTCCGTTTACGTGCTTTGCCTGGCCCCATGAGTGAATGAGCAATGTTGAGAGTAAATAAGTGAGCAAGGCAACTTTGGGGCATTTTAACTCTTCTCTAGCGAGTCCAATCTCGGTGCAACAGAGAAGGAGCTTACTCCACTGTGCTGAATGGATTCCCACCCATTGAATTTTCCACCAGGTGCCAGCAGACCACTGACTTGTTGGCAAGACCAAGTAGATCCTGTAGGAGGACTGTTTTTGGGAGGTGGAGGTCACTGACAGAGCTGGTTGGAATATGGTGTCCGTGAAATAAACACTGGGAGTTCAGTGGATTCAGAACATACAACTGTTTTCTCTTGGGGGAAAAAAAAGACATGTTTCCTGGTCCTGGCTGCATCGTAAACCCAAAACAGTCAACTTGCAAATGCATGCTGTTGGTGAGAGGGTGGATTGAGGCCAGTAGGCGCTGCTCTCCCTCTCCCGTGGAAGCCTGTCCTCTGGTGGGAGGTCAGAGTGCAGCACATGGCCATGAGTGTGGGCTGAGGACACCACCGGTGTGCCTAGGCAAGCAAAGTGTGCAGAGACAACCCTCATGGGGCAGACTGTGGGTAGAGCCTCGCCTTGAAGTGTCCCCAGAGTCAGCCAGGCCAGCAGTGACAGGCAGCACCTGACCATGAGGCCTGGGGCTTTATTAACCTTGGGCTGGCATTTCTCATCTTATACTTTGGGGGTTTATATAGGAGCAATTCTGTTCCTGGGACATCACAATTGATTTCCAGAGCAGTGGTGGGACTGGTGAAGCAGAAGCATTTGAGAGGTGAGAGCAGAGGGTCATGTGGTGGGGGATGAGCCAGCTGCCCTCCTAGGGAAAGCCAGGCTGTCGGGGCAGCCAAACTTTCTGTTCCACGAGCTCAGAGTGGCAGCCTGTTTAATGGTTTTGCTGGAGCCCAGCTACTGCTCCTGCAGACTCGGCACAGCCGGCCCAGGGGGACCGTCTGAGTTGGGAAAGGAAGGCTGGCCCACTGAGTCTGTTGTTTGAAATAATAAAAAGCAAAACTGGCCAGTTTATTTATTTTTTCTGAACAATAGAATTTCCTACCACCCTTGCTCCCTAAGCACCACTCCCCTTTCCTTGTAATAACTCTGTCTTGCTTTTCTCTGAGGTTATCAGGACCACCCTCACCTTCTGGGCAGAGGCCCAGCCATGAAAAGCTCTGGGGCCGCAGGGGGATTTTGCGGGAAGTTCTGCGAGCTCCTGAAACCAGGGGATGAGAATAACGGAAATCATACAGTGGCCATAATTACAGAGTTGTCTTCTCTGAGCCCTGTAATAATCTCCTGTGTGTATCAAGGGCCTTGCAGAATTCTTTGCAATGCGACAAGGGGCTTAGGTGGGCAGGGTCGGGGGGAGGGGCTGGCGGTTTGCTGAGAGTGAGGGAGTTTGCTGTGGGTTTCAGGAGCTAGGCTGCAGGTACCCCTGGGCTGCCCTCAAAATTACTGACTATTCATTTAGTTTGAAAGCTATGGGTCCCCATCATTTGCAACCTTTCCTCTGATGGCCATAATTTCACTCCTTTAGTGCACACATCATATGAAGAAGGGGAAAAGGAGGTGAGGCAAGTGCCAATTTGGATGCCTTTTATGTTTTCTGATGCGTGTGTGTTAAGCTGGTATTGGCAGCCTTTTCCATGGCAAGAGTTTAAGGCATGTGCTGTTAAGAAATGTGGCATATAAATGTAACAGTCATCAAGGGGTGCCTAGGAACTTAGAAATAACCCACAGAGTGTTGAAAACTGCAGGTAAAAATCTTAAGGCAAACACCATCCAGATTTGCTTCAGAGTGTCTGTATACACCTGAAAATATTTGACCCTAACTTGGGATAATGAGGTCAGTGTCACCTCAGAAGGACAAAATCTCTTTGCTTACATATTTTGACCAAAACCTTCCCCCCACACAATCCCCTGCCCCCAGCCACTACAATCACACACACACACACACACACACACACACACACACACACACACACACACACACACACACACACACTCTTCTTTCTCTGCCTCTTGCATTCCTGCCACTAAGTGATCATATTTTATGGCTGCTGGTCGGCAGTGAATTACTACCTGACATTAGTGGGAGAGACTGATGTTCATTGTGAACCAAAACATCATAAACTTCCACTTGAGGTAGGATGGCTCCTTTCATTTTGTGACCGCATCTTCCTGGTGTTTTGCTAGGTTAAACTGTTCACACCTAAGGGGTGGAGCCCTTGATGGAGTTGGTTAAGCAGAACTCTGACTGGCCTTGCTATTGTCGTGTAGTAGGGTATGTGTCTGAGTATGTGACATGCTAAGCCCCACCAGCCTCTCTTGATAGGAATTGGGGATGTGTGTGTGCATGGAGAGTCAAGAGATATAGATAACACAAAGTCGTTCTTACTGGGAATTGTCAAGCCCATTAATTTAATCTTCCTAATTTCCTCCTTGAGACTGTTTTGAAATCAGTTTGCTCGTATTCCATAGGCCCTGACCATGGGTCCAAAAGGCCAACCAGCCAGAAGGGGAGTGGGGCAGAGAAAGACCCACCTGGGTGTGTGTCATTCTGACCATAAATTCTCAGGAACGGATGGTGTGCGTGTGTGTCTCCAATGCGCGAGTCACAAAGCAGTGTCCGATAAGAGATGTGCAGCCCCTATTCTTAAACTTCCTAAATGTACCTACAAATTTTTAATACTCACCTGGAAATTTGAATCAGTTTTAACTAAAAAGAAATTCATGCCATGCATAGGGCTCTGGATGGGTGTAGGCATCATGAAATCAAACGGAGACATGGCACTGGAACTCCAGCTTGCCTGGGAACCCTGGGATTCAAGCAGAGGGTGAGTGAATCTAGAACAGGGTTTGGTCAGTTAGCTCTGTGATGTCATGAGTTTCTCAAACCAGAGCTGTTGGCTAGTTAGACACCCAAACAGAAAGGAAAATAAATATGGGAGAATCAATGCCAGACACTTTCTATTATTACACATACCATCAAAGCATTTTTATTTTATTGTTTTGGTGTGACTTTTTTTTTTTTTTTTGCATTTCCTGCTCACGTTTTTGCAAGTATTAAGCCTGTGTGGACCTCAGCCTGTGGGCTGGGTGAGGGGAGGCTGAGGCTGAAGGTGCTGTAGGCAGAAGAGCACGACAGACGCTCCACGGGTGCTACCCTCCTTCCTCTGAGGTCACATCCAAGCAGGGACAAGTGATGGCTGTTCTGTCATTGGTCCCTCAAGTCTGGGGATCCTCGGACTGGCCTTCAGACCGACTTGGCCCGGTGCCAACCCGTCCATTCCTCTCGGACGCCCTCCCACCTTGTTTTAGGCGGCTCTGCTGGGTTTTAAGCCTTTCTGTCCATGTTGCACATGGTAGATATGAAGACCAGCTAAACTGGTCAATGTCTTCTTGGGCATATCTTATCTTCTTGAACAATATGAAGCCCTTACTCAACCATCCTTTTTATCTAAGTGTATCCCTATTCATACTGTTTTCTTACCCCATCCTTCTTTTCACTACTCTGTCCTTGGGTCCACCCACTAGCCCTGAATGTCCCCTGAGGTGACCTCAGTGGTCATTCAGAGCTGACCCAACGAGACATAAGGAGGTGTCCTGTGGAGCTTCTGCTACAGCCCCTGTCAGAGCAGCTTGATGCCAATAGCTGGGGCACAGACTCATTCTCCGGGCATCCTCTTGAAACACACTTTGAGATCCCCAGAAAATATGACCTCAGAGACACTCGCCATTCTGTTTTCCAAATGATGATTGCTAGTGCCCATGATTTAAGGAGATAGTTTTAAATGAGCTTTTCCAATTCAAGATTTATCGATACATGTGTGCCACTTTTTTGAATCATATGTGTGTGTATATATATACATTTGTATAGAATGTTCCTGATCATAAATTAAAACGCAAAAACATTAAAATTGAAGAAAGTGCTGCAGAAACACACCAAATCACAGAGCACACTCAGTCAGCTTATGCTCAAATGCCAGACACGCTGGAGGAATTTATCCAGTGACACATGCAATTGAAGTAAAATATTGTGCTTTACAAGAACATATCATTAAGATGAAAACTAGCAGCATATCAGGAGTCTGGCCATGTAACCAAGACAACAAAGATGGGAAAGGATGAGAGATATGATGTACCAGAGGAAGAGGGGTGGGTGGCAGAAGTAAGAAGAGGAAGTGGGCCCCCAGCTGTAAACAGCCCCCTTACTGCTGGGCTCGCCTCTGATAGCATCTGAACTGGAGGAGAACAGAATCTTTATGTCAGTACCAGGAAGGTTCTGAGTGAGGGCAGAACCAGGGGAGGTCTTCATTACCTGAGATCACTGTGGTTGCCTCTGCCACTTTGATGAGAATGCAGCGGCAGCCAGCCTGACTCAGAGCCCAGCAGCTGCAGCTCTGACTGAGGGTCTGCTGACAGTCCCTACTTGCTCTCGAGAGACTTCCTGTGAATGTGGCCACTCGGCCTGCCTCTTGGTGGTGTCACAGTGCTGCTTCTTGCAACTGCAGCTTCTCATAGAGGCATTCACGTGGTCTTTTAAAACAGCTCTTGCATACCTCCCATGTTCCCTCCATGGCATCTAGCCTGCCCCAGGTGTATTAGCTATCAACTGGTGTGTAACAAATTACTCCAAAACATAGAGGCTATCAGTGCACAGTTTCTGGCTTAGCTGGGGCCTCTGGCTCAGAGCTCTCCTGGACATCAGTCAAGATGTTGGCTGGGGCTGCTGTCATCTCTGGGCTCAAGGCCAGAATGGGGGAGGACCCATGTCCGAGATCATTCATGTGGCTGTGGGCTGGCCTCGGGTCCTCACTGGACACATCAGTCCCTTGCCAGGTGGGCCTTTCCAGGACGGCGATGCACACAGCATGGCAGCAGAGAGATGACAAGAGAGGGTGAGCAAGATGAAAGCCACAGTCTTTTTGAAACCTAATTTCACCAGTGACATCCCATCTCTTTTGCTGTACTCTGTTTGTTAGAAGTCAGTCACAGGGTCCAGCCACACTCAGGGGAGGGGACTTCCCCAAGGGCGTGAATACCAGGAGGCAGGGGCCATCAGAGCCATTTTACAGGCCCTGTTTCTGGCCCATTGAGGGCACCTGGGCCAAGACTTTTAAATGTCAAGTTAATTTTAAGTGAGGAGGTAGCACAGCCCTGCTCAGGGACAGAAGTGGCCGGGCACTGGAAGCCTGCCTCCTGAGGCTTTGGTGGCAGCCCCGTTAGGGAGCCCAGGGGATGCACCGGAGGAACCACACACACAGGGCCAGGAGGTGCAGCGCCGGGCTCTGCTAGGCTTACGGCAATGGTGTGGTTTATGACGGTGGATGAGAGAGACTTTACGTTGCAAATCAGTAACTGAGTAGAGCATGGATGGCCAGTCGCCCTTTGCCTCCTGACTTTGGCCTTTACTGGGAACCACCTAGTTCCTTAGGAAGGGGTCATGCTCCTAGTGATGAGCTGGCAGGAAAGAGAGGATGGGGAGGGAATGAGTGTGCTCTGAACACCTAGTAAGTTCCAGGCTCTGTTCTAGGTGTTCTGTGTGCATCAATGTACATTGATTATCTCAGGTAATCATCAACATTTCCTTTCAGGATAAATACCACAGCCTCCACTCTACACAGGAGGAAGGGCTGAGTGACTCACCGGAGGTCTCAGATTTGATCTCATTTATATAGTAGATCATGGCCTCTACCTAAGGTTTTGCTCCCAGGCTGTGGGTAAATCTTACCTCCACAGCCGTGAGAGGTGGTGGCCACCTGGCCAGTGTGCCTGTCAGCTGGACCTTCCTCTTGTTCTCTCCACCCGTGCCCTGGCTCAGGGCCTCCGTGTTCCAGCTTGTATGGTTGTGACTGACCTCCTGTCTCTAAGTCCTCCCACCTCCAATCATCCAGTAAGTTGGGTGCCAGGTGCATCTTTCTAAGGTGGCTTCGATCCTGTCTGTCTCCTAGATTAAAAATCACCTCATCCAACCTTCTATGGCCCTCCTGCATGTAGCAGCCTCCTAAGTACTCAGGCCCTCCAGCTCAGCCGTTCAGCAAGGGCATGCATGCTGCCTGGCCTCCACACTTTGAGTCCTCAAAGGCCCTGCCTAGATTCAAATACAAAGGACGAGGCTCCCACCTGAGGAATGATGAGATTCCCACCTATGGGACAGCCTCTCCCCAGGGCAATTTCCCTCTTGGGAGCAGTTCTGCTGGAGCTAGATCTGCAGCCGAGTGGGCGATGGCCTCTGTGGGGTGGAGGTTTCCAGGAAACAGACAAGCTGTGCTTTTCCACTCACTGCTGATCTGTCACCCAGGACACACTTGGGGCATTTCTTTGTGTTTTGGGCTCTCACTAGAATGCTCTCTTCCAACAGCTGTGGGACTGGGTGTAAAGGTTCTTGATTATTTTTCCCATTGCAGGTCATCCAAGACGTCTGTCTTTACTCACCTGGGAGATGGCTCTGCATAGTCATGTTCCATAACTGCTGGGCAAGCCCTCTGGAGCTGAGGCTCCTTACAACTGGTCATTTCAACACCTACCCCAACCAGTGCTTCCAACCTTCCTTTCTTCCCAAATGCCTACCCGATGCCCCCGGCTTCTTAGCTGTCCTCTCAGCCTGTTAACTTTCTCCTCTTTCCCTCTTAACTCTTGCCTTATTCTTCCTGCCGCCAGGCAGGATTGTGCTTTTCACTGAGAAAAAGCCTCTCGCAAACGTCATCTTGAGCAATTTGCCCAGGATGACTGTGGGGTTAGGAAGAACCGAGGCAGCTCGGGCTCCACAATTTCTTCATAGATTTGGTGACTTGGGGGGACAGTATCATCAGATGGGACACTAAGGAAACTTCACTTCAAACATGTGCTTGTGTAGTTTTCACATAAAACTTAGAAAAAGTCGGTTCTTTTAAAAGAATGCAAAGGATCTAAAGGGTAACACCTTTCCCTCCAAGCCACTCTTTGATGTCCATTGCCAGGTGGAGTTACGTCCACTGTTCATTGCAGGGCCCAGGCCAGCCTCCGTGAGGACTGGGAGTCCATCTTCGTCACATCCTGTGTGACTGGCATAGGGGGGTGGGCCCCAGCTCTACCTCGCTGATCTGCTCTGCCCTGTTGGTGCCGGTGTGAGTCCCGTGAGGAAAACCAGCCCAAGGAATGGGTTCGTGAGCCCTGGGCACCAGCCCAGGCATCTTCCCCATCCCACAGGCTCTCCCCTCCTTGGGGCCACTCTCAGGCTACTGAAATGTCCGGTAATCTTCAGTGCCTCCCGGGGTTCCATATTTTTCTGCTGGAATCTCCTTTGAGTCCCCTTCCAGAAGGTTCCTGCCTCCCTGGAGAAGGTTCCTGAGAAGACCCTGGAGTCAAGGAAGGCGGAAGGGAAGGAGTACAGATGACACCCCCTCCCACTCTTGCCAGAAAGATGGATTGTCTTTCTGTCTAACAACTGACATCTCCCTGCAGATGTGAGAATGCTGGGGTGGGACAGCTGAATTTGAGTGTGCCCTGGGACGGTGGGGCTGGAGAGGCCAGAACGATGCTGAAGCCACCTTATAACTGGCTCTCATCATCGCATCAAAAACCTAACCAAATCCTACTGTTTTTCAGGTCTTCCCAGTGGGAGCCTCAGATGCCAATTATTTTTTCAGATAGAATTATACCTAAATCATATGAGCATCTTATACACTCTGTGGCTTTTGATAACAAGGAAGATGGTTAGATATGTTCAGGTCATTCTTAAATAAGATTCTTCAGTCTAGAAATTCTTTAACTTGGGCTTTCTGCTAACTTACCAACATTTCCTCTAGCAATCATTCAGCAGTTTCTATTTTGTCCTATCTTTCTCCCCAAATCATAGCCTTTACCCATGATTTCCATGAGAAACGAGATTTCTCTATAGGTATTTCTCATGATAGGTATGCACGCTTTTTGAGAAGTTGTATGTAATTATAACCATATTTGTAGTGCTTCAGATTAGCATACACAGGATATCTTACTTAATCTTTATGATTAAAGTTGTTCTGGGCCTTCCCTCAATTTGGGAGAGGAAACTATGTTTTAAACCCCACGTACGGAGTGAATCTTTCTGAGATCCCATGAGGTTTGATCAGGCAGGATCAGCTTAGGCCCTGGGTGGGCCTGAGCTTGCATGTCGTTGGGTTAAGTGCCACTGTGGCCGCAAGGGATGCCAGAGCCCTCCCGGACCTGGGCGGGGCCGAGGCCAGAGAGCTGCTGGTGGTACTGACTGCTTCGTTGCTCCAGCTAAGCTCTGGGCTTCTTCAGCCAATGGCAAGGTCATGGGCCTTTGGGTAAGAGATAGGGGTTCATTGAAGAAAGCCAATGAATCCTCTTGTAAACTGAAGAATCCTTTTCTAAAATTATTAGCCTCTGAATGTACCCGTTTTGTGAATTTGTGTGTGCATTCAGTCACATTTTGGTTGCCGAGAAACCACAGGCAAGAGAAACTTTCAAAATCTGTAAGCTGAAAGTTTTTCTTGAAAGAAATTCGTTCATTTTCTTCACATAAAAATAGTTTATTAATATACCTGGATTTTTTTTTCCCAGCATGTCTAAAACTTTTCCAGTTAGACCACAGGTGCCGAACACAGTGCTCTCTTGAAAGGTAATGAATGCTAAATAAAAAATGTATTTGAAGATTGGCTTTTGGGGCTTAGGGTCTTCCAGTATCCATGCATATATAGAGGTGTATCAGCTAGCTTAGGCTAAGCTATGTTGTGGTCACAAATGACCCCACATTTAAGGGGCTTACCACAGTAAAGCTCATTTTCAACTCACATTCACACGCACCCTGGTTTGGCAGCATCTGGGCTCCATGTGATTTATTTAGGAGAGATATCAAAGACCAGCCCCCATCTGGGACATGCCAATCTCCTTTCAGAAGGAAAAGAGAGATGGTGTAACCACCTGATGGCTGTTAAAGATTCTGCTCAGAAATTGCCACTCACATTTTATTGGTCGAGCCAAAGTGAATGGTGTGAGAAATATAACCCAGGAACAGGTAGAGGCCTGGTGTGTATAAGTGTCCGGAGGTGGTGCGGGGTGGGGGAGCAGAGAAAATTTTGTCAGTAATACAGTTTACTGTAGGATTATTATTGTGAACGTTGACACTGAGTAAAGAAATATCAACTTGACCATCTGTAATGTGCAAGATGTTTCTTGAAGAATTTATGGTTTCTTCTTGCTTAATATTAGAGAGGAATGTGTGAAAAATATAGGATATGGCTGATTTTATATCAACCCTAGACACAGAGCTAGAGAATTTTTCAAACGAAATTCCCTATCCACTTGTTTTCTTGTGATCTGCTTTTTCTCCTAAAGTGGAAACTAAAACTATTCAGTTCCTTCCATTAGTCAGACTCTGAATGTTTGTATTTCCCTGCATTCAGTTTTCCTTAAGAATGAGGGCACTTTTCTACTTAAATACAAAGATTAGATTGTGCTCAACAGATGTCTCTTGGGGTAATTAAGTTATCCAAATTTATTAAATCATTTCTCTGACAATTAAATAGAGCCTTCCAAATTAATTTTCCCTGAGTAATTTAACCCCCAAAGATTCCCCTGCTTCCACTCTGAACTCTGTGAATTCCAAAAACTCATTCTGGACGCAGCAGGGCCCCTGGCCCATGAATTCCATTCCTCTGGGCAAGGAATCCAATCTGGGAGTTCTGGCTCCAAAGCTGGCTACTGACTCAGGACCAGCTCCTGGGCTTCTTTATCAGAGTTTCCCACCATCTGCTCCTCTCTGGAAAAGGCTGGGGAAGTGCAGAGCTGGAATCCTGGGTGGAGGAAGCCATCCTGCAGATTGGCTTGAAAAACATTGATTTTTCACTCTCAAACTCACTTTGTAGACCGCCAATTTTTTGGCTGATATGCCGTAAACTTGCATCATAGCGATGATATATGAGGAGTCCTTGAGCATCCATAACTGTGCAAAATGGTATGTATTTTCACAGCTGAGTTAGTGGCAGCACAATTTGTGGACCTTGGCAATCATGGAAAGCTCACAAAGAGTTGTGCCTGATTGCAAATATGCTAGGAGGGGCCTTCTGATCTTTTATAAGCCCTTCTGTTTTGAGGTAGATAAGATATATGCCCACACATGCGTGACTGTGCGCCCTCTCTCACATACACACGTTCACGTCTGAACACGCACATGTACCTCATCCCCACACGCACCTACGTGCACCTGTACATGCAGACTTAGGAGCCAGATCCTTCTCTTTGCATCGTGCTTGGGCCTGGTCCTCCCAGTGTTCCGCCCTCTTGAACTGAGCCCCACCTCCCTCGTGTTCTCTCTGGGAAATCAGCAACACGTCATCCTATCGGTTTACCTCTGACTTGCCTGCCCACTTTGGCTTCGAGATGATGACAGAGTGGAGCTATTTAGCTGTCAAACGCTCTGACTATCGCCCAGATGGACAGTGCCTCAGACATCAGAGTGGTTTCTTTCTCCTCAGTGTATGGGGGATAATGAGTCTCCCAGTTGCTTTTTTAAGTGCTTCTTGCATCTGCCTTTAATTTTAATGCTTCTTGCCTGCTGACCTCGCTTCCCGGCAGCCAGCCTAAGTGTGATTCCCATAATTAGCTTAGTGATAATTTAATCTCTCTGCTTTAAATTTCCCTGTTTTTGAGGGACTTGAGTTTGGGGACAAGGGAAAGGAGACCTTTGCTCCTCCCTGGACCTTTGCTTTGTCTGGACTCTTTCTCTGTCCAGAGGCAGGAGAGAGGGAAGTAGCTGGGTTGGGTGGGAGAGGGGACAGAGAGAAAGAGGCCCAATGGCATCATGGGTAGGTCTGGACAGGAAGCTGAAATTAAGGTCTCCCTTCATCCCCTCTCTTATAAGAGGCTCCCTTTCTTGTCTCCATTTCTCCCCAAAAGTATGAAAGTATGTAAGTGTGGGTACACAAAGCACTTGAAGAAGCCTAGGGGAGGAGCAGCTTCAAAGTGAGAAAACAATATACATCTTCGGTGGTCATGGCAGCCAGTCTCTCAAGCCAGAGAAAGGCGCGCAGGAGCAAAAGCAGCCAGTGAATGCCGCCTGCAGCTTCCCAGCTCACTCCTAGGCATCCCCATGGTCTTCATGCCCAAGTGTCTGCCCAGGTCTGTGTCTTGGGCTCTCCATGCCTCCCAGCTGTTAAGAACCAGACCTGCATGAGACGTGAAGAGTTGGAGCTGACAGCTGGGAAATCTCAACTTTGTTGCTGGCTTCACTGCTGATTTTGGGTGAATTGTTTATCCACACATATTTCACCTTTTGAGCAATGAGCATATTGCTGTATGCACCCTCCTCTCTGACAAATGAGTGGAAAATAATAGGACTTCCTATCTGTAGAGCATTCTTTGATTCACCAGAAGAAAAAAACTAATCAAAATTAAGAAGATAGTGGAGCTTACATGACTTTCTGTGCTCAATAAACTTCTAAGAGTCTGCAAGCTTCGTGGATGTAAACACCCATGTGAACCCAGGCAGGGAGTGTGGGAGGTCTCCAGGGTGGACATCTCCAGGGGAAACCTCAGATGCCCCAAATAGATGTGCTATCCAGCCCTTGTGGGATTTAACTGCGTGTATGAGTGTGCACGTGCCCGCTCAGGATGGCTTTGGAAGGACTTCAGAAGCCCAGTGAGGAAGCTGAGAGGTGTGACTCAGGGGAGCCACCCTTGGCTACTCCCTGAGCTCCCGCTCCACGGGAGCTGCTCTAACTGGGCTGAGTAACCTCAGTGAGGGAAGGAGCTACAGGAAGGGCACGCTCAACTCTGAAAAGCTTGTGTTCCTTCCTACCACCTCCTGAAGCCTGGAAACAAGGTCTTGATTTATGAGCTAACTTTTAATTAAAAGAACAGCAGAAAAGAAATCTCATTTTGCCTCTGCAGGATAAATGGTTCACAATCTGAACTAATTTCGTTTCTTCTCCAAATGCCCCAGTACTGCAGGAGTGTGTGCCCGTGTGTACATGGGTGCAATGGGATGCTGGCCCAGTGACCTCATCTGGCCCTCTAAGGATTCTTTGCTCCCATGGCTGACCCCACCCCTGCCCTCTAGGTCCTGCCGTGTCGCCCCAGCGTCTGCTTCTGGGTGTTCATTCTTGTCCTGCTGCGCAATTTCTCTTGGCAGCTTTGTCTAACCTCTTTATTTGAAGAGATGCTGTCAATTCCATTCTGACTTGCTTGTAGAACTTTCCTTCTTCGACCACAGTGTTTATGCTGCCTTTGGCAGAAGAAGTTTTATGTTGGTGGGCACCCAAAATTCTCAGTACATTTTGATTTCTCTGAGAGCCCCTCATTATGTCCATTGACACTTCTCAGGATGGAATTTATCAGACTCACAGCCTTGTTCTCAGGGAGTTGATCTTCTCCAATATGACTGAATCTGACATGAGAGTGACCCCCGTGTGCTTGGATGCGAGCCTGGCCTTTCTTACGTGACAACATTCGTGTACCACCCCTATCCATCACCTTTAGCAGTGTGATACGAACTGCTCTTCTCTGTGGGTCCTACCTCCTAAGAAGTGCCCATGTTTATTTGATATTTGAAACATGCTTCTTTCCATTTGCGGGATAGCAAGTCCATTCATTTTAGTATTTTCACACTTCCCTCCATCAGGAAGCTTCATGGGACCCTGCCCACTGGCTAGAAGCAGGAGCTCATTCCAGCCAAAGGACTTCCCCGCCACTCCTCTCCTGTGACTTTTGGGCAGCATTAGGGAAGCCACTATGGTCTCTTTGCTCCTCAGCACGAAGGAGAATCTGCCCATGAAACACACTGAAAAACTTCAGGGGAAATGACCAGCAAAAATGTCCAGCTAACCCCAGCTAGAAAACCAGCTGCAGAACCACAGAGAGGTATCTTGAGCCAGTGGCACTTGGTGACCAGTTCTCATCCTTCTCTGCCACTGACTCCGAGGGACAAGGGACAGTCACCCTCCTTTCACACAGCTTTGGTCTTATTTGCATAAACATTAGAAGGGATGAGCTCCAGCCTTCCCCCTACCTTCTGGCTGCTGTTACATTTATAAATACTCTGTCATGTGATGTCCCAGGATAAGCACAAGGGGAGGTTTGCAGGGACATGAGCCACCACTTCACAATTAGAATGTTTGTCACTGCCTGCCACTCATCTCAAACTAATACTGGTATCTGTGGACTCGCCTTAAAGCACGAACCACCGTGCCTGGGGTCTCTGGGACCCAGGGCAGAGCAGGAACGCAATGCCGGCCTCTCCCAGCCTGCTACCATGTCACCACGACCTGGCCACCATTTGCACCTGCTTCTCTTTGGTGAGCTGAGTGAAGGGCCCCTGTGCCCTCCACCTACAATATGGGACCAGCAGTGACGTCCACTTTCCAACTTGTCGAAATGATATTGCCCAGAGTGCTCTGAGGCCCTGGGGCTGTTTTGCAAGATGAGATCAGTGGCACTAAATTTGTCTTTGCTGACAGCCCACAACTGGGTTCCAGGGCCTCTGGCAGGCTTGGGAGGTAGTCGGCTGGGGACAAGTCCTGCACATATGCCCCAGCTCCTGCCACCCCTGCTGTCTGTGGACAGGGGCTTCCTTCTCCCCGGACAGTTCTCACCTCTTTCCTTTCAGCTTCCCAGGTTCTCTGTTCTAAAGGTTTGCTGTGGTGCCCACCACCCCACCCTAATTCTGGCGGCTTAAAGGGCCAGCCATAACCAGGGTAGAGGATGCGCCTGGCATCTGTGAGAAATGGCATGCCGCTTCCCTGGTCTTGCATGTGGACAGTTGTTTTGCATCACAAGCACTGATAGTTGGAAGTCCCCTCTTGCCAGATGGGTGAAGTTGGGTACCGGAGCCTGAAATTGCTCTTCTTCTCACACTCCCGCGTGTCTGTGGTCTACTGTTCTGACAATGGGTTTGAAACTCAAAACTAGAAACAAGCCTTGGGAGTCCCATTAAGGAACCAGGGCCATCCAAAACTGGAGGGGACAACAGTCTGCTATTCTTGTGGCAGGGGAGCTGGGCCGGGATGCCCCACAGAAGTACCAGGTGAGGCAGACAAGCTTCTCTGCTGGGAGGACTCAACCAGGAGCTTCAGAGAAGTCAGCGAGGAAGGGAAGAAGTCGCAGACGCCTCACCAGGGGCCAGCAGTGTATTAGATTCGCGTTGCTGCTGTAACAGAGTACTGCAGACTTACTGATATAACACAAATTTATTGTCTTAACAGTTCTGTAGGTCAAAAGTTCAACGTGGGTTTCACTGGGCTAAAATCAAGGTGCTGGAGGAACCTTTCTGGAGGTTCTCAGGGAAGTCTGCTTCCTCACCTTTCCAGCTTTCAGAGGCCGCCCACAGTCCTTGGCTCATGCCGCTCTTTCTCCATTTCCAAAGCCAGCAGCAGGGCACCTCTCTGACCATTCTTTTATCATCTTGTCTCCTAATAAGCACATCTGGGAAAGGGCTTCTGTTTTCAAGGGCTCATGTAATTAGATTGGGTCTGCGTGCATGATCATCAGCGAAAGCTGGTTCTGCTGCACAGATCGAAATCCCTGCTTAATCAGTCAGGGCTGGGGAGGGGAAAGGACGGGATGGAAGAGGAGGAGAAGTGAGTAGCTAGTACATGCAGGGCCCTTTGCTACCCAGACCTGAACTGTGAATAGACTAGGGCCCTCCCAGCAACGTCACAAGGTGACTGTTTCTGCTCCCATTTTACCCACGAAGAAACTTAGATCCAGAGAGGTGAAGCAGTTGTTGACTCACAGACTCCAAACCCACGCCCTTGTCTTATATTGTGGTACCTCTCCCTTTACGGACATCATATAATTTTTTGTCTGGGTTTGATTTCTTATTTTTCCTGTGTGCATTTTAGAGTTCAGTGTGGTTTTCCCACCAAATAGCTAGCTTTGTGTAAGGATGAGACTCCAGAGAGGAAGCACTTGGCATTACTTTCCTGGGTAGCCCTCCCTGCTGGAAGCTTCTAAGCATTCCAGGCCTGTGTTCAGAGCCTCACAGAAAATGGGCCTTTTCTCTCACTGCCTGTTGAAATCCCTGGACTCTCACCACAGGCTTCTGTACTTACAGGATCGGTCTCAACTGGGCTTGTGGAAATGAACAGCTAGTGTGTTATGTAATTCTTTTTCTCTTCAAATGTGTGTGTAACAGTATGTGCATAAATAGAGTGTGTGTGTGTTCCTGGAAAAGCTGGGGAGGACCTGTTTGCCATTTTTGATGACTTATTTAAAGCATTTCTCTACCTTTCTTCTCATCTTATTCTTTTCCTACTTCTGTAGGAAGAGGGAGGGCAGTCACAGAGCAGCAAGCCCCCAAACGGTTATCAGGAGCCCTATTTGGGCTTTTGACCGCCTCTTCTACTTTTTCGCCAGAAAGCCAAGGCTTCCCCAACCAACCTCAGCTCTTTTGATCAGTGAGATGAGAATTTTTTCTTTCAGGCTTCACTGGGATTCAATGGCCAGCTAGTAGCACAATTAGGAAAAGTTATTTGTGTAGAATATGCATGGTGTGTGGAAACATCAATTCATAAATAATAAACGGAGAAAATTTCTAAATGGAATCTCCCAAATTTGAGCCATATTTTAAGTTTTCAACAATACCCTGTGTGTGCGTGTGCTAGTCATTTAAAACCTTGACAGTTCAAATGTGAAGATTTTCCTCTGTCATAATTACTTCAAACTTATCTTAGGCCCAGTTGACAGCAAATTACGGAGTTTTGTGCCACTCTTTCCAGAGAATTAAAGCAAAGAGGGACTCTTCCAGGTCGGGGACACCAGGACTGATTGGGGATCACACCTGAGGATACCCAGGGAACCAGCCAATGAGCCAGTTGGAGTCTGGGTGTGTAAGTGTGTATGTGAGCATATGAGAACCATGTGTAATTACCTCTGATGGCACCGTCTGCGGTAGAGGGGACAGGTGTTTCATTAAGTTGGAGAGATTTGGAACATTCTCCCTGCATCGTGGTGGGATGTTGGCATTGCAAAGTGAGCTAGCAAGTGTCTCACTGCCAAGAAGCTGTATTTCTCAGCAGCACTCTCATCTGGGGATGGCGCATTCTACTACTTGGACACTACTGTCCTGAATGATGGACTTATTGAGAACATTACACTGACTGAAACAACATACCCCAATATCCTACGGGAATGCTCTCTTGGGCCATGGTGGAGAAAGACTGAAAGTCTGGGCCCTTGATTTTTTCATATGGATTTTCCACTTTGTGACCCTGGGCACTTACCTTGCCATCCCTGGTTGCTAATTTTGCCACTGTTTGCTGAAGACCAGAAAATGTGTTTGAGAAGCAAACATCAAAGAAGTCTTTGGCGGCAGCAGCCTGTGAGTGGCTTTCAAAGCCTGGGATTGGTGGGCCAAGTTGGCTAAGGCAGAACAGTAACAAAGCCAAGGTCCTTCCACGTGCTCCTTGCAAGGGAACAGCAAGCGCCTCTGGCCAGTGGCCTCAGGCTGACCCCTGAGCTCTTGCCTAATAGGTCACCTTGGCCACAGGAGTGTGTGACTAAAAAAATGATTGTAAACTGAATGCCCTCCTGCTTATAGGTCGGTTAGCTTCATGCCTCTTCTGGCCCCAAGACTGTGCGCTCTACCAATCTGGGCTGATGACTCCAGGGAGGGGCCTGTGAGCGCCTTCTCTTGTTTGGCTCCTTGACAAATCAGGAGACAAGCGAGAGGCAGGAAAATCATGGTCTGTGGGAAGGATCTCAGCCCTCTTCCCCACCAATAAAGCAGTTGCTCAGCCTGTCTTGTAGCTTTTCCATGTGAGAACAAGTAGTGGGTGGTTTTACCTGACAGGGCTGTTTAGGGAGTCGCTAATGATTATGACGGCCAGCTAAGAGGTGGTGACAGAGCAGGTTTCTCTAAGGCTAAAGAGCATTCCAGATGGGTGACTTCTAAGAGAAGTCTGCTAACTGCTCAGAAAGCCAGGAACCTGTGAACAGGTGACTGCATCTGTGCTCATACACACTTAGGCTTCTTGATCAATGGCTTGGAAGTTGGACTTTAAAGGAGCACAGGGGAGAATTTAAAAGGGAGAGAAATGGAGGGATCAGGGGAAGGAAAAGATGGAAGAGCTGGAAGTGGGGCTGACACCCCACAGAGGGGGTCACACCCAGAGAAGACTGCCCCTGGGCTGCTGTTCACATCCTGCTGCCACCTTGGGAGCCTTGTTTATGCTCCCCCCACCCTGCTCCTCGGCTATCGGGGCTGAGCCCTTGGGCGGGGGGTGGGGGGGGTCACTGCAAAGGAGATTTATCTGTGCCTTCTCCAGCCAACATGTATCTCATGCTTGCCCAGTGTGGACACTGCCCTGGGTGATGCGCATATATTAACTCAGTCAGTCCTCAGAACTGCCCTACAGAGTAGATATGCTTGTTATGGCCAAGAACACTTGAGGAAACTGAGGCCCAGAGAGATTAAATAGCTCCTGTGGGAGGCCTGCAGCTGTCCAGGAATGTCAGGTGTTACCCTTCTTCATGTTTGTCCCTTAGAATGAAGCAGGGCCCCAAGATCTTTGGAGGCCAAGTGCAGATGGAGGCCCCCCCTGGCCTATCTGGTTGATGACTTCAAGCTTTTCTGTGTCTTGGGCCCCATCGTTCCTACTTGCTGACTGCCTGAGGTTTCCTGGGCTGAGATGGGCCCTGGGCTACGTGGGCACCTGAAACGTGGCCTATGATTGCTCATGTGCTTTCCATTCTCTGCAGAGGGGGTGCTCTTTGGATCTAAGCTGGCGTTTCTTCCCTAGGCTTTTCCTCTTTTTCCAAAAATGTGCACTTCGGAAAAAAGCAGATGGGTGGATAAGTGCTCTTCCAGGCCTCCCTCCTACCCCTCCTTCAGCTCTGCAGGGTGAAGCTTTCTTCTCTTGGTCTTTTGCCTCTTTCCTTCCCCCCAAACCATTGGCCCAGGTCCCTTCCAAGTCTCTGAAGACACTTTGCTCTCTTGGGCTCATCCAGGCTGAGCTGACACTCCTGGCCCCCATGGCCCTGGAATTGTTGGACTTGAGAAAGGACCTTTCTGTGACTGGGACAACTCCTGGTCCTCAGGTGGGCTAGCCACGTGCCTGGAGAATTTCTGGACGGTGTTACTGTTGGACTACATTTTCCTATTAAGAAAACCTTCGTTGTTTGGGTGGGGGAAGGGGCCCTTTGGTGACTTTACTCCAGTCCGGGGACCAAGATCCCCTCTCCCTAGACTTCAGTCATGATTCTTACAAGACTCTAGAGCAAAGATTTTGAAGCTTTTTAGACAGAGAACTTTTTCTTCAAATAAAATCTTGTGTGAAAATCAAACATAAAAGTGGTAAGGTCAGGTTGAAGCTGATGGATGGGGTGGTAGGTGAGGTCAGGAGCAAGTATCTTCAGTGCTTCCCTCTTTGTCTTCCTAATGTCCCCCCAGGACTCCTAAGGTACTTCCTGGGCCTCAGGAAGCCCCACCCTACCCAGTGGCCTTTGGGTGGTCTAATCTGAATCATGAAATCATCCTGGTGTGTGTGGGCTGTGTCCCGTGTTGTGGGTGAGGTCTGCGGGGAAGGGGAAGTGTATGTGGGAAGGAATGAAAAGAGGGAGGGACCTTCCATCGCTTGACCATCACACCTCACAGAAGATGGCACCTGGGCTCTCTGGGACCTGTCAGGCTCTGAGTGGTGGTCCTAAAAGGGAAGCAACGATATCCAGCCCTCAGGAAATTTCTTGCATGTGTGACTGGGCATTATCTTCTCTCTTGGCTGCATATCTCAGAGCTATGAAGAAAACGGCTCCTGGCCAGGCCACCTTTGTCTTTTGGACGTTTTGGTCTGACAAACATCTTTGAGGATAGGTGCTGGCCCACGTGCTGGGGTCAGGACCAGGGTCTGCTGAGCTTGTGCACTAGAATCCCTGAGCTACCTGTGTTCCTTTCACCCACGAGAAGGCGGGGGCCAAGATGGGGCAATTCCCTTTTGGTAATCAGTAAGGGCGTTGGCGAATGTCACCTGCTTCACTGCTGCCACCAGATACTTAGGGACCTCCTCTAACATTTGAATCACACATTACAGGTCACACATACCTGTGAAGCAGGTGTTGTGAGGTCTACAGATAAGGAATCAGCTTAGAGAGGTTACCTGACTCAAGCAAGGTCACAAAACTAGTCAGTGGCAGGATGGATGGGCACTCAGCCAGCAAATCTCTGATTCCGAGCCCACCGCCCTGTCTTCCGCAGGGGCCTCAGTCACCACATCTGCCAGCTCAGGCCAGAAGAGGAGCAAGATGAGGAAAGCCCTTGATTGCAGGGTCCTTGCAGCCTCCTTCTAAACTCCCCATAATATTCCTGCTCACCTCCCCCTCCTTCCCGGGTGGAGAGCAGGGCTCTTCCAGAGCACCCTCCCATCGTTATTTTTTGCATCTCAGCACCACGTGTACTGCTATTTTTATCCTGTACTAGAAACTATTAAGTGGAAGAGAAATGTTAATTGGCATTATTACAGCGAACTGTGTTCTGGTAACATTGCAATTCAGAGGTAAGCTCTCCACGCCCCTCCCCTGCCTTTTAGGGGAGAATAGGGCTTTAATTCACTTGGCTGGCAGCCAGCATAGGTTTCTCTGACTGGTGCTGGGCCTGTGGGGAGAAGTATTCAGGACTCTGACATACACTGGCCAGACCAACTGAGCCTCGGCTCCACACTCGATACAGGGGTGGGTGGAGCTGTGACGAGGTTGGTTCTCTTTTATCCACTGAAACTGGACTGGAAGGGATACTATGTCTGCTCAGGAATCTCTCCTGGGGTGCAGTTTGCAGGGTCTTTGTGAGAGAATCTGGGGCATTTGTATTCATGGTCCAGCTGAAAGGTAAGAGACAGCAGCCCTCACAGTGTGTCCTCTTAAGCCACAGCAAGAATGAACAGATTAGAAAAGAATAGCAATGAAGTCAGACACGTTTTTACCTAACTTCCAGAAGGAAGGAGAGAAAGGGGTTTCAACAAACAGGCTCTCCACTGTGTGGGGCCACAGGCTATCTGGGTTCAGATACTGATGGCCCTGTGACCTCCAGCAAGTCTCTCATCCTCCTTGGCCTCAGTCTCCTCATCTGTAGCACAGGGCTAGCGGCATCTGTGCCTCTGGGCTGTTGTAAGGATCGAAGGACGTTGCACAAAGCATGCAGGAAGGACTCTGAAAAGTGAAGCTTTTATGGTGAAATTTTTCTCATGTGGCCTGAGGATCCTGAGGACTGAATGTGCTGGGAGCTGTGGGTGATGGGGAACCCAGATGCCAGCCTGGCCGTGTCTGCCGACTGCTTGAACCCAACCTGCAAGGGGGGACAAGCTTCAAAATCTTCTCAGTACCCGCTTCTCTCCCATGGGAAGAGTCATCGGTTTGATTTCACAGCATCCTAAAACTTTTATTTCTTATAATGCGTATTGCTTTTTAAAAATTATTATAACCATAGAGATACATAATTTGTGAAAAATATAGAAAAATAAACAAGGAAATGAAAATCATATGAACTCCTGCCACCTTCAGAAAACCATTATTGATACATGAGTGTATTCCTGTGTCTGTTTCTATAAACGTGTACTTTAAATACATACATATTTGACATAACATAATGCAATATCTCTACATATTTTATATCCTGCTTTTCCCACTTTTCACTGTGAATTTATCCCTGTGTGATTAAATATTCTTCTACTGTGTGATTTTTAGTGGCAGCCTAGTACTTCATAATTCAGTCCTTGCCTCTCTCTTCTTTATTTTTAAGCCTTCTGGTTTTCTTTTTAATGCATTTATGTTCTGTTTCCTTTTCAGCTGTTAATTTTTGCTGCATGAATCGGTTTTTCTCTGCTTTCCCTCCCTCTGGTGGCTTGGAAAGTATCTATCCCCTTTTAACTTAATAGTGACTACCCTTAGGTTTTGAAAGCATCAAAGTTAAGAATTAGACAGTGTGGCTTTATGTCCTTCCCCTTCCCTAAATTTCCAATTTTTGCTAATTTGACCTAGGTTTTAAGGCCCAAATTTTAGTATACACCCATCCCTTTTAAACATTGTTTTTGACATTTCTCCTATTTTATCACTAAAGTTACAGTAAGCATTTAGGCAACTCTAATAGCTTATCATTGCTCATAGATCTGTCACCCTGCCAATTCCCCCTGTGGGCTCTTAATTTTGCCTTGTCTCTTGGTAGATCAGCATTCGTCTTTAAGACATTTTTTTGTTGTTGTTCATGGAGAGAATACGGGTAATATAAATCTCAAGCCCTTGAATATCTGAGAGTGTCACTCTGTAGACTTCATGTGTAAATGACAACTTGAGTATTTTTCTTTCTTTAAAGTTGTTGAAAATTCCCCTCTGTCTCTGAGCAATAAATACAGGACAGAAGCCCAAGGCTGAGTGGATTTTTATTTCTTTGTAGGTTATCTTTTCCTTTTACCTATCTGCAGGTTTATAGAATTGTTTTCTAGCTATGAAAAGGTTTATCAGGATATGCATATGTGTTGATTTAATTTCTTTTATATTCTGTTTAAATATGTTCTTTCAACCTGCAGCCTTGAGTTCTCAGCTCAGGAGAGGGGGTGATGGTGGTGGTGGTAATGACGATTTCTGCTCTGTGCTATTCTCTCCTTAGGGGGTTCCTTGTATGCAAATATTGGGAAGTTCAGGTGTCATATTTTTTCCCACTATCACCCAAGTTCTGGAAAAGCTTTTCAAATGTATCTTTACTTCTTTAACTTCAGTTTTGCCATATGCTCTGTGCTGTTATCAGTGAGGTTTTAAATTCAGCCACTCATGTCAACTTAGCTGACTCAAGACACACCCTCCTTCTAGATCATATGTGGAGAACAAACTACAGCTGAAGTCCAGGACTGGCCCCAGCCATCCTTCACATGTTGTCTGCTGCTTTGGGGAGTCCACTGAGTAGCTGCAGAAGAGACCATGTGGTCCTCAAAGCCATTCATATTTACCGTCTGGTCTTGTAAAGGAGAAGCTCGCTGACCTCTGCTCTAGATACTATTTGCTTTGATTTTTGTTGGACAAAAGTCTTCTTGAATCTTACTGAAAAACAAAGAAGAATATTTCCCAAACATTTTCTTTCTTTTCCTTATAGTCAATCTATCTCATAGGAAGATATTTCTCATGAGTCTTCACCTTTTTTTGGACCTGTAATACCCTTTCTGCTTATTTTTTTGTTTGTTCAGCCTTGCAAAAAGAGGTTGCCTGGGGAGTCATGGTGGGTCTGTGAGAGAATGATGTGGGCTCCATTCCGAAATGTATTTCCTGTACCTCTCTCTCTCTCTCTCTCTCTCTCAATCTCTGTGTATATGATTATTTCAGTGAAAAACCAAATTTACCCTCGTAGTGGGTGATGTGTGAGATTAGTAAAGGAAAAAAAGAAGCTCAGACACAGAGAGGCTGTGACAATATTCAGAATCTTGAGTGCATGACATGGCCTTCCTGGTTCCCACTTCCCAGATGGCAGCTCCACCCCACTTGTCCTGACCTATATGGTTTCCACCTTGGTAAAACCTCCACCAGGGTCCTTGGGCCCCTGAAGTTGCAGGAAGGCTGCCACTCTGTCATTCGAGGGGTGGACTCGATAGAGCCCCAGGAGGGAGGGGCGGCCATGCAGCTAATTTTTCCCATGCAGTGATTTTTGAAAATACTTGGAGATTTTATGATTTGAATTCATACCTGAATTGTGCATGGCCAGAAGGTTCTTGCCATTGGTTGCCACCTTATAATTCCCCCACCTGGACTTTCAGAAGCAGAGAGTGAGAATGTCCACCTGTACCAAGCTGGTAATGGCTGCACTCCTAACTGGGCATAAGTACTGGATGAAAGCGGTTCCCGTTGGCGACATTGGCTCTCATAGGCTAGCAAGGTGACGGTGTATGTGGATTGTCAGAAGGGGAAGGGGAAGAGGAGCAGCATGGGGCCACACTTGTCTGTACGAATGTCAATTTGAAAATCAGGCATTTTTGCAACTTAGTCAACTCCAGTTATCTGCCTTCTAGAAAAATGTTATGATGCACATAATTGAAATGAGCAGATAGTTTTAAGATGGTTTCCACTTTATTTGGGGATACTTTATATTAAGTGCAGAGGAGTGTCCCAATTCTCAAAAGGCTCCCACTCCTCACCCCCTGTAGGCTTACCCTCTGGTCTGTGCTTACTTGGGTGTTAAAACAAGCCCAGATTCTCTGACATGCTGGCCTGAATGCCAGGGGGTGTGCAGTATGAATTGAAAATGCGTGAGGGGAATAAGCCCCACACAAAACCTGGGGACTGGATCCCCATTCATCCTCTTCCCGGGGCATCACCCACACCTCTTAGGTTCTACCTGAAAGACTCTCATGGGGCCGAGCCCACCCCCAGCCTCCAGCCTGTCCCTGGCATTCTTCTCTGCACTGCCCTGCAAATACGATCGTCCCAGTTCATATTTGCTGCCCTCCAGTTTGCTCCCAGCTTCTCTTGAATGATAGATTATGACCAAAGAGGTTGAATTTCAAATGAGAAGGGAAGATGGGGAAATCTTTTCTCACACACAAAAAACCGTATTGGTGTTAGTTAAAAACAACAGCGACAACTATTTAAGTTCCTACCTTGTGCTTCTTAGTGCGATTTTAAAATTAAAATCTTTGGCTGTCTTTGTTCATATAGGCATCCCAAAGGGTGAGAAAGTTTCATGGCTGGGTGGCAGGAGGCAGGTGGCAGCCTCACCGAGCTCTGGTGCCGTCACACCATGCAAACGTACACACCTCACCTCGGCCCACGGAGATGTATGTATTTATGCTTCCTAGGCTGCATATTTCAGGGCTGTAATTGCATATCCCGTGTCCCCACAACATTACAGACGTGAAGGGAAAATGAGAGCTTTGCATGTTTCCAGAGATGTAATTATGGTAATAGGCAGACCTTATTTGCTGTGCTTGTCCTATTCGGCATTTAGCCAGCTCTCGGCTGCAGGCTGCTTTTGGAGAGGATGGGCTCGGCAGAGGAACATTTCCCCAACCTGGGTTTCTCGGGTGGCTTTGAACTGCACTATCATATTCATACAGAAGTGTGTACATCATAAGTCTACGCCTTGGTGAGTTTTCACGTGCTGAACCCTTCCATGTAACCTGTACCCCAATCAAGAAAAGGGGCATTCCATATTCCTGAGCACTGCCCTCGGGGCCCCTTCGAGGGACTGCACCAGCCTGACTCCTTACAGCATAGATTAGACTCTCTCGTTTGTACTTCATACAAATGGAATCCCACAGCATTTCATTTGCTGTATTTTGTGTTTGCAAGATTGATCCCTTTCACTGCTTGTTGGTGGAGTTTGTCCATTCTTGTCTTTGTATAGGATTCCGTGGTGTGATTACTCAAATTTATTTTTCTACTTTATTGCTGATGAGCATTTGAATGGTTTCCAGGTTTTGCCTTCTATGAACTGTGCTATTCTTAATACTCTTGTGTATGTCTTCCGGACACCATATATTCACAGTTCCACCGCAGATATATCTAGGAGTGAAACTGCTAGGTCATTGCATAGATTCACTTTTAGTAGATACTGCCAAATATAGACGAAGGTATTTTTAACAGGCTTTTTAGTTGTGGGAGGCTGCTTAACATCTTCACCAGAAAATAGCAGAAAGGGGATAGCTTTTCCTTTTTAGACAGCACAGCTTAGTGGGTCAGGAGGGAGATAGCCCTGAGTATGTCTGCTTAACAAGTTTTTACTGAGTGTCCTCTGTTGTTAAGTGACAGGCTGTATTCATTTCCTATGGCTGCTATAACAAATCACCCCAAAGTTGGAGGCTTAAAACAACACAAACACATTACCTTATGGTTCTGGCGGTCTGCAAAATGGGTCTCAGTCAGTCAAAACCAAGGTGTCAGCAAGACTCTGCTCCCTCTGGAGGCTCTAGAGGAGAATCCATTCCCGTACCTTTCTAGCTTCTGGAGCTACACTCCTTGGCTCATGGCTCCTTCCTCCGTCTTCAAGGCCAGCAGTGTAGCATCTTTAAATCTCTGCTTTCTCTTCACATCGCCTACTCCTCTGTGTAATAAAATCTCCCTCTGCCTCCCTCATAATGCCACTTGTGATTGACATTTAAGGCCCACCCACATAATACAGGATAATCTTTACCACCTCAAGGTCCTTAATCACATCTGTAGCCTCTTTTGCTATGTATGGTAATATTCACAGGATCCAAGGATTAGAACCTGGATATCTTTGGAGCCATTACTCAGCCCACCACACAGGCAGACACCATCGTCCCTTGATTTTTACAGCATCCACAGAACCTGCCTTCATAAAGCATCGATTTCCTACATCAGAAAGTTGACCAGTTGTTCTGTTACTCTCTGTGATTTTCATTGCATCATGCGAAAAGGTGGATGGATCAGACCAGGGAAGCGTATTTAAAGGATAGATGACAAGATTTGTTTCATCAAATTGTAATTTACTTTCACTGGTAACAAAGACTCTCAAATGGGTACGAAGAAAAATATCAAAATACAAGACAGCCTAAGTAGAATGTGAGATCTCAGATTGGATCCTAGAACAGAAAAGGACACTAGTGGAAAAACTGGTGAATTCCAAATATAAGCTTATAGTTTAGGTTAGCATTATTTTAGGAATTGTACCAAGATAATGCAAGATGGTAACATCAGAGGCAGCTAGGTGAAGGATACAAAGGAACTCCCTGTATTATTTTTGTAACTCTTCTGTGAATCTCAAATTACTTCAAAATAGAAAGTTTAAAAAAAATTTAAGGCTTCCACTAGGTTACCAGTAGAAAAACTCCAAATTCCATCTGTTTATGTGGCATGAGAGATGGGGTCCAGCATTGGCAGAGTGGATTTAGAAAATCCGAAGGTAATAATAAGGTTTAAAAAATATGTAGCCATTTAGGTATAATGGAGATTGGCAGGGTGTGAGACCAATGAGATGGTTGGTTATCCTGGTAGGGCCCAGGGGTCATCTCCAGTCCCACCCAAGGCCTCTGGGGTTGCTGGGCTGGGCCTGAGGGTGGTCCTTGGGTGTGCATGGAGAGAGAGGCCGCTCTCACCTCTTGATTGATTCATCAACTCCTGCCCAGCCCGGCCCCTCCTCTCCCCTCTCTTCCTGGCCCTGTCACAGGGCTCGGTCTGCTAAGGGCTCCCCAGTGGCCAGCCGGCTCACAGCTGAGCTGTTATCTTCCCGTCACACACTTATCTGGGCACGGTTAGAGCTTCCTAATAAAATTTGTCACTGACTTTAATCCCATCGCTGTCCAGACCCGGTTGATTAGCCCCTCTGGTTGTTTTGGCCTTGCTGTGCACCTCCAGCCTTTTCCAAGGAAATTGGTAGAGATAGGAGTTCAGACAGAGCTCTTGGCCCTATAAAGAGAGGTCAAAGAAGACGCAAAGAGGACCCCCGAATACTTCTAGAGTAATTAGCTGCAAATGACTTGGTCTCCCTCCTGCCCTCTGGTCAGCCCATTGCAGGCCCAGCAGGGCAGAATCAGGAGGGGGACGCCTTCCCTTGTCGGTGCCACGAGCTGCGGAGGCCAGCCTCATCTCCATTCTAACGGTCCCGCTGCCCCCCACTTTCCTCCTCAGTCTCCTGAGGTGGGGAGAGGGAATGACAGACAGGTCTGGGCAGCAGACAGGAGGTTTCTAGTCAGCACTCACACCCCAAAACTGGCTGTGGACTATCTGGCCTACATTGCCTCTCCCCCCTGCCAGGCCCCATGGAATGTCCTGGCAGGTTCTATGACTGTGTAACTCTCTTCTCAGCTGCACGTTTGATGCACAATTTTGAAGCCCAGAAAGAGTGTGTGGAGAATGCAAAGGGGTCATTCTCTGAGAAGCCCCTTCACTCGGCAGATAGACCGACCGTCAGTGCTCCCAGCAGACACAAAGATGTACCTGGTGTGCGTCCCATGTGTGCATGCGCGTGAGTGCCTCGGGATCTGCCGTGTCTCCAAGTGTAAATGCAAACAGCCCTGTGCTGTGTGTGGGTGTGTGTGCACAGAACTTACATGGGTGCCCCTGTCCCTGAGCTGGCTTTTCCTCCCTTCTCATGCTCTGCTCTGCTGCACAGCGGCTGCCTACCTCCCTCCCACTCCCTCCGTGCCGTCCTGAGGACCAATTCCTGAAGAGAAAGCTGTTCTCTGTACAATCGACGTATTGTCTCAGCTCTGTAGTTCTTCCTCAGCCGTCAGGGCTTCACGCTCTCTTTGGGCCCCTGCCAGGAGGTCGGCAGACACCAAACAGCAGGCAGGAGTGCGGCTGTGGGTACCTGCTGTGCGGGTGCAGATGGAGCCCGGGTGAGGCTGGAGGTGGGAGGACAGCCTCTGCTGCTTGCTCAGAGCTGCCGGAATCCCCGAGGTCCTGCCACCTCTGCGTCAGGAGCGGGCACCTCTGCAGCCTCCAGCCCCCGGCCAGGGTGAGGATGCACGGACCCTGCACTGCTGGCCAGAGTCAGTCCCAGTGGTAGTAGGATCACGAGAAGGTGGACAGCTCACATTGGGCACAGGAACAGCTCTGCCATGACAAAGTACTGTGAACTAGGTGGCTTAGCCAACACACCTTTGTTGTGTCGTAGTTCTGGAAGCTGAAAGGCCAAGATAAAGGTGTTGGCAGGGTTGGTGTTCGGCCGCCTCTCTCCTTTGCTTGTAGATGGCTGTCTTCGCTCCATGTCTTCACATGCCTTTCTTCTGCACTGTGTCCAGATTTCCTCTTCTTATAAGGACGTCAGCCGTATTGGATTAGAGCCCATGCTCATGACCCCATTTTAACTTAATTACCTCTTTTAAAGACCCTGTCTCCAGATAGATTCACATTCTGAGGTACTGGGGTGAGGACCTCAACATACAAATTTTAAGGGATATAGTTGAGCTCATAACAAAGCCCTCTCTGCCTCCTCCCTGTAGGGCCATTTCCAGTTGGAGCCAAGACCTGCCCCCCACAGAACCCTAGCTCTTTCTCCTGCACAGGTGAGGAGGCAGTTGTGGTTTTGTGGCCTACAAATCAACTGCAAAGAAAAGCGGGGAGTGGCCTGGAGAGGCTATTCTTTCCATGTTGGGATATAGAGAGTCATGCGGGATAAGGAGACGTCAATGCAGTATATGGTGGCACAAAAAGAAATCTGGGATGAGACAGGGGTTGTGTGGCCTTGATTGCATGACTTCACCTCTGAACATGTCTCCTCATCTGCTCGGGGAGCTGTGGTGACGAACAGTAAGGCCACCTGTATGAAGTGCCTAGGGCAGGCCCTGGCACGCAGTGGGTGCTCAAGCCATGCATGCGACACTGACATTCCTGCAGCACAGAAGGATGGTGATGAAAGACACACTAAACCCAGGGCTTCTTGGTAAATACCTCCTGTCCACCCAAGGGAACTGGGACAAGGCTCTGCTGAGCGCTCCAGGCAAAGTGCATGCTGCTATTTCTGAATAAACCACACTCAGGTATCGTTTCTGCTGTTGGTGGTTCAGAGACAAAAGCTCTCCACGTAAATGGTTATATTTTCACTGCAAGCAATGCCCAGTCTCAGGGAGAGCTTTGAACACGACATTTGAAGAAAATTCACTGTGGGTAAAGGGTGAAACCAAATCCTGGAGTTGCTTTTCCCTGCAGGGGTGGTTCTCAAACTTGAACGTGAATCAGAATTAACTTGGGGGTTTTTGTCAAAGCACAGACTGTGGGCCTCACCCCGCAGTTTCGGAACCAGTAGACCCAGCGCGGGAGAAGTCACATTTCTAGCCAGTTCCGGGACACGCTTGGAGAAGACGCCGCCCATATCAGTCTGCTCGGGGTCCTAGTACCTGCTCTCTCTCCTTGTCCTGTCTGCCTGATGGGATCTCCCTGCTCTCGCCCTAGGGGAAGGGCAGGTTTGCTGGCCCCTCCTAACCTCTCCCGATTTATGTAAGATTTTTAACCTGTTAATGAGCAACTGTTTCTTTGGCTCTTCTCCCCTTTTTCTGCCCTCTTTCTCATACTTGGGCCTCCAGCTCTTTCACCATGACTGGAGAGTAACCCCAGTATATGGCTCCCCCACTGATCCCTGTGCTGACCCCAATTAGGAGGAGGCAGATGCAAAAGGGGCATCTTGCCCATCACCACCCTCATCTTTTATACCTCATGTGTCTCTACCCCACCACATCAATTCCCTGATCACTTCACCAGAGTAAATAATTGCCGGTGTGTAGTGACCTAAGGTCAGAGCCAGTGGAGGAATGTAATTAGGGTCTTCATTTCTGACTGTCCTGGGAACTGTCTCCCAGCTGATATGTGTTTCTCTGATCCGTTGCTCTGCTGCTCACATCCTTCCCCAGCCCCTGCTGAGACGGAAGAGCTCCAGTTGGGATAGAGTTGCTCATAAGCAGGTGCCCATGTTGCCTTTTTGTAAGACTTTTCCCACAGAAGCCAGAGGGTAGAACATCCTCTTTCAGGGAGCCAGGAGCACGGCCCCCACACCTTGCACACCAGAGTGTGTGAGCGCTCTCTAGTGCCTGTTCCGGGAGGGATTGGAGACTGGAGACTTGCTACATGCCCTATCATCTTAGACTCCCCAACACCACATGGCCTTTCCAGAGTTGGGTCGTCTTACCTCCTTTGTTCTTTGCCTGCAGAGCCTGGCTCACGCGTGCTTGCTAGCGAGGGGCATGCTACAAGCCTCCTGGTTGAGAAGGCCTGAGTGACTTGAAATGGGTCCTGGTGAGTGGGATGCTAATTGGGAGGCAGAGTCTTGCCTTTTATTCTGGCCTCTTCCATCTCTCCATGCCGGATTGATTTCCCTTTCTCGTAAAGGCTTGGTGCCAGGATCCCTTGCTGGAGGACATGATGACAGATAACTGCTTTTGAGTTCCTTTGGAAACATTCCTCCTGGTCAAGGCAGGGGAGGAAAACATCATCTTGCCTTTACTCTGACTCCCAAAGCTAAGCCAGACCCGAGACAAAAATAAACCTGTGACTACTCCAGGAGAGCAAGCCAAGAATCTCTGGTGTGTCCTTCCAGCGTGCCTTTTTGGCATGGGAGGGGCCTTTGGGAAGGAAGCGGGCAGTAGTGTGTTGTAATGTTCTGGCATCTGATGCTTTGAGCCACATTTTGGAAGAATGTCCGGATTAAGCTTTCTTCATTTAAGAAAATGAGGCTCATTGGCCATTATGTCTAGGAAGGTCACTCTACAGTTAACTTGAACAGCCCACATCCCACTCCTGCGTATGGTGTGCACAGTCAGTTCTCGGCCACGGAGGACCAGCCCTGAGGTGTGCAAGCTTGTGCTCCCGTATAGGGCCTGGCATGGCCTTGCCTTCCCAGAGTCCCCCTGGGTCCAAAGGAGCTGAGCTCTTGCCTCCTTCTTCTAGAAAACTTTCCACAGGCAGGGATGTGTCCTTGACTGCTTGCCCCACTGCCGTGTCCCCATCGCACACCTCAGGCACAGCTAACAACAAAATGCAAGCCCTCCTCCAACCCCGCCTCCGAAAGTCCTTCTCTTGCTGGAGATCACTGCAAGAGAGCCTTCTTCTAAATTTTGATCTGGGAGCAGGCTTCTGTGTAGCTTAATATGTGTTGTGTGCATGGCTATTCCCATGTATTGGTAAATCTCCCCAACTGTCAGAACCGGAGCTGTCTGCCCTTTGAGATTCTCCTCCCCAAATACCTCCTAAAGGGCCCCACATATCAGTCATTGTTAGTGGGGGGGATGCTGCTGGCCCCTGGCCCCCTGCCTGTGGTAAACCCAGAAACCCGAGGGCAGGGCTGCGGTGAAAAGAGCCCAAAGCAATGCCTCAGCTGGAAGGACGCCGGGGAGACCTGCTGCCCCAGCTGCTCGTCAGGTGAGGCCCTCCCGACCCGCGTGGACGAGGCCTTGGTGCGCAGGGTGCGCCCTGACTCCGGGTGGTCTGGGCTTACTCCGCCTGGACTCTCCCTGCCTCTCCGACGCACTCTCTCCTGGAGGACTAGGAGTTAATCACCCTTTGAGAAGAAAGGGGGCGGGTGCTGGTGGGCAGGGGCCCATCTTGAATTAGCAAATAGGACTTTTAGGTTTGTTCAGCCCTTACTTTGAGGGCATAGAGGGTGTGGATGTGGAAAACAGTGTAACCTGGGAACTTCCCTCAGACTGAATCATCCTTCTGAGGTCTCTAAGCCTTGGGTGGTTGAGTGTTCACGATCTGGCCCTGCCTGCGCTCCTGGGCCAAGCATTGGGCTCACCCACTTGAGCCTCTCCAGGCCTCCAGCTTTCTCAGAGAAGCTCCTGGCCAGAGTGGAACAGCAACTTTACTCACTGACATGCAGAGATTATTCTGGAATTTCAAGGAGAGGCTGATATGCTTTGAACTAAGGGGATGCTCTGAGCTGAATTTTGGGGACACCATGGCCGCCTTCTTGGCCACTGGCTCTACAGCAGGCTGTGGAGGTTCTTCCGGCTCTGAGGCTGCTCTAGAGAATGGAGGGTGGAGTCCTGGCCTTTCAAAGGCTCCCAGTCAACTCTTTGCAGCTGCCCTGTGGAAAGCAGCTTCCCTCAGCAGCTAAGAGACTGCAAGAAGTGCGGAGGGAGAGTGAAGTGAACATGACCATATGCTGCTGATAGAACAGTAATGAAATTAATGAGCAGTTAGATCTTCCCCATTAACAGTGGAGTTTGGTGTACCACAGGCATTGAAGATGTCAGTCTTCCAGGTGTCAGCCCAGGACAGGCCTAGAGCTGCTCACCTGTCTGTGGGACACTGGAAGGCCTACCTGCTCCCCAGCAGGAGCACACCCTTCCCTTTTGAGACCTCTTGGTGCATACTCCTACCTGAGGAGAAGTAGAGGGCCAGGGTTTTGATATGGTTGTTTCTGTGATCTTTGAAAGCTGCCTTAGGAAGCTGCTTTGAGTACCAGAGAGATCCACAGCCTCGCAGACTTACACTCCAATCCATTCCCTCTCTTAGTCACTTACTGTGGCTGCCTGAGCTACTTACACAGCCTCTGTGGATGCCAGTTTGTTCATCTGTAACCCAGAGGGATCCCATGGAAGGGATCTTGCTTCCTGGAGGGGGGAAGGGGTACGAGATGAAAAACAGGAGCTGGTCTCCAGGAAGGAAATGGACAGTGTGACTGAGAGGCATTTCATCCGGCGTCCTTAATCTGGAGTTAGTGGCCTGGGGTCCCAAGCTAGGCTCTTGGAGGCTTATGGACTCTGTAAAGTCTTCTATAAAAATAATGGGTGAGTGGGTGTTTTTCAGAATCTTTGAGAAGATTCTCAGTGAGACCTGGACCCCCACAAGGTGAACACCACTGACAGCTTTGGGTGGGAGCAGCCTGGACTTCAGCCACCAGGTTGGGGAGGATGGGCTTTACTTAGAGACAGGTCCCCAGTTGGCAGACTCAGCCTCTTGTCCAGGGGGCTGAGGGAGCCTTGCTTCTGATTCTGAGTGAAGCTGTTACAGGGAAGATAGAGAAGCATGGCAAATGGAGGCAGGCGTGTGTGACAGGGGAGTCAGGGAAGGACAGATTTCCCCATGAGGTGCATCTGCCTCCTTGGCCCTTTGTGGGAGCAGAGCCGTGAGACCAGGGTGTGTCCTCTCATTTCCCCGTGCCTGGTTTCCCCAAAGTGGGTTGAGTATGGTAAGAAGCACTGATCAGGCAGTTTTGGGAGAGGTGACTCCTCTTAGCTTCTGAGCTCCTTTGATGTGGACCTGGCAGCTCCAACTTTGATGTCCTGGCCTGGCTGAACTTTGGGTTGTCCTTATCGGGGATGTTCCAGGTGCAGAGGTAAACGTTAGCTGTGAGATATGCTATTGTCAGGGACCAAGTTGCCAGCTTACTAAGAACCATAATCTCAAATCTTATGGCTCTGAGTTAGTGAGTAACTATGGAGATGGGAGACCATCAACCGGGCAAAGTGACAGTGGGGCAGAGAGCCATGAGTATGAGCCCAAGTGAAGTTACAAGGTCAAACCTATGCCAGACCGAGTGTCTGTTAGTCTAGCCAGCAGCTAACTTGCATGTCATTGGAAAAAAAGGGGTTTGAAAAGACTTGACCTCTGATAATAAGCCAGTAGTTTGCCACCAGTTCAAGTTGATTCGGAGCAGTTTAATGAGTAAATCAAATATTTGTGAAGTACCTGTGTGTGTTCAGTACCTTACCAGGCTGTCAAGGATGTATAAGAAATAAAAGGCCCAGTCACTGCTTTTGATGGGCTCATCAGTTAGCGGGGAGGATAAACATTTATACAAGGAATGGCTGATGAGAACCATGCTGGGCTACGTATAAATGTACATCAAGAATTCAGTCTCTGGTTAAGAGCCCTTTGCTGGTTCTGATATCTCCAACTCACAGCTTCTGTGAAATGATAGAATTTAGAGTCCCCTATGTCTCTTCAGCCTTCCCCATTTCAGGTCTGAGAACACCACTAACCACTTTCCTCAGGGAGGAGGTAACATACAGATGCAGAGGGAATGCATTTGTGCCTAGTTAGAGATGAGAAGGAGGGATGGAAGAATGTGATTCCTTGACTTGCCTCCACCCACCCTTTCTGTGCCTCTGCCTCTACCAAGATGACCACATGATTGGGCACCCTCTTCAATAAACCCTCAGTTCTCAGAAAAAAAGCACCTTTTTCTATATAGCATGTGCCAATGTCTGTGGTGTAAATATTCCCACCATGGTGAGCTCAAGCTGGATTACCAACCAGATCACAGAAAATCAGCTATCTGAGCTGGCAACAGCTTACTCCAGCACACCACTGGTGAGCCGGTCATCACTGACCACATCACAGATCACTGAGTCCAGATCTTATTGGCAGAATGGTGACTTCCATGAAATACCAGCTTAGGCACTTGCTGGACAGCATCCACTGTGAATGGGAAGGTCAGAGAGGAAAATATAGCTCTATTTGGTACCTAGTGATCCAACATAATTATCAGAGACAGAAACTGTCTATCAACAGAGAGGGTCTGTGTGTTTTTTGTGTTCTTAAACTTAGGAGAGAAAAGCTTAAACTTTTTGAGATAGGCTCTGTGACCTGGACAAAGCACAGCTTAGACCATCACTGAGGATTATTAAATCTGTCTTAGGAAAATTTACATGAAGCCTTCCCATGGGTCCAAGGATTAGGGCTATTTGTGAGATGGTGTCCCTGTCATTTTCCCACCCCTTTCGCTGAATCCAACTTCCCCACACCTTCCAATCCCTTCGCTCCATGGTAATCCCTTTCCACATCCACAGGAAGTCCGGTTCCCCCAGGTCTGGTTGAAAACATCAGGCCTCATACTTAGGGGTTCAAGACTCAAGTCCTACCTACAGTTTCCACCTACCTCCCCTTCATGTTGAGAGCCCTGAAGGATTGAGGGGGGGTGTAGCCCTCAACTGGCTAATGGAAACAGAGCCAGGGGCACTGAGTTTTGGCCCCTGTGAGTAGGGAAGGAAGGAAAGAGGTCCAGTTCAGCTTCTCCAGTGCTGAGCTCTTCCATCCTGGGCTCTAGTGGGAGCCTGGCCAGCCAGATGAAGGTCTCCGACAGTAAATCAAGCAGAAAAGTCAGCCAGGCCAGTGGAGCAGGACCAGAAAAATCAGTGCAGAAATCCAGGTGCTGGTGGGGGAGGGGGGGCGGGGATGGAAGGATAAAATGAGAGCATTTGTTTGCAATTCTAATATAATAAATCAACAGATCACTAGGCATCAGATGCCTAATGAAAATGCACATGATGGCCGTGGGCGGGTGGGGGAGGAAGGGAAGGATGAGAGATCCAGGCACAGAGGCTGCCGAGGAGTCCAAGGGTGTTTGTTTCCACGGCTGTCCTGCTGTGGGGGGCAAGGGCAGCCAGTCCGGCTACCCTTAGGCTGGAACCCGAAGTCTGCCAGTTACTCAGCTTGTGACCTTGGACCAGTTACTTCACCTTCTTGCTCCTCCATTTCCTATTCTATAAAATGGAGCCACTGGGAGTATTGACCCGGTAGAATTTTTGTAGGGATGAAATGAAGTAACTGAAATAGTTGGTGGCTGCTATATGGAAACAGCTATTCTTTTATTTTCTTATTTAAAACACCCATCATAGGGCCTGGTGCATAAAGCTAATTTCCTTTCCTGCTGGGGTAGATTGAAGGCTGAGGGAGGAGGGGTTGGTGCTCAGATGTCACCATCCCAGCCATGTTAAGACCTGCACCAGGTGTCCTCTGTGGGCCCCTCAGATGTTACCAGCAAATCCCACTCTTCTGTAATTCTGCTTTCAGATCTCCTAGCTGTGAGACCTGGAGCAGGTGTTTAAGGACATGGGGTCTGGATTTCCTCATATAAAGTGATGATAGGGGTGCCTAGCTTACTAGGCTGTTGTGAGACTGAAATGCGAGATATTATGGGAAGATTTGTTGTTCTTACCTCAACTTTACTGATGAGTATGAAGTGCAGTCCCTAATCCGAGCATGCTACATGCAGAATTTCATTTAACCATGAACAGCTGTAAGGAGTTTGTACTGTGGTTCATTCATGGCTCAGGGAGATGGGAGTCAGCCTGACCAGTTCTATCCGCGACCACCCCTGGCCGTCTTGGCACTGACCCGCTGGTTGCCCTGCCTCTGGCCTTCTCTTCCACCACCTGACCTGGTGTGCTCTTGCTCGTACGGCACAGAGCTGAGCTGGACCTATCAGGGGTGTCAGCTCGGCTCTCAGAGCCAGGCAAATGATCCCCTTCATCAAGAAGAACTTGTGAGTGTTTGCCCCTTACCAGTGGCTCTGATATTCACCACTTTATCACATGAGCGTGAGACGCTGTGTCAACGATATCAGGAGGCAGAATCTCTGAGGGAGGGCATGGGGAGAGCCCAGCAGAGCTCCTCATGAGAAAAACTTCATGACATGGTTCATTAACATTCAGAGCACTCCATGCTGCTGGAGGGGGTGAACAGAATCTCCAGGGAGAGCTCCAGGACTTCTTTTTTCTTGCTTCTTTCTTTCTTTCCTTCTGAACAGTGAAGTGTTTGAATGATCCAGCCATGGAAGGCAAGATTAGCCAAACCATATATTTGCCCTCTTTCTATAACTTGGCAAATTTTCAAAGCATTTTGGGTGGGAAAAGCTCTATTATCTATCCAGAAATGAGTGTCAGAGTTTTGTAGGCATGACTGTGTGTTAGAGAATGAATGCTTGTGTCCCTCCAAAAATGCATAAGTTGAAAACCTAGTCCCCAGCGTGATGGACTTTGGGAGGTGATTAGGTCTAGGGAGGAGCCCTCGTGCATGGGGTTAGTGCCCTTATAACAGAGACCCCAGAGAGCTCCCTCACCCCTCCCCATGTGAAGACACAGCAGGAAGACAGGCATCTATGAGCCAAGAAGTGGGTTCTTACCAGGTACTCAATCTACTAGCACCTTGATCTTGGATTTCCCAGCTTCCAGAACTGTGAGAAATAAATTTCTGTTATTTATAAGCCTCTCAGTCTGTGATATTTCATTCTAGTGGCTCAGATGGACTACGATAATGCAGTTAATTGCTGATTCACACCGTGAAGATAAATTGCTTATCTCTCATTGCCCATGGCAGTAGGCATCTAGATGTGTGTGATTTGAGGTGTGTTCCAGGGGCATGGCCTCCAGGAGCCCTGGTAGCGGCTGAAGGAATGGATACCAAGGTAGGTATTCCCACTCAGCTGCCATGAAGAGAAGGCTCTGAAGACCTGAGAGAAAATCAAGACAGTATGGGATGTGAGTTACTGCAGACAAAACTCTCCTCATCTACTTCAGAAGTGACATAGAAGAAGAAGCAGGTGGCAGGTTGGGATATTAAACCAGAATTATAAGGGTAGATGTGGGGAGGTGGTTAAGATGGCTAGATCAGGTGCTGGCTTTCACCATTGTGAGAGGGGGAATGGTAACTGTCAGGTTGTTCTGTACTTCTAGAAATGTAATTTAGCCTGGACATTCTGTGGGTGGTGGGCAGCAGGGTCCTCAAATGTGGGGAAGGCAGATAACGTGTGTGGTTCGGTGCCTACCTACTGAGACGCCAATAGCCCTTCCACCCCACACCCACACAAACCTTAACACAGATGTACACCAGGCTGCCTGAGCTCCCTGGAACATAGGTGGCTTAGCCGCCCCACTAGCCCCCACCCCCATTGCTCAGGGCACTCAAAGTGCAGCAAATGGTCCTCTGTGTAAAGAAGAGAGTTAATTCCCGATAACACTTGAGAAAAAGGGCATTGCTCAGAGCATGAGAAGGTGAGTATTTGATTTGATTTCTAAATTGGAGAAGTACATGCAGGAGAGAATTTCAAAACAAAACATTCAGATTCTAGAAAAGTTTGATGAAGGTGAACTTTAGCAAGATAATGCCCTAAACTCATCTAAATGTTATCTGGCTCAGTCTGTAAGTAGGACATATGAGGAAAAAGGACAGAGTAAAGGGGTCTCCCAGACCCCACGGAGAGGTGTACAGCCCAGTTGATGCTGGTTTCGGTACACGAGCCGCACTGAAGGAGTCGAACGGGTCCATGGCTCCCCTCTGCTCATTGATAGGATCAATCTATTATTGTGTTTCCTGGAATAGAAGCACATATTTTTTAAAAGGAAGATATGCCAGAGACATTTTAATTTGAGAGAAGTGCCAATTTAGAAAATGAAGGGGAACCCTGGAGATGCTGCATGTTAGTCTTTGGAAATGTTCTCTGCTTGATTCCTTCAGTGACAATATTTTTCCTTCCATGTAATAAGGAAAGGGTACAGACACGAGGTTAATTAAGAGGGATGTATGTAAAGGACGGCCGAGCATGGAGCATCCAAGGGGAACGCGGCATGACCACCAGCAGTGTCCTCATCAACACCCTTGATTCCTATTGACTGAGCACATGCAGGGAGACAGACCATGAGCACCCTGCAGCTAGACACTGACTCTGGAAACATCCTGGCTGAGAGGGCATCGAAGTCACAGTCGTGAAACCATTAGTTTCTCTTACCATTCAGAGGGGAAAAAATAATGCACAGGGTATTGGCAGAATTGGGTTTTGTAAGGAAACTGCCCAGTTGGTTTTAACTTTAGCCAACATGACTCCTCTTTCTGAAGTCTCAGGACTTTAGAATGCAAAAGAGCATCCCAGGAGACAGGCAGGCTCCCCAAAAGAGAACAGTGTGTGAAAAAATGATGCCATGGATTTGATCTGCCTTTGCTGTAGGAAAATGGCCACAGCGAAAGGAGAGGCTGTGAGCATTGGCAAAAGAATATCTTCCAGTTGGGCAAACCTTCTTTCTCCTCCATAGAACTTGAGGTTTCTGAACTCAGAAGTCCTTGGGCCTAGAGGTGCGAGGTGCCATGGGGAAGCCTGCTGTCCCCAGGACCTCAGGTGTCTGGCCTCCTGGTGATGAAGCCGGGATGGTGGTCAGATGCACAGCTGAGACGGCATGGGCTTAGCCAGTCAGAAGTGACACTGTTTGTAGACTGAGAGGACCCTACTATAGTGCCACATGGCCGAAGGGCCATGCCAGTGCCAGCAACCTTTTAGCCTTTGGTAAGTCAGATCTGGGCAAGGAAGTCAAAGGGACTCCACCCAGAAGAATCAGGTAGTGGAAGTCATTGCTTCTGGGGCAACGTGGTTCCCTGTGTAATGCCTGTCTTCCATCCTGAATGGAAAGCTGCAGAAGGCCTGGGACTGTTTTTGTCCTTGTCCCTGTTCCGTGCAGGCCTGGTGCTTAGCCCAGGGCCTGGGGCACCACGCATGCCTAATGAGGGCTTACTAAATGCATGAAATGAATTTGCAGAGGGGACTTCTCTGGGTGACATTTGGGAAGACAAAGGTCAGCATCTAAAGAAAAAAGAAAAAGAAAAGGAAGGATCCCAAGGAGAAACAGCAGATTGGAATCCAGAAAGAAAACGTAGGTGGAGGGGAAAGTTGCCCATTCGAGAAAAGTAAAAATCTTGAGGCATTCCCAAGAAAAAAGTGGCGGGGGGAGGGTGGCGGGGGGAGGACATCTGTTAAACTTCTGAAAATGGATTGGGTGGCACAGGATGCTTCATTTCAATCTTTCTAGGCTTTTCCCTCTTCGTTTCCTATTTCTCTGCTTATTCAGGTGCAGTCTGACCCACCACCTGCAGGCTCACCCTCACTGCTGTCAACTGGGACCGTGTGGCCCTGATGCCCAGGCTGGGGACACCACACACCAGACATGTTCCTTTAATCTCCACCTCATTGCTCCTGACTGATAACTTTTTCTACACCCTTTCAGACCTGGATTTGTCCTCATTTGTGCTCCTGGATCTCCCAGGCCAGCCCCGAAGGCCAAGTGGACCATGTAGGATCTGGGGCTCTTCCTCAGAGAGGCCAAACAAATGGTCCCCGCCCCCAACTTCAAAAGGTCTGGGGCCTCCTTTCACCTCTGACCCTGACGGAGTGGTGCCTTGAAGCCAGGAATAGCACTCTTGCATGCAGTTTTCACCTGGAGCATTGGTGACATGCTACTTTGTGGAGCAGGTGGCACTCCATGCCCTGAGGGCCGCCCCAGGCACAGCCCAGGCAGACCTTTGGCCTTGCTCAGCTGGGTGCACTGTTGGAATCCCCTTCTTTGACACTCAGTTTTGCTGGCATTGGACAAATCATCCTTTGAGAGACTTTCATTTCCCTGACTGGTGGCCAAGCAATGGGATTATTATTTGACTGAATAGGTTTTTTAAATGTGGTGGACTTAGAACTTCCATATATGTATGGATGGATATATTATGTATTATATTTTATAATACAGTTATATAATTATATCATATCATATAACTATACATCTTTATATATAATTTATATATATATTACACATATATGGGATGTAAAAAGGCATGAAATGAACTCCAAAAGCAATTGTAAATTACTAGAAAATGATTCCATTCATTACTACCCAAAATGGTAGAGCTTGGTGGACTGAGCACGCAGACATGCTACCATTCTATTGCCATAGGATCCATACATAGTGGCCTGTGCTTCCAGGTACACATTCCTCACTTGGGGCACCCATGGAATGTAAAAGAATCCTGTTGCTATCCTCACTGCAGTTCTGTGAGCACATATGGAGGATGCACTTTAGTCTAGGCACTGTGCCGGGCACTGCATACCCGGAAAGACTTAACCTTGGCCTGAGGACCTTCCAGCCCCACTTACAGCTCAGTCTTTCAAAATGCTATAAAGAGAAGCAACTCGTCCAGGACTTCATAGCAAGTTCAGTGACAAAGCCAAGTGCAGAAATCACTTTTAGAATTTGCATTTGTTGCAGTGCAGGTGAGATGCAGTCTTACGGGCCAGAAGATAGCTGGGGTTGGAGTTGTCTGGGACTGAGTGGGGAGATGTAGGTTTGAGCTCTGTCCTTGATGGGAATTTATCATGTGAACATAGACGAGCCATAACATGGTTTACCCTGGAAGGAAGCCGGGCTCCACTATTCCTCTGCTGTATGATCAAAGAAGCTGAGTCTGAAATGCTCCTTGGATTTTTCCATATATAAAGTAGAAATAATAATGGTTGCTTACCTTCCTTACCCGACCGTGGATTTTTGGAAATAAAATCAAGAAGAGCTGTCAGAATGTTGGGGAAAAGAAGAATACACAGCTGTTTTGATTCTGCCCCTAGAAGCGAGTGTCATCCTGCTTATCAGTCTTCTTTGCTCTTCCTTTCCTTCTCTACCAGGTGCCCAAGTGAAACCCTGTAAAGCCCAGCAGGGCTGCTACAAAGAGAGTCAGATAAAATTGTTAAAAACATTCTACTTACCAGCAAAAATCCCATAGCAGCAGCTAGGCCCTGACCCCTGTATAGGCGGCTCTTTCCACAAACAAGTGCTTGATAATCATCCTTCATGGTGAAATATTTTATTTATTCTGTGGAGGTTCATTGGAGGGCCTTTAAAAGAAGGAAACTGTGTAAAAACATTTGCTAGCAGCTTTAGGGGAAGGGAGGAAGGAGCAGAAAGAATTACGACCACACACCCTTGGAATTGTTATCATATTAAACCTGTTTCCATGAGTGGATGGATTTTCTGATGCAGTTGGGTATCTTGCCTCTGGACAGTGAAATTGCCATCCTCTGCCACAGAATAAATTACCTGTCAGGCTCTCTTAAGCAGTTTCAGGATGGTTAGTTCGAAGACAGCAGCACACGCTGGGGAAGGCAGGCGGGTTCGGGGTGGGGAGAGTGTACTTTCAAAAGTTGCTGGTTGCGAGTCATGGTATTGTTTGCTGTGTCACGTTGATCTGGCGCAATTTGACAGCTGCGTGTGAAAGGCAGCATCCTCAAAGAATCGTGAACTGCCTTCCAGGTGTTTGTCTATGCAACATGTGTCTGTGTGAGGCGGTGGAGAAGATAAACCAAGGCTTCCTTTTTAAACACAGGGATCCTGGCATTTTCCTGGCAGTTGAAGCTCAAAACTCTCGTGGTTGCCTCATTATGGGGAAACGGGAGGGTGATACTGACTCCTATGAGGATAAAAGTGTGTTCTAGAGTGGTGACACACAAAACCCCACAGGCCAGTGCCCGTGAGCACACATACACTTAGTCACAGACACACACACCAACACCACCCCCACAGCATAAGTTTTTCCTGAGCATATTATCCTAATCCCATAGAGCTTCGGAAAACTCCACACTGCTCATTCAGCGTTAGGATGTTCTCTGGGGTCAGGAACTAGATGCTTCTCAGCCTGGTAATCCCCCCGTCGGCAGGGCCTGAGGGACCACAGGGAAAAAGGCAACTGCATTAAATATTTGCTTGAGGCTTTCAGGAAAGGGAGAAGCAGAAAGAAGCACTCGCATGAACTTTGGTGTGTGATCTCTGCGTGCACCTCTGAGTTCAGGGCGTGCCCCCTTAACCAGTGGTTTGTTTGCAAATGTTTTGGTTCCAGATGCTGTTTGAGCTGCAGAAAATGCCCCTTTTCTCCCACAAACATCCCAGGGAAATGTGTCACCTAAGGTAAAGATGAAGTGTAGTCATGTACTGATATGTGCATATGCATAGGTGATACATATGTATGTGTATATATGTTAGTGGATATGTGGATATGTGTACGCACACACATATATATTGTACAGATAAGCAAATACATTGCTTGTTTATGTGTTCGAAAGCACGATGGTCACACATTCTGAGAGACCTATCTGCAGATAACTGGGAGGACCGTCAGAAGCTCCCAGAGATGACTTCCTTCTAAGGGCTGGCCTCTGATTACCAAGCACAAGCAAAGTGGGCCTGCTGCATCTGTGGGCCATGTGTCTGGAGCTCCAGCACCTGCCAGCTGACTTCAAGTGTCAGGGCAGCTGGGTCTGGCAGAGACTATTTTCTGCTTCTCAAATCCCTTCAGGCTGGAGATAAAACAAGAACGGCAGCTCGTGAATGGCATGAGGGCTGCTGAATGAAACAGGGACAGTTAACGTTCTTGCTGAGAGTAAAGCATGTTGTACGTGGTAATTATTGCAGGTTATACCTTGCTGCCTGGGATAAAGGGTTTAAAATGTACATGCCAGTTCATCTCAAATGCTTGTTGAAGACTTAATAGACCCACGTGTTTCATAGAGTCATGGCATGTTAAACCTTAAACACCACCTGTAAAAATCTTTCAGTGGCTTATTATCCAGCAGTGGTCAGTTGATTTGGAACAAAACTTTTGTTTTGATATGCTGACAATCAGTCATTAGGAAGACTGAAAAAAAAACCAGACCAAGAATAGAACTGTCAATATTAAGCACATTTAAAACTATACAGAATTGTATTTTCTTTTTCAACATTTGAGTTGTTAGGAGGTGCTTTGTACTGGGCTAAGCCAGGCCAGCTGCTAGCAAGCATCAAATATAGGTTAATACCACAAACTGATATCAGAATCTTTGCTTTCCACTGTATTATATGACATTTTTAAATATATGAGAGACTAATATCGAGATTACCTGGCTAGAATTATTAGTCTTTGCTGATATTCATTGGGTGGTTGAGGAGTGAGAAGTTCTATGTTTAGTGGAATAATGTGAGCAAAAGCTGTGTTGCAAATAATGCTAGTATGTGCCAGCACCCTATTTTGCTATGTTCTTTTTGACCTTAGTTGATGGGAGGCTGGGAAATAATAATGAAACATATGGATGTTTCACCTACGGCATGCCAGGCACTGTGCCCGATGGTTTATTCAGGGATTCTATCACAGAAACAACCCTCTGAAAGATTCCCCAAATGTTACCTACATCTCACGGATGAGGACATCGAAGCCCCAAGTGGTCACAATTTAACCAGAGTCTGTGGTCTTAACAATGTTTAACCTCAAGTTAGCAGTCTGTGCTTTTGGCATATTGTGTGCAAACGCCCACACGTGCTTTTTACACCTGTAAGTTGTGCTGAAGTTTTCTTGCAGAGTGTACCAGAGATGAGCTTCCTAAGCTTTGGCCTCCCCTAGGGAGGGCCTCCTGTCAGCACCAACTCCTTTTCGGGAGACAGACGCCACCCTCCCACAATATGGCAGCTACACACTGTGTGTGGCTCCTGCCCCAGCCTTTGCCTTGCCCGCCGGCCTTCCCCCCACCAAAGCCTTGGCTTTATCTTGCTTCTTGCTGTTGCCACCTTGCCCTCCTCCCACTCTTCCTCACTGCCTTTCTCCGTGCAATGATGGTTTCTACCCCACATGAGAGTGAGCCCCCATGGCTGTCAGACTGCCTTCTGTAGTCACAGGGCTCCTGTGGGCACAGGGGGATGGGAGGGCCTCTGTTGGTGAGGGAGCCCATGTCACATGGCCACCTCTGAGTTTTTCTCTATTTTCAGGTTGTGTGCACTTAGTGGTGTGGGGTCACCCCTGAGGAGGGAGAAACGGAAGGTCTCTGTTGACATTGCCCTGGATGAGGTAGGATGGAGGAGCTGGGAGAGACCAGTCAGGACACAGCGGGCTCGGGGTCTCTTGGTGCCGAGGTACAGAGCTGGCAGCTTGTTTTGCCTCTGATGTAGCTCTGCTTCCATTCGTGATCCCGAGTTGCACATAGTCACATGCACGCCCTCTTAACTTTCACACATACACCCACACGCCACCAATTATTGTAGTTTCATTTGTGAGAACCTGTGTGTGCGTCTCCATGCGCACCCACGCCCACTGTGGTCACATCACTCCCTGCTGGCTTTCTGCCCCTCGGGTCTCAATTCTATCAGGTCCCTTAACTCTGAGCTCTGGACCATGAAGGGGGAGGCAGTGAGCTGCTCCCTGGCTGTTGGCAAAGATCTGGATTTTGCAGGATTTGACCCTTTATGCTTCACGTCCTGACTGGTGCTTCTGGGAGTCTCTTTTAAGGGCAAAACAAGCATCCAGTACTACTTGGTGGGTCACCTGCATGGGATTCTCTTCTCCACAAGGTCAGCTAGTGGCCTTTTTCATCTGACGACTCCGGGAACCAGGGAAGGGGTACCTGGAAGGAAACTCTCCAGGCAGGCTCTTTGTATCCAGGATGTTGGTTCCAAAGTCAAGATGAACATTACCTCTGAACAAGTCATGCTTGTGCAAAATGGAACACCCAGGGCCACTGCAGCCAGGAAGCCTGGTAAAATCCAAGCCAGATGAGTCCACACAGCTCCTGCAGTGGTGGCATCCCAGTGGCCAACAGGCCAAGTGTCCTCAGCCCTGAAATGCCCTTCTCTGTCCATAGTGTATGGAGTCACTACATGGAAGCACACACCAGCTTGAGTGAGGGGGTGGGGATTTTAATAGGTCATTCCTAGCTCGTGGCAGGCACCCTGGAGTCTCTCCCTTCTCCTCTCCTGTGCAATGACCTTTTCACTAATTTCTGTCCTGGGCTGATTTTAGGTTTCCCAGTGTCTTGGGTTGTCGGCCATCAACTGAAATTCAGGGCCCTGATTCTCCATATAGCAATTTAGTGGGTGGGAGGTTAAATGGGGACTTTTCTCCGGGACTCTCCAAGGATTGGCAACTGGGGAAAGATCACCTTTTTGACGGGGATCTTCTACCCCTCTGGCTCCTTCTGCTGTGTTTCCAACAGCGAGTGGCTGCACCACCTGCAACAAGGTGGAGAGCTAGAATTCCTGAAGCTGACTGCTTCTGTCCCCATTGCTCAGAATCTATGGGGCAAGCCTTCCGCTCTGCCCTGCTTCCCAGCTCCAGGATGGTGAGGTGGAGTAATTATTCTGGACAGCTGCACGCATTCATTGCCACAGGCTTACCTCACCAGGCCCCCATTTTTCACTCTAGCTGCTTAAAATATAAACCAGATCCCTTGTCCCCCTGGATGGACTCCCTTTAGAGCAGGATGGAGTGTGGTCTGTCATATGTCATCTGATTTGCAGTGTGTTTGGGTGATTGCCAGATGGGCACAGGAGGAGGGCGGGGGTAGCTCAGAGTGTGCAGAGGGGCGGGAGTCCAGCTTTCTGGGGACACAGTCTCCGGGCTGACACCAGACCCAGTGGGTGACTTTGACAAGTTGTTTGCCTCTGAGACCCCATCTGTGGACTGGAGGAAAACTTATAAGTCACCAATCATTTTCTGGGAACTTCAGGAGTCTGGGAGTCTGTGTGGGGAGTCCCTAGGCCATAAACCCTTCGCCTCGGCATAATTCTAGAGAATGCTAGGTAATTGTTCTCCATCCCCAGCTCACTGAAAAATGGTTGGAAGCTGCCGGTGCCTATTTCCTGCTGGGCACTGACCCTGGCCTTTGCCCCATAGGGGTTATCGTTGGACTCAGCTTAAAGCTTTGCAAGAAAGGAGAGAAAAGAAAGCATTCCAAGTGTCAGACAGGGGAAGGGAGATGTGAGCAGACTCAGCCGATGTGTCCGCAGGTGGCCGCACTGGCATGCTGGCTGGCAGCTGTCCCATGCTCAGGGACTCACCCGTGCAAAGATAAGCATCCCCAGACACACACACACATACACAGACAACTCCTTCGCTTCCGTCAGAGCGCACCTATAGCTCCTGCCACTTCCGCTGTCTTCACCGCCCCTCATCTCTGTTCGCGTCTCCAACAGGCCTCGCCCCTGTAGAAGATAAGGGTAATGGGGGCTGTTAGTGGCCCTCCTTCCCCAGGGGAGGAGTCAGGCCTGGGGGCTGGCATGGGGGGAGGGCAGCACGGAGTTGGACTGAAGGCTTCATGGACAGCGCAGGCAGCAGTTTGAGCAACTGTAATAAGGAGTGGTTGTCATGGAAACAGCTCTTAATGTTGTCCAGATTTCAGAATCTCTCCCCTCTCCCTACCTTGGTTATTTTCCTTCCTTCCTTGTTTTCCCCCCGAGGCTATTGCTACAGTTTGGCAGGAGTTTGTAGGCCCACCCTGGAGAATGAGGACCACAGATCTCAGGCAGCCTCCGCCACACCCCACCCTTCTAAATGAGGCCACAGTCCTGTGTGGCCAGGCAGCCACACACAAGGCACACGCCCTTCATGCTCAGACCCCACAGATACAGGCTGGTGTGTCCCGATGCCAGACTGAGAAGTGCCCTGCATGAGTGGAGAAGGGCTGGGGGGGGGGCGGGGGAGGTGTGGGGTGGGCTGGCGAACTGAACCTTAGCCTGCCTGCCCCCTAGTAGTGGCCGCAGAGCAGAGCGGCTGGGAGGAGAAGGTGGACTCAGGATCCTCTTTCTAGGTGAAAAATCAGAGTGGGGACTTGGGTTATCACCACCCACATGGCCAGAAATGCCAGTGTGCTCAAGAGTTCCATCTGCATAGGATGCTCATCCTCCGGCTTCTGTCCCCTGTGCTAGTCAAGGTCATGCTCATGTAGTCCAGGGTGGCCAGAGCCAAGCAGACTGTGCCATTCTAAGTCAGCATAGCACCCATCATTCATGGGCTGTGTGCCTCGGTGTCCCTGAACACGGCCTGATAGGGATCATGTTCCTTGATCTATCTGCGTCCTTTGCAAGGATGTTATGAAGCTAAAAAAGAGACAACAGGTGGCAAGCTCTTTGGAAAGAAGCAAGTCTTACACAAGGGAAAGAAATCACTGTTTGGGGGAAATCTGTTGTGAGATGGAGTTGGAACAGCAGGACTTAAGAGCCCCAGACTGACCTGTGTCTTGGAGAACCTGAACTTCTAAGTTTGAGTTTGGCTAAATTTCTGGGATGAAACTGCATGTTGTCTAGAGCATGTTCACCCGCCTCACCACCCTCTTTGCCTCCCTCTGTGGGCAGCTGGCACAGGTGTGGCAGAGATGACAGCCAAGCAAGCTAACATGGGCTGGGCCCCAGGGATAAGCCGCATGGCCAGAATACCATGGAACTGGGGATCGAATGCAGACTGTGGCCAAAAGGGAGCACTGAAATTGGATTCTGGAAGTACTAAATCTGATGTCAGTGAGAGAGCTGGGGATGGGGAATGGGAGGCAAGAACAAAACGCCAGGAGCTCAGGAGATGCAGGAGCAGAAGGGGCCAGGAGACTAAAGATGGTCAGTGTCCCTGAGTCAGGTAAGGCTGTATGGTGGCAAGCGGGCCAGCCGGTTTAAAGGCCAGGTTGGAGCAGTTACACAGTAGTTGTGCTAGAAGATGCTGAAAAAGCCTTTGTGATTGGTTGACACTGGCCATCATCCTTAGGGACCTGGGCCCTCCACGTTTTCTTCTGTGGTTCCTTAGCCCAGCTTCTAGATGCTGGGCATTTTTATTTCTAATTTTCCTCCTCTGCTGCTCAACTAAGTATAATGAAGATATGGAAGCAATTCCCAACACTGTAGTTCTTTCTAGAATAAAAGGGGTGCTAGCTGAGATGCAGGGAAGCAGGGGTGGCACGAGTCCTTCCATCTCATTTCTCAGGAGGTCTGAGCTATCACAGGTGAACCCTCTGTCTGGGGGCCTCTCCTCCCAAGCAGTAAAATGCACCTTGCTCTAAGTCATGGAAATGGTAAAAGACAAGGTGGTGTCCAGCTGAATCTCTGTTCTGAGAACAGAGAGGAAGCTTCAGAGGCAAGCTGGCCGCTCTCCTGTTTCAGTGGTGTTGGTGCTGTCTCTGAAGGGAAAGGAACGCTGTGCATAAACCTCAGACAAACATCTGTTGGGAGCAGTTGTGCCTGTGGTCCCATGTTTCCTCTTTCAGGTGTGTTTTATTTGTTGTCCTTCACGTCTAGCCGTCTGTGTTTAGTACTAAGTCGCAAGGTGGGCCCCACAGCCTTTGCTGGTATTTAGGATGGGAGGTGTGTAGGATGTGCCTGCCTCTTCTATTCCAGGAACCCCAAAGGCATGTTTCTAGAATCACTTTGGTTGCTTTGATAAAAGGGTGACATCAAACCAGTTGCTGTAGTAACAGGTAACATCACAGAGTTTTCCAAAGTGATGAATGACTTCACAGTCAGAAAGATTGATTTTTTTTCCCCCCCAGAATTTTTACTCTGGCAAGGGAACAGCCATAGAATTTTAGAAATTAAATACAGCTCCTAGGTTTGCCAACCCAGTCAAGTGCTTTAATCTTGTCATTTTTGACCCTGTTATCTATTTGGTATTAGCATCAACCAGAACTCCAGAGAGGAACTGCATATTTAAGAGCGACTAGCAGAATGATAGGCATTTACAGCAGCATAATGGCCGCGCATAGAAGAGACATGGCAACTCCAGTGGGGTATGATAATCCTTCGCTGAGATACTGAGGGAAAAAAACACTGGCAGGGATTCAAAAACCCAGTTCAGGTTTTAGCAATACCTTGTCCAGCGTGTGGCTTCGGACAAATCACTTAATCTTCCAGGCCTCGTGTGTAAGAGTGTAATGAGCCTATTTCTCCCGGATAGTGTGAGAATGAATTGAAAGCACATGCGGCAGCACTGTACACGCGAATCCCACTTCCCCGCACACTTCTCGTGGGCAGTGGTCGGTCCCCCTCGGCTACCCCTGCTCTCAGTTTCCCATCTGTTCAGCGCCCTTCCCATGCTCACTCCTGACAGCACACACACTTCCTCCTCCATCTCCCCCATGTTCGTGAAGAAAGAATCATAAATGTGAAACACTTTGAGTTCCTTGAAACCAGTGAGTGGGATAAATACCTTATATTGATTATGATGATTATATCTGGAACTAGAAAAATGTGATTGCATGGTTGCCAATAGCAACCAGATGGCAATGCAGGAGTGGGGAGCTGCACGGTGTTGCGTGGAGAGGATCCCTGGGAACAGAAGTCCGTTTCTTTTTTTCTTATAAAAAGCCCCATTCCTGCTCCCTTGGTCTGGCATTGCTTCTTTTGGGAGACATGGCGGGTTGTAAAATGAATTGGAAGGGAGTTGCACAGAGAGCGTGGAGGGCTCCTTGGGGCTGCCACGCGTGGCTGTGAGGTCTCCCTCAGGGTCCCAGCCCCTCAGACAGAGATGGGAAATCCAGCGGGCTGGCAGTGAGGGGTGGACAGCAACCAGAGAGGTACGAGAAGGGTCTGGACCATGTGGAGAAGCAGCCCCCAGAGGAGACGAGGGGGCCCTCTAAGAGTGGGTGGCTAGAGCCCACCACAGATGCCTGTGGAGAGTGTGGGGAGGCTTGGGTTGGGTTAGAGCCCCTCCCTCCTCCGAGGTCCCAGGCAGGCATTGATTAAGAGAGGAGAGGCCCATCTCCTTCTGATGGCTAGCAAAATGCCAGCACATTACGGACGCGACAATTCCCCTTCACTCCAGAGGTCCCGGCGCTGGGCCAGGTGTGTGCTCAGCATGCTACCGCACGCACCTTCATTGAACTGCTGTCCTTGGTCACAGAGTCGCAGGGCCAGGCGGCAGTGACGTCAAGGTTGGCACGCATGGCTGCCTCAGGCCAAAGCCTGTGCTCTTCACACCATGAAGCTGATCATTTTCCTGGCAGGTTAGAGGGCTGGTGAGTAACTGATCACTAACCTTGAGAATGAGGGATCCTAAAAGACGGGCTTTGAGTATTAGGGAGCCCCTGGACTTGCCTGCTGCTCAGAGGCCTTGGCTTGGAGCCCTTTGTGATGCCCCCGTGTTCCAAGAACGAAGGCACTCTGCCTCTGGGTCAGGGCTTCTCCCCTCCTTCCCTTCCGCCCACGGTGTTGGGGGCTCTAGTGTTCTGTAGAGCGCCCTGACTTCCTTGACAAAGGTCCCGTGTGGATCTATACATTTCTGGTCACTGGCTATCATTGGCTGACCCTAGGGAGTGTCTGGGAAGGTGTATGTTAGCTTCCTGAAGATGCGGCCAGGGCCCCGCCATCCAGGGGCCAGGACGTGAGTAAGGAGGCAGAGGAGGATCATAGAATGCTGCTGGCGGCCCACCTGTCTGCTGAAAAGCAGTTGCTTTGGCACAAATGTGACTCCTGACCAATGGACACAATTTGACCACTAGTCGTGTAGAATTATATCACGTGTAGCATTTGTCACAGGATTCAAAGAGCATTTTCACTAGTTATGAGTTTACCAAGCACAGCCAAGTTGTTCTGTAGAAAAGTGACAATGATAACTAATGTTTACTGAGTACAAATAAGCACGTCACATGTATGACCCCATGTAAACTTCACAATGACCCTGTGAGACAATTTCTCCATTTGGTAGATGGGGAAACTGGGTCCCAGGGAGGACTGACTATTTGTATAAGTGCTGGAGCTGGAGGGGGCCCAGCTTATCTGACTCCAGGGTCTGTACTTACAGCCACTCATCCCTTAACAAGTCCCAGCCATACAGACGGCTCTGCTACCCTTCCCGTGGAGTGGCTCAGCCTGTCTGTTTCTGTCCCAGGTCAGGGTTTCTTGAAATGGATTTCTTGCTTACTTGTGTCCTTATGTACTCTACTGCCACATTTTCCTCACTGATATGCAACCACCTCTGCTCAGAAGACTCAACACCTCCCACTACCTACCCAAGTTTAAACTCTCTCACCTGACATTCTGGACCCTTGGTAATCTAGATAAAGCTTAACTCGGGGCTCCTCGCATGCGTTATTATTCCTCTGGAGGCATGCGTGAAGCAGCAAGCTAAGCCACCAGTGATACAGATGCCTCCAGGCCTAATGCCCTTGCTGGGCATTCCCCCCAGGTGGAGTTTCTGCTCTCTCTGTGCCACAGCTGTGCATGCCCAAGTTCTACCCAACTTGTCAGGCTTAGCTCAGGTGCCTCTGCTGTCACTGGGTCTCTCTTGATTTCCTTAGCTGGGCACAAATTCCCCTTCTCTCAACGGATTTGGTCTGTCTTTCTTATGTTATTAGCCTTTTCCAACTTTCACCTTACTTCATTTACTCATTTATTTAGCACTTACCAAGTCTCTCCTGCATGTCCCGTGCAGTGCTGAGGGCTAGGGATGAAGGAGGAGTAATAGGCCTAGTCCTCAAGGTACTCACTGAATGGAGAATTGGTATGAACATGTGTCCAATATCCTGTGCCCAGGGGTCACCTAGCGTGTGCCATAGTAGGCATTAATGCAGTATGTCTGTTCTGAATGAATGAAGATGCATATGCTGCTGGTGCTAAAGAGAGGTAGTGGGAGGACACAGTGGGGAGTTGGGTTGCACCGCATAGAAAGCCAGAAGGTTGGCCCTTTATTACTGCATATGCCAGGAGGGGCTGTGTGTCTAGAAAGAAGCAAATTGGAACACAATCCCTCTTTCATTCTTTTCTCCTTTATTTGCCCATCTTGCTCCTGAGGACCAGGTGCTCCCAATTGGCACAGGCATCTTGCACAGGACTTGTAGGGTGATTTCCTGAGGGCTTCCCATGGTTGATGGCAGCCTGGCCTCACATGCCGGTGTGACCCAGCTAAGACTGACTACCAGGACTTCCCAAGTGCCTGGCTGAGTCCATGGAATCGTGTTTTATCTCTGGGTGTGGAGCAATCAGAGAAAACACAGAGTCTTCTAGCAGAGCTAGAGCAGGGGTCAGCAAATCCAATCCACAGGCCAGATCGGGCCTGCTGCCTATTTTTGTACTGCCTGAAAGTGAAGACTGCTTCACACATTTTTGAGTGGTTGGAGAAAAAAATGTCAAGAGGGAAAATATTTCACGGCATGTGACAATGATAGGAAACTCAAACTTCAGTGTCCATAAATAAAGTCTTGCTAGCACATAGCCACGCTCAGTTGCTCGCAGCCGACGATGCCCCCACCTCCCGCACGCTCATTTGTTTACTCTGGGGCACAGCAGACTCATTCCCGCCCCCCTTCTGGTTGCTGAGTGCCCCAAGAGCGGCACTGAGGGGCCGTATCAGAGGCCATGCCCTCAAAGCCTGAACGTGCGCTCTCTGACCCTTTATAGGGTAAGTCCATGAGCTCTGCTAGAAGACAAAGCTTTTCCTCTACCTCTCCCTTTTGGTCAAGAATAAAGGACCTCCCAGATCCCCCAGCATATGGGGCCAGTCAGCTTGCAGGCCAGGGGATCAAAGACAGGTGTTAAGGGGCTTGCACGTGGACGAAGCATCACCTGGGGTTTGGAATCCTGAGTTCTGTGTGGTTTGGGGCGAGACCTTTTCCTCTCCGGGTCTTTGTTCCTCATAAGTTTGGGATGCAGGGTATCTAAGGCCTCATCATCCTTGCAGGTGGCATGGTTCTCTGGTCTACCTGGCCTGTTCTGCAGAATGGTCTGCACTGCATGAGGATGGCTTGGGGCCTGCCAGACTCGCCCTCTGAGGCTTCGGCCTGGGGAGCAGTGAGAGCCACAGCCCAGGTGGACATAGGAGCTCCCCCAGCCTTTGCACAGCCCTGGGATCCCCACCACTCACCAGGAATGCCATCTTTTTCCTTATGTTGATCCCTGTTTGCAGTCAGCGTAGTCTTTTTCTGAAGTACCCGAGATCTAGGCAGACTGTAATTATGTAATTCGTCCTTGTTATCTTTTCTAATTGTTCTCTGAGCTGTTTCCTAAACTGATTGGAAACAATTGCAGACAGGGAATGGAGTGGGAGGTAGGCGAGGACCTGGCAACTGGCCAGATCCTGGCTGTCTGCTGGAGGCTGCATCTGAGCAGGGTGGGCACAGGGTAGGGACAGAGAGGGCCACCTCTCACAGTTCCTTGTGTCTGGGCAGTGGGGGTGACAAGGGAGGCACTCACTGAGGTGTTCAGGGCTTTAATCATTCACAAGTGACAAATCTCCCTCCGTTCCCAGGCCTCATGGGTGGGGCTGTTTTCCCTTCTCCACTGCCTCCATGACGTTGGGAGAGCTCCCTGGAGATCTGCCAGCAGCCAGTAGGGAGCAGGGCCCTTCCCTCCTGGCATTGAATTGCTTGTGCTTTCTTGACAGAAAACAAATTGCAACCCTTGAGCCATCTATTACTGCCTCAAAGCCAAGGAGAGCCAGTGGAGGGAGCTCGTGGGGCTTCTTGCTGATCTAGGGCCCCCACGGGTGAAGTGGGGCTCCTGGTAGTATATCCTTGGGCAAGCAGCAGAGAACCAAGGGAAGGGACCCAGATGAACATTGCCTGGCCCTTCCTGGCTGTTAGGGATGTGTTCCCCGGCTGCATGGTTCTTCCCACGTGGGGCCAGGCAAAGGACAGCCCGTGCAGGGTGCTGGGTCCTCAGGCTACTCAGATCTTCCTGGAGGTGCACCTGGGTTTCTCTGTCTGTGATGATGATGTCTTCCCCTCCCCTGTTCCTCTTCCCACCTTCTCTGCAGAAAACATGTGAGACAACTTCTAATAAAAGTGCTGGGTTTTCTAGAAGGAGAGATGAGATGGGTGGGGATGCCCGCCTTGCTTGCTGAGTCTCTCCCTGACACACCATGCGTGACATTCACAGAACCCCTGTGAGGCAGGGGACACTCCTCTTCCCAGTTTCCTTTTGAGAAAGCATTTGAGAAAGAAGGGTTAACTTTGATTCCACACGTATACGAGGCACCTAGTGCGCGGCAGGTCCTAGAGAAGGTGTTGGGCACACAGTACAGACAGAGCCGTCCTCTGGGACCTTGACTTTCCACGTTCTCATGGACGTTCACACCATGCTGGAGTCAGCGTTCAAAGCCAGTGTGTCTGAACCAGAGCTCTTTTATCCCAAAGCTGCCGGCAGAGGCTGAGACAGCAGGGCAGAAACCACATGGCTTGCTTGGAGGATTCAGCCCAGGGTCGCCTGGAGCAGAGAGAGGACAGCAGCTCTCCTTCTGCTGGGTGTCTCTTTCCTCCTCCTCCCCCAGCCTCTGGAGTGGGAGCGGGGAGGAGAGGGAGTGTGAGGGGTGCTGTGGAGGGCTGGGGACCCAAAGGGCCCTTGTTCCCTCCTCCACCCGGAGCATGTTAAGGCCCCAGATCCTCTCAGCCCCAAGCTCTATTCCTGCCTCAGCAGGCCACCTGAGGCCTGTCCATCTGGTGTCCTATGTCTCTCAGGGCCAAGGTCTGGCATGAGAGGTGGGAAGAGATCCCCGAGGTATTTTGGCCTCTAGAAGCTCTTGCTCGGACCTGGCAGAGTGTACGGCACTGCCCTCTCCGGAGCTGCCTCGGCCTCCAGGACTGTTCGAACCTCCTCCCACGTGTGAAGCTGCTGCTGCCCTTTGTCGGCAAGTGCAGGGCTCACTGCCGGTGTGGGGGCAGAGCCTGCACCGGTGCCCCATTTCTTGTTCAGTCAGCTGAGGTCGATCCCATGGGGTGCATGTGAGTGGGTCCAGCCTGGCCTGGGTGGCCATGGATTGCGACCCCGGGGCACAGTCCTAGGCCAACATTTCTCAGCCTTTTTGTTTATCACTGTTACCCTCTCCCACTAGGAGAAAAAAATGAACTAAATTTAAATTCTCCTGAACAAGACGACACGCTAAGGTGTAAGAACTTGTCAGGTAGGGCTGAGCTTTGGAAGGCTGCCAACCATTGTAATGTTTGGGGTTTTTGCCCTTCGGGGTGCTATTGGTCTCATTGAGAATGTGTCCTTTTAAACTGTGTGCAAGTTCTCCGTAGTCTCTAACATATAGAAGCAAGGGGCTTAGTGAATGAGTATGATCTCAAGGACTGAGTCAGAATTTGGTACTAAATCTGGGGTAAATGGTTTCCCATCTCCAGGCCTTACTTTTTCTATTTGCAAAACTCCAACACCTTCTTCTGCTCCCTCAACCAATGAGGAGGCCACGGCAAGGGGTGGGCTAGAACGGGGCAGGCAGACCACAGTCACACGCATGCACTCCACAAGGGGTTGGGGTTGGGACAAGATAACAGTATCACTCCATTCTTCCCTTAGCTTCCACCCCACAAGCCAGCCAGAGGAGGGGTGCCTTGGGGGAAGCCCCACCTGCACCCCCTGGGCAGCTCTCCTGCTGTGTCACTGTGGGGCCTTGAAGGGCAGGTGGCCAGCTGGCGGATAGGGTTTTCAGGATGCTCGGGGGACACTTGTGTGCTCACTCTGCACACCTCCTGGGCCTCCCTTTCCACATCCCATCTGTACATGGATTTCCCTTTGTGGGGAGGCCTCTGTGCCCCTTTCCTCCGGACCAGAAACCCCACTGTGCTGCCTTCCTCTAAATGAGGCACTTAGAGCCTCTTGCCCGCCCTTTATGAAGTGTTTCTCAGTTTCACCACGGGGGATTTGGAGTCCACTGAGCACGGTGAACCTGGGCGGGAAGCCGAGGGGCTGCAGAACCCCGCCGGCCTCCAGTTTGGAACAGGCCAAGCAAGACACCAGCCACAGGCAGCCCGGGTGCAGCCCCAGCCACACTGGCGATGCAGAGTTTAAGGGGCGGCACAGATAAGAACCAGGCTTCTGGAATTTGGCTTTGGCCCCGGCTCTCAGTTTCCTTAAGCATTTCTTTCTTCTCGCCTTCCCTCCCATTCTCCTCTCTCTGCCTCCCCCGTCCTCCTCCTGGCCGCATGGCCTGGCTGCGCCTGTGCTCCTGACGGCCTGCCTCTCATTCGGCCCAGAGGAACGTACCCCTGACCCAGGACTTGAGGAGGGTTGAAGGGGCAAAGGGAGGAGAGTGGAGGGGCCATGGAATCCGGAATATAGAATTAACCCTTCCCTGGCCCAAGGAGGTCAGCCAGCCATTTCCCTCCTCTTCCCACCAAGGTCATAAAATCCATTTCTAACTTTTACCAGTTCCCCCGTTAGTACCTACCAGAAATACACAATTAGCTTTAAAAGTGTCTCCAAGCTGTGGCCAGTCAGAAATTTATGACTTTTTTTTTTAAAAGGCTTTCCTTTAAAGTGGCTAATTAGGTGGATTTCTCCAATGGTAATTTAAAAATGCTAATTGGCCTGTACTCTGGAAGGGGGAGAAAACCTTTCCCCTTTTGTGATCTCGGCATTGGGGAGACATAGCAGAGGTGGCACCACCCGGGCAGTTGGTGTGGCCTCCTGGACAGGCAGGTGCCGGCCTTTTATGGCTTTGACAGCAAGGAGGGGGCTGGAGAGAATGCTTGTCTGTGTTCCAGACAGTTTTCTCGGGAAGGGGTGGTGGTCTAGCACATCTGGAGAGGGCAGGTGGGGTAGAGCAGGGCCAGTAGTGGTTGACCCACCTGGGTCCAGAGGTGTCCAGACATCCAGTCTAGGGTGGGCCTGAGAAAAGCCTCCCAGTGGCTTCCAAGGAGGATGGATGGGTTGGGGCCACCGTGTGGAGGGCTTGCCCCAGCCAGGACACTGCGCTAGCGCAGGCCTTCATAGCTAGCAACCACATGCTGGCAGAATAGGCCATTTGGGGGAGGCTTTTGATTCCAAGAACAATTACAAATTGAACACAATGGGGTAGAGCCCATGGTGTATAGTGTCCTCAGGCGGAAGGGAGGGCAGGTCGCAAGGAACCTGGGGTAGGAATTCTGCAGGCAAAGCAGGAGAACCACATTTCCAAGGCGCGGGACTGCTGAATTTGGAAGACAAGGCCAAGGTCCCTTCTGGGGATGGGAAGTCCTGAAACCCTGCGGAAGAGGAGGCTTGGGCTCCTTCCCTTCTCTTTCTTGACTGTTAGTGAACAGTGAGCAAGCAGCAAACGCCCCAGGCAAACCCTTGGCTCCAAGATACAGGCTGTGCTCAGGAGATGGTGTGGGGACAGTGCAGTCCAGGGAAGGTTGCCCTGGGCACTGTCCTGCCCAACAGGGGTACCTGGGGGTGAGCAGTGCATTCTCCTGGAGAGGAGGTCACATTTTCCCTTTGGCTGAGACATTGATGGCTCTAGTCCTGCCATCCTCATGCATTGCTATGCAAATAACACAATTATGAAGACACAGTACAGGGATAAACAGAACATTCTGCAGCAGAGAGAGCTGCAGGGAGGGCCAATCACAATCAGATACTTTGTTATCCGATCATTTAGGGAGGAGTAGAATTCTTTAAAGCTGTGCTATTGCAGAAGGGAGGAGTGATGGCCAATTACACAAATGACTCAGTTTAACTTTTCAGCATTAGCTTTAATCAGGGGTCTCTCCCAGCTCACCTCCTCCTTTGGCTCCATTGCCATCTCTAGGAAAGCCACGTAGAAATGCAACTGGATTCTAGTCACAAATATCTGCAACTACTGCCCTACTCTGCTCATGGTTCCATCAGTAAAATGGGAGGGGCAAGTTTCTGCATTATCTCTGACACAGCAGGAGGGCTTAATTAGCGTTGGGGGAGCAGGGCCTGAATCCTGGCTCTGCACTTCTCAGCTGGGTAAACTTGAAAGGATCACTTCACCTCATAAGCTTTGGTCTGTTGGGAAGAATCAAATGAAATAATGTACAAATGGTGCAAAATGGAAATAGAGACTTGATATAATTGTTGTAAAAATGAAAGGAGAAGATGGATGCAAATTATCTAGCACCGTGCCAGGAATGTGGAGCCCTCGGTAGGGCAGCATTCATCTTATTACTAAACCTTCTTGGGTAACTCCATAGTGTTCATGTGGGGGCCTAGAGAGGATGAACACAGCTGAGGAGTTGTATAAAGAATTCTGAGCCACCCCAAGGGACTAGAGGGGCAGGGATAATAAATGTTCTTAATTTGAACCTACTTGATGATTCATTTTATTCTCCCTGTCTCTCCAAGCTGGCGAGGCAGAGCCCTGCTGCGCTGCTATAGGGCTGTAGGGAAGTCTACTGGAGGCTCTCACCTTCAGGGCTTTCCCAAGGTGCTGGCTGTACTGACTGAGCCATCTTCTGGAGTGTCCAGAGGTATTTAACCTTTCTGATCCTCTGTCCAATGGGGTAATGCTACCCACTTTACAGGGTTATTATGAGGATTAAGAGAGCTAATGTATGGCCAGATGCTCCTGGAACAGGCCTGGGGACTTGGAAAGCACTCAGTGAATGCTACCTCCATTCCCCCTGCAAACCCAAGAGCCAATAAATCAGCAACTGGATGTTGGACCGAGCACATCACTAATTAGCTTGAGCCATAAAGGAGATAGAAAGGGACCAAGAGCTAGGCCATTAGATAGAACCAATGAGAATCCTTCTCTGAATGGGTTTCTGGAGGGCGATCAGGATGAGTCCTTACTAGAATGGCTGCTTGGAAGAGTGGAAGCTTCATAGGTTTCGGAGGCAGACAAACCTCAGCTTTACGTTATACTAGCTGTGTGTCTTTGGGCAAATTGCATATCCTCTCTGTGCTTATTTACATGTGTCTGTATGTGGGAAGAAGCAAGTGTCACTGTGAGTCCAGAATACCTCTTAGACATAGTGGATCCCCAATAGATGTCATTTTTCTCCCCTTCCTCCTCTCTGAATTGATCGGTTTGGTCTGGATAAGGCACCCGTTGTTCTGCAGTAAGTCGAAATCTTTGGATCACACATGTGCCAGCCATGCACGGTGATGAGTACAGGGGTCACTGATTCATCCGTGTTTCCCAGTGCCTTGGATGGGGCTTGGCATGTGGTGAAGATTCGGAGCATTCAGTGACCAACTGAGTGAATTAGTTCCCAAAGTATTAGCATTTTTCTTTCACCACAGGCATATATTTGACAGTGGCTTTCCCATGAAAGGATCTTTGAAGGATCTCCTTTACAGAGGAGGAGGCTGAGGAAAAGAAAAAGACAATGGCTTGCTCAAGTCCCAGGAAGCAGGGGTCTATTTGACATCTGGATCCTGGGCCCTGACAGTGGTGCTTTTTGCAGTAAATCGGTTGGTGTCTTAAAAAGGGAGGTTCTGGGATTCTCTTGGGGTCTCTCTAGGGCTCGTTTGGGGTACTAGGAAACACACTGTGATGCTGGAAATATTTAACTGAGCTAATAATAGCTCATTTTTCAGCACTATCTTCTGTCTTTGTGTTAGATATTTTACATCTTTCATATCATTTCATTTTTATGACAATTATTATATATAAGGTAGATATTCCATTTTATAGATGAAGCTCTGATCAAAGCCTTTAAGTTAATAAAAATGAAGAAGCAGCTGAGATTTAAAATCAGGGGCATCAGGCCTAAATAAAGCCTTTTCCTTCTCCCTGACACCACACTGAACAAGAGCAGGAGGGCAGACAGGACGGAGCAGTGTCCTGAGGACAGAGGAAGGCTGAGGAGACAGAGGGGCATCCAGCTGTGATATTGCCAGGGGAAATATGAAGAGTTTGCCTTGAATTAGCCACATGTTAAAGCTGGGAGAGACTCAGTTATGCTTTTACTTCCTAGGAAAATTTGGAACTCACCTTTTAAAAGTGAGTGTTCTCTTATTTAGCTTTAAGAAGGAAAGAAATCCTGACCCAGGCTATGACATGGGGAAACTTGAGAATGGCATGGTAAGTAAAGAGAGTCAGACGCAAAAGGAGGAATGGTGTATGATTCCGCTTATATGATACCTGGAGCAGTGGATGCATGGAGTCAGAAAATAAAATGGTTACCAGGGGCTGGGGGCGCGTAGGGAGTTGTCTAATGGCTACAGAGTGTCACTTCTGCAGGATGAAGAGTTCTGGAGATGGGATGCATAACAAGGTGAATGTGCTTTACACTCAAAGTGGCTAAGGTGGTAAAGTCTGTGTTATGTGTATTTCGCCATAATTTTGACAAAAGTGAGTGTTCTCATTCTTAGTCATGTACTGGAAGCAAAGAGCCTTTTGCTGTGCTTGGAGCATCAGGGGAGCGCCTGGGGGCCGGGCTTTAGGTTAGGTGGTGGGGCCGTGGGCAGCAGAAGCCTGAGAGTAGCCCTGGGGAGCGGCTGGGGGTGAGCCCCTGTAGTAGAGTGTGTACAAGAGCCAGGAAAGACTGGGACAAAGCAGCGGCTCTCCCGCCCTCCCCTGGACCAGCAGCTTCTGGAATCTATTGGTTCATAGTCTCTCAGAGAAGATGAGCAAGTGAGTTGAAATGCAGTGTGGAGAATACAGCCAATGGTTCTGTAACATCTTTCTGTGTTGACAGTAACTGCAGTAGTTGGGGTGAGGATTTAATAATGTGGGTAACTGTTGAATCACTGTGCTGTATACTTGACCCCAATACAATACTGTACGTCAACTATACTTCAAAAAAAAAAAAACGAAAAAGACCGTGTGAGAAACCTATATACAGAAACACATTCTCTCTAAAGAAACCTTTCAAGGGAACAGAGATCATTAATCAAGTAGGTTAGAACTCAGACTCCACCCCAGAGGCCCAAGATCAGCAGAAGCTCGATCTTGACTCAGGGGCAGCCAAGGCAGGTGTTACTGGGGTTCCCTATACCCAAACCTACTCGTGGATGCCGGAACCCTCGAAGAGAAGGGCTAGCAGCATGCCACATGCATTGGTTCACATTGGGTGAGGTTCGGGTGAGCAGACTGCTGCCCAAAGGCCAGATTTGCACCACACCCTGATTTTGTACAGCCCGTGAGCTAAGATGGTTTTCACATTATTTACTGGTTTAAAGAATCAAAAGAATATTTTGTGACACATGAAACTTACATGAAATCTGATCTTTAACGTACTTAAGTAAAGTTTTATTGGAACCCAGCCACCCTCGCTTGTTTATGTAATGTCTGCAGCTGCTGTCATGTTGTAATGGCAAAGTTGAGTAGTTGTGGTAGAAATAATCTGGTCTGCAAAACCAGCAATATTTCTCATGTGGCCTTTACAGAAAAGTTTGCTGACCCTGGTCTAGCCCAGTGTTTTTTCAAACTGTGGGTCACAACCCTTAAGTCAGTCATAAATCAACTCAGTGGAACCCGATCAGCATTAAAAATAAATTTTAAAAAAAAGAAGAATGGGCAGAAAATATCAGAATACATTCCTTGTTTGAAGGTTACTTTTCTCCTTAAAAATCTTTGTTTCTTAAGCTTTTATTTCAATTAAACATGCATGTGTATACACAATCATGTTAATTTTTTCTTATTTGTGCATCTTGGTTAAACATGTTGGAAAGCTATCAGTCTAGGTGAACCTAGGACATTTACTGTGGCTCGTCTGGATGTCCGTGATGGAACTGGGATGTAGGCCTCTCGGTTACCTCTGCTCAGGTGCATGGCTGTCCGTGCCTGAAACCCAGGCTCAAGCTAAGCTGGTGGGTGCAGGACTCTTGGTTCCATTTCTCTTCCCCAGAGCACTGTGGGCCTGCCCCAGGTAAAGATGTTTCCTTTTTTCCACCCAGTTTCCTCCTACTTGAAGAGGGAGCTTTTCATTTTCCCAGAGGGCAATGAATGAGAATGTTCACTCCTGGGCAGAAAGAGAAAAACAAGGACTGCCCTG